>CADEBD010001048.1:3012448-3683241 GCA_902825455.1 Arctia plantaginis | reverse complement strand
AGGTCATCCTTCCGGGCCCTTTCCACCGCCTCCTTCTGCGAGATTTTGTCTTCGTAGAAGGATGCAACCGCTGTAAAACATGTCGCTGTCGCTACCAGCCATGGAGCATGTGACTGCTGCCAGCGAGAAATCCTCTTTGATGACTGTAATGAGAACCCGATGGACGATGGTGAAGACCTCTGGCACGAGTAAAGGCTACGCGGAGGTCCTCCAACTCCTGGGACCCCCCCCCCCCCCAGTAGTCCTGGGTCCGAGAGAGCTGAAATCGGATAAAAGGTTGAAATACTCTCAGATCATCTTCTGAGCACGTCTCAACCTCTTTCAGGACAAACAAGTTCCGTACTCGTGCGGCGAGGGCAGTATTAGCGAATAAAAGGTTCACTAACGACTCCCCGACATTTCGGTGGAGCATCTGTTCAAAGACAGAGGCCAACAAAGGTCACTCACTCCTCTGCGGCCTTGCCCCTTGCGTCCGTCCCGAGTCAATTGCTGTTGGTTGGCAATTATCTACCTGCCCGGGCCCCGCAATGATCTATTTGTTCTGGGCCTCGCAATAGTTAACACAGGCCCCCACAGGCGATCAATGTGGGGAGCATTCTGTAAAAAAGGTTATCTAAAGTGCTACCCTTTTTCTATGAGCCTAACTATGAGTCGGTTGTAAAGAAGTTACAAAAAAAAGGAAAAAGGGTGACATCACATCGTGATCTTCTAAATTAAATGTGAATGTAGCTATTTTATTGAACGCATTTATATTTAAAAATTGTCGTCATCTCTATCCACAATTGTCATGAATTGTCAGTTTTTGACAAGTCGGCAATGGTTTCGTGGCTAAAAACAAATTGCGGTTTAAATTAATGATTTAAATCGCTTAATTATTGCTATATTTTTTGTAGTCTGCCGACAACAAACGTAAGTATACTACCAATTGTGACAACATAAATTGTGCAATATTTATGATGTAAAATTGCCAATAATGGCGATAAAAATAAATTAGATGTTGATGTGTTTATAGCTTCAAGGATTTTTTTGTTTAGTAAGTTCCAGAAATAGTCTAATATAAAAAAAGCTTAATAATATATGTTTAAATCACACAATAGTAATCGATTATTTTAGCTGTTGATGCATTTCATTCCTAAATGAGCTACGTAGATTGTTTATGCTAAAGTTCGTCTTGTTGGCATTTTTTATTATATTAGTTATGTATGTATTTAGAAAGATATAATTATGTTTATCAGCAATCTGGTCACCATAGTACACGCTCTGCAGAGTTAGAGATTAAATTAAACCTAGACAGAACAAATGATTGTGCTCATCACACAATTATTAGTCCTGTGTGGGAACCGAGCCCTCTACCTCTGGCTTAGTAGTCAGAATCACTATCAACTTGACCAATACACCCATTAAGATTCAAAATACAATCATATGTTACTCTTTTTTTTTTAAATAAAGTGTAGATTTGAATTATATTGAAATATATTTAGTACCAAAAGCTATTTTCTAAGGAGAGGCCTATGTCCAGCAGTGAATTACTAAAGGCTAAGTTTTTGTTAGTCATAACTTGTTACTTAAAAGAAAATTGTTTACATTTACTGATTTACCTTAGCCTCTTACTTCTAACAGCCCATTTCCAAGCTCCAGAATTTTCATTGATGCATTGTTTATAGATAAACATGTTAATTAATAATTTAACAGTGAAATTTCAAGTCCTAATGGACATTACATTTGTTGCGATTGCAATAAAGATAAGAAATACATTAATAAAACATACCAGTTAAATGTAGTTCTTTTATTGTTTTAAAGTGACTAATGTGATTTTCTCACAACACTGTTAATGTTGTTGTGTTGTTATCGCTCCAATCTTATATCTTTGAGAATAATAATAAGAACTCAACACATAGGCTGATCATGAACTAGTCAGTGCTATGGTAATCAAGCAACTGATAAACCAATATATTACTTAATAAATATAGATTACATCCATACAAAGAACAGTGATTATGCGTATTAATCGTGGGAGAGCTATGCTTCAGCAAATATGGTCTGATTTACACGGAGTGTTATCACAGAATCACAGAAAACTGATAGGTGAGGAGTGAGGAGGGTTCCTGGTAGTAATTCTAGGGGCTTTCTAATAGCAACAATGAACCCATGTCTCTTGAGTTTCAGTAGTCACTTAGCAGTAGTGACTTCTCACCTCCTTTGCCGCTATACCATAAAAATAACTAGATAAACCCTCAACATAAAGATTTTCATAGAATCCCAAAACTTCTTATACTACTATAATGCTGTAAAAAATGCATACATACTTAAAAATGAGAGAGGAAGTGAGTATCATTCCAAGCGAGGACAAATAATAATTAATGTGATAAGCATGATCATGTGTTCCATGTCTATGTGTCATTTATCTACATCTATGTATTACAGAAATATATAAACATGTTAATCAGCAGTCTGGTTACTAAAGTACAGGCTCTTTTAAAGATTCTTTAATATTTAATTGCCTAGTGCTTGACAAAGGTTATTGGCAACTTAACATCATGCTTAGACCCTTATGAGCAGAGATATTATTATTATTATTTTATATATTATTATTATTTTCCAGATCAAAATGGGTGTAGCAGTAAGTAAATACACGGAGCTATCTACTAATGAGCTTTTAGCAAGATTCTGTTCAACAGATGTGATATGTCCGAATGATCCGTTTTGGAACCAATTGTTGGCTTTCAATATCAACCCACCACAGAGTTCGTGAGTATCCCTTCTCTAACAATTGCAATCAAAAGTTTTATTCATCAGTACTATTACCTTTCTACCCAAGTGTAACATTGCAAAAGGTGTTAGCTGATTACAAGCCCAATGAGGGTTTCTTGAGAATGTAATTGTTTTGTTATTGTTTGTAATTGTTTTACAAAATATAGTTTATTTTATTTATTGTATACTACTAATAGTAGGGCCAAAACCTCCTTTCTTAGGAGAGCCTTTGTCCAGCAGTGGACGGTTATAGGCTGTTGATGGATACTACTAATGATCAAAATAGCTTAGTAAATTACCCATTTTTTTTTTAATAATATGTAAATGATAAAAATGGTTATGGTTGATAACTGTAAGTTATTCTTTGAAGATAGACATATGCCATCTCTATTGGAGAAAACCGGCATTTAAATCATTTGAAAGATCTAAGCATACAAGAAAAAAAAAGTCACTTCTATGAATACTATGTAGTATAAGTACTAAGAAGAAAAAATCAAATTCCAAAATCTATCAAGCCGTTTAGGCTACAGAGCTTCCCAAAGAAAAATAGATACATCATCATCAACAGCTTTTAATAGTCCACTACTGGACATAGACCACTCCTCAGAAAGGAGGCTTTAGCCTACTATACCACGCTTGACCAGATGGGTTGGTAAAGGGTTTGTGTCAAGTTTTCTTTCTCATTGCAGTGCTATTGTCCTGCGTAGTTTGATCCCTAATCCCTTAGTTGGCTCTTACGACACCCACGGGATGAATAGGGGTTTTGACACTCCGTATTCTTAATCGGTCTCCTTACCCAGTGCAAAAGCGAATTGAATAACAGTCCAAGTTATACTGTTATTGGAATGAAACAAGACATTCAAAACGTAGTAATATTAAATCGGTGACTTAGTATATTGGGCTTTTTGATATTTTATCACTTGACTACATACTTGTTCAAGATATTTGTCTAGTGCAGATAGAGATCTATTTATCTTTTTAGTACAAAATACTTTTATACAATCTCTGTTTTTGCATTGCTGTTGATAAACAAAATCGCTGTTTTTACACTGTCCGTGTGGTGACAGATTAAAAATACGGAGTGTCAACACCCCTATTCATCCCGTGGGTGTCGTAAGAGCTGACTAAGGGAGCAAACTACGCACGACAACAACACTGGAATGAGAAGGAAAACTTGGCACAAACCCCATACCAACCCGTTTGGCCAGTGTGGTATAGTAGGCCAAAACCTCCTTTAGAAGGAGAGGTCTATTTCCAGCAGTGGACTATTAAAGACTGTTGATGTGATCTAGTAGCTTCTGGCCAAAAGTAATGAACTATTAAATTTTTGCCATGATTATCTTCAACGCATCTTCTGCACGTATGGACTGGCTCGACCAGAATTATGTAATGGCCTCGCAAATCCGGTACTAAGCAACTCTTTACTCGCTTTTTAACGAGGCCAAGTGAGTGAGGATAGCGGAGGTATTCGCCCCCTAATAATCACTCTAAAGCTCTAACCACTATTAAGAATACCTTTGGAGCGTAACCACCCCTATACATCCCGTGGTTATCGTAAGAGCCGATTAAGGAAGCAAACTCTGCAAAAGTTATCCTGTAGCTCTCATAGTCTACTGCAGGACATAGGTCTCTCCTTAAAAAGGACGTTTTGGCCTACTTTACCACACTGGCCAGACGGGTTGGTATACGGTTTATGTCAAGTTTTCCTTCTCTTTGCAGGGCGGTGACACTCCGTATTATTGATCCGACACCACACGGACATATTTTAATTACTTATACATTATGATAATATTTTTATTCCAGAGAAGAGCAATTGATGTTCGATTCAAGTACGGAGTCGTTGCTGCAGATGTTCCTGCAGAATAATCCACAGACTGGAAACCTTGGATCCTTAGTTCAAGTGTTCATTACCAGAGCGACTGAGCTACTCGCCGCGCCCAACAGCGACAAGTAAGTCAAAACAACATTATAGCTTGAAAAAATAAATAAACTGAATATATTTAATTCTTGTCACCGGTCTTGTTGCGACATCTATACTCAATTGTAGCAAATGGCCTTTCTACGCTATGTTATTATCGTCATCTAGCGAAGAAAGGCCCAACTACGTAGTACTATTCCCGGCTTACGCAATGAATGTTTTGCGATGGGTAATCATGTTTTAATGTAGGAAGAGCAGTTCTATTGTTGGCGGGATAAAATTTAATCAGAAGTAGATACTTCTGATTAGATTTTTAATTTGCGTAGCAGCTGATTATTTCTTTAATGCTGTGTAAGGGACGAAAAGCTTGTACAAATTTCTTTCTGTTTTTACTTATCACGGTGTCATAATAAAAATGGGCGGTCAACTCTCGATTTCACAACTGTCATAAAAGGTATTTTCGTAGTAAGGTATTCAACATTCAAAGTTGACTGTAATGTGATTACGAGTATATCGTATTGAAACCGAAAATTGAATCGGTAATCTCTTAGTCTTAATAATAATGTAATACTTACTTTACTATTTTACTACGAAAATACCTTTTACGACAATTGTGAGATCGTGAGTTAATCGGAACTGAATTGTGACCAAACTTTTATTACGAGAATTGGCCCTCAGGTGACGTTTTTACGTTCCCGTCACGAAGACCTTTTGGTTTAGTTGCGCTTTTTGGTAGCGTAACAGAATTGTGACCGAAATTTTATTACGAACTCAAACTCAAAATGTTCCTTCTGATTACATTTATATTTGAATATAGTTTTAATTATAACACAGCAGTTTTTCAGCAGTATATGTAATTTATTAATATATTTGATAATTATGATTAGCAATTTGTTTTGAAATGTTTTTCCGTATTCTATGATTTCGTTTGTATTTGTTTCTTCGTTGACTCCTCTTATGGGACAGATCTTTTGAATGTAAATATTGAAGTCTTTTATATGGCAACATTCTTGTGAAAACCGTTCCAACTGTGTTCGTTTCGTATTTTCTTACTGTAACAATAAAATCATATGAATTATAGGCGATTTTTATAAAACATTTTTTTATATTATATCCATACTTAGATTATAAATATGAAAGTGAGTTTGTTTGTTTGTTACGCTTTCACGTCTAAACCACTAAACCGATTTAAAAAAATATATTTTACTAATGGATACTGAGCGTATACTGAGCTGGTAGCCCTTGCTACACTTTGTGCCAAAAATTTTTATAAAATTAATGTCGTGTTTTTGTATAGTACCTTGTATCCTTGTAAGTTTAATGTATCTAGTGTAGCATAATGGTTTAAAGGGTGTGCATGGGAGGCGGTAGTCACTTACCAGCAGATCACCCGCCTTCTCGTTTGCCCGATATGCTATACACATGGAAACAGTATTTCTTTTTGTAGAATGTGTGTACAATGGTCAGTCATCAATCATCAACAACAAACTATCTAGACATAGGCCTCTCCTTAGAAACGAGGTTTTGGCCTGCTATACCACGCTGGCCAGACGGGTTGGTACAGGGTAGGCATGGGACAAAATCACAGTGAACTGTGATAGGCCGGTGATTTATCATTCGATATTATCGTACCACTGTGATTTGGCCCATGTCTATTGGCAACAGTATTTCTTTTTTTAGAGGAAATGTACAATGGTCAGTCATCATTAATCATCAACAACAGCCATATAACAACAGCTCCCCTATGGACTCCTCTCCTTAGAAAGGATGTTTTGGCCTACTGTACCACCGCGCTGGCTAGACGGGTTGTTTCAAGTTTTCCTTCTCTTTGCAGTGCTGTTGTTCTGCGTATTTTGCTCTCTTAGTCGGCTCTTACGACACCCACGGGATGAATAGGGGTGGTGACACTCCGTATTCCTAATCCGTCACTCCAGTATTAAAAAAATCAACTTACAATGTCTATCTATTTTAACTTCACTGATAACTTTCTTACTATGCAAGTGTCTTGCATATACACCCACTGTCACACAAAGTATCAACAAAAATGTCTTCATATTAAAACAGTATATATTTTTAAATTTATTACACAAATGGGACCGAACCGACGATTGCACAAGCTCGAACTAAACAAATGACCAACTCAATAAAAGTTTATTTATTATGGACGCAGTGATGTTTTATTAAATAACGATATTAAAGGAAATAACATACTCGTATACACACGTAATAACTGTAATTGTTTACTTTATTTTATACGTAGGTACGTCACTGGAGGGGCTTTAACCGCAATTGTTCCCTATGTATCTGAAGGGGCCGGCAGAGAAGAATATATAACCGACTAGCTATTGCCCGCGGCTGCGCCATCGTAAATGTCGGTTATCGCGGTAAAACTTAACCTATGTCTTTCCTCAAGAATCAAAGTATCTCCATACGAAATTTCATGTAAATCGGTTATGCAGTTATTGATTCCCCATACAAAATTCCTTTCCTACTACCTATCCTATTTCCTTTCCCGGGACTCGGACTATCCCTATACCAAATTTCATCTAAATCGGTTCAGTGGTTTAAACGGGAAGATTTAACAGACAGAAACACTTTCGCATTTGTACCTTTTTTTTTTTTTTTTTTTTTTTTCCGTGCGGAAATCCCCTCGGATACCACTTGTCGGTGGCATGTCGGACTCGAACCGACTAAAACCGCACGCCTTCGCCGGGTACTAATAGCCGGGGAACCAGATATACCCTAGAAAGGAAGTCCCTACCTAAGTAACATAACTATTAATTTCAGTTCCAAATAGGACCTATACATTCGTAGTTTTTAATATAAAAATAAAAGAAACAATCTTTTTTCTTGAAATTTTTGAATATTTAAACTTTTTATCAACTTTGACATGCTACTGTGTAAAAAAATGTATGAAATGTACTATGGCATGTTATTACAAAAGTTAGCGCAACTCATCACAATTCTAAAATGGTGCAATACTATGACAACACTTGTAAAAATTCTAAGAATTCTCTTAACAAAAAGGATTATTTAGCTTAGTTTTTGAAAACATTACCTATTGTTCAAAAAAGGGTTTTGAGACTGTTTCAATGAAAGTCATAATGAGAAATTAAGATATTTATTGCGTACTTAAATTAAATGTTCAAATTGTTGACCATCTGCCTCAACACACGCGTGACAAAGCCTTAAAAATGATCTTTTAATGAGTCTCGCATATCCCCGTCTGTTCATATCTTCTGCAGCCTCCAAGATTCTTTGACGCAGTTCGTCAATTGTTGCAATTGGTTTGGCATAGATTTTGTCTTTCAGGTAACCCCAGTAAAAAAAATCCAGTGGATTTAAATCCGGAGAACAGGGCGGCCATGCAATGGGACCTAGACGACCGATCCATCGATCTGCATATTCTAGGTCCAAATAATTTCTCAGTGGACGTGCGTAGTGAGCTGGGCAACCATCGTTTTGGTACCACATATCTCTTAGTACGTTTAAAGGTACATCCTCTAGAAGATTCGGCAAAGTATTTTGCAGAAAATTTAAATAAGTTTCGACCATTCAAAATTGCTGGCAATTCAAATGGATCGATAATCTGACCATTAATCTGGCTTAACGTCGAATTTTGGGACACGTTGTATATCCATATTCTATACTAGTATAGAATATGGATGAATGGGAGAGTGTAACCAATACTTCGAACTGTTTTTGTTGGAAATACCATTTAATACAGGCTTTCCATAATTGCTTGTCGAAAACGAAGCCAGGACTTTGGAAATTTCTGGAATTTGTCCAAAGGCAACATATCATATCATCAGTCTAACAAGACAGGTCAGGTCAGGTCTAACAAGAAAATCATTCATCATTCTTGAAAAAATGTTGAACCGACTTCAAACTATAGTAACAAAGAGCACTAAACACCTAGCAGCAACCGTGGTTGATTTGCTATCATTTTTTTAAGACTTCCGTTGTCTATCTCCGAAACCCATCTCTATGAAATTTAAATTTGACCATTTCGCAATAAACGCCTTTCGAACAAAAAATAATTTTGAATTTTTATATGACGGAGTTATGCCCGAACATACATAAAAAAAACATCTGAGTAGAGAACCTCCTCCCATTTTATAGTCCATTAAAAATAGAATCTGATCTCTTTTAAAAATTCCACGTTTTATTATACGAATATATAATACGAACTACTTACCTGTGATTTTAATGAACCATTACGAGTACTAGAGAAATTGAAACTTATAACGAGGAATGGTTTTGTAACAATCACACTAAATTATGAAGGCGAATGTCTGTATGTTTGTTAGTTCTTCACGCTCAAACGGCTGGACTAATTTTGATTCTAACTAATTGGAAAAAATTCCAATGGGGATAGCTGGCTATATACACATAGCCAACTAATTATCTCGAAAAAATGTAGTGCTTCCATGGGGTTAGCAAGAAATTGAAATATATTGTCGATTAAGTAATACACGTTTCAGTGTATTTGTTAAACCGCGGTTAAACGCCGCGTGACGCAGGTTGTAATAATGCAAAGGTATGAGTGAAGAAAGGAGTTATTTACAATTCACACACATGTAAACGTATAATAATATACTTACAGGAACAACACAGACATGTGAACCTGATCAGGTATTTCGTTTGCCATTGTGAAGGTTGTTGTACTTATGACGTATGCTTGTTTACCAAATAAACAATCACATGTTTTTAAGAGAACTTTGTAAAAACAACGTGATTCACTTGTGTTTGTGTATTCATAGTTATTTTTCCTGTTCCCTGGCATTTCTAATAGCTCACATAGCATTGTAAACAGTGTAACCTGGTGCGAATTATCACAGCTCTGAGATCGATCTAGAAGAGGTTAGTCACGGTAGACTCCCTGACTCAGCCAGCCTGACTCCCTGACTCAGCCAGCCTGACTCAGAGTCAGAGTCAGGAGAGCCATGCTTACCGTGGGAGAGCCATGCTTCGGCACGAGTGATACATCTTTTCACTACAATTCTTTCGTTACCTTTCACTGAGTGAGTGAGGTTACCGGAGCCCAAATCCCCCCTCCCACTGACTCGAGCGGGAGGGACTCCAAAGGCAGCAACGCACATGTGACTTTTGAGTTGCAGGTGTCTATGGGCGGCGGTAGTTGCTTACCATCAGGTGACTCGTCTGCTCGTTTGCCGCCTTATACCATAAAAAAAGACCAAAAAAAAACAAGTGAATACAGATCACATCATTATCAATTTCCTGCCCTTCTTTCAATTGAATTAACTATTTTTACGGATGGCCTAGTGGTTTAGGCGGTCACCTCGCTGTATCCTACTGCTCGTGTTATAGATTTTATCGTCTCATCTGACAACACTATGTGTGATCCACAAATTGTGATTCTGAGTCTGGGTGTTTGTATCTGTTTCATGAATGTTTGTATAGTTCCTCCTAGTCAATTTTAGTGCCAGAGTTGTCTTTTTTAAACAGAGAAAATAGAGTAGCATGTATTATGACAAAAAAATAATATATAAAAGTATTATTTAATACTTCATTTTACGAGGAACGTGAAATAATTTATGTACCTATGATGTCACGATGCTATAAAGATCTTATTTACTGTATTTAACATTGAAAATTATAACGTACTATCTGCACCTTGCCACACTTCGCTGTGGCACAATGTGGTTCCACTGATAAGAAACAAGGACGAAACTGATGTGAAAAAATAGATAAGAGCTTGAGGGAGCCATGATTTTGCAGGTATGGGCTTTGAAACCACGGCCTCATGAAAAACTGGTCTTAATCTCAATGTTTACGGTGCATTTTACCGAGTGGAGGCCCAACCGCCTTCTCCCCACTCACACAAGAGGCTTAACCCCGAACATATTGTTTTTGTTTTATGATGCAACAAGTTAACGGGTCACATGATAGTAAGTGATCACCGTCGCCCATCGACACCTGTCACTCCCGAGTAAGGAGGGCGGGGAGGTACTTGTAAATAAATGATGAGTCATTTCAGACAAATATAAATCCGGCATTAGGCGCATTTTAGGTTAAGCTGATATCACAGGTCGTAACGCCAAACTATATGAAAATAATTTAATAAAAAATTAGAACGGTATGTTTTAATAGTTTATTGACCAATGCTTAGAACTAAAAATATCATGGTTTGTGTTTAGCTGTTTTTGAGATTTCATGTGATTAATAGATAAAATAAATCCTATGTTATCCATTGTTTATTATATTTGGAGTCAGGTTTGGTGAGTTGAAGTTGTGTTTGGAGTCGAGTTGAAGATTCCGATCAGCATAGAGGCAGGTAGATGCGCAGCTACATCGGCGCCTAAAAGAATAAAACTATATTTATATTCCATTAATATAAACGAGAAAATGTGTGGATTTGTAATAATAATAATATAAATATTTACACGTCTCACATATATATAAGCATTTGATTAATAATAATGTCTTAAAAAATATGGCAATAAGGAACTAAGACGTTCACGGGTTTTTATTACAGGAATCTATCAACGGATTATAAATGAAGAAAAAAACCGCGGAGTGCTATTAAATTAGAAGGTAGAAATCGAAGATAGGGATGAAAAACCACTCATTCTGTTTCTTTTCAATATATGTCGTAAACAAACCGAAATTTCGATATATCTCTTATGAAACTTTTTGTAGAGAATCAAATTTCTCATCGGAATAGTATTTTCTAAATATAAAATTAATTTTATTTTTCATGCCGACACAACCTTGAAAAAAAAGCGAAAATTTGATTTTTTAATCATTCTTTTTGGACTTAGATAGGTGTAGGCATTGCTTCAGATACAAAAAGAAGATTAAATTTCCTTTAAAATAGTACAGCACAACTTTTTTGAATGAAAATTGACCAAGGTATGGCCATTTTAACATGTGAATATTGTTTTACTCAATTAAAGTATTTTACGTTTATTATTTAGTAATACATGACAATTACAACAAATTAATGTTTGGACCAATGGTGCTACGATATTTCAACAATAATATTGTCAAACTGCATATCGATATCATATATTTAGTAATGTCGTCTTCTGCAATATCAGCTCGAGTATAAATGTGTTACTTAACTTCAAACTCGGATAAACCCACTCTACCTTCTTAGGAGATATCTAAGAATAAGTGAAAATAATCTTAATTCGATGATTTGAAAGTCAGTATTTTAGTATTATGACAACAGTGTTGAATAAAACGATTCTTTTCAGCAAATTCATTATAAAAGCCATCTATTTTTTAGAAAAATAAATGTTTAGATTGGATTTACCTACATATGATATAATTGAATGCGATTTATCTATCTTTGAAAAAACTCAGTGTGGATTTTTAGGACTTTGATTTAACAGATCTGGGTCTAGCTAGATTTGAAAAAATACGAATTTAACTAGGAATATGGTAGCGGCAAAATCACGGGCATACTATCGACTCTAAAATTTGTGATAGCTAATTTAATATATCAAAAAATAATACGGAGTAAATGAGACAATTAAGTTATATTTAAAAAAATGATTATTATTTTTTTACCAAAATGAAAATCTAAATATTTTGAACAAAATTTAATATTTCTTCTGAATCATCTTCGTCTCTCTGGATTAAAATTTCTAAACAATTATCGGACATTTCACACAATTCTATTATATTATAAGTTTATATAGCATGCAAAAAATAATAATTGCAAAACATATCCAGACGGCCAACTCCACAAGGCAAAAATTATATTTTGTTCATGTAAACCTACCTACACAAATATGTTCGAACAGTACATGTAATATTTAAATATAGATATCAATTAAAAACAAAAATTTACAAATATTAAAATTGAAAATAAGTACAACACATAAAGTAACGGCTCACTGTAACCAGATGGACCCCGAGGTGTTCGTGGTACAGTTTAATGTTTATAGCCAAATGTAGGAAACAATAGAAATAAATACCTTTTGATAGTTTTCGCACTTTTTTCTGAGCACCAACAATAACACACAAAGCCATGATAAATAGTATGAAGTGTAATATCCTCATATTAAACGTTCACTGATCTACGCTCTTGGGGAATCCACTTTATAATAAGATGTTTACATGTGTTGAACCATTTAAATAGGAGTTTCATTGATTAATGTATATTTTCCTTATAGAGTCAATATCTATCATAATATTGTACAGCTGAAGAGTTAATTCGTTTGGTTGAACGCGCTAATCGCAGAAACTAGTCGTTCGATTTGAAAAACTCGTTTAGTATTGGACTAGTGCTTGGGACTTCGCTCGCGTGGAATTTGAAAAACGCTGCCTTAATGGGTTCGATTCCAGGAATGGACATAATTTTATAAGGTATTTCTGAGAGAAAAAAATAGACTTAGTTACTCATTATATGTACTACTTAGTAGTAAAATATTATCAAAATCTGTCCAGCCGTTTTGAAGATTACCCGGAACAAACAGACAGACTAAAAAATATTTGAACTGGTTTTTAGGCATAGGTACCGTGCAAAAACCGTGTGAGCTTAAAAAAAATATATTTTGACATTACAAACAGACACTTTAATTTTATTTATTTGTATAGATAGCCCATTTATCTAGGAAGGCAATATAACATCATGTTACCACCAATAGAAACCGAGCATCAATAGAAAATGTTGCGAAAACAGGAAAAAAATATTCCTTTGACGCAGACGAAGTTGCTAGTCTTCTAATCCATATTTATATAATAAATGTGAAAGTTGTTGTATTGTTTGTTTGTTAGCTTTCACGCCTAACCAACTGAACCGATGTAAAACAATATTTCACCAATAGAAAGCTACATTACCAACGAGTAACATAGGCTACTTTTTACCGCGATAATCGATATACACGCGGGAGAAGCCGCGGGCAAAAACTAGTATACAAATATCATGTGTCAAGGTTGTGTCACTCCTCCGAAACTGCTCGACTGATTTTGACAATGATTTTTTTTTTGTATATTTGGTAGGTATGAGAATAGGAAATAGTCGTAAAGTTTGTTCACCCTCCTACCGCTATCCCCCCATTTTGATTTCTTTGATAATTTAATTGGCAGAACAACGTTTGACAGGTGATCTAGTAATTTATATCTATCCGTTTGAAACCATGTGTCTATGTATCGCGGTCATATAGCAAGATGATTTATCTATTTTAGGTGAATAAAATAGCAGTGTCTCTTTTGTTGTGATATCATCTTTTCTTGTTCACTTGCTATCGTCAAATATGTTTATGGTATAGGGGCAAATGACCACCGCCCATTGACACCTGCAACTCAAGAGTAACAAGTGTGTAGCCGATCTTTCAGTTCCTCCCCCCAAGAATCAGAGGGAGTTGAAAGATTTGGGTTCCGCTGACCTCAGTCACTCGGTAAAATGTAACCATAGACTGCTTAACATCGGTTTTCTGTGACGCTGTGATATCATGGCTCTCCCACGATTATGTTGAAACGAAAATGTTTTTTTTTTGTTACCCTCCCTCCCTCTAATTCTGATGATAAGGGACTCAAGAGGCACTTGTGAGACAGGTGTCGATGGGCGGCGGCAGTCATTTACCATCTGGTGTCTTGTCTGCTCGGGAGAGATCGTCATCTTAGCTTTCAACTCTATTCCCACCTTTACAAAAATACATGATTCTCTTTCTTTCTTTCCAGTGTGATGCTGGCATGGCAAACTTTCAACGCGTTGTTCGTGATACGAGCCGTCAGCAAGTATCTGGTCGAGATGGTCCCCGAGTATGAACTCTGTAGGCACTTGGATGTGCAAGCGGAGAGGAGAGTGGGTAATGGACCCGTGGACAGAGAGGGGTTGGAGTCTACGGTGAGTTAAAAATGAAGGAGGAAAATTAAATTTACGCCTTAATCTCTGAAGGGTTAAACAGATACTTTTTAAATATGTGTTATCATATTGCCAAATATAATATGGTGTAATACGACCCTACTCGACCCTGATCCTACGACAATCCTTACATATTATAAAATAAAGCCTCCCGGCCTCGTCTGTCTGTCTGTATGAACGCGATAAACTCAAAAACTACCAAACGGATTTATGTACAGTTTTCACCAATATGTAGTGGGATTCTTGAGGAAGGTTTAGTTGTATAATTCATGATGTTTTTATGTAAATTAACGAAAATATAACGATTGTTGTTGCAGTTAACGCAAAAAATTGTATGCTATATAACCCGGGCGAAAAAACGCTCACGGTTACCGAAAACCACGCGGGCGAAGCTGGGGACGGTAACTAGTAGTAAATAAACTGTTAATATAATTAACTAAAATGTTATTAAATTTTACCTTTTTTTTTTCCGTGCGGAAATCCCCTCGGATACCACCTATCGGTAGCATGTCGGACTCGAACCGACTAAAACCGCACACCGTCTCGGGTACTAATAGCCGGGGAACCAGGTATACCCTAGAAAATTAAATTTTACCCTAAAACGCCCAAGACACCGTCGTTTCGCTAGTGAAAATATAAACTCCCTAACCATACCCGGGAGGGTATGTGGTAACGTTTACTTGTGGCGCGTTATGGTTACGTTTATGAGAAATGAACAACAAAACTGACGCGAAAAATAGATAGAAACAAACTTTGAAGAGGATTGTGAATCGGTTCAGAAAATTTAAAACTTGCACAAACCGGTTTAACATTTTTATGTGTATAGATTTCAATTTAGCTAAATTTTGCAGAACAAAAATCAAGATTTATAGGGAAAAAGTGCTAATATTAAAGAAATTATTCTCGGTATATTGATTCTTTCCGTCTTAACGGTTTATGTAACCATTTCTCAATGTAATATTTAAGGAAAACACACGATACGAATAAAATATTTCTAATATTTACAATTTCTTTAGTTTTATCGACTAAACAATGTGTCATGGCGGCCTGCGTTTCTCATTTCGAAGTTTATTAAGTTATTTATCGATTTTTTTTGACTAAACTATTAACTAATATGTTTTTTTTTTATTATCAGATCCATCATGACATGATGATGATGATAATGATACAATCGAGCTCTAAAGAGTTTATTTCATCTAAAAGCTTTTTAATATTCTCACATTTTCACAGTCACCAGAACAGGAGTCATCAGCACTTCGACCCTCTTCAACTCCCGAGGTTGAAGCTCCAACATCTCCTAAGCTGACTGGTAACGACAGTCGGGTGGAGATGCTGATCGATGCGCTCATTGGACTTATCATCGATGTTCCTGTGACGTGAGTGGATTTTAGAATATTTTATATGTAACTACGAGTATTATTGTTTACTAAATAATTTACTTGGCACCCCACCACTGTGCAACAAATTGTAGCATGCGGTATTTCCAGACCGATACAACGTTCAAAGAAAAGTACGTCACCACCACTCACTTGTGCACGGATGGCGTAGTAGTTGAAGTGGTCGCCTCGCCGCTTCCTACTGCGCTGAGTGTTGTGGATTCGATCCTCACATATGACTACACTTTGCGTGATCCACAAATTGTTGTTCTGGGTCTTCTTTGTGTCCGTTTGAATGAGTGTTTATAAATTCTTCAGCGACACAGGATATATTAATAAAGCGGGGGTTTAAAATAAAAGCTTTACAAGTGTCTATGGGTGATGATAGTAATTTCCCATCAGGTGGCCGGACGACGGACACAAAGAAGATCCAGAACAACAATTCGTGGATCACACAAAGTATTGTCCCATCATGGGATCGAACCCACACCACTCAGCGTAGTAGGAAGCGTGACCGCTTAAACCACTACGCCATCCGTGCAGTCGTTGCCCCTGGAGCCTGCTTGTTTGCCCCCTGTTATAAAAAAAAGAAAACCATGATGTGATGCAGTCAAAAAAAAATTGCACCCAAAATTTATCTTTCTTACGTTTTCAGTCTGAAATTATTTTAGATGTCAGCAATTATTTCGCAGCATGTAATGTATACGACCAGCATAAAGCGTGTTGTGTTTTAAACAGGGTGTTAAAATTATAGACCCTTATATTACAAACAATTCCGTGTGTGTTAAGAATACTGAGCGTCATCCTTATTCACCCCCTGGGTGTCGTAAAAGCCGACTAAGGGAGAAAACTACGCATGACAAGAAAACTGCTAAGAAAATTAAAACATTTAACAAACCCTATACCAATCCCTCTGGCCAGCGTGGCATAGTAGGCCAAAACCTTTTTTCTAAGGAGAAGATTTGTCTAACGAATACGGTAAATTTTATTTCACATTACACGTAAAGGGATCGAACATTATACCAGAAACACTTCAATTGACTTTTCTATTGATGAATTGACAATTCTATTGATTATGCATCGATCTACCCCGCCCCCTGTTCAATCATGTTCCAATAAATTATCGTTTCATACGAAAGCTTGGAACGTGATAGGTTAGGGTACTTGGCTTGATCGATGCGTCACTCTGTTCTTAAAGCGAATGGATTATAGTACAAAAACCCAATAACAATTTATATTTCGAACCGAACCCAAATTTATTCGCGGTTCTGGGTTCGTTATTCGAAATTGGACAACTTGGTAAGTTGGAAAAAAGTTGCCATTCAAATTATTTCTTTCTTTGTAGCTATATTTTCATATCTTAATCTTTTCTCTTTGCAGGGACAACACATACTACCTACACCTAGAATGTATAAACACGATTCTAGTACTTATGTCTGTCTACATGTTCGCCGGCGTCCACGGACAGACTAGACTTGTGGATACTTCCTTAATATACAGGTAGTTTTAATATTTACATATGTAAACATTTATTGTGTTCTAAGTTAATTCAAACTCAAAATCTTTATGTTATAAAATTGCTCAATAATAGTGAGAAATAGTCATATTTAAAGTCAGCGCCATCTATCAGTGACATGTTGAACTACTGCGTACTTAATATTCCTGCAACACGATATTAATGTTCACCGTGGTATATAGGGGCGTGGACCTCATGCAATATTATGTATTAGTAATTAACTTGCAATAGATGTCTTACTTTATGAGTTGAAAAGGCAATCCTTGTATTCTACATTTATTTTCAGAACTCTGTTCCAAGGGCGCTACGGTATGCACGCACCGCTTTTAGTAAAAACACTGCTGAACAATTTGTGCAGCATGCAGGCTGCGCCACCGAGCATGTTTGGCGCACATGCTGGCGGTGGTAGTCTACTTATAAATTTAGCCTGTGAGTGTTTTTTTATTTTTTTTCAGTATTTAAGATGATGTTAATATATTCGATAATTTAGAACTGAGAAAGTCTTGAGTTATATATGAATTATTTTCAGTTTTAGATTGACTAAACTGAATTCAATTACGTAGGATGTTTCGGGTCCAGTTTTGACGCTGGACTAAATTAAACATGTTTCAAGAATTTCTGAACAAGCTTTAAAGAGTACTGATTTGCTACAAATTAGATGAGAAGAGCAGGCTTAAACCACCCTGCATTATAGTACAGGTATAAATCTGTCTGGTACTGGTTAAGGTACTGCGCTGAATGTTGTGGGTTCGACCCCCACATGGGACAACACTTTGTGTGATAGATTTGTAAAGTTCCACGCGACGATTTAGTAGGGCGGGAGTTGTCTTTTTATGAAAGAAAAAAAGCACATGACGGCCTATACTTGTCGTGGTTCCAAGAGGTAGCAGCGAGCCTTATGTCTTAGTTCGATACTCACGCGCATCGTTGCATTGTTCGATATATCATTTCGTTCCTCATTTTCTAAGTAAAAAACACGAAATAAGAAATAACTTTGTGATTTCTTCGGACACTAGTTAGTTTATTTATAAATCTAATGTAATTTGGTCTTTATGACTAATATCATATTTATTTTCCAGCGGGCCTTTGGAACATGATAACCTTCAACGCCAGCACCCGGCAGACAATCTACACACATCCTCCCCTAGATCGAGCAGAGTTACAGGAAAGGGTGAAAAAAGAACATCCCTTGGCTAATCAGTCGTGTCTGCTACTCCTGACCCTCGCGAATCATTGCATGAATGCTGATAACCTTTACAGAAACGCGCTGCTATGTTGTGAAGATACCGCAGGTTAGATAAACGGAAATGCAAATAACAATTGTGGTGAAACCCCAAGCGTCTTCTTACCGTGTGGTGACGGATTAAAAATACGGAGTGTCACCACCCCTGGCTGTCGTAAGAGCCGACTAAGAGAGCAAACTATGCAGGACAACAGCAATGCAAAGAGAAGGAAAACTTTAAACAAACCCATACCAATCCGTCTGGCCAGCGTGGTGTAGTAGGCCAAAATCTCGTTTCCAACGAGATGCCTATGTTCAGCAGTGGACTATTATAGGCTGTTCATGATGATGCTTCTTTAACCCAATCCTACCATTGTAGACAAATGAGGTGTAATATCTTTAATATTACGAAGTTGGCTCTCATACCGCGATGCAGAATTAGTAGTAACTACGTAGTTCATTTTGCTTTTGACAGATGGCGTTAGTTATGTCGATACACTTTTTAAGCTTTAACGAGTGGTATTAAAAATATATACATATATATATGATGTTTTACAGAAACGGCGGCTCCTACACCACAAAGGGAGTCGAATGGCAGTTCACAAGTAACACCTCCACGGATCGATATAGCAGCCGTGAGTATCTTATTGAATATCAGCTGATCTGATACATGTTGCCCTGTCAATGTGTCTTATACATTTGTTAACCGACTTCAAAAAGGAGGAGGTTCTCAATTCGATTAGTTTTTTTTTTTATGTATGTACACCGATTACTCTCAGATTTATGATCCGATTTACGTGATTCTTCTTTAGTTTGATGCGGAATAGTTGCCATTTGGTCCCATAAAAATTTAACATAGTTAGGCCCAGTAGTTTTCATTTTATGAACATTGTTAATTAATATTATTGTTTACACCCATTTTAGGAGTTTTTCATTTAAGTTGATTATATATTATTTGTTATCGTTTTCATTGCACACTCTATACACAATGACAAATTTCAAATCCAAAATGTGTGTCAGGGTTTTTTTTTTCTTATATTTATATTCTGCATTCAAAAATCTAGCCCGATAAATCGTGATGTTTTGAAGTCAGATTAGGGATTTTCTTAATCCATCTCTTTTATTCTTTCTTACATTATAATTTCTTTAAATATAATTTTCCTGCTATTCCAATACATATTTTTTCTATTGGCAATCCCAAATATCTATCTATGAGGATCTGTCATGTGATAAGTGTTTTATTTTGTTATTTTTTACAGCTCCACAAAGCGCTCTGTTCCACGGCCGGGTGCGAACACTCGACCCTTCTGCTGTACCTGATGCTGCATTCGTGTAACGTATACAAACGGCATATCAGCAACGTTGCACAAATAGACCAGCTGGTAAGTGTATTACACATAAATTGTCATTAACAGCCTTTATTAGTCCACTGCTGGACATAGGCCTCTAGTTAGAAAGGAGGTTTTGATCTACTATACCACGCTGGCCAGACGGGTTGTTATAGGGTTACGATTTTGTTTCAAGAGAAGGAATCTCTCTGCAGTGCTGGTGTCTAACTTAGTTAGTTTGCTCCCTAGGTCGGCTCTAATTCTAGGGGAGATTGACCTTTGGATTCATGAGCAGCGTTAGGCACTTCCTATCGATGACCTGTCTGCTCTCTTGCCCCCTTTAGTATAAAAAAATATTGTAATAAAAAAAGTTATTTTTTTTTCAGATAGTACCAATCCTGCAGGTCCTGTACAACGCGCCCGACAATAACTCACATCACATATACATGTCGCTAATAGTACTACTTATATTGACGGAAGACGAAGCACTCATCAAGAATGTACATTTAATTGTAAGTACACCTGACTACCTCTTTGAAGTACTGCTGTCTAAGTCCTTGTAAGTATACCTTACCCTGACCCTTTAGCACAGGGATTCCCAAAGGGGTCGATATCGACCCCTTGGGGTCAAAATCGGTTGCCAGGGTTCGCCATAAAGGAAAACTGATTTTGAGGGTCGACAAGGTCTCAAAATTGACCGCTATTAATTAACACAAGTTCTCATTCGAAACTTTGTGTTAAGTGTACTAACTTGTTATAAGAACTATTATTTTATATTATTTATTTTATTAATGACTAATATTTTAGTGGGAAGTATCATTTTTGTACTTTTAAAAATCTCAACAAGTCGATAAGCGTGCAGTAATTTGGCTATAAGGGTCTGAGGTATTAGTTCATTTTAGAAAAGGGGTCTCTTGCCCGAAATACTTTGGAAATCCCTGCTTTATCACCACTGTAAATTCTAACACCCGGCCGTCTGACCCCAAACTAGACATAGCCTGTACTATAGTAACCAGACTGCAGATAACCATCCATACTTATATTACAAATGTGAAAAGTGAGTTTGTTTATTTGTTACGCTTTTACGCCTAAACCACTTTTCCCGCTTTCCTTTTGTACTGTAAACTTTCTGCCTATCTCTGTATTTACTCTTTCTGTGCTTGTGAATAATATATGTGACATATCTACTGTAAAAAGTGTTTTTAAAAATATTTGCTAACTTTACCCGCTATCGTAGATACGAACGATTCTACAGATACACATTAAAAACTACTTTGTTCGCAGATGTTAAAAAATCTAACATGGTACACAGAACGCGCTATCTCGGAGATATCTCTCGGTGGTCTGATGGTGTTGGTGATACTCAGGGCTCTGCAGTACAACATGGCGAGGGTGCGGGACAAGTATCTGCACACTAACTGCTTAGCGGCTATAGCTAATATGAGTTGTAAGTATTTCATATTATTTTTTATTCTGTTTTACCTTATACCGATATTGTTGCAACAATTTGTAAAAAGGGGGGGAATCTTGGTGACCTAAAATACAGCCACATACGCCTACTTAAGGCTCCTGGTTTCCACAATGTAATCTGTGTAATCTGTTATTCGTCGTAACTGTAAGCATTTTTATATTGTACTAGTTGTACCCTGTCACACTTCGCCGTGGCACGATGTGGTGTCGATGAGGAATGAGCAACAAAACTGTCCTGAAAACAATATTTGAAGCTGTTTGTATGTTTTATCAAAATTTGAGCTCAATTGGTGCAGAACCTTTTGAGTTTTTAAAGCATACCCAAATCGACTTCATATTTACACAAAAGCTAGTAAATAATATTTTAAAAATGTTTATTTATTATTAAATACATATATATAATTTAACACGTAACTATACATGCTTTTGTCTATAATAAGTAAGACAACATGAACGGTGTGAATTTATTTATAACTTGTACATTGCTTATAACATGTATAAAAATACTCGCTGATAATGTAACTCTCCATTGGTGAAAGAATTTTTAAAATCGGTTTAGTGGTTTAGGCTTGAAAGTGTAACAAACAAACAAACTCACTTCTACATTTATAATTTAAGTATGAATGGATTATATAACGATATAGTAACCAAAATTAAAACTCAGTAAATAAAATATTTGTCCCATGAGTAAATTACTATTTTTTCAGGTGAATTTAGAAATCTACATCCGTACGTGGCTCAAAGGTTAATATCACTATTCGAAACGTTAACGAAACGGAGAGCGAGACTGTGCATTGAAATCGAAGGTAAGACATAATGCATATTATTAATATATCATAGTATTGTCGTTTGTACTCGTACGTGGGAGAGCCATGTTTCGGCACGAATGGGCCGGCTCGACCGGAGTGATACCACGGCCTTCTACCTCTGAAAGCAATTCTTTCGTTGCCTTTCACTGAGTGAGTGAGGTTACCGGAGTCCTAATCCCCCCGCTGACTCAAGCGGGAGGGTCTCCAGGGGCGGCAACGCACTTGTGACCTTTGAGTTGCAGGTGTCCATGGGTGGCGGTAGTTGCTTACCATCAGGTGACCCGTCTGCTCGTTTGCCCCCTTATACCATAAAAAAAACTTAGACACGGCTCGACCGGAGTGATACTACGGCCTCACAGACAACCGCTGTTCAACAATTCATTCGTTTGAATACATCTGGCGAAGGAGGGTACAAAAGGCCCCACCTCCTTCCTAATTCTAGGGAGGGGGCTTAAAACTCGACAAAGCACTTATTTTAATAATATGCTTCATTTGTAGATGGAATCCTTTTCACACAACATGCTCCATTTGTCTTATTTGATACAAATGTTGTTTTACACTTTTTTGGTTTCCTTTTTCCTTATATATTGTATGTTTATGTTCATTTAATATATATATATATTATATTCTACCACATTCACACAATGCTATCTAGCCCCAAACTAAGCAGAGCTTCGACTATGGGTACTAATCAACTTAATATATATATATATAATATACTTTTACATTAAATATATTATAATTGCAGGTGGAGATATAAATACATTAGAGTTACCGCATGTGTCTGAAGAGAAAACAGAAGAAATTGTAAGTTGTATTATTTCTTTTTAAATTAGAAATGGTGTTTTTTTCTTAAATTAGAAATAGCTGAGTCTTTTCTTTAATACTTCATAAATAGGCTATGTATTGTATTAAAATGAATACAATGTGCTTATGTAGATACAGGTCTGCACGAATGGCGTAGTGGTTTAAGAGGTTGCCGCGCCGCTTCCTTACAACGCCGAGTGTTGTGGGTTTAAACCCCACATGGGACAACACTTTGTGTGATCCACAAAGTGTTGTTCTGAGTCTGGGTGTTCTTTGTGTCTATTTCATATATGTTTGTGAAGTCCTCCGCCACACATAAAATAATCCTAATGCGGGAGTTGTCTTTTTATATAAAAATAAAGTTATAAAAAATAAAATAAAAACAGGTGTAAGAAGTTATCAATTGTTAATTCCAGATGGACCACATAAGCGTCTTAGACGAGGTGTTGCGCATGCTCCTTGAGATAATCAACTCGTGTGTGGCCCATCAACTCTCCAACAACTTGAACGTCGTGTACGCGTTGTTGCACAAGCGACATCTCTTCCAACAACACGAACATCATCACCCTGTAGCGCAGAATATTGACATGGTACGTTCATCACAAAACTATGATTAGTTAAACTAGAGGGCGCTGTATAAAGAAAGAGGATAGTTGAATTGCGCTAACATTTTACTCACTAAATATTACAAAGTTTAAAGCGTTTTTATTGCAAAAATTTGGTATAAAAACGCTTTAAACTTTGCTTGAAGAGTGGAGTTTATAGTGGCCAAAATATATTTTATATGATTTTTTGAAAGTGTACTTCGACTGTCCACCATTTTAGCTTTTGCTAGCGCAATTAACGTACAAACCCGAACAGAAAAACATCAGTTGACCTGATTTATAAAACGATTATTTTTTTAAATATTATAGGTTATAGGCTACTTCTCAACGCGGTTACAACGTGTACAGGAGGGTGCTGGCGGTGATCTCGGGGTCACTGAAGTGCTGCAGTGCATCAAGAAGGGCGCTGAACAGTGGTCCAGTGATAGGTTAAAGGTGGGGACAGCTTCAATTTACACTATTTCTAGTATATACATTTTATATCACTAAAATAACAAACAAGTACACTTATGTTGTATTGACATAAGCACAATCGCTAACAGTATATAATAATATAAAGCAGCTTTAAACCAATCATCCAACCATCTATGTATCTCTATTACAGAAATTTCCCGATTTAAAATTCCGTTACGTCGAAGAAGAACGCCCTGAAGAGTTCTTCACGCCTTATGTGTGGAGCCTGGTGAGCTCGTGCGGGGGGGTGTACTGGGCCAGTGAGGGGGGCGCCAGAGCCCTGGGGGACCTGCTGGCGTGCTGATCGACATTTAAAATGACAATATAATTTCGTGTTCATATAAGTGTGGTATACCATGCTGTGTATATATCTCGTGAGACATAATACAGTTTTGTAACAAAACTATTTTTCATTAAATTTACGATATGCAATATATTTTTAGAATACCATAGGGTAATAGAAATGAGTGCAAACAAACTCACAGCCCAGGCATTTCCTTATTATCTTTTATCATTATTTTAATTGAAACAATAGGGTCCATTCCTAGCCTTGAAATAAATTATTTCGTTTAAAATCTGTCTTCCATTCAATGTTTTTATATTTTCAAATCAACAAAATTTAACAATGGCTAGGTTACGACGTCACGTCCTAGTATTTTAAACAAAAATGTACCGCGTCTAATGTAATTTGATTAAAAATTTATTGTCATGTCAAAATTAAAATATTGTGTTCTTGTACAATTGTTACAAATTATATTATTTGTGATAAGTTTTATGTATTTATAGTTTAGAGAGCGAGGCGGCACGGAAACGAATGAATATGCCTTTATTACAATATCCTAATATAATATTAAACTAAGTATTAATCGATTATGTTTTATTATTTCTCGACCTTACCTTTTACAAAAAATTGAGTTAGATTAGTGTAACGTTAAGTCGCGTTACTGGGGAAAATCTTTGACTATTGAATACCATTTCACATGTCACTACAATATGCCAGAATTAGAGCGAGACTATGTTGTCAATTGTTGAGTCGGCCCATTTGTGCCACACACGGTTGATAATCATCAAGTACTCTGTGGCGACTACCACATACAGTGAAACAAACATACTACAGCGCCATCTAAAGAAGATACTCCGAACTACAG
Source organism: Arctia plantaginis (assembly GCA_902825455.1). Taxonomy (NCBI): domain Eukaryota; kingdom Metazoa; phylum Arthropoda; class Insecta; order Lepidoptera; family Erebidae; genus Arctia; species Arctia plantaginis. The sequence continues at coordinate 3,657,997 of CADEBD010001048.1, read as the reverse complement.
AGTAACTGCTAATCCTGTATCGCGATATAAATAATTCACACGCCGATTAGGATATATACAACTTTTCAACATCAATCGTTGGGCCGCGGCCTGCCAGGCAGGTTCACCTCACATCCGTGCCTACACAATTTAAACTCGGGGGTTTTACGTGCATTTGTAATTATTTTTATACATTATTTTCTAATACTGGAGAACATAATAATACTTGTCACAGTTCGCAATTTGGCATAAATACCTTGTGAACTGGAAAAGAAAATTTATTTGCCAACACACTTAAATAAGTCCATTCTTAATAACAGTCCAAAATGATCGCTGAGGCCGCTGAGTTACTCCTCTGTTCGCTTATATCACTTCGATGTTTAGTGCACTGAACTGTCTTGCCTGTATTTATACTACTTGATGGACTACTACTCAAACTCGGGGGTTTTACGTGCATTTGTAATTGGGAGAGTCTAAGTGTAACTATTATTTTTTATACTCGAGATCATATTAATACGTGTACGCTATTTGGCATAATGCCTCCCCCCAGAAGTCTTAGGTTTAGGATATGGTATAGTGAAATATATCAGAAAATAAGGCAACTACAACCTCTTTAAGGCTGAAATTTATAAAGCGTACTTAGACTTTGCTCAGACTTTGCTTACGCTAAACTTACTTAAGTTCCTGCTCAGTGTAATCTTAGCATTCGAATTTATAGTCCTCTTGGGCTAAGAATTTACTGAGTGTATGCTAAGCAAGAGCTCAGGAAAAATTTTTAAACGTTTCGATTTGCATAGCATATTAATTTAAATTCTTGGTATTTCAAAAATATATTATTTTTAAAATAGCTGTAATAACCTAAAATATTAGTAATCTAATAAATTTTATCATATTATTGTATTTCAATCAATTAACACCTTTAGTTTTCATTGATTTTAAGTGATAAAAGGCAAAAATAACACATGTGGGCATTTTCATAAAAATGTACTTACACCTTGAAAAATAACTTTTTTTGAAAGTATTACTTTTAATGTTGTATTTGGTCTCAATTGAAAGTATATTAATTTTATTGTATTTATATTATCTCAAACATGTTGTTTAAAATGGAGTTATTATGAAAAATACTAAATACGACTGAAAGTGCTAAAAATTTAAGTCAGTTTTGTGACTATATTCAAAGGTTGAAAAACAATGTAGAATTAAAGATTTTGTCAAAAGTTTTCAATTAAATACATAACAAATGACCATTATTCCTTAAAAGACAAATTTTGCATCCAATTATAGTAAACAAGGGTCTTAAAATAAAATAAAATCATCAGTTGTGTGACTTTGGGTCCCTCATCCCTGCTAATCATTGAAACTACTGAATATATATGGCATGTGAGAATAAAAAACTATTGTAATTAGAAGAATTAACACATTATTATTGAGGGAAAAGTGTTTTACTTATGTTTAAACAATAATTTTAGAAACAAAAAGTACATCTTTATAAAAATAATAAAGGACAGTGACACAACTGAACACTTAGGATGCGTTTACATGGTGCGAGAAATCGACGCATCTTTGCCAACGCATTGGCAGTTTATTGATGCCCTTCTTGTAAAAATCAGCTGGACGGGAGGCAACAAACTCTTCAAAGGCATTTTGTACTGCCTCTCAGGAATTGAATTTTTTACCCACTAAAAAGTTGTCTAAATTTTGGATAAAGTAATAGTCGGTAGGTGCAATTTAGGTAGGCAATTTTCCGTTGATCTTCGGCATCTTTGGCAGTCATCTCTGATATTTTCTTTTTCTTAGTATTCATTCGTTGCAAATTTCTATTGCATTGAGTTTTATATTCTTCCGGGCGCGTTAACTTTAATTTCTATTTATAGCGCCTAGTTTTTTCAGCTTCTGTAAGAGGCATCTTGCCACACCTAAAATATTATTGTTTAAATGAGCCCATAAATTAGTTAATTTTAAAATAATAGTCAGTCTGTAGAATTTATAACAGAAATAATACAAACAATGAAACGAAAATAAAAATATATATATTTAATTATATTGTAACATATTATTAATATTATAATAAATACTACAAAGTAAATTATACATGTCTAACTAAAAAGCGGGTAACCTTAATGGATAAGGTAAAAGTCTTACGATCTCATAAGAGGTTCTGGTTTCCAATTCCACCCACACTACGGCCGTAAATTCACTCTAACACTAAGCACAATGTTAGCTTAGCTGGAGGGGTTATCAAGAATGCTAGTATTGTGCTATCTAAATAATATTTATAACCTTTAAAAAAAACTATATAAATAATTAATGGAGATAAAAGTATTTAAGTTTTATCATTAAGCATAATACTTACATATCTTGCTAAAGTATTTTGTTCAACAAGTTAAATTCGCTAAGTACGGCAGTGGTGCCATGTAGACAGCGCTTTATATGATCAGTCATGATGTGACTTTCCGTTCCGTTTATATGTGACCGTTCAAATAGTCACACAATGGAGGTCACATGTTGGTATCCTGTAGTATATAATATTATTTTTAAAAATAACCACTATACATAGTTTTCTACTTTTTAAACTAACTTATAAATAATACAAATACCAATCGAATATACTGAACACAATTATATAAATTACTATAAAAAACACTCAAAAATGGTCACATACCTGAATAAAAAATTCGTTCTTGTCTTGACGTGCACTGAACACTCCTTCTGTAGCACTTTTTTGACACTAACGAAATATTAAAAGAACATTTGATAGTAGATCAAGGTTAGTGTTGCCAAATTACTAGAAAAAGTAACTACTATCTCTATTTTTCAATAGAAAAATCAGGTCACAAAACTGAATGTTCCGGATGGGCCCATAATTTAGATTCAACTTTGATGATGATTTATAGATATAATTTATTTGTAGTGAATAACATTATTGACACTATTAAAAAGAATCTATTATGCTAGATGCAATTAGCAAAAACTAAGGAATGCTTTTCATTAAAAAAAAATGACCATTCCATTAATTGTCGACGGGATTGAGCAGGGGACACAACGAAATGCATTTGTCACGAATGGTTAAAATATTTTAATTTAATTATGGTAGGTTTTATACTATCGTAATTTATTTTATGTTGAAGATGTATATGTAAATAATCACTCTAAAATTGCATATAAATTTTCAAATAAACCAATTCAATAAAATTTAATTTTGAATTTAAGGGACAGTTGAAATAGTGGGTGTGTACATTTTTGTGAAAACCCTCATGTACAAGTAAAACAAAACGTACGTTTATGTCATAACAATATTTGAGGTTGTCTCGTCTCGAGTTCATTCGCAAATATATCAATTTCTTGTATTAACTTTTTATCTTGACCCTGGCACACCCTTACGGACTTCTGTAACAACGCTTTCGAACTAAATTACGGCTTTTCTTCCTGGACAATCGAACCATCTTTTCACATTGACTCTGGCATATTTCACGGACTTTATATACTTTTCTTGCGGATTTGGTTTTGGTTAACGATGGAGAACATCGATAGAATTGAAAATGTTCTGTCTAGAATAGATAGAATCGGCACATCGGCACTGGATAATGTTCGTATGCCTAAAGCTTATATTCGCCATGAATATAATCAAGATCCATATAATTTGTGCGACGATCAATTTAAAAAAAGATATCGATTTACAAAAAATACGGTGAAAAATGTTATTTTGCCACTAATTGCTGACAAACTGAACCACTATGATAATAGATGATTGCCAATAACACCAGAAATACAAATACTCATTGCATTAAGGTTCTATGCTACTGGAACTTATCAGGTACGATTTTATAGTTGTCTCATTTTATACTAGATTCGTAAGACTGTACACTTACTCCATAGATCTTTACCTCAATCAGATCATGTCATACCACCTGGCATGACCGTTAACTTTTTTCTTGTGTCTTTAGTAGGTTAGAGCCCCGTGGTGTTACCCACGGTACAACAACAACCACAGATATATAACCTATTTTACTCGGGGATGATTTAGCTTTCTAATGGTGAAAAAATATTCTAATCAGTTCAGTAGTTCCGGAGCCTATTCAAAGCAAACAAACAATCAAATCTTTCCTCTTTGTAATATTCATTTCTATATATTCATTAATATATAGATAAAAATAAATCAGCTTTCTTTTTAGATTCTTTTAGAATGTTTACTATTTTTCCCCACAGTTTTGCATCAAATCAGTATAGGAGCAATAAGTCCTAGCTATATGAAATTTATTTCTTGGTCTATTGTCTGTCCCAGTAGTATTTTTAAATAACTTTTCTGTTTCAGACTGTTTGTGGAGATTTATTAGGCTTGAGCCAATCTACAGTGTGCATCATCATAAATAAAGTTTCCAGAGCATTAAGTCAACTTTTACCACAATTTATTAAATTCCCAAACCAGCTACAAAATGTCAAACAAAAATTTGAAGAGTTGGGTAGAACCAACCAACTACATGGACTTAATAATATAATTGGAGCAATAGATTGCACCCACATTAAAATAAATAGACCAAGAGGTATAGCTCACTCTGAAGCATACAGAAATAGAAAATCTTATTTTTCCGTTAATGTCCAAGCCGTTGTAGGTCCCGATATGGAAATTTATGACCTTGTTGCACGATGGCCTGGAAGCGCTCATGATAGTCGGATATTTAGAAATAGCCGTGTTCATGCACGTTTGGCTAGTGGACAATTGCAGGGAGTCTTGGTGGGTGATAGTGGATACCCATCCATGCCATTTATTTTAACACCCTTGATACAACCAACAACACGTGCGGAAAATAATTACAATTATGTACAAATAAGGACAAGGAACATAATAGAAAGATTTTTTGGTGTCTGGAAGAAAAGGTTCTCATGTCTGCAATTGGGCCTCAGAAACAAATTAACAAATGTGTGCAATATAATTGTTGCTTGTGCAGTGCTTCACAATATTGCAATAAGAAGCAGAGACAATTACTCAATTGTAGAAGAAGATGCACAGCAAATTGATGAAGTGCAGTTAAATTCAAGAATGTCATCAGCTGCAGGATTAGCTTTTCGACAATCCATCGTAGAAACTTATAATTGATAAAGAAATAAAAATCATAATATTAAGTTCTTAGTTTTTATTTAATTCTTTCTTCAACAAATCTCTTTTTAATTTTAATATTTCCAGTTCTACTGCATGTTTTTCCTGATCTTGCTCTATCTGTTTAGTAACTTTTTCAATTTCTTTTTTCACAAGTTCCTTTTTTAAATCCTCCAGAGATTGTTCCGGTTTTTTTTTCTTTGCTGGAGCTGGTGCTAGTTCCGGGGTTGTGGGCATTGTAAGCCCCTGGAGAGAACAACCCGGTAGAGTATTAAGATCTTGTACCTCTTCTCCGAAGACATGAACTTCCATGTCCATCATTCTATTTTTTTTGTTTTGCCAGTAAACACCGTCATCATCATTTGTTTCACCTGAAACCAAATAAGATATCATTACTTACAAATAACTAGATGCTGTATGTGTATGTATATGTAATTAAAACAAAGTTGTTAGTACTACATATTTATAATTGATGCATGGCTAGACAAATCTTACTGAAATTTGGCACAGCTAGATTATAGTCTGGAACATCACATAGGCTATGTTTCACCCCACATGAACAAGAAATTCCCACACCAACGGGAATATCTAGAATGTTACAATGCCTGGACATTTAATTTATAGTAACAAAATGAACAACTAATAAATATAAATTATTAGTGAGTACTTACTAAATTGCGAGGTGCTTGATTGGATTATATCACTATCTATCTCAACTTCAATTGTTGGCATTACAGTTGGTAATATAGAAAGGACCTGGGTCTCTTCGGATCCTATAGCCGGAGGTGCAGGTCCACCACCAGTCCATTTTTTTTGGGCTTCTAAAGTTTTAGCATCTCTGGCCTTCGTTTTTAGATTTTGCCACATTTTTTTAAGTTGAGCAGCATTCGCCTAAAAATAAAACAGATAATGTAAAGAGAGAATGAGGTTATTAAAATCCCAAGTAGGTGGATATGTTATTTACTACTTTATTCTCTAGAATTTTAACTTACTCGCTGGGATACGTTAGGCGAGTTATTGTAGTGGCATGCAATATCCTCCCAGGCTTCTGTCTTCTTTTTTTGGGATGTACCATCGGTCTTGCGATTCTCCACTATGTCCATTTTCGTCGTCACCAACTGCATAAGCAGTTGTTTTTCAAATTCACTGTAGGGCTTCTGTTTTTTTTTCTTATCGTCGGTGTTCATGACAATAGTAATCGGTGTCCGTAGATGAGCAAAAAAGGGTCGTCGTGAAAGCAGGTACTAGTCCGAGGGAATACAAGGGTCGTCGTGAGAGCAGGTACAAAATCCGAGTTAATGCAAAAGGTCCAAAAGTATAAAAGAGTTCAAGCGCAGAAAACACCACGAAGCGAAAACAAAGATTCAACAGACAATGAGAGTTTATGAGACCACATACAATGACAAAACAAAAAATCCATAGATTACCATTGATAGATTGTTGTTTACAATAGAATTCCATTGTCTTTCGTGCTAATATTAAAATAATTTAATTTTAAGGCTTTTCAGAGCATCTCCAACTACTAATGAGCACGTAAGTAATCGCTAAGTCATGGATTTTGGTGACTTAGACTATGCTAAGCATTTGCTCAGCTTGAGCTAAGCATTATGACTATAAATTTCAACACACACTTAACTCGTGAGGTAAGTCTGAGCAAAGTCTAAGTACGCTTTATAAATTTCAGCCTTAGTATCTACTTCGACTGGGTCTACTTACCCAGTAACCCTGTATAACAAAAACTAATCGAACAAAAATATGCTGTGCCCTGTTTAGGCTATCTTCATAATTTGCTATTAAACTATTTTGATTGCTTTAGCCATACGACTTATTACTTACTTACTAAGATGTAACATGCTGTATAATTATTAGTTCAGAAATTAACGCGATCAATAGGTAGGTATTACATACTTTTAAATTGCTTACCTTAAAGTCAGCAGCCTCCCAAGCCACGGCCAATCAATCTGTAGGTCAATTCTCGTAAAAAAATGTTAAAAATTCACTATTCTATTATTGTACGCCAAAGGTTGATAGATACCTAATGATGATGATTTAATTGATAATTATAGGTATGCTTAAGGTATCTCAGACAACGAACGGGTGACAACGCCAAAGCGAAGGGGCGGGTCGTGAGATTACCCATGATAGAACTCTAGGTCTTCTATTGAACTGACGTGCGAAGGTAGATGCAACCCGGTCGAGGCTCGACAGCAGTAGAATACATTGTATTTATGACTAACTGAGATAAAACATATAAACCAATAAAGTAGACTTATACAATTCAGGCCCCGATCGTACTTGTAGCTCCATATTTTAATAGCGGACTGAAACTAAGTAAAACTAATTAAACCATCAACCCAGTTTTGGGGGACAAAGAATGTAAGTATTCTACGAAATAAAAAAGGAACCACTACCTACTTAAAATTAATCATACAATAGTATTTGATCAGAAGGTAGCCTCTTTAAAGTACCACTCTATTCTGTATAATATAGTTGGAGTTATTAAAATCACAACAATTGTCTCCTTTAAAGAAAAACTTTAGTTTCATTTGCTTTACATATCGTCAATTCTATAAATTTAATTTTCCCGCTTAACCTTAATTTTACTCATAGACAATGACTTAGGTGTTCAAATATTTTTATTGATAAAGCAAAATTTTGTTTATAAAATTTATTTCTTGCATACATTGTTATGACTTCGATATTTTTCAAATTACACTTTTACTTTTAACTTTATTAATTATTACAAGAGTTTGATGAAAAACGGAAAAATCAATTCAATATCGACAACTATAGACAATTTGTACATTTTTTCCGATTTTCAAATCAAATGGCCAAATCAATCGACAATCATGAAATGTTGTGTATGAGGTGCGTAAACAAGACTTATTTAATTTAATTTAAATGATTATCATTGTGGGTATTATGAAACAAAGTTGTATCAAAAAATATATAAAACCTTCTCTGTGTTTGTGTATTTATTTGTGCCTGTGAAACACAGCATTGTAAGGAAAACCTAATTCGTCTTAAATTGGTGAGTGCACCATTGTTTGCCATTTTTATGTATAATTATTTATTATCTTGTCCTGTGAAATAATTATTCTTAAGTGTTCTTTTAGTCCAAGTTCTTTTGGCTAATTTAATTATTTTTTTCTTTCTAGTTTACCTGTATGTGTATCGCATTCATAAATTGTTTTGATCTATTAAAAAAAAATCTGTGCAAAATAAAATATTATGGGCTTGATTATATTTTGTTTAGTTTCTTGTAGTTCTTATTTGTCATAGAAATCGGTTAAGTATTATGCATTTTTTATTTTATTTTTAGGTGAGTTTTTTTCTATTAGTGAAACTGTTGGATTTATTACTAACTATAAACTAAATGTAACAAAATTAAGCTTCAAACATTAAAACATATTTTATGTACAGAATAAACTTTATTTTTGTGCAATTATTAAATCGTATGTGGAATAGTACCAATAGTGGACTTTCATGAAGCATTTACACCTTAAGTTTATTCAAAATATACTTGAATGCATTTAAAGTATTAAGTTTTAAAATTTAATATAGGCCAACCATTTTGGTCTGAAAAGTCCTTAAAATTATAGTAATATCAAAATAAGCAATAAATTGTATGCAATCTCATGTGACCGAACTTCCAATCCCACGTGGATACTTGGTGCTCCACCGATGTGCATTTTTCAAGAACCTTTTTACCTCGCACAATCAATATGTGGAACAAATTGTGGTTTGTGGTATTTTCAGATCGAAACAACCTTTAAAAAGAGCACACTTCTACCTCAAACACTGATAATAAATACTCTTGTGGCACTTGATTTGTAGATGCCCTGGGTGGCAGTTCTCACTTTCCTTCAAGTCACTCAACTGTTTATTTCATCATCATCGCAGCCGAAAGACGTCCACTGCCTGACATAGGCCTCCCCAAAGTTTGCCACAATAACCATATGTCCAGCAATGAACTATTAAAGGCTGTTAATGACTAATAAAGATGAAATATTTATTTAAAAATTAAATATAATTAAATTACATTTTAGATAAGTATATAAATAAATTTTGACAAAATGATTTATTTGTTGCACTTAACAATATCATGACATGAATATTTTAATATTTATTGGAGACTGTTATCTTACTATCAGTGCCGCGCTAGCAGTGCAGACCCTTGCTTTTTAATTACAACTTGTCTCTTCATCCATGTTTTATTTCATACATAATAAGAAAAATGAAGATTTATTTTCTGATACATTCTTATCAGAAAATAAATCTTCATTTTTCTTTTTATGTATTTTAATAGTTATTCAGATATTTGGGGCAGAGAAAATGCAACAATTCAAAGATCATAAAAAATAGGTCCACTCATTCTTGAGAATATTGTAACTAACCCAACTTTGTTTTATTTATAAAGATTTTTTATTTTGTATCTACTTAAATCTATGAATTTCAATTTCAAGTAAGAGTTTAAAAAAGAGAGAATAAATCCTAATAACAGTTTACATAACAATTTAATACACCTGTTTTAGGTCTTGGCACCTGATATCTAACTGAAGATTGACCTGATGTACTTGTAGGTAGTGGACATATTCTGGCCAGACCTCTTGTATGATCAAATCCTTAGGAGGGTAGCTCTCATGCCCATTACCGGCTTGTGCCTTCACTATTTGTGCCTCTTCATTTGAGAAATGTAACATGCTTAATCAAAATAGAACTTGATGGATATGACCAGGAACAGTTGAAAGATATTAACTTCTTACAGCCATTATTATTGATGGGCCGTTGACCTAGTTGTTACTGACCCTGACTGCTGCACCAGAGCTTGTGGCTATGTCAGCAGTCTGAGTGCTATAGTACATACTGCCTTGTTTGCGATCAGATGGCTGATTGTGATGTTGCAAGTTATGACGTGTGGAGTTAATGCGTCCAGACACTAGCACAAAGTACTATGTTTTCAAAGCTGATGATTAACCAAATAACGCTTTCTGTTTGGCTGAAGTCATTAGTGAATCGGTTCAGAAAACCGGCGCATCTCCGACCACGTGCAGTGTACGTAGGGTTCCGTAGTTTATACCTGTTTGAAACAAGTAGGTAATAACTTCATGTACCTACGATATATTTCGTAGTTACCGAAGCCGCGACATCCATAGCTAGTAATGCTATGGATGTCGCGGATGCTAGAAACAATCTCATGATAAACGAAGTTCCACACGCTGTACAAGTGCATAAACAAGTGATTGGAATTTGACCTGAATATGCAACACTTAAGTAAGCTATTTGCATTGCACCATCACATGTTAATTAAAGCAATTAGTTAATGGATGCCCAGCTGTCCCAGGAGTACTGCTCGAGGATTACACGAGTTATGAGTTATGCATTCTTTACATACAGTAATTAAGAATAAATTTGTTAATACAACAAAGTAATTATTGAAAAAAAAAACGACTGCGTGAAGCTGTATCTATAGGCACTTAAAACAGGAGTAGGTCCTGGGGTGTTAAGCTGTTTTGTTGGATGCTGGTGTATCGGTAGGGGACAGTTTCAGTCTTCTCGGTTACCAGCGGCCTGCCCGAGCTAGATAAAACCCCAAGCGACACCTGGATAGGTCCACGCCGAGCTATCAGTGACACGGTCGGCACTTCGCACAGACCTCTGTGGTGTGAAGTTCGGGACGCCGTCTAGGGTACGGATCATGCTAAAGAAATATACACAAATACACTCGAAAAGGTGCTCCCGAGGATAAGGATAAACAAACAGACAGATAGACACATAAACAACGAAGTAGTACACTATTAGGGTTCCGTTATTCCTAACAGAGCCCTAAAAATCGTCACACCCACGCTCTCAATTGTTGCATATTAGTAACACACATTTATAATTCCGCATTCTCATCTCAGCAGTGACCTCGTGTCGTATGCATCACGTACCTACATAGGCGAGAAGTCTAGTTAAGATAAAGGCGATAATGTAAGAATGCAGTTTTATCTTGACGACATTCTGTCGATATCAGCTGTTTGCCGTTTGCCTGGTTAACTCTTAAGTTAAAGGTGAAGGCAGTTGTGTTCTATATTATAAGTAGGTACGTTGTTAAAAACGTATTTACCAATTGTTGTAATATTTAACCGACTACAAAAAATATAGGAGTGGTTTTTAATTCAGTTATAATTTTTACTAGCTGACCCGCGCAGGTTCGTCTGCGTCACAAAAAAGGAATAAATGTTCATTCATTCAAAATTTAAATTCAATCAATTTTCAAAAAAAAAAAATCTCCTACTATTTTTATACCTCCTCGGCTTCTATTGGTCATGGTGTGATTTTATACAGGCTATAGTTTTCCTCGAAAAATGAACTAACCAAGACTAAAATAATTTTTCAATTTGAATCAGTAGTTCTTGAGAGTAGCGCGTTCAACCAAACAACAAACAAATTCTGCAGCTTTATGAAAGCTTTACAAAATATAACCGAAAAACGAAGAAGTAGGTACAGCCAAATTGAGTACTTTTGTAATGAAGTTGATTAAAAATAATAATATAACAGTTTTTTCTAAAAACATGAAAATAAACTACTCGAGGAGAGTATATTTTATTGCGTTGCACAAGCGACGAACGCTACTAAGTATATAACTTTATTAGCTCCGAGTACGAATGAATAATTTCCTGCGACAAATATATGGCTGAAAGCAAGATTAATTTATCTATAGAGCCTGCAAGTGACTTGTGAGTTTGTAAATTTTAACCGTATGAAGCGATTTTGATTTGTTTTTTTTTCAAATATATACCTACCTACTTCTTTTTTTATAACAGATGCCATTAACACGGAAAAAAAAATATAGCGACTAAGCTTTTACAGAGTAACCTAAATATTTTGACCTGTCCTAATACAACATTATTGACATTGTGCCTTCAACATGACTGCCTCGGTGGTGCTGTGGTAGCGTATGCGACTGCTGTGCTGAGGTCTCGGGTTCGATTCCCGGGTCGGATCAAATGTTTGTATGATCAGCAAATTTATTGTTTCGGAGTTTAGGTGCTTTCTATGTATAATATGGATGTATTTACATAAAAAGTAAATAAGTTAAGTAAGTAAGTTCTGTCCGTCAATCTAGCTTTCATAGTACAAGCTCTGATTAGTTGAAACTAGATCGTTGTGTTAGATGTCCGAAATATTACAAATAATATTATTCTATACTGACTATTATTATATTCTGGACTGATCAATTTAATGAAACATCACATTCAAAACGGTCGACAGGCGGACTCTACTTTTAAAAAATAAAATAAAAATTTGGGTGGGAGTGTGTACGCCGTCTTAAAACTTAAAACTTTTGACACTTAAAAAATTTGTTAATGCCAAACACAGCCTCGCATTGTGAATTTTTTCGTATTTATTGTCAAACTATTATTTTACAAAAAACCATTTCTTGTCCCTATTAGAGCCTATAGAACACTAACTATAAAAGAACTTAATGAGGGTTTTCTGAAATGTTCCACGTGAGATGGCAGCACTGTAGCGTCAGGTCCAACCACCTGTCAAAACACATACACGATTTGTATTTTTCGATCATTTTTTTTGGTTTATTTATTCTTAAAAACTTTACAAAAGGAATACTGTTTTCTAAAATGCCACAGTGTTGTGCAGTGGCTATGTGTGCAAATAAAACAGGAGGGCATAAGTTCCCTGCAAAAGATACAAGCCGATTAAAACGATTAAAGTTCGGCAACCTTTCTCTGGCCGTAATCCATAATAAACTCAATAACACTTCCAAATACATAGAATTTCACTAAAAAATATACGTTCGGTAAGAATCTGTACTATCTGACAGCTGTTTGAACCTGACGCATACGAAGCGCTGTCTGGTGGCAGAAAAAGTATCGAAAACCCTCATTCATCTGTAAAACAAAAAGTTTTGGTTTGAAATTATTGATAATATCTTGGTTTCAGACTACAGGGATGTACATAATGTTAACTAAATATGAGTCATTGAATTTATTATTAACTTTGATTGTTGAATTCTGAATTTTAATATTCATTCATCATATTGGTTTTCTATTGAATTGTAATAACGTAAGTGATTCGTCGTTCATTTTTTTACCTTCCGGTTATTGTTCGCTACAAAAAATTTCAACAATTTATTTAATTAATAAATAATTAACTTAAACAATAATTAACTTAAACATTTTAATTTCTTATTATTATGTTAGGCGGGTGGGTTAGGTTACACAATATTATGTAAGTCTTTTTTTATTGTTAATGGCGGCAAACAACAGACGGGTCACCTGATAGTAAGGGACAACCGCCGCCCATGAACACCTGTAACTTAAAAATCACTAATGCGTTGCAACCCTTTGAATTCCCTCTAGAATTATAATATTAATAAATTTAGGTTTTCTGTGTGGAGTTATACCACAGTCCAGGCGAGGCAGTCTATTTGTGCCAAATCACAGTTCTCAGTGGATTTCTTGTTAGCTTATCTTTGGTCACATGTGACCAAACCCTGTGTGGTTTTGGTCGCTTCAAGTCCGTCATCCATTTCACCCTTGGCTGAACTGAGGTTGGGATTTCAACGCAAAAAGGAAGTAGGTATATTTAAAATAATCGTTTTAAGAGTTCCATAGCAATTCGCCATATTAAGTTTGTGTTAGTTTTGTTTGGCTATCCAACCTGTGTACGTGGAGTGATAAGTGATAAGTAAATCCAATCGGAGGACTCCTTACGTACAACGACAATGAACGCAAGGTGCCATAATCGTTCAATCAATTATTTATCCATCGACCCGTTTCCGATGCCGCTTCATAAATTCTTCCGACGTTACACTCTCGTATTTGGAGGAGAACACAACTTGAATCCTAATTGAAACCATTTATCACACTACCATTTTAGTTTGTCATCGTTTCCCGCCATATTTTCGTGCAGTGAGTGGCGCGAAATGGGACGCGTAAAGCGTGCATTCGAATTTTAAAAATATTGTTCTTGGTGCCAGTGTGCCTAGCCTATACTGTACAAAAGTAATTTTTGAGAACTTCGTTTTACCTGTTTGTGATTCCTGATTGGTTTAATAATTATTAATGTGGAAAATAGCTGGGTGGAGGATTACCAGGCGAATTAAATGGTAATTGTTTCTGACCGATTCCTAATAAAAGTATGCGTGTAAGTCTATGGTGATATTGGGGATATCTGTTTCCTTTGAATTATTTCCTTTATTAACCTTAGTGTTTTGTAGTTTCTGGTCCTAGTTTCCCTCTTTCGTCTTTCTTATTAAGTTCTTCGAGATCACAAGTCTCGTTTTTCTTGGGTTTTTTCTAAATTAAAGTTTGGTTACCGTTTCATTATACTACTAATTTAGAATGGCTCTTAAATCAGTTCTATCTAATGTTACTAGACCGTTAACCTATTCAGCTATTTCATAATTTAATAACCAAAAACATTGAATTTATGTCGCAATAAATATATACATATATTTTACCGTTGCGGTAAGATTTATGTTTTAATCTGTGTTTTGACTTGACACCACAACATAAAATAACTGTTCTAACGTTGATACTTAAATTTCAAATCAGGTGTGTAATAAATTATAGGTATATTATGTTATGCTATTTTAGCTCTTATTTATTGTCAAAAAGTGATAAGAGCCATCACCAACATTCTAACTTTCTTTATTTATTTATTTTATTGGATATGCAAAACGAAAATTTCCCAAATGGCGGACTAAATGCCACAGGGTTTTCATCCAAGTCTGCCTTTAGGGTTGTGTAGAAATGTGTGACTAGGTGCACTGGATATTTAAAAAAAACGAAAAGAATTAAGAATTTGGAAAGAAACAACGAGAAACATACATACATGCATACGTACGTACTCAAATACACATTCCCCGCTTTGCAATGTGTAACATTGTAGAGGGTTTTGGCTGGTTTCTCCTTAGACCGGACTGAGACTGCAGTAGGTCGAAGAGTCCCGGTTCATGTACCCATATGTCAGTCCTGTGATTGGAAAATCCTTTAGGACAGTGATTTCAACTGGCCAAAACTAATATAAGAGCAGAGTATGGCTCTAGGTAATTATTATTTCTTATTACATTAAAAATGAACACAAAATTTATGTTATTGTTTATGTCCAAAGTGCTGTATACTTTTTGGTATTGATCTTTATTGCCGATGCCATTTTAATTAAAGTTTATTGATGCCATTGCTATCGCTAACTCAGTCGAAGTCTTTGAATAATTTTTATACAAAATATCAGCATGCTCCACGACTGGCTGGTATGTTACGGCAATTTCGGCTCTCTGCGAGTTATGAAGAAGGCTGTTTCAGAACAGCCCCTTTAAAAAGAAATTCACTCTTAACTCTGTTCATCTTACCACCTGTCGTGGGGAGCATGGTGAGCGAGGAATAGTTTCCAAACGTGTGATAATCTTTGTGCATGCTTGTGTTTACGTACGGTATCGTATTTCCGAGACTCGGTTGTTTGAGAGTTCCACTTTCATTTGCAAACCTTCAATTTATCTCTCCAGTAACTGTTAAACCAGATCGTATACTCAGTACCTCTGAAAGGGCCAAAATTGTTAGAGCTTTCTTTGAACGTGTTTTGGTCGACCAATTCGGACGAGACCTGTCCCCGCCAGCTGGGGCGCAGTAGTCTCTTTCTGTGAAGCTGTAAGGATCTAGAAGAAGACCGATGAACGGGATCGGGAGAGAGCCGATCCCGAGCGTAGAGGACGTCGGCGGCGATATTAGCCGTCGACGTGGCCGCAGGCTGCCAGAGAGTGGGAACCTCTGGTGGCAGATTAATTGCTGCGGTAGGCGATAGGATAGCGGCCTTGGCTGAAATAACATGGCCTAGGTCCAGAACAGACCGTCTGAGACTGGATAATACCTGGGGACCTGTCGGGGTGGTTTTTAGTCCCCGAGCCGGTGATTCAAAGAGATTTTCTACCCTGACAAAAAAAGGGGGCTTTCTTTGACCGTAGGAAGGGCACTTTACTTATTTATAGTATTTGTATGTTTGATTAATATATTATTTATCTTTTACAACTTTTTTTGTACACTGTACTGTTTTTTTTAATTCTTTAAAAAGACAACTCACACATTGGATACAGGAAACAATAAAAAGCATAGACAACGATCACAAAACCATAGAGTATGTTACAAATGTGCACATTACCAACGTATCTGATTCGAATCGAGTGGTGGTAAATAAAATATGTAGTTTATGACACAAATAGCCTTTGTGTTATTGTGAATGGCAGGTAATTACAACGTTTTGTTTCCAAAATAGCGTTATTGTTTTGTAAAAGATGTTAAAACAATACATTAAAGCAGAAATCGAAAAAATATCACCCGGATTTAAAACGAAAAAGGATACGTACAAGATCTTAGGTGTGGTGTTCACTGATGATGATCCGTAGATGTGTATAATATATATTTAGTCTGTTGCCGCCATTTTGTATTTCAAGGATTCATATTTTTTATGTAATAGCTGGCAAACAAACAGTCACCTCATGGTAAGTGTGGACATAGACACCTACAACTTATAGATACAAGTGCGTTACCACGAAAATATATAAAAAAAATTTGGATAAAAGTTAGGTAGAATAAATTTAAATTAACAAAATAAACCGAAAGAGATTTTTTGTTTGATTGTTTTGTATGTGATTGTCACATTTGCAGAAATATGTTGTCTTATTCTAGTATTAAAATTTCAATCCATCCAAAATCTATTTGTGCCTAAATTTCATTCAGTTCGGCTCAGCGATTACAGCGATGATAATACACACAAAATCTTTACAGACATTTCTATTTCAAACATGATTAATATTTATAATTCTAATTCTGCATTTATTTTATATTATATTATAGTAGTTTTCATGTTATTGCAGCAAATATATTTAATGCTTGCACTAAGCCACTTATCGTTATATTACGTAGTCGTCTATCTCAAATTCTCAGACATGAAAAAAGAAATATCAAACTGAGATCAGGTCGACGCACCCGTATTGGCGAAAAGCCAGCAATGCACTGCGTTGCAAACTGCACGTCTAGCCATAGATAATAAACATCGGATAGAATGTTTGTGACTTCTAAATTTGAATTGTGTTACTCTCGAAACAGATTCAAACAAGACTGTTTCCTGCTTTGACAACTGATTAATTCATTCAATTTGAATGATTATCATGTTTCGCACAATAACAAAGAAAAACGGGAGAACAGAACAGAAATTGGAGCCACTAGAGACTACTACTACTACTACTACTATCTATGCTGAAAGTTAGATAAAAATCATATAGCGTTTTGTATGATTCTTGAAGGTCTTCTAAAATCTTTTGAAAACCCACCCAAAAAAAAAACAAATCAAATCAAGACTTCATTTTGCAGAACATGAGTAGGTATAAAAGTTCTTACAATGATATCAGTTTCATCATATTCTGCTGTCACAGCAGCATGCCACATTAATACAATGAACATTAAATTAATATAAAGATTGTAACTGTGGAAAGTCACAAATAAATGATGTTTATATAGTTATCACTGTTATATTAATTAAACATTCATCATCATCATCATCATCCACAGCCTTTACTAGTCCACGGCTGGACATAGGCCTCTCCTTAGAAAGGAGGTTTTGGCCTACTATACCACGCTGGCTAGACGTTAAAGGTTGGTAAAGGGTTTGTTTCAAGTTTTCCTTCTCTTTGCAGTGCTGTTAAACATTGCTCATTAATAATTGGATATAGATACATATCTATTATAATATTCTTTTTATTACTTCTCTCTCTTCTCTTCACGAGTGAAGAGATAGTTGTGAACTATGTAATGGCGATCTCTGTCGATCTGAAATATAATTATAAAATAAATAAACATATTTAATAGCAGGTTGGACTTGTGTGTATTATGGGGTTGCCCGATTGGTTTCGGACCAATAATATAATCGAACACTTAACTTAAAAAAATATCTAACAAAGTAATTTATATACCTACTATTAATCCTTCGTTTCATTGCGGTAAATGGAAAATGGCCTTTTTATCGTAGCGACACTAGTAACGATTTACATCGAACTGCGCACGAGTTTGATAAAATGATATCAATAGATGAGAGGTTAATTAGAACTATTGCACAATATAATAATGTAAATCGAGACTTAGTAATAATCACAGCTTGCCTTGCTACATCTAATACGCGGCTGCCTATTCCCAAATCCTAGGCCTGCGGTAAGCAGACTGCTGATGATATAATTACATCCAAACATAGACCAAAACTGGTGATGTTCATCACACAATTTTTATTACACACTTTTAATTTAAAGCCAGTTAATTTAAAGTGGTAATCTATACAAACAAATAAAATTGAAGTGTCTGTTTGTAATGTCAAAATAATAGCTTTTTTCATGCTCACACGATTATTTGCATGATACCCATTCCTAAAAATTAGATTAAATATTTTTGTGTGTCTGTCTGTTTTTTCGGGTAATCTTCAAAACGACTGGACAGATTTTGATACTATTTTACTACCAGGTAGCTGTCTATGTAAGGAGTAACTTAGGCTATTTTTTCACTCAGAAGAACCCTATATTTTTTCCATTTCGGATATCCAACGCGAGGCCTCAAGGACTGCAGTCGCGTACCGTACTACATCACTAAAGCAGCGCTTTTCAAATTCCATGCGAACGAAGTCGCAAGTACCAGCTAGTGTAGCTATTTGAGCCAATGTAACTCCTAGAAGAAGAGAATCTCCTATCGCCGTCGCAGTCCACAGCTGGATATAGGCCTCTTCTATTGCTCGCCACGATCGGTTTTCGGCTTCTCGCATCCAGCTCCTGCTAGCCATCTTACGGCACTCCACCTGGCCTGTGGGCGTTCTACACTGCGTTTACCGAGACGCGGTCTCAGCTCAAGAACTCGTTTGCTCCAACGGTTGTCGGTTCTGCGGCTAATATGGTCAGCCCACATAGATAAAGCAACTTGTGTTGCTCGAATTTTCGATTTTTAATCATACGAAAGTAAATACATCGCAAAACTAAAAACATTATTACATTTTTGTGCTATTCTGTAATATTTGAATTTCGTTTGCAGTTCGCCATACAAAATAACAACATAAATTCATATAGAAGTTCTATAACCTCTATCTTCTTCCTTTAATATTATAATTTTATGTTGCATTTAGCCCTTAGTATGAAATAAAGATTATATTCGTTTTTTGTTCCAATTAGGGTGTTGTTTAATAGCTCGCTACATTTACAAGTATAAAATCTGAGAAAATAATCTGAAATATTCTTTAATCCAAAGTGACTTAAGTTTTTGAATTAAAACAATTGAAAATTCAGCTTCTAATTTGGAGGGAGGAACTAGAATGCAGAAGGTGAAATTCCATTGTTGTCTTCACTCAGGGTGAACTTTTGGTGATCGGTTGAGGCATCCCCTTCTGGATGTTAGTTCCTCCTGCTCCTAATGGGAACGCACGCCAGTAAATATCCATCAAATAAAGATTAGAATTTTATGATCAGTAGACATTAGAAAACAGTTTACGGTACTTCTTTTTTTCGTTCAAAAACGTCTTTTGTCTACGCCTCGTACTGTAATAACCCAACAGAGCAAATCTAACTCGGCCGTATTTTACGATTTACACTTCAAAATAACTTACACTTCTTGTGATGTTTATTTTTAACATGGTGCCGTTAAAGTGTATAAGCTTTGTGATAGAAGTTTCATACGAAGCAGCGTTGTTTTAACAATAAACTTACAACTGTTCGCTTGAGCTTATTTTAAAGAAAATAAGCTTTTTATATTGAAATAAGAAACAATACGATGTTGTTTCTCTATATTTTCTTAAAGATCAGATCAGAAAAATGATGAGAAAGTATCCTCCCTTCGTCACAAAGCCCTGTACCTCTTTTCAAACGAATATAATCATCATCATCAGCCTATCGCAGTCCACGGCTGGACATAGGCCTCTCCCATTGCACGCCCCTTGATCGATTTTGGGCTTCTCGCATCCACCTCCTGCCAGCCATCTTGCGCAAATCGTCACTCGAATATAATACTTGTCACTTAATGTTTATTAATATAATAAAGTGCAGAAAGCTTACTTTTTGCAACAAAAACACAGCTACATAACACCAAAGAGGTTTTAAATATATTTTGACCTGACATGGTTTAAGCGTTTAGACTATGACAGTTCAAGTTAAACCAGACATATGAATAACACATTCAAAACGGTCGAGATACCATGGCCCATTCCCCTTCCTAATTCTGGGAGTGGGTGCACTTAAAGGGTAGCAACGTACAACACAACAAAGTAACAACAAGGGGTTCTATCTCTTGGGTTCCATGGTGTCCATGGGCAGCACTAGGATCTTACCGTTGCGTCAGATGACCCATCACACTGACCTCGTTTGGCGTTGCGATTGACCCGCGCTGAACTCTTCATCAATCACGACGGCGAACGGTCACCGTGACGGTCGAGTTAAAGTTAAATAAACATGCACTACGCCCTCGGAGCATTAAACCATTGCTTTAATACTGTACTAATTATTATACTATACCAAAAACAGATAATTATAACCTTCAAAGACACTAGTAAGTCATTATTTTCCGCATGAGATTATTGCGATTCCAAATACATATTTGCACAACCTTGGACTCCTTTTAGAAGTTAATCACGTGTGCACTTCGTTGAAAGTAATTTTTAGATTCTACGATTTGCTCTAAGGCGAAAACAAAATCGGACAGGTGCAGACTCAGAGTCTTACAGTGGGTTCCTGAATGAAAGCGTAAGAGACTTCTTTTTATTTTCTTTAAAAAAATTGTATTGCGGAGACTTGACAAACATTCATGTGGAGATCGAATCGAACCTACAACACTCGCGCAGTAAGAAGCGGCGAGGCGACTGCTTAAACCATTACGTTCTCCGTGCAGTCAGTTTTACTTTTCGTAAAGACAGAATTAATATTAAAGTGTGCTAAACTTCATTTATAGTGATGTTTTCAAACGTTACTATAATAAAGTAGGAGAAGAAATTTAAATTTTACAATATGGATTTAAAAAACATTTTGACGGTAGGCAAACATTTATAAATTGATTGATTTACGAGACAATAAAAGAAGACTGAAAAAATATACAGAGGAGTTTGCTAAACGCGAAACATGTTAATTACTTCAATTGTTTTTTGCTAAGAATTGTACACTTTGCCGTATTCATTTATTAAATACTTACTTTACCCGCTACTTCACTTGTGTTAATTTACTATGTGCTTTTCTATAATCTATCTATTTCTGTGCTAAATTGTATCCAGATCCGTTAAGCTGTTCTGTATCTGAGTATCAAACATCTATCCAAACTTTCGCATTTAATAAGTAGAAAGATTAAAATTTACTTTACTTTATTATTGATTACTTTTAATGAAATGTTTACACAACAGATTTAAATTAAAATCAATCGTAAATGCATTGATCTTTAATATTAAAAGTATTACTTGTGTAGTGTCTGTTGCCAAAATCTCCCTCCGGAAAGAGGCGACGACATTTATAATTATATTACAGTATATTTAAGAATGGCAGATAAAATATTGTTCCGTTTAAAGTCCATCTCGTCATTCTCATTATATTTGGGCACGCAACTTTGTCTGCGTCTCTCAAAAGGAATATATTTCCCTGTTTTTGCAACTGTTTTTCCTTTGATTCTCGACTCCCTATTGGTCGTAGCTTGAAGTTGTATAGGTTATAGCCTTCCTCTATAAATGGGATATCCAGCACTATAAGATTGAGATCTCAAGACTAGCACGTTCAACAAACATACTCTTCCGCTTTATAATATTAGTATTGAATATAAAGATTTAGCATTTATGTGCCGGTTGCTTAACGCTGCCTGTTCTGGCAGTATAATGAAGAAAGGAAAACAGACAGTGCGAGGGAGCTAAGTTAAGTCTAAAGACTTTAGTTCAGTACTGAATCTTAGAGACCCCCACATTAGCGTCTTTCGAACGCCGGGTTTAGGCAGCAGCACCAAAGATTGTAAACAAATCTTTTTTGCATTCTGCCTGGGGCTCAATTCTGCCATTTTATGTTTACGTACAAGCCACTGTCATTTCATTGACACTCTATTGAGATGCTATTGACATCGGTCAAAATATCGGTATTCTACTAACAAAAATCCAGTGTCAATTGATTATCGTACATCGTACAATGGTGGTATAAACAACATTGCCATATATGGAAAATTAAATACATCATTTCCTTACAAATTTATAATGTACCGTTTACCAAACCATTACAAAGACTTCGTATTACTGGCAGTTTAGGGATAAGGTATCGGGAGGCCATTGGCTTCACATAGTAGAATACGAAAAGTACAATACTATTCCGACGACATTCCATCGACAGTCTCTTGATACAATATTAAAATAGCAGAATTGATGTCTTGCTGTTCTACTTATTGTTAAATAGGTTGTTATCTGATATATATCTTTCTCTGACATTTGCCTTTGAGTGTTTTTTTTTTAATTGCGTAGAGGGCAAACTAGCAGACGGTTCACCTAATGGTAAGTGACTACCGCCGCCCGTGGACACCTGCAACTCAAAAGTAACAAGCACGTTAAATCTGTTAACAGGTTTGGACAATATTTCTAAAACTTTGTTTTTTGGATCCGGTTTTCTTTATTAGTAATAACCGCGTGCTTTATAAAATCATAAAGTGTATAAACAAGCTATCTATCTGTCTACTCTTTCCTATTTTTATCTCTTTACCACGCGTGTACTGTATCAAACATTTCATAGCGTACTATAATTAAACATATGACTTCCCCGAAAACCGCGCATTTTCTAAGTTCCCTCAGGTCAGTTGCCGCGGACGTCTTGTGATCGACTGACGCTACAGGACTCGGAACAAACGCTCGAAATTTGAACGGTTGTGGTTCCAAAATCAATATTTGATTTTTAGCAAATATGAACGTCTTTAGTCTATGGTCTATTTAAAGCAATTTTTAGCTTATAAAGTTCAAAAGATATTGTCAAGATGTGCTTTTACTCATAAAAAATATTATCTATGGTGGTGGTGGTGGTTTGTGGTGATTGTTGTTTAGTTTCCTGTATAATTTCTTTGAGGCGATCCTGTTTATCATTTTTGGTAACATAATAGCATTGACATCTTCTACTGGATACAAACAATTCTTGAATCTTTGAAGTCGTTAGACTTTTTGATATATTATATAAACAATCTATATTATTATAAATAACCCGTTGCCCACAACTTCACCTTCGTAAAAATTTTTTTCGCTATCCCTCGAGAAAAAAAAATTTAGAAGGGAAGAGTACCTTCCCTTATCCTTGTTTCTGTAAAACTAGATGCACGATGCACATGGTATGCAGCGCATAAAATACAAACAGACAGACATAGATTTTTATATTGTATAAGACTAGTCTTTGTTCGTGGATTCTCTCGGTTCCTTTCTTCGTGAATACAGTTTTGTTAAAGGTACTCTACATTGACTATCAAGTTTTGTCTATCAATCTCAATCTACTCATTTGCTGACTAGGCATTTAAAAATCACAACACAAATGTAACACTAGTTGTATTACAATATTATTAAAAACATTTTTCAAGCAAAAAAAAGAAAAGACGGGTTGACCAAAAGAGCCGTAAAATTCAGTATTTTTTAAGTGTTCTATTGAAATTCGAAACACAAAACGAAACTGAAAGATCTTTTGAAATTGGAACGCATATCCTTTCGTCAGCGCTTGAAAGTTAACAGATGACCAGTCACACACACACACACACATCTTAAAAAACTGCTAGAAACAAAACTCTACTGGATAGACGCTTGCGAGGAGTAAAATCAAGTAGGAAACTTACGAATATTTCCTATTTGTTTCGCTGAATATCATCGTATTTCGTAAGTTTAATTCTTACACAAAAGATGTCTGGCAATAAATTTACCAAAAATGTGTCTACTCATACCTGTTGTATATAATATTGTTGTTGTATATATACATTTATGTATATATATTTTAAAATGAAATAAATACCACACGTCCACTCTAGTCCTGGTCATGTCAGACTTCACCTAAATAAAGCTACTTCAAGCGATCTTTTAGAAGACAACATTTCCTCCTACATTATTAAGAAGGTTGACATACAAAAGTATAGTCCTTCTAATTGACGTTTTCTTCCTCGGAGTCCTGAAAAGCCACAATGCCTGTGCATCTCTTTGTCAATTTAAATAAATTATTTATAGCCGTGAACTTTACTTCAATTCAGGAAAAAATCTCTGCTGATATTTGCCTAATTTTGAACATTTTATTGTTAGTGTTTATATGTTTAATACGAGCAGCTCTAGTAAGACAAATTTGATATTCTATCTTAAAACAACGCATTAAAAAACTAAATTGTTTCCTCAAAGCTCAAAAAAAAGACCAACTTAAATGAAATTTATCGAGAAATAATATTATTTACTAAAACCTTACTGAAAAAGTGAAACAATTTAGAAAAAGGTTCAAAATACGATACGATAGTGATACGACATTCAAACCTTCAAGAAAAGCGTACTCCTTCCTAAAAGGCCGGCAACGCGTTTGGACTCCTGAGTCAGTCACTTTCCATCAGGTGACCCGTCTGCTCGTCTGCTTCCTCTGAATTAAAAAGAAATACCATTAGTCCGTACATAATATACTAATTTATTTACATATTGTCGTATATCAGCAGAATACCTACAAATATTGTGTTGTTACAGAAATTAATTACAAATATCTGGTTTCGATGCCCATCCTTAACATTACATCAACAGCCTTTAGTAGTCCACTGCTGGACATAGGCCTCTCATTAGAAAGTAGGTTTTCCCTACTATACCACGCTGGCCAGACGGGTGGGAATAGGGTTTGTATCAAGTTTTCCTTCTCTTTGCAGTACTGTGCACGAGATGACTAGGGGTGGTGACACTCCGTATTTTTAATCCGTCACCACGCGGACAATACCCATCCTTACATATTATTATTATTATTGTAAAATGAAAACCCCGGGCCGCGTCTGTCTGTTTGTATGAACGCGATAACCTTTTTTTTATGTTAGAGGGGGCACAAACGAGCAGACGGATCACCTGATGGATAGTGAACTTCGCCGCCCATGAACGTCTGCAACTCAGGAGTCACAAACGCGTTGCCGGCCTTTTCTCAAAAACTACCGAACCAGTTTTTGTACGGTTTTCACCAATAGATAGTGTGATTCCTAAGGAAGGTTAAGGTAAATAATTTATGATGGTTTTATATCAATTGACTAAAATTAAACGATTATTGTTGAAGTTAACGCAAAAAATCTTATGCTGTATAACCCGGGCGAAAAAAGGATCATGGTTACCGAAATTCACACGGGCGAAGCTGCCTGCCGAAGATAGTTACAAATAACAAAAGTGTGTGCTTTAGACCACACGTCTGACGTAAAACTTCTTAACTATGAGAGAAAGAGAGAAAGAAAATGTGTGCTCGCACTTCGCTCTCTTGCCCCTACAGTAATATACGAAATGTAACTCTCTCTCTCTCTTTCTATCTTCACTAACTTATATTTCCCTCTCAACTTCCGTTCGCGTTGTAACGCTCTCGTCACGCATTCACCAGCTTACTCCCCAAGTCAAGCGTGCATTAAGAAGTATACTTCACCAACCACGGTATATAACACCTGGTTAGCACACAGCACAGAACGAATACAGAACCTTCTTTTCTGCAGTTGATTAATTAGTATCATTAGATACAGTAATATATTAGGATTAAATACATGAAAGCTTCTATTTAAGTCATTTCCTCATTCTGATCGCGACATTTGGACGCTGCCCAACCGTGGTTGCAACACTCTGTCGTAATGGTGCTTACGGTTTTATATAGTCTATGCTACATTTAGAAAAAAACAAACTATTTTCATTTGCGGACAATATCAATTGCATATATACATACTTGACTTCTAGAAGTCTTACTCATACATAAACGAGGTATCAAAGGCAAAAAGTTTTGTTGCAATCAGACTAGCAGTTCTTGAGATAGGTATATACAAAATTACAAGCACGTGTATATTTATTGTCAAATAAAAGTAATTTTATATTTTTACTTTTTTTAACTAGTTTGGGATATCTCAGAAACAAGCTGATTAAAAAAGGTAGAGCCTGTACTATGGTAACCAGGCTGCTGAATTATATATGACTAAACACAAACCAATATAGCTATATATTTATTAATTAAAATACATACTGGATATTTTAGGAGAAAACATTCATACAAGTATCAATGTGTATGCTTTTAAATTAAAGGTGAGCACAGCATTACCATAGCATAGCATGTTATAAAATGACTGATGATATTATACTTTGAAAATGACCAACTTCATTACAACTGTCCCCTTCATCCCTTATTTTTACCCGTCATCCCTTATTTTACCCCCAAAAGTCCTTTCTTGGTGGGTGCTTACAACATAAAAAGCATCACCTGCCAAAAGTTCAAGTCTGTAGCCCCAGCGACTTCGCGTTGATGAAACAGTCAGTCAGGGTAATTAATTATCTATGAAAAAATTATAGCTAGACACAGAACAAATGATCTATCTCATCACACAATACTTGTCCTGCGTGGGAATCGAACTCAACCTCTGTCTCAGCAGCTAGGATCACTAACCAATAGCTTCAACACTTCGGATCACGAAGTATCTCTCTACATTTAGCTCATCATGAGTCACAGTAACGTATCTAAATTTACATCGACTGCCCTTTACATATGAGGATTATTTCTACGTATGTCGGCCATCTTTGACTCTTTTATGGGAACATATTTAACGGTATTTAGAATTAAAGTATTGTGAAAAGATACATTTCTCATCATCGTTTTCGTCATCAGAGGTTGAATATCTCCAGGCCTTAAGTGACCTTGATAAGAAAAGAGGTTTTATTAACCGACTAAAACAAAGAAGTTTTGGTTTGGAATTGGAAACCTTTTTAATGCACCATGCAGCCAGAGAGAATACATTGTTAACTTACTATGAAAGGTACAGGTAGTATATATATAAGTCATTTTTCTGTTATTACTAATAGATATTAGTCTATTAGTAATAATAATAACAGAAATAGATGTTAATCAGGGGTTCGTGGCTAAGTGGTAACCGAGTAGGTTAACGCATTGCAAAGTTAAGTAATCACAGTCAGGTCAGTCTATGGATGGGTAACCATTCTTAACACACACACGAAAATTTACTATGAATTTTAACGAGTTTCTTATTTATTTGTTTGATAATAATATTGCAGAAAAATCTAAATAAATATTACCATAATTGATTTTAAATAACTATAGTTTTATTCATTTACTATAGTTTTATTCATTTTTATTATTTGTGTCCTGCCGACTCAAAATTGGTAAATAAACCTTATTAACAAGGTTTTAAGACACCAACATATTAAAAAAAAACTATATTTACCGTGAGAGTGTAGAGTGGCAAGAACCTTAGCAGACCTTGAATACCTCTTGAATGGTGGTGCATCAACATCTTGACCGATCTATGCACCCTTTCGCGCGTAACGCGTGTAACTCATCGCGCCAAGGCCTGCTTCTGCTAAGGTGAAAGCAACCTCATACGTTGCCCTCTGGCTAGCTTTCAAATAATTCGGACCCTTAAGAGCACTAAATATTTTTTATACTAGCCTTTGTAAAATACAACTGTAAAGATTTTTTTATTGCCAAAAATATTCTAATTGACAATTGCTATTATAATATTGAGGTGAACGAGTCGCCTAAATAAAAATCATAATTTAATCATATTGTTGTCTACGTTGTTATAAACTTTATTTTCATTTCAAGAAAGTTCAAGATTAGGCTTTTAAAACTACTCACGAGAACGGTTTTACAAAAACAGCGAACATTGTGAGTACTGGTACGACTATATAGGCCAAAATTTATACTTTCTATGTAGAGTACATAGAAGCATGAAGATTATTAAATGCCCTCATGCATTAGTAATTCAATTGTAATTATTCAGCATTTTGTTTTTGTTGTTTTAAACCTGGCTAGTGTAGATAAATGAATTGCAGCATTATTCTAAAAAAAAAACTAAGCAGATCTAAGTCCTATAAAATGTTCGTGATGCACGCGATAGAACCAATGAAAAACACTCAACAAAGAATCAGGTGCTTCTATTCAACCAATCCGTTCGGTACAACATATTCTCTCTCTGAAGAGATGTACGAAAATAAAATGAACGCTGCATTTCTCGATGTGCATCCATGTTTTTTTTTAACGTCTAATTTCGTCCGCGCCACGAACCCAGTACGCGCAAGAACACCGCGCAGTTATAAACTCAAATCATAGATTACCGCCAATCCACCATTTTGGTAAATATTTGGATTCAATTTGTAAATAATGAATTCCCTAATATTAGTGTTAATATCTGTACTGAAATAGCTTATGTAATTAACTGTTTTAAGGAATAGATACTAATTTTGAGTGGCTAATAATTTTATTTTTAAGAGCGTAATTGAGTCCTGTATCGTGTCGGTCAGAGGCAATATTTTTGACTTTTATTGACGAGTGCTAAGTGATACACATATATTGTGCTTAAACTGTAGTAAAGACTACATTATAGTTAAAAAATAACTGTTATTAAAAGTGTTTGTGTCATATGATATTCATAGAAGAAAATGGGGAAAAAGAAGAAAAATAGTGCAAAAAAGGGAGGAAATCGATTCTTCCGTTGGATGAGAAGGTAAAATATGAATAATAGTTATGGTAATATTGTGTGTGATAAAAAATATTTTTGTCTAACCATGCGTGTGTTCATAAAGATGCATGCCATAATTTATTGTGTGCTAAATAATCCGATTGGGTTTGCAGTCAGATCAATCTTTTAATCTTATAGCATTATAAAGGTGAAATTAACGCTTAAGATGACAAAAGAAATAATAATAATAACTCCAACACGGCAGTCTGATCACAAATCAGGCAGAACCTGTACTATGGTAACCGAACTTCTGATAAATATACATTTATAAAGGTATATTATATATTATAGGATTATCTATATAGGGCATTGTTCATAGAACAAATGATAGCGCTCGTCACGCAATTATTTATCCTGGGTGGGAATCGAACAGACCATCTCCAACTTAATAGTCACGAATTAGTATTCTATTAATTTTATTGATATTATAGTCCATCTAATCTAAGAGGTACCGTTTGACGTTTCATTCATTTCTAGACGCAACAATTTTGTATTAGCGTAAGACACAATTACAATAACTGTTTCTGTAAAACCATGCAATTATGAAGAAATTTTTATTTTATCGCAAGGTGTACAATTCTTAATGACTAAATTTAAAGCTTTGAAACGAAACAAAATAACCAATTTATACACAATAGATGTTTTTTTCCAAATTTCATTTCAAAGTAACGTAGTTAGGCCCTGTACTGCAATGTTGCGGCTCTTCAGTTTTTTTTTATGCTATAAGGGGGCATACGAGCAGACGGGTCACCTGATGGTAAGCAACTACCGCTGCCCTTTGACTCCCTCCCGCTCGAGTCGAGGGAGGATTTGGACTCCGGTAACCTCACTCACTCAGTAAAAGGCAAAGAAAGATTTGCTTAACACTGTTTTTTTTGTGAGATTCACTTGAAAATAAAAATGTATGAAAAAACGAACTTATTACTATATATATTATCAATAAAAAAAAATAATCTAGGCGTCTTAAAGTGTATAATTATACTTAAAATTCATCTGAAATCCAAATGTCAACGAAAACGCATAATTAAAATTAAAAGGATGTAAGTAAAGTAATTTTAAATAAATCTTTGTAGGCAAAATGCCTTGTGCCCAAGTCTAGTGTATACTAAAATTTACTGGTATAGTAACATACATAAATCTGTAAAACTGTAATCGATTAGTACATACTAAGAACTGAAATCGATATCTCTTAAGAATCAGATATTGTAGGAATCGATTTCTTTGACCCCATCGCTATACTTCAATTTGTCAGAACAGTCAAACGGTACCTCTTAGATTAGATGGACTATAGTGTTCTGTTCCAACAGGCCCGTCGATGTCAATGGGTTTGTGATGACTTTCACTTTATGCCGTCCTTTCATACCATCGGCAATTGCAAGTGGAAACTTATATCCGCGAAAAGTCAGAAACGAATGAGAAAAATCCGGACAAGTTCGAGTCGGATTCGCCCACAGTTTTTGCCGAGCAAACATATCATTTAACGCCATCTAGAGTCAACAAATAATAGTTTGGTTTAAGCGGTCGCCACGCCGTTCACTACTACGCTGAGTGTTGTGGGTCCGATCCCCACATGGGACAACACTTTGTGTGATCCACAAATTGTTGTTCTGAGTCTGGGTGTTCTTTGTGTAAGTTTCATGTATGTTTGTAAAGTCGCAGTCGCAGCATTAATAGATTGAATGCGTATTTCGCTCCAAGTCGCTTTAGCGGTGGTCCTTTGGCGATTTCTGGGCATATCTGTAAGAAAAAGTGAAATAAGTAACTAAGGGGAAATGGCGCTCAGGTGATCGGTATAACCCCAAACGATCGTTTTGAATTTGATTTAAAATTTAATAACATCCAGAAACAATTGTTAAAAATAGATTACGTTATCACAAAATAGAACAATGAAACTAAGGAAAGTTGTTTCTATAATTTAATAGGCATTAAAATGCCGAACTAACCGATAAAAACACTGTACTATAAAATTAGATCAGCGCAGCTGTATACTGAGAAACCCACTTCTGGGTAGCTTGTCGCGAGCTGACTGCTCACTGCCCGTTTGACACTCCACACCCCGTGCTTTATACGACGTTGCATGTTACTATGCTCTGTTACTATGCGCCATTCCCCCTTCTTACCCTAATAGGTTAATTTTTTTTCACTGTAACCTATGGAGTAAGATTTTAAAATCAAGAAAATTAAAAGGAGATAACAAAGGAATAATAAATTATATTATATTAATAAGGAATAATAAATTGGTTTGAAAAGTTTTTGATGGCGTAAAATGGCATGTTTGTGTCGGACCTCGTGCTGTTTCATTCTTTTAGTCCAGTCAACTAGTAAAACTTCTTGTTCACGATCCTAAAAATACGACGACTAGAAAATGTATCTCAAACATTTATTAGCACATAAAAAATTGCGATTATTTTAACAAAATAACGTGAAAAAAAAGATATTCGGTTTACGTTTATAAAAAAGATGAATTTCTCAATTCAGTTCTTTTCTTTGATTTGTTACCTAGAGAAGGAAAACTTGACACAAACCCTATACCAAGCCGTCTGGCCAGCGTGGTATAGTAGGCCAAAACCTCCTTTCTAAGGAGAGGCCTGTGTCCAGCAGTGGACTAATAAAGGCTGTTGATGTGATGTAATATGATATGTTACCTCAGAATTCAGTAATTTATAAACCAATAATCTTTTTTAATAATCCGAGCTATCTTGAAGCCGATATGCTGTGAATATTCAGCTCAACCTTTTATCCATAATCTTTCTTGTCCATTTTCTTTCATGTGCGATTTTGGAGTCAATCATGATCGCTATGACCTTCCTCATGGACTGCGCCTTTACAAAGGTGACCCATTTCTCCATCTAGATTACACATATGTTTATTGCTGTATTTGGTAATATTTCAACACACAGGAACTCGTGTTATCAACACCTTATTGATAACAATCCATTGAACTTTAAGCTGTACCAATAGCAGTGTTGTTTAGGTTTATCGATTTATTGTTGAAATGTGAATGAGGTAAAATGTATATGTAAACAGCCATAAGGAGGTCTCGGTACTTTATAATAATAACCTCACACAGAGCTGCCTGATTTTAAACTATCCAGAACCCTTGCTACTGAAACCAGACTGCTGATAAACATACTTATATACTTCTAAATTCATTCATATTATTAATAAATTACACCTAGGCACAGAATAAATGATCGTGGTTAGTTGCAAGAAAATGCCTTCCGAAAACGTCGACGTTATACAATATAAATACAGGAAGTGTGAATAAATAGCCTAATAACACAATATTTAACAGAAACATTTAGGTAAAGAGGGCTCGGAGTTTCCTGCACCAATTATTATATCTCTGACTAGTTAAATTAGAACCTTCTTAATGTTAGTAAAAGTTTACCAAAAACCTACCTACCAAAAAAACTACACAAAGAAAAACCTTTTTAAAAACGTTATATTCGTAAATTTAAGTTGCATTCTACAACGCCTGCAACTCACAAGGCATAAGAGCGTTACCTACCGGCCTTTTAGGAAGGAGTAAACTCTTTTCTTGAAGGTCGTATCGGTTCGGAAATACCGCAGACGATAACTTGTTCCCCAGCTTGGTGTGCAAAGTGTCTCCACAAGATGAATTGATTTAATACTTTTGTTAACTTTTTTATTGCTTATTGTGTGTACTACCAATTTACTTTTTCATTACTTTCCTTTTTATGAATACGTATAAACTCGTCTGTTATGAAATACCGGTCAATAGTGCATCTGTATGTCCGTGGGGTGAGGACCTGGTAATTTTTAACACAGGCATTCCATGCCTATCACAGACACCAGCTCCTCACATATAAAACTAGACTAGGCTGTGTAAATGTAACTAGCTAAAAATATAACATTGTAAGGAGGAATAAAGTGTTATTATTGAATTGAAAACTTCTTTAGGCGCGTTGGGCATTTTTGCACAACACACAAAAGAATGTATTTTTTTGAGATGGGAAAAAACCATCTTAAACTCACGACACTGTTGCCGTTACGGACACCTCTGTTTATAAGTATCTACATATATTGGCCCCGTTTGCACGAGAGTTAAGGTTGAAAACTCGTACATACAAGATTTGCTCGTTTAAAGGTATTTGATATGTTATGTACACTCGTATATATGTATATAAAATATATAAAATCTGAATCTCGGAAACGGCTCCAACAATTTTCATGAAATTTAGTATTCAGGGGGTTTCGGGGCGATTAATCGATCTAGCTAGCGTAGAAAATGTACTAAATAAAAATAGGATAAAAAAATCCAGGTCGAATTAAAAAGTGAACTGGAGTTTCTTCCTATTTAAAACAAAAGAGTTGTTTCTGTCGCCAAATACACTAACATTTTCTTATTTTAAATTTGGGTCGAGTCACAACTTGAAAATGTCAGTAATACGGAAACTCGGCAGTAAATTCAGTCAAAATTGATTTATGTTGGAATCCAGCCATACAGAGTTATTTAACAGTTAAAGATTGTCATTTCGCTGAATAGAATTGTTGTTATGAGTTCAAATGAGAACAAGCTTAAAACTTGATATGATTTATGAAATGGCATTAGTATTAGCGGGCGTCCATTAATTACGTGAGGCGTTCTGGGGGGTCGAGCCGAATCTCATCTAATCTTACTTTGGGAGAGAAGGTGTCTCGGAAATATCACGTAAATTTTATCCGCACGAAACAATAAAATTGCGAAAAAACTGGGTTAAATTAAGTAAAACATGTGCCTCCACGAAAATATGGTTAAATCTTAGACAATAATATTTATTGGCCTCCTTTCGAAGCGATCCTAAATACCGGTCTGAACTGGTTTTAAATAAAAATACTAACCAAATTATGATTTTTGAAGTGAAAACTTCTTTAGGCGCGATGGGCATTTTTGAACAACAAACAAAATAATGTATTTTTAAGATGGTATAAAATCATTGAACGCGCGATACTGTTTCCGTTACCGACACCTTTACATATACATATATTAGACTCGTTTACACGAGAGGTGAGTTTGGGTTGAAACACATTGATAATATAACTGTATATAATATAAATATCATATTGTATATATACGTACAACATAGATATATATTCATGTCAGAACTTTTCGAATTGAAAATACAAAAAAAACCTGTTATAATCAAATGTTTTACATTTTCACTTCTGTCGGCACTCCCGGAGTGTCATTGTTTTTTTTTTAGAATAATTTTACACTTTAAACACATTTTGAAATCTCACGTGAGAATCAAATCTCACGATATCTCACCAGGAGGGGGTCGAGGGGTGTCAGAAATTCGCCGAAATCCCCTCACGTAATTAATGAACGCCCTTTTATAATAATAATAATAATGAAATTAGAAATTCGACTAGAAAATGTTAACCCGAGCTAGATCCAGAGCACTGACAACATCCCCGGACTCGTCGCTCCGCTCCGTCTTGCCGTCCCCGGAAGCTACAACAGAAGTTCCGGCCGTGGCTGAGGCGTCGAGTTCAACTTCAAGCGACGAGTTTTTCTCTCCGCCGACGTCGCCAACACCTGTACGTCGGCAGGGGAGAGGCCGGCCACCGACCAGCTTGGGATCCCGAGGACTACTGACCTCGAACAGGGTCCCCGCTACCGGTGGTGATGTGCGCCGCATGAAGTGGACAAAGTCTATTAATGAAAATGTCATGCGGGCATATTATCGGGCTACAGAGGTGGGAACGAACCTTACTGCGTACCGTGTTCGACTAGTCTCTTTGTTTCAGGAGCTTGAACCAGCTGTCAACGTATCAGCACAACGATTGTCGGATCAAGTACGAGCTATACAGCGCTGTCATCTGCTGGATGATGCAGTACTTGAGAGGATACGCTCTGACATACGGAATAGCTTAATTATCCCTTCTTCGTCACACACTGTGGATTCGGTAGCCAACAGCACACCTCAGTTGGCATCATATACTGATGATATTGATGAACTAGTGGAGAGTGAAGTTATATCCGTAAGTACCCAATACAATGATAGGATAAGGAGTGCTTTGGAGGATGCGATTCTGGAATACCGATATTTAAATTGCAATGATAGGCCCCGGTTATTTCGTTTGCCCATTCATAAACGAAATTTAGCGCTGGTGGGTGCCCTGGATTCGTTATTGCCTGAATATTTAGATAATAGCGAAGATCTTAGTGATACACATTCTATTCTATATTGTGCGGCTATTGCAGTTTGTCGAGTAGCTGGTGTTAAAATAGCTAACAATGTCACTACTACTCGACCTAAATCTACTGTACCAGCTTGGCAGTATAGAATTGAACGTCGTATTACTGAGACCAGGACACTCATCGGTAAGCTTATTAGCTACCGATCAGGGAATATGCGGCCGAGAGTGATGCGCTTTGTGAAACAGGCATTCTTGGGGACTACCATTAGTCCTCAGCAGTACATGTCATGTGTCACAGAGCGCATAGACTTTCTAAAGCAGAAAATTTATGCATGGGCAAATAGGATAAGACGGTATAAAAAACGAATAGATCGGTATAATCAGAATCGTATGTTCCAAAGAAATGAGAAGTGGGTGTACCGGAAATGGGAGGAACCGGATCCATGTGGGGGTGATAGGCATTTGCCAGATGAAAATGTCACAAATACATTTTGGCGTAACATCTGGTCGGTGCCTGTCACTCATATAGAAGGTGATTGGTTGCAGGATGTCAGACGCTCATGTGAGTCTATAACACCTATGGAACCTGTTAAAATTGATAAAGATGATGTAAGTTGTGCAGTTCGTTCATTACCGAATTGGAAATCACCTGGTCCAGACGGACTGCACAACTTTTGGCTTAAGTGGTTCCGAAGCTCACATGCGCGTTTGGCATCTCAATTCCAGGCAGCTTTGGATTCGGGTTCATTACCCCAATTTTTAACCACTGGCATAACCCACTTACTCTATAAGTCTGGTAGTGTCATGGATCCCAAAAATTTTCGACCTATTACATGTTTACCTACCATGTATAAACTTCTAACATCTATTCTGAGACTCAAAATTACTTTACATATTAATAATAATTCGATTATGTCAGTTTCTCAGAATGGATGTAGAAGTGGGACCCGTGGCACTAAAGACCTCCTTATCGTAGACATGACCATTAGCCAACAGGTACGTTGTAATCGTAAGAGTTTGGCGACGTGTTGGATAGATTATAAGAAGGCTTATGACTCGGTTCCACACACATGGCTTTTGAAGGTGCTGGAGTTGTATAAAATTGATACAACTCTGTGCACTTTCTTGAAGTCATGTATGGGGCAATGGAGAACGGCACTTCGCTATCCAGGATGTCGGCAGACAGCGATACACGATGTACTAATAAAGATCGAGCGGGGTATATTTCAAGGTGATAGTCTGAGTCCCTTGTGGTTTTGTCTGGCTTTGAACCCTCTTAGCACTTTATTAGAGGGTTCAGGGTTAGGCTATAGGTTGCAGAAAGATGATCAAGTTATATCTCACCTTCTTTATATGGATGATTTGAAACTGTTAGCCTCCAACA
Source organism: Arctia plantaginis (assembly GCA_902825455.1). NCBI lineage: Eukaryota > Metazoa > Arthropoda > Insecta > Lepidoptera > Erebidae > Arctia > Arctia plantaginis. Next base: position 3,621,666 of record CADEBD010001048.1, on the reverse strand, counting down.
AATTACAATTGACAAAGTTACTAAAGGTGACGGAAAACTTTAGTAATTCTATCAAAATGGAATTTGGTGTAGACAAGTGTGCAGTCATGTATGTAAAGAAGGGTGTGATAGTTGAATCTGAAGAAATAGAGCTTTTGGATTCAACAAAACTCAGATCTCTGTCTGCCACTGAAACTTACAAGTATCTGGGTATATCACAGTCGTTGGGAATACCAGAATCTAACATGAAACAAACATTGCAGGAACGCTTTTTTGGCCGCTTGAAAAAAGTACTTAAAAGTCTTTTATCAGGGGGCAACAAGGTGCGAGCCTGCAATGGTTGGGTCATGCCGGTTCTAATGTATTCCTTTGGTATACTTAGATGGACTCAGACCGAATTAGATGCCCTTGACAGGAAAGTCCGCACACTGCTGACTGCATCCCGAATGCACCACCCACGTTCATCAGTTATGAGATTGTATATCCCGCGAAAGCTTGGGGGTCGCGGTCTATTAAATATCAAGACCCTACATAATCGCGAGGTATGCAATCTCAGAGAATATTTTCTACATACCGACGTGGGAGTGCATCGCAATGTAGTTGCAGTGGATACCGGCTTCACCCCGCTCGCTCTGGCTAAAGAGAATTGGCGCAGACCTGTAGTACTTGGTGTTAATGATCGCAGGGAAGTATGGAAGGGCAAAGAGCTCCATGGTCGGTTTTATCGGGCCCTAAACGGGTCCGATATAGATTTAAAAGCATCTACGACTTGGCTACGGCATGGTGATCTCTTTGGAGAAACTGAAGGTTTTGTTTGTGCGATTATGGACGAAGTTATCATGACGAATAACTATCGGAAATATATCCTGAAAGATGGTACGGTTGACATCTGTCGGGCATGCCACCGTCCTGGCGAATCAATCAGGCATATTATTTCTGGTTGTTCTCGTCTTGCTAACGGAGAATATTTGCACAGGCACAACCAAGTAGCCAGGATCGTACACCAACAGCTTGCCCTTAAATACCATCTTGTGAATCTAGAGGTGCCATACTATAGGTATGTGCCCGACCCAGTTCTCGAGAATGGTCGGGCCACGTTGTATTGGGATCGATCTATTATCACAGACAGGACTATTGTTGCCAATAAGCCTGATATTGTGTTGATAGATCGATTAGAGCGCCGCGCAATGATTGTTGATATCGCCGTTCCTCATGACGAGAATCTCGTGAAAGTTGAAAAAGAAAAACAAATTAAATATTTGGATTTATCTCACGAGATTGTCGATATGTGGAATGTTGATTCAGTGATCATTGTTCCGATAGTCGTATCTGCTCATGGATTGATAGCCAAGAGCCTCGACCAACACCTTAAGAGGCTCACGTTGGATGGCTGGATCAAGGGTCTGATGCAGAAGGCAGTCCTCCTTGACACGGCTCGTATAGTGAGGAGGTTCCTATCTTTGGAGTCCTAACCACCGGTGTCTTGGTCCCTGTACCCGATGTCGGTGGTCTACTATTTTTTATATTTTTAAATGTATTTTTTTATAAAGTGTATATTTAAAAATGTAAATAATATGTATATAAAGTAAATAAAGAGAATAATAATAATATTGTACCACATTTTTGTATCACATTATTGTATCACATTATTGTATCACTTTATTTAATTGAAGAGGCTAATCTAGCCGGGTCGTGATGGATTAAGAATACGGAATGTCACCACCCCTATTCATCCCGTGGGTGTCTTAAGAGACGACTAAGGGAGCAAACTACGCAGGACAACAGCACTGCAAAGAGAAGGATAACTTGACACAAATCCTACACCAACCCGTCTGGCCAGCGTGGTATAGTAGGTCAAAACCTCCTTTCTAAGGAGAGGCCTATGTCCAGCAGTGAACTATTATAGGCTGTTGATGAATCTAAACTACAGCGCGTATTCAAAAAATTTTAGTGTTGCCTATCCAACATATTTTCCAGGGAGAATTTATTCCGTGTCAGCTAGTTTATAACATAATTTGCCGGCTCTCTTCATTTTCACGCCTTTAGAGATCCTTCGAACCTTCTAAGCTAATGCTAGCACGTATGATGCAACATGATGCTAGAATAGTCTAATCACCTTTAAGAATAATGCTGTGTCCATGCTACTGTTCCCTATCACCTCAAGGTTTAACAATGGCCAGCCGATAGATAGAATATGCTTTATTGTACACCAATTACAGTAAGATAGATGGATATTATAAAAATATATGGAGGTGCAATCGGTGGGCTTATTACTGACAGAAATCTCTTATAGGTAACCTTTAGATGGACAAATGTTTCGCCATAGGACTAATGCTTTATTGTTCACCAATTACAGTAAGATAGATGGATATTTTAAAAATATATGTAGGTGCAATCGGCGGTCTTATTGCTGACAGAAATCTCTTATAGGTAACCTTTGGATGGACAAATGTTTCGCCATAGGACTAAATAGTTCGATTGTTCCAGAATTGTATAAAGTACAACTATTAAGATTGCGATTAATAATTCTGATGCTTACAGCGCTAGATGACGCTGCAAGTAACGCGTGACTGATGCTGGAATATTCTTGTTTGTCTGGAACGGACTATCGAATACTAGGGATCATTCTAGAAAATTCGATAGAGCTATGAAAGCGGAGCGTATTGGCCGTACGACACATTACGTATGTACCATTTTACGACACAGTGAATTAACATCGAAATGAATTTCTAGTGCGACCAACGAGTAATATAGTGATTTCTTGTTTGTTATAGTGAGTGTCAGTAAATACAGTGCAATAAAAGTAATTAACCGACAACTTTTATTTATTTATATACCCCGCTCGTAACAGTAATATACAAAAGAAACAAAGGGTAGTCTAGATGTATTGAATACCATCGTAAGTAAGTCGAATTAGTTGCCACCCTAACTATATAACCTACGGAGATATCATATCCACATCCTGCCCTCTTCGAGCTAATTCGGTCTTCTGTTTCTCAATCCGAGACTTGCGATATGCCTATAGCTACCTCGCCGACGCTTACTTTACCACGATTTACTATCATTCTTGGTTCTCATTAAACAATAACATTGCCTAGGAAGAATGCCGACAGGCAGGCTGTTAACCATAGTAGAAACTAGTCAAAAACGTGGTTCCTCGCAAGTTCATTAAATCCACTAAGTTTTAACCCTTTTCAAAGTAAAGAGCTGAGAGAGGGTAGCTCAGCTATATAATAAACAGTTTTTAAGTTCTTCAAACAACGTGGGACATAGGGAGAACAATAAAAATTGTAATTTTTGCAACATTTAATAACAATTATGTTTAATAACCTGTCTGTGTAGGCGACAGGCGCATTGTGGGTCACATTGCGACAGATTTGGTGGTGCCCACGCCAAGATTGGCTGTTTAACTTACCGCTTAGGACGATGACCGCAAAAAAACTGCTTTGACATTACCATAAAGTAGGACATAATTACCTACGGAGACCCAAACTAAGCATAGGTCGCACGGTAAGATCTAGGATTTAAGTAAACATATTTTGGGACTTTTTTTCTGTAAATACATGTAAGTATATTATCCTACACTTGTTGTGCCCGCTGCGGTTGTGCTCGCATTTATTTGATGAAATTTCTTATTTTGAATCAACCTAATATTAGTGTATTAAACCAAAAAGACAAAATTATTTTGCTTTATCAAATTAGAGTCATAAACCTTATACTCGTACATAATAACATATTCTTTTAAAACACGACAGGTACATAATTTTCCAACCGCTTGTTCAACAACTGAACCGAGAAATTGACGACTTTTTTTAATAGGCAAATAATAAAAACCCGTTGTGTTACTGCAATTTGTTAAGCTCTGCATAATTAGAAAATCATTGTGCGTTACGCTGACAACCTGTCGTTACGTTGTGGGCAGTCTAAGTCACCACCCGAGAAGTAGACATGGAAATTATTGCTACTTTTAAATCATATTCATATAATGAAAGCGATTTCGCATGTAGTTTTGATTTGGTCATAGACAAAGATAATGCCCTTAAAATCAATCAAAATTCTTTTTATCAAAGATTACGTCTTTTTTTCGGTCATATGATTTGATATGATTTATCACAGGTGATTGTGATTTCATCCCTAGCTAGAAGTATGATGCTATTCTTTGATACCTAAGAAGCTGGTTGTACAAACACGAGTACTGCTGTAATCGTACACACAACGCTCGCATTTATTTTATAACCGTATAATGATCACTAGCGTTCCTCCAAATAAACTCAATTTACTCAAAGAAGTAAACAAAATGTTTTTTTGAGTCACGGTCGTAGTTCTAGACAAGCTCTGAATTCCACCACCCAATTAATTGATGTTGAATTTGCTTATGCATCTGTACAAGCGAGAAATTTCAATGCGCGATACAGAATCAGTTGCTACTTTGTAGTTCGGTTAGTCTATGCTAGATGGCGCTAAAATAAGTTTTTGTCATAAATTTCGCTTCGTATTTATCCAGTACTCTCTAAACTGTAATCTTAATTATAAAATCCAAAGGACGTAGAACACAGCAGAGCTACTTGCATCTATATAATATGTATTGTCCCCGATTATAGTCAAAACTAACCGCTTACCATCACACAAATCGTTTGCCTATTTATGAAATTATTTATAAAAAAATGCATACAATTGCCTTGACTTCTCAATCTAATATTGCTGGTATTGTGCCTCGAGACAGGCGCGACAGGACACAAACAATGACATAAGACGAATAATTGACTATTGTACTGCATCCGTTCAAAAACCATCGTGAATAGGGTTGCCGCATCAAAAAATAATAACATGTTTATTCTATTTTATTTAGGATGCGTAGGATGTGTTGTGCATGCATTTATAATCCCAACATGGCAATATTTTCGTTTATGTTTTTATGGTTGTGTTAACAGGATAATCAAGATAATAAAAAAAATTGTTCTTCTTTCTGAATTCATCACTTGAAATAGAACTGCCATTGGGTCCACAACCAGTCGTGTATCCCCGAAATGCACTCGTGAGTAAAACTGTTTATCTTTAATAATAAGAACAAATTGATTCAAATGATCGTATATTTCTCTTAGGTATGTTAATAAGTTAAAATCCATAATATTTGTGGAATAACCTTGTTCATTAACATGACATTACAATGCTGGTATTATGTTGCATGCCAATCATGCACGCATATAACCTCGTTTCGACGTTCGGTTTCAACAGTAATCGTTCAAAAACTATCCATTTTCAACAAACTTAGTAGTTCTCCATATACGAGTAAATGACTGCATTTCCAATATTTTTTATCAACTAGTTGTACCCGGCCACGATTGAATGTGACACATTGTGGTTTAATTGATTAGAAATGAAAGGCAAAACTGTCGTGAAAAATATATAAACACAATATTTGAAGCGGGTTTTATAACATGTTAAAATTTGAGCTCAATCAGTGCAGAAGTTTTTGACGCGTACACAAACCAACTTAGAATTTATAAACAGATAACGACTAAAAAGCTATGCACCCTTAATGTTTATTTTTCTGAACCGCTGAGTGACAACCCTATTTCTCCATTATTCATTAGACTAGGCCTCGCCTGCACTGTTTTGTTTGATATATCGTCGGTAAATTTTAATAAAATAGGTTGGGAGGGTGTACGTAATATTTTTTATTGGCCTTTGAATAACTGCAATTTATTTTGCTATTAAAATGATGTGACTATAAAATCGGACCGCTTCTGTATGTTATTAAATAGTGGCAATTTTTTTAGCGTTGATATTTGACCAGAGAGAATAGGAATAAATTACGAGTGTATGGGTCACCAAATGGTAATTGTCTATTGCTGCCGTGATTAAAATGGCAAACAGTACTGAGACTGCAGTAGCTCGAAGAGTCCAGATTAACCTGTATGTATGTCCTGTGATTGGTGTGTACTAGTAGCGATCATGGACATCCAAGGAATGTTTCTTTATCCAGTCGTCTTAATTATGGTTTATTTTGATATAATTCTTTCGTTACTTTCCCCCAGTGAGGTTACTGCAGTTAACCCCCTCACCCTTTCCTCCTGATTCAAGGGATAACGCACTTGTGGCTCTTTAGTTGCTAGTGCTCATGCAAGTCCGTAGTCACTTCATCCATCAGGGTGCTCCCCATCCCAAAAAAAAAAAAGGCTATTTGCTACTAATCCCTGTGGTGACGAATTAAGAATACGGAGAGACCACCCCTCTTCACCTCCTGAGTGTCGTAAAAGACTAAGAGAGCAAACTGCGCAGGAAAACAGCACTGCAAAGAAAAGGAAAAGTTGATACAATTCCTTTACCCGTCTGGCCAGTGTGTTATAGAAAGCCAAAACCTCCTGTCTAAGGAGAGGCCTATGACCAGCAGTGGAATACTAAAGGTTGTTGATGTGATGTGTAATATGATTACTACTGATGTCTCTCCAACAAGTTTGTGTTAATAGTGAATGACAATATAGATCCTCAAAACTGTCAAAGAAACTGTGTGCCATAGTCACCACGGTGACCTAATTTGCTCAATTAAACTTCTGTCGGATATTCGGCTTCTTATCCTTTGTTGCGACTATGTAGGCTTATGTATAATCCTCTCTATATCTGATTACTTAATCCTCCGGTTTTTGTAAATTAATAATATTAGGACTCTTTTACAAAAGTGTCCTCATCGCATGCGTTTCAGGTGCAATTATAATATATTTGTTTTGGAATTAAAGCTTAGAATTCCGTAGTAATTGTATACTCCACTATTAGCCTAGACACGTAAAACTTATGGGTTTATAAATACAGCTTTATAACCGTAATACGTGTCTAGTCTATCTATATGTTTATCATTGCTCCTAAACAGACGCACTGATTATGAATTATTATTTTTTGATTAAGACGTTTGTTGCAAAGGTGACTAGATCAAGAGTATACTTAGCTAAGCTTCAAGAAAATCTATTTATCCATTCGAAGAATATATTTCAATATACAAAATAAAACTACTGATTTAGGAATTACTTATTCCTAAATCAGAGGTTTTTGTTTATAGTGAAGTGTCATCGCTCCAAGAGAGAAAGAGGATCGGAAGACAACACATAAGTGACGGTATTCGTTTTGCCAGAATATGCTGTGATTCCTGATTGTATTCTTTAAGAACTTTGTACCATATTAATGCAAATAAATGTATTTGATTTGAAAGACTTGAAGGTACCGGTAAATAAAAGAAAAAGAAGCTGTGCCTCTTTTTTACTTTTCAGGCATACCTACCTACTACCTACACTAAAAACTCTTACAAGACGGGCGAAATAAGTAAATAGAGTAAAGTAACAATGAATTCTTTGTAAACTCAATCGACAGAAAATTGTGTTTGTTATCGTTGATCTACAACTTTGTATGGCACTTTTCGCACTTGTATAATGGCAGGCCATTGACTGAATGTTTTTTTTGTTCATTCTTATTAAAATTCCTACTAATATGAACGTCTTTGACAATACTAAATAGGATTTTAAATGAAAGAGTTTTAGGTTTATGAAACTACAAAAGAAATTACTATCGGTGGTCCACGATAACATTTGGGGACATTAAAGGGCGACAATGCACTTGTTTCTTGATTCACAGTGGGCCCAAATCCCAAAAAACTGTCCAAAAACAGAAAAATCAAAATGCGATTTTTTTCTATTAAGTTGGCTTAAGAAATGTCCCTAGAGTCCAAAACCACTATTCTCCAGGTTGCCTTTGCCATATCTGCTCTGGAATCCAGTTCAAACGTGACCCTCTAGCTCTTAGTTAGTAGGTACAGTGTTTGTTTATCAGCAAGAAGACGCTTAAACGTAAGGAGGCATAATATTTTGACAAAACGACTAAATTTAATTCAGAATGGAATCGACTTCGTCGTTAGGAAATATGGGGTATTTCGTGCAAGGGGGTGGTCAGTGAGGGGTGAAGGGGGTAATTTTTTGTATATTTGACATCAAATTCGTTATCAGCTACCACGAAAACCCTCTAAAAGAAATTACTGCCCAGCTTTTTTGGATTTGGCCCCTCTGTGTGATGGTGGCGGTAATTACTTATCATCAGGTGACCTGGCTGCTCGTTAGCAGTCTATACCATAAAAAAAAATTAATTTAATAAATACATTAATAAATAACATTTTTAACGTCCCTTACCAACAGGTTTTGCTCCCAATGGACCACTGAAATATTACTAATGGCAACAGACCATGCAAAAGTTCCAGCTCCCTTAATTACTCGTCATTGCAATAAATTTGACGGGCCTGATGGTCTAGTGGTTAGCGACCCTGACTGCTAAGCTGGAGGTCGTGGGTTCGATTCCCACCCTGAGCAAATAATAGCATGATGATTTTTTCTGTGTCTCGGTGTAATTTATGTATATTATGTATGTATTTAGAAATATATAAGTACTCGTAGGTTTAATCTAGTTCTGCCTAGTTTGGAATCAGACGGCCGTGTGAGATGTGTGAAGTTATTATTATAATTAAATTAATATATTTAATTGATTATGGTCCCAAAGGATCACACATATGCGCGGAAAAAATCACGCGTATCGCAATTACGTATTATCGCGATAACACTGTTAGTAATATCTTTGACAGGCTTATTGGTTTAGTGGTGACCCTGACTGCTAAGCCGGAGGTCGTGAGTTCGATTTCCACCCAGGGCATATAATTGTGTGATGAGCACGATCATTTGTTCTGCGTTTGAGTATAAATCCCATCTAATTCCTAAAGTTGAAGTTATGTTGAAGGCAATAGTATTCTACCTGTTATATTGTGTACTTCGTAATTGGCGTAATACTCTGTAAATTTTCTACATGAACTTACTGTCAGCTGTGAATGACCTAAATAAATAAAATAAATAGACTTGACTATAAGCGTCAAGTACATCATTATCATCATCAGCCTATCGCGGTCCACTGCTGGACATAGGCCTCTCCCATTGCACACCACTTAGATCGATAAGTAGGTACATAAGTGGGACTAAAAAGTGAGATGGCAAAATTTAGTCGTTTAATACGACTCGACGTGAACGCACGTATGTACAATATCAAGTCGTCATGTCAAATTAATTAAAACTAGTAATAACTTTTACCTTCTATACAACATTCATTCTTTAACGACGCTCTCTTGAGACTCAGCACGACACGGAATTATTCAAAGTGCAAATGAATTTGAACCTTATTTTACCACGGCCTCACAGAATACTGGTGTTAATTTAAATTCTTTCGTTGCTTTCACTCTCACTCACATAAACTCACCGAGTGAGTATTGTAACCGGAGCCCAACAGTTCCCTCCCTCAATTGTGGGGGTCAATTGTGTCTCTTGATTTGAAGTGTCCATGGGTGGCGGTGGTCACTTACCATCAGGTCACCCGTCTGCTTGTTTGACCCCTATGCTAAAAAAACGTACATTCTTTTTAGTAGGTAGGTAGGTTTCTAGTAGGTCTCTCTCCCTCTCTCTCTCTCTTTTCACCCTATCTCGACCCTTCGGGTGTAGGTATCTATAAAACAGACTATACCTGCTTATTACAACACATATACGACATATTACAATACAGTGTGGTATTACAAGTAATGGCTTTCAAAATCCCAAAAGTCAGTAAATCTCGGAATGTAATCCTGTGTTAGGGTTGAAACTTATTTCTTGTCATTGTGGACTTAAAGGTATTTATAGTGCATTAAAGATATATTCGTACTACTGAACTTTCATCGTATTTAGGGCTCCCACCTCAAAAGGAACTCTTATAGGATCACTTTGTTGTCGATGATCGGTTTTTTTTATCATAAAGAATAGATATGAAGTTTTGGTTTCCTACCAAAAAAAACGACTCAATCAAGGCGCGGGTGCGTATGAGTTTGATTGAGATAGTAATTCTGCTTATAAAATCAACCTAAACAAGACATCCAATCGAATATATGGCAAATTTTTGCAACAATTTATCTGCCAATCATAATTTATTAGTCCTCAGACTCCAAAATACCTTATTTAGCTTGGGATTGCTTCGAAATTCGTATACAAATCTCCTGTTGATATGTTTTTATGTTCGGATACTCGCGTACTCTATTATCATGTATACAAATAAATAAAATTGAAGTATATGTTTGTAATGTGAAAATAGTAGTTTTTTTCATGCTCACACGGTTATTTGAATGATACCTGTGCCTAAAAACCAGTTTAAATATTTTTTGTCATCTGTTTGTCGGTCTTTCAGTTTGTTCCGGGTAATCTTTAAAACGGCTAGACCGATTTAGATAATATTCTAACAGGTAGCTGTCTATATATAAAAAGCAACTTACGCTATTTAAAAGTTTGCCCACTCCCACTAAGGCAGCGCTTTTCAAATTCTAGCTAGTAGGCAATATAATTATACCTATTCATAACTGGAGAGTTAGGAATTCAAAATATGAATACGCAATACGCATGTTATACTAAAAAAAATTATACCTACACAGATTATTCAATTTTTGACTGACTTCAAAGAAAAAAACGAGGAGGTCTTCGATTCGGTTTACTTTTATTTTTGCCTTTGTTACCTTAAAACTTTGTCACTATGAACCAATTTTTATTATGACTGATGTAAAAGTGTCAATGATGACTGCAAACGTTAATTTTGTTCTTCATTTCTCATCAATGCAATTTCAATACGCCACAGCAAAGCGAGTTAGGGTATAGCCTTTAATAGTCCACTGCTGGACAAAGGCCTCTCCTTGGAAAGGAGGTTTTAGCCTACTATACCACGCTGGCCTGACGGGTTGTTATAGGGGTAGTTCTTCTGCGTACTTTGCGCCCTCAGTCGGCTTTTACGACACCCACGGGATGAATAGGGGTGGTGACACTCCGTATTCATAATCCGTCACCACACGTACTAGTTATACATATTTATTTTTATTAAATGAATAAATTTTAAATGAGAAAAACGCCTTATCACGCAGATATTAGTTGTACCTATTGACTTATGTTTTGTGAACATATAATTTCTGAAATTCGATTTGACAGACAATTCTCAAATTAACTCATACTCTTAAATTGGCCAATAAACGAATCGCAAGTAGAAGACGCAGGAAGTTCTCCATTTACCCAATAAACGGACTGTTATTACGAATGCGATTAACAGTATTTGTTCATCAAGTATGATTTTTTACGCGCTATATATATATATATATATTTTTTTTATGAACGCCTTACACACTATAGTTTTAATACTATCCAAATATAAATATCAAATTTGGTACCTTAAAATTCGATGGAGAGCCATGTGGCTATCTCGGCCGGAGTTATACCACGGCCTCACAGAGCACCGGTGTTAAGCAGTTCTTTCGTCACTTTTTACCGAATGAGTGAGGTTACCGGAGCCTAAACCCCTTTTCCTGACTGAAAAAAATCATGTCTTTGTGTTGTTTTTTTAGAATAGAATAAACTATATTGTACACCAGTTCCGGATCCGTGTGGTGAAGGATTAAGAATACAGAGTGTCACCACCCTATTTATCCCGTGGGTGTCGTAAGAGCTGGCTAGGGCAGCAAACTTCGCAGGACAACAGCACTGCAAATAGAAGGAACACTTGACACAAACCCTATAACAACACAAACCCTACAAAACCTCCTTTCTATCGAGAGGCCTATATCCAGCAGTGGACTATTAATGTGATTTGGTGTGTGTGATGTAGACCAGTTTAGTACATCATACGTACAGGAGTATATCAAGTTAATGACCATGTACAAATGAAGGCCTTATCGCTAAAAAGCGGTTTGTTACAGGCAGTCTTTGGATAGACAAATAAACTGTAGATTGATAAATTAAGTTTTGACAGTTTTGACAGTTTTGATGTGAAACTATGTAAAAGAATCATAAAATATTTATACAGCAAAACAACATTGGATATCATTATGCAGTCAGTCCTAGCAATACCTACTTATCTAAATACACGTTTATACATATATTAAAAATAACTAGCTTAGCCTATGTCCTTTCTCAAGAAACAGACTATCTCCGTACCAAATTTTATCTAAATCTATTCAGCGGTTATTGATTCTGCATACAAATTTCTACCCCCATTTTCTCCCCCTTAAAGGATGATTTTTGGGATTAAAACTATCCTATGTCCTTTCCCGGGTCTTAATCTATCAATATGAAATGTCATCTAAATCGTGAAAAGGTAACAGACAGACAGACACACTTTCGCATTTCTAATATTAATATGGATCTGTAAAACATATACACGTTATATGATATAAATAAATACATACATATGTTTTGTAAATAATAAATTAAGATGACAGGTGATGTTCTTTGACCATTTTCTTAAAGATAGACAAAGTTTTGGCACGGTCAATCATTATATTAGCATCACTTCTAACTGTAGAACGCAAGTATTGGTTAACACCGGTTTTCTGTGAGATCATTTTATTACTCCGGTATAATAAATTGGCCGAACCATGATTCCCACGCGCACACGCAATCGTCCAACATGGAAGTTGTTATATCATTATAATTGCGACAATCGAAACGGAGAAATTCAGTAATCCTGACTTTAAGAAGTTTTATAAAAATAAAAAATCAATATCCCACGTTACTTTATTCCATTATTAATATAATGTACATGAACATTTCCTACATCCTCTGATCATTTTTTCTTTCCAATTATAAGCGAATTGGAAGTAAAAAGATAATGTTGCTAATTTTGTTGTTGAAAACTCTCTAAACTAAACTAAAAATCACTAAAACTTAGTTGCGTTAGACGCACGTACAACGTACTACGTTTTCAGAATACGAAACGTTATTTAACAGGACTAAACAAATTTTTAGTGATTATTAGTTTAGTTTAGTTTTAGTTTATTATTAAGAATTAGCTCCATTGCATTTTACTTAGTGGAAGAGCTATGCTTCGGCACTATGAAGCTGAAGCTAGCCGACGGACATAGCCTGCGTAGTATATGGCACGTCCCTCAAATTGAGTTTTTTTTTTAATGAACAAAGAGAGCAAACAGTCATTTTCCTGCATCAAATTACTATACAATGAACCAGGGTCTTTTAAGATTAAAAAAATATACTTAAACAATCATATTAAAGCTGTTTATTAGCGAAAACTCGAGTTTTTCGATGGTAAATTTGTCCTAACTTTCTGCCAACGTAAAACCTATTTAATATTATTGTACGATACTTAGGCATAAACTATACAAAAATAGGAAGCAATCCTATTGTTGTGAACAGATTTACATCAGGTTTTTCGTCGAATCGGTCAATTTATCGTAAGTCATATCTGATTGCTCATTCAATAATAAAAGTTATAACTTTTCTGCCAACGTAAAAACAACTCAAACAATCAAATTTCCAAACATATACACAAACTCGTACTTCCACAACGTCCTATATCAAATACTGTTATGCCCTTACAAAAACAAACATAACTGTCTTGACAATAAATTTAAATATCTGTCGCACTGTTACGAATACTAAATACTTTCGCACTTCCTTGTAAAGTGTCTTGATATTATAGACAGCGACTAACGCCTTTACATTAATGCAAATATTATGCAACCTCATTAACAAATGTATCTGGTACAGAAATTAATTTATTTAATAAATCTTCTCCAAGTATTATTAAATCATCACATCATCAACAGCCTATACTAGTCCACTGCTGGACGTAGGCCTCTCCTTAGAAAGGAGGTTTTGGCCTACTATACCACGCTGGCCAGACGGGTTGGTATAGGGTTTGTTTCAAGTTTTCCTTCTCTTTGCAGTGCTGTTGTCCTGCTTAGTTTGCTCCCTTAGTCGGCTCTTACGACACCCACGGGATGAATTGGGGTGGTGACAATTTGTATTCTTAATCCGTCACCCGTTTTCCTAGAGTCCGTAGTCTAAGAAAAAAAAAACAAATTGAAACAAATAGTAGTTTTTATATTAAACAGCAGCTGTTTTAATTTTATATACATCTATTTATCTCAATACATTACTTGATATATCCCACACAAGGCTGTCTGATGTCAAACTAGGTAGAACGTGTACTATGGTAACCAGACTGCTGAATAATACCCCTAAATATTCCTAATTACATACATGTTATAGATAAATTACACACAGGCACAGAATAAAATATCGTTCTAAAAGCAAAATTAATTGTACTTGGTGAGAATCGAAGCTACGACCTCCAACTTAGCCTCAACTCAGGATCACTAACCACTAAACCGTAGTAAAATCATTTTGACTAAACTGTAAATTATTACAAAAATAAACTCGATAAATACCATCCTTAGTCTAATTTAAATTGTCTAAAGTCTAAACAGTATTAAAAATAACACGGTTTTGTTTACAAATCAGTTCAAAGATCAAAAATAACACCTAATATAGCCCCTAAGCATCTGTTACAGAATAGTCATCACAGGGCACGTGCCATCGCGTACACCATCAAACATAAACATTTGAACCGTTCCCAGTCACAGTATGGCCAAGTTCCCCTCTTTTACCATCAGTACCACTTCTCGCTTCATTTACAACGCATACAATTACTTTCAACATCACACGAACCATTACTGTTTCTACTCGTATTGAGAGCTGGTATTTTGTTTCAAAACAAGCGTTGGACTCGATGTGCATCGATGATACCGTTTCGAATATGAGGTCGGTCGTTACTTGATACTTCAATTTCGATTACACGTCATACGGTTGTACCGCCCACGAGAGACAGACGTGCGTCAGCGCAAAATACTTCATAATCTCGTAGAGAAATTGGAAAGAGTTCTCCGAGAACCTAATTTGGCTCCTATATTTCTAGACTTGCTCAGTGAACGTGTTTTGTTATTTTAAACTTTATCTTCTTGTGTTTAATTAAATATCTTGACACTTTCTGAAGTGAAATTAGATTCCCACGGGTTTAAAGTGATCGTTGTTGTGAGAACTGAGTGTAAGAATGATTTAAGAGCATTTTTAACTATACAAAATGAATGAAATGTGTAAGTACTAGATTAAGTTCTATACCTTTTTGTCTGTCTAATACTATTATAAGAACTTTCAAAGTTTCTTTAGTTTTCAAATGGTTTTAGAACGCTCACAATAAGGTTCTAATTAGCGTGTTTTTTTTTCAATGATGAATCATTGAGTTTGGTTGATTAGTGAAATTTTTTTTATTGTAAGCGTACAAGGTTCCGACCATTTGGTTTTAAGAGGAGCTTTTTTTAAATTTATAACTTGCAAACTTTTTTAACGTCTAGATAATAACACAAAAACTGTTGAAATATGAAAATAAATGTATATATTAATATTTTTTAATAAATTGGATAAATTTTGTTAAGTCGGACTGCCATGTATTATATCCGTGTGGTGGATTAAGAAAACGGAGTGTCACGTCCCCTATTTATCCAATGGGTGTAGTAAGAGTCGACTAAGGCAGCAAACTACGCAGAACAACAGCACTGCAAAGAGTAGGACAACTTGACACAAACCCTATACCAACCCGTCTGGCCAGAGTGGTATAGTAGGCCAAAACCTCCCTTTTAAGGAGAGGCTTATGTCCAGCAGTGGACTATGAAAGGCTGTTGATGATTGTTAAGACTTTGAAGAAAATACCGGCTGTGACCTTACTGGCACGCGCCGATACGGTCTTAGCCGGTCTCAATATGTTTAAAAAAAAAAAAGTATGTTCATCAGAGAGCCTAGTGTAAGTTTATTTCACTCCTACTCGATCGTCAAGGTGACTGCGTTCGGCGCTGCGATTTGCCAGCACTGAAATCTTCACCAATCACAACGCCAAACGCACTCACTGTTGATATGAAATAAACTCACTATAAAAAGGCCTCTGTAGTCTGGTTATCATAGTACAGGCTCTCTGGTTTGGGATCAAACGGCACATTATTCGAATTAAAAATTATATTTACCACCCCTAAGAGAGGACAGTTGAGGAATGAGGAATACAGCTTACAATTCTTCATGGTGTAGGCCCATTAAATTCATCGTACTTATGTAGAAGCTATCTGTCCCGTGCAATCGTCTGCTACTTTTAAAAGGAATAAATTTTCCCCGTTTTTGCAACATTTTTCATTAATACTCGGCTCCTATTGGTCGTAGCATGATGTTATAGAGCCTGTATCCTCCCTCGACAAAAGGGCTTTACAACACTACAAGAATTCTTCAATTCGAAATAGTAGTTTCTGAGATAACCCCGAACATACAAACTCACAAATTTTACCTCTTTATTATAATTAGTAAGTATTAATTATGTGGATGGCATTTGTTCACTCATGATGTATTCATAGGATCTAGCAATATTTCCGACGTGTACTCGTACTCTTAATAAAAACCGTGTTTTGATTTCCTCGGAATTTTAAATCATATCTTTTACAAACAAAAGGTGCGATGAAATTAAACACTATTGTTTTAACTTACTGAGAAATTATTATTCTCTCTAAATAAATCTCCTGGCGTGAAATATACCCATAACCACTTCATGAGAACAATGACTACGGTCAATGGAATCTGTGAACATATTAGCTACTGTCTATTACCCGCAACTTCGCAATATTTCAAACTTCTATACAACTGTTCATTCCTTATTTTACTCCCTTAGGGGTGAAAATTCCAAAAATCCTTTCTTAGTGTGCGTTTACAACATGAAAAAGTATCACTTGTCAAAGTTACAAGTATGTAGCCCCAGCGGTTTAGGATCAATCAGATAGAATTCCTGTTCCCCACTTATTTTTTAACCGACTTCAAAAAAGGAGGAGGTTCTCAATTCGACTGTATTTTTTTTTTTTTTATGTTTATTACCTCATAACTTTCGACTGGGTGAACCGATTTTGATGATTCTTTTTTTATTAGAAAGCTGGTGCTTCCCGTGTGGTCCCATTTCAATTTGGTCTAGTTCTGACCATGGAATCCATGAGAAAACCATTGAAGTCGGTTTTTTTGTTATCTTAAAACATTTCACTCTGAGTCCTCCCCCTGATTCTGGGGGAGGACTCAAAGGACTGTAAAACACTTGTGACTCACGAGTCCATGGGCCGCGGTAGTTACTTACTATCAGGTGACCAGTGAGCTCGTTTGTCCTCCTATATACCCTAATAATGTGTGTGTTAATTATTTAGTTATTTTTACTTCCTCCCTTTAAAATAGCTTGATAATAAATATTTACATAGTGAGTAGAGAACTCTGAAATACATGCTCCAAGACTCATAAGTACTTTGCAAGGATTCACTCAATAATTGCGGTAATTCTTGTGCATCAGGACATGGTAATGCTACAAGAACATACAACAAGTATTTATTTTATCCGCGTGGTGACGGATTAAGAATACAGAGTGTCACCGCCCCTATTCATCCCGTGGGTGTCGTAAGCGCCGTGTAAGGGAGCAAACTACGCAGGACAACGGCACTGCAAAGAGAAGGAACACTTAACAAACCCTTTTTTTTTTTTACGTGTGGAAATCCCCTCGGACCGTCACCCCACCGGGGTTTGCGGCGGGGTGGTGTTTCGGGCTCGGACCGACTAAAACCACACGGTGTGCCACTCTGCGCCTGTAATAGGTGGGATCCGGGAACAGCTGTTATTAAGACACCCGGACCCCTCCTAGCGCCGGCCCTGTTGCGGGCTCCGTCTCAAATTTTTTTCCTCTCTTTAGGCGACGTCCGGCACACGCGGACGCCGCCCCCTCGCGGCTGGCCAAACTACTTGAAACAAACCCTATACCAACCCATCTGGCCAGCGTAGTAAAGTAGGCCTATGTCCAGCAGTGGACTCCCTAAAGTCTGTCGATGATGATGATTTTACTTTATTTAAAAAAAGACAACTACCGCACTAAGAATATATCCTGTGTTGCGGGGGACTTTACATTCATTCAAACGGCACAAAGAACATCCAGACTCAGATGTCCTGTGTTGCGAGGGACTTTACAAACATTCATTTAAACATACACAAAGAACACCCAGACTAAGAACAACAATTTGTGGGTCAGACAAATTGTGATCCCATGTGGGGTTCGAACCCACAACGCTAACCGCAGTAGGGTGCGGCGCGGTGACTGCTTAAAACCAATACGTCATCCGTGCAGTTATGTATGTGAGCACTCGACGCTTGCTATGAAAAGTTTAATATTTTAAATTTCAATGATTAAAATACAACAATTTCCCTGTTAAGCTACTAAAATGTACCAAAAATAAATGTTCTTTTTTTCAATTTCGAAATGGCGCCCAAGAACCGTCATATTGATTTGTTTTCGAAAAAAAATACAGCCAGTATCACCAGTGATGTAAGGATTGTTGCAATTTCCCTTACACCCTAATCCGCTGAGGTATTTAAAACTCCCAAAATTAATTCATTCATTCTGTTTTGGGCAATCATAAAAACAGGCATTGCGGACTCAAATCGTGACTGAGTTAAGATGTTTGATTTCAATAATATTCGTATATATTAACCAAATATTCTAATGTATTTTCTAATAATATGATGAGTAGTAAGTTTTTTATGAAAGTAATGTTAGAACCGTTATTAATTTCTCATTCAGGTGTATAATTTTTATATTTTTTTTATTAATTACTTCCCACATGTCTACAGGGATGAGCCTGAGGTATAGTAACCAGATACTTATATATTTTTAAATACACACATATTATAGATAAATTACACTCAGACGCAGAACAAATGACCGACTTCGTCACACAATTATTTGCCCTGGGTGGGAATAGAACCCACGACTTCTGACTTAGCAGTCAGGTTCATTAACCACTAGACCAACAGGCCCGCCAATTTCTATGAAGATCCTATTATGATTTCTCATCAGCAGCGTCCGAAAACTACAAGTCACATTTCTGTGGGAATGTTTAATCATTTTCTTTTATATAACACGTCTGTAACTGTAGTTAATCTGCGAAACACTTCACGATCTCAAGGCTTCACCGCCGAAGTCGTTTCGCCCCGGCTTTTATGCTTGGCCAGTGACCATAACTTATTATTCTATAGAGGTCTTCTTGCAAAAAAGTAAAATATCCATATATATGAGATAATTTGTACGCCAGACAGTGTTGCCAATTGCCATACCGTAATCTTAGCTGTTATTATATGCAGAGTTATTTTATGATCTTTAATAATAATTTAATTAATATAATATATTGTTAGAATGCATTTTTGCGGCCGGTTAGCAGTACTTTTAATAAGTAATTTGAAAGTTTTTAATACTAACCTAAAATCAGTGGGTCTAGGTGTCTAGAATGTTTCTTAAGTCATCTTCTAATTAAGTTTTTACTGTTTCTGTATTTTTGAACAACTAAGTTGAATCCCGTTATACGGGTGGCGACGGATTAAAAATACGTAGTGTCACCATCCCTATTCATTACGTTGGTGTAATAATATCCGACTAAGGGAACAAACTACGCAGGACAACAGCACTGCAAAGAGAAGGAAAACTTGTAACAAATCCTATACCAACCCGTCTGGCCTGCGTGGTATAGTCGGCTAAAATCTCCTTTCTAAGGAGAGGTCCAGCAGTGGACTATTAAAGGCGTTGAACCCTGTGATAATATAGATTTATATTAAATGAAAGCTAAATGAACGTGTGCTTTTTATTAATAATGAAGGAGATAACTTAATGTTATCTGTTTTGTTAGACTAATATCCAAGCGCAACGAGAGTTGCTAATAGTGCGAGTAGAGTTTTTTTTTTTTAAATCAGTATAATATATTTGACGATAGAAAAGTATAACGTCACATGCTGTTATTTCATATTAAAATTACAGCCATTTTGACGTATCATCATCAGCCTGACGCAGTCCACTGTTGGACATAGGCCTCTCTCATTGCACGCCCCTTATTTTGACGTATAATAAAGAGAAATTCCTGTGACTTCAAAGTTGTCTATCGAATTTAGACATTTTTTAAATATGACATTGATGACAAAAAATATGCCATTTCACGTTATTATAAATTCAATTGATTTCTGTAACATTTATAAGAGGCTCTGCGAAAACTAACAGGTGTATTATGTCTCACCATTGTTATAATAGAAACCATGGGAAAAAGTGAAGCAACCCCAATACAATTATTTTATAAACTGGGTTTCAATTTTTTTTTAACATGACAATAATGTAATTTCTGTATATTAGTAACGGACTTTACAATAATAATAAAATTCCTCTGGCTATTATTTGTTGACGGAATGTATCTGTCATCAACAGCTCCTGTCATTTTTATTTACTAAACATTTTGGACAGATAACTTCTGATCTCAAGCTATTTTATACCTTAAGATTCAAGAATGTTATTTTTAAGTTGGTTGAGCGAATATCCGGGTCTAATTTGTACTTTACTCTTTACTGTTTCTTTACTGTTGTAGTTTACTCTCGGTGTTGCCAAACCATTTTTTTTTATTTTCCCACGCTTGGTTGGTTTAGCTTATCTAGAATTATTATTCGAAATAAAACAAACTTAGCTATTTACATAAATTACGGTGCTTTTTTTTCAATTTGCCACTTCTAAATTTATTTGAATTAATATTTAGGCTATTTCTAATGGTTCCTAGTTCTTTTTTTTTTCAACCTGTAATAGTAAATTATATTTTTAAAAACCCAAGCATATTTATGTTTTCATTTTATTTTAAAACTAAAACTAATTCGAATTTTTTGGTTAGGTACTCTTTAGGTACTTTTTTCGTCCGTGTGGTGACGGATTAAGAATACGGAATGTCACCACCCCTATTCATCACGTGGGTGTCGTAAGAGCCGACTGAGGGAACAAACTGCATAGGACAACAGCACTGAAGAAAAAAGGAAAACTTGAAACAAACCCTATACCAACCCGTCTGGCCAGCGTGGTATAGTAGGCTAAAACCTCCTTTCTAGGGAGAGGCCTATGTCCAGCAGTGGACTATTAAAGGCTGATGATGATGATGAACTATGAAACACTATGATTTTCATAAGTAACTAGCTGTACCCTGGCACGCTTCGCTATGGCACATTGTAGTTGCATTGATAAAAAATGAGGAAGAAATATGAAGCGAAAAATAGATAAAAATAAAAACAGTGGCGCTCCGGGAGTGCCGACAGAAGTAAAAACTTGAAAATTTAAACATTTTTGATTATATTTATTTTTTAAGTCCTGCATAGTTAAGAAGATTAAGATAATATTTAATAGTTAAAAATAAGTTAATAGTTAAGAACAGGGGTGGTGACACTCTGTATTCTTAATCCGTCACCATACGGATTTTATTACGGTGTTTAATAGTTATCTTCATTTTATGATATTATCATTTGTCTTTTTACGATAGAAATAGCTAGAAAACCAAGCAAATAAATTTCTCTGTTTACTTTTGCACCTCTTCTGTACTTAATAAGCGTATTGCTTATTAAATAAAGAAGTTTGCTCATAAATTAGTTATTAGTCATTGTATTCACCTTGTGCTGGCGTGAGTCATAGTCATTGAAAAGCTAAGCAATCCTAGCCAGGTCAATCTATGGATGGGTGCCCAGCCTTAACACATTGAGACCCCTCCGTGCGTCGAAGAGAACGTTAAGCTGTGGCTCCCAGTTACCAACCGAACATTTATGGCAATCGTTACGGATAGCTGGAGCCCTAAAAAGCCCAACATCAGTCCATCTACAGGTTTTCGATGTCGCCTAGTATACTTTCGTTGCGGAGGTCTGATAGCTCTGCCAACGCCAACCTAGTTTCGAAGTCGAAGGTAGAAATATTATCGTTTTATTTATATATCATACTAGCTGACCCGCGCAACTTCGTCTGCGTCTCTCAATAGTAATAAATTTTCTCCGTTTTTTAAACATTCTTCATTGGTGCTCCGCTCCTTTTGGTCTTAGCGTGATGAAATATAGCCTATAGCCTTCCTCGATAAATGGGCTATCTAACACTGAAAGAATTTTTTAAATCGGACCAGTAGTTCCTGAGATTAGCGCGTTCAAACAAACAAACAAACAAACTCTTCAGCTTTATAATATTAGTAGAGATAGTATACATCTATTCGGTTATCCCTAACAACCAGTATACTTTTGTACTACTTCAGGGACCCTGAGTACCTTTTTATAAGTCTGACAACAACTGTTCACTGAAACTGTGTTGCAAAATTTTATGTGACCTCTTGAATAGTTACAGGACATACTCAGATTTTGCATTTGTTGTACTAGTTTTTTTTTTTAAATAATAAGACAACTCCCGCACTAGGAAAATATCCTGTGTCTGGGACTTTACGAACATTCATGAAACGGACAGGACGGAAAGAACACCCAGACTCAAAACAACAATTTGTGGATTACACAAAGTGGTGTCCCATGTCGAACCCACAACACTCAGCGCAGCAGGAAGTGGCAAGACAACTGCTCAAACAGCTACGCATTTAATTCATTCATCATCATCATTATTATTATAAACTCATCTGTTCTCATGGAGTGATAAGTTAACGGTTTGAGTGAGATTTTAGTCCTCGGATGGATTCTAGCTTGGAACTTTCGAATTTCATGTGATGCATTTTTATAGATGTGTAGAAAACATAAAAAAATTATTAGACAGATTAAAAAAAAATTAGGACAAAAAAAATTTGGAAATAATAATTTTATTATTCATGTGTTGTTATGTATGTGTTGTTAGATTATGTGATGTAATGTTATTGTTAAAATGTTATGTATTTGTCCCACGCATTACAATCACGAAACCTAGACGGCCTAGAGTATTCATTCTCACGTTTATTTGTATAACTTTTTCTCACGAGTCTTTTAAATTCGTTTCGCATGGCATCTCGGTTCATCGCTTTTTTTAAACTAAATTACAATAAGTAGCGAATGACACATGTCACACAAATAATAAATGTCGAACAGGTTAATGGTAATTGTTAACAAAAGTACAATTACGTCAATAAACTGTCACGCCAAATTAGTTCCTCTTTATTAAATGACAAACTAAAAGGCGAT
Source organism: Arctia plantaginis (assembly GCA_902825455.1). Taxonomy (NCBI): domain Eukaryota; kingdom Metazoa; phylum Arthropoda; class Insecta; order Lepidoptera; family Erebidae; genus Arctia; species Arctia plantaginis. The sequence goes on along the minus strand of CADEBD010001048.1, from coordinate 3,598,768 downwards.
ATTTTTTTACGGCTGGACCGATTTTTATGATGCTTGATTTTTTTGGATTTGTCTGCGCTTCGAATAGCAGAGAAACTGTATTTTAAAGATTCACGAATGAAAACATTATGAAAATTCATTTTCTCACATGAAGAGCAGAGTTGTTGTGACTAAAACGCAGGTGAAACTGCGGGAAACTACTAGTATTTAAATAAAAATTAAATATACAATATTATTATTATAATATATAGATATAGTTATAGTAAGTTATTAGAAAAAATACAATTTGCTTATTATTTTTTTTATTGACCTGATGCTTTTTGCATGTTAGTAAAACACATAAATAAGGTAACACGTAAATTAAAACGAATTTTATTATGTAAACTATCATACAATCTTTTTTATTACCTTTATTGAGTTTTAGAACAACTACAATAATTTAACTAAATGGATTTTTTATTTATGTGCTTAACTCCAAATAAAGTAAATAAATACAAAACGTGTAAATCGCTTACCAAAGAATTTAGAGCGACCACATATACCTGGTTTTTAACACCAAAAAGCTTTCTTATCTTTCTCGTTTAAAAGCCGCGTTATTTAACAGTGATTTCTATTTTCTCATAGTAAACTCGAGTAATTTATAGTTTTAGGTAAAAAGTAGGCAACTCACTTCACATTGGACTTTCATTTAAGTTTATACAACATAAAGACATAGAATAATAAAAAAAACTTACATTCACTGTCTATTGCCTTGATATGTCAAAGGAAAGTAGAAATAACAAATTGATTTCGAAAGAGTTTTCTTTCCTTTAATGTGTAATTAAATCTTAAACTACTAAAATACACAAGTATATTAAATATTTATGTATTTTAGGCAGTCTTTACTTTTAAAACGACTTTAATAGCTTTAATAAAAAAAAAACTTGAAACATCTCAACCATAAATAATACGGCAACATGTTAACTTTTAGTTTTATTTTTGAAACTCCCGAATCTAATTCGAATTGAATTGAGTTAATTGATCCACAATTGGCTTCTAATTATATTATCGCAATGTTGATTGGTCAAGACAAGGCAATAAAAATATACAAGCGCTGCGCGATACTTAAGCCATTTATTTAAGTGAGGATATTTTCAAGGTATAAAAATTGTGCTTTGTTAGAAAAGTTTAAGACGGAAGTTAAGCTAAACGATAATAAGACGGTTTAAGCTAGATTGTCTAGTTTAAAAATAATCTTGATTTAAAAAAGTCTCATTTTCCTGATACTGATTATCACAGAGTTGTTTATTACGGGTGAGTATCGTACCCAAGACAGTTCAAGAGACACTGGTGAAATATGATAAATGTTGATCAAAAATTGACAACCAAGCGAGCCCTACTATTAATTAAACATTGTTATAGTTACATCCTTGAAATTTGCAAAATAATAAAGACACAACTAGTAAATAATAATTTATATAAACTAAAACCTACTTAAATCTTGGTGTCTTAGATTAACATCTAAAGATACAGTCTTTTTGCCCTCACAGAAAAAAAAGACAAACTACAATTATATCGTCAGTCACTCACCTGAATATCTTCCATAGACACGAGTTACGTTCAATGAGGTCTTTGAACTCAACGTATAATAACGAATGGTTTTACGTAATTTCATGTCTCAGAAAAGATCCACAGATAAAAAACAAGTCTATTGTAATATGAATATAGATTATAAAATTATTTGAAATGAAATCGTGGGAGTTTAGGACGAATCATTCGCTGCCGTTGCTTGTTCTGCACATAATATAATCATCAATGTAATCAATGTATGATATTATCAAATAATTTAAATGAGTTTCGCGATTGTTATTAAAGTATAAAAAAAATTTCATAGACCAAAACCTTTTTCTTGAGGTAGCAAGCCAGTTATTGTCTGATATTTTTCATAATCTAATAGATAACTATAACTTGACACGTTCCACCCACGGAAAGTCTGATCCCTGACTTTAGCAGAGCCTGTACTATTGTAACCAAACTGCTGAGGAACATGATATAGCATCTTGGATAACGTGGCCCAAGTGCTCAGAACCTCTCTAATTAGCAGGGGGAACAGTAGAGTACCAGTGAGTTAAACATTTGCTGCATTATAGAAATGGTCTATAGGAAACCTTTATTTAGCTCGCTAAGTGAGCCTGACGAGTACAGACAGGAACCAGAGTTTAAGTTTGAGAAATAAAACCGTTTTAAAGATAAACAGAGTAGCTCTGATAATGACATGCAAAACAACCCGTCAACCTTAAGTCTCACAAGCTTCTCTCCCCGTAAGGGCGCACATCTCCGCAAATAAATTTGAACTAATAAAACCCCAACACTGACCCCCTTGAAATTTGGCGAGAGTCAAGTCCTCACAGAACAACTAAAGGTCATGTTTGTTACTAGCAAAAATCATCTGAAATCGATTCTCTCAAGACTAACTATCTATGTTGTACTAAACCCTTTGTGTGCAAAGTCAGACTCGTACTTGTCCGGTGTTTATAATATCATCATCATCTTCAATAGCCTTTAATAGTCCACTGCTGGCATAGTCCTTAGAAATGAGGTTTTGGCCTAGTATACCACTCTGGCTAGACGAGTTGATATAGGGTTTGATACAAGTTTTCCTTCCCTTCGCAGCGCTGTGGTCCTGCGTAGTTTGCTCCCTTAGTCGGCTAGTAAGACACTCACGGAATAAATAGGGGTGGTGACACTCCCTATTCTTAATCCGTCACCACGCGGCCAATATTCTACATAGAAAAACAGAGAAAAAGTTCTTCTGTGCCCAACCCCCACAGACTTTAGATTCGGGCGATTCTAAAATATTTCTTTACTCATAAATTACGTAGTTATTTAAATTTTTTACTTCATTATGATTCAACTTTTCCCATAAAAGGTAAATTAGCCATTTAAAATAAAAGTGCTGTTTCCCCATTAGATAACAAGAAGTTACCTAAACAATGTCACATTAGAAGGAAAGCCATTATTCGTCACAGTTTAAAAGAATAGAAAATTACCTAAGATACTACTTAATACAAGAAAGTTTAAGACAATGAACTCCATTTACACGGTGTTTATGAAATACGAGTAATAAACATAATATGCAAAGAGAAGGAAATTTTGACACAAACCCTATACTAACCCGTCTGGCCAGCGTGGTATAGTAGGCCAAATTCGCCTTTCTAAGGAGAGGCCTATGTCCAGCAATGGACTATTAAAGGCTGTTGATGGTGGTAATGATGATGAAACAAAAATGATATATCTACATACTAATATGTAAAGAAAATTCTTTGTACCCATTTTTAAACAAATAAACATATCATTCCTCTTAAGATTATTAATGCGAAGGTAACTCTGTCTGGTTCGCTTTTACGGATAAACCGCTGAATCGATTTTAATAAACTTTAGCATGGTGAAACTTTGTTTTTTGAGGAAGGACAAAGGATACTATTTACCGCGATAACCGACATATATGCTTACGGAGCCACGGGCAAAAGATAGTATTTCAAATGTAGGAAAAATGCAGATAGCTAGACTAAAAGGGTTGAGTATACGCATTAACCTGTTTAGACATCTATGCGGCCATGCCGTGACACATATGTAGTCATTTTTAAGTATAATTGTTCAAAAATTTTAGCTTGTTACACTTCTTTGACATATTACAAACGTTAAGGACCGGTTTTTCAATCCTCAGATAAACATTTAGATAGTATTTATTCCACAGTTAGCGAAATTTTGGTTTTTTCAATGGTCTCAGCTAGCTGTCATCTGAAGAATAAAGCTTAAATCTGAGGAATAACTTTATCTGTCGTTTCACGCCTCAGTTAGTGATATGATCAGTAGAATAGTAATTTTTACTTTTGTGTATTTTATACATTCTCTAATCTTTGTTGTAGTAAAGTTTATATATTTATATATTATTAAGTATGAAAAGAATGTCACAAATGTTGTCTAATAGCTTGTGATCCTTATCTAATGTTCTATGTATAGTTACATCTCACTTACGCTTGCGCGAACTTAGCTATGAAAGACCACAAAGTACCTATCTGTCTGTGTATCGATTGAAAAACAGAAAAAGTTTATTCGCTTGATAAACAGCAAGATACATTTATTCCCAAGTTAGTTATCTGATAGTATAACTGAGGATTGAAAAACCAGCCTTAAACGTTCCAATTTGTGTTTCAAATTGTGTTCTGTGCACCATATTTCTTTATAAAGTAGTGCAAAAAGGTTTTCTTTGCGTATTAATAAATGTATGTATTCATGATGTATATTAAAGCTTATAACATTACAGAATTGTACCCAAAAGGGAAACACAATAAATATTATAGGATGGAAAATACATACGACTGCAATAGGAAAGTAGTTAAGCGAAATTTTTACGCAATATATTGATGATTTTTATCGATTCCTCATTGCATACGATCGTTTGCTTTAATCGACCGTTAAATCGATTTACTTTCTATTGCGTTTGTGAAAGTATATCACGATTTTCGTGCTTTTCTGATACATGAAATTCGAAATAACAGGTTTTTGCAAAACTAGCTCTCGTCCGTGGCTTCGCTCGAATAAATTTAAGTTTATATCATTTTCTGTCCTTCTTACTATGTGAATGTAAAATTTTATGATGATTGCTTACACAAACAAACACACTTTCTCGTTTCCAATATTAATGAAAGGTTAGGATTCATTAATCAATTTAATTGGTCGGCAATAATTTGCGGCTGTCATTATGACTACAATACTTCATACTTCATTGTTTGGTATATGTTTCTTGAAACAAACGGCTATTTTGAAGCGATAAAAAGGAGTCTAACGAATATTTCAAGGTTATAATACATTTTTCTTGACGGAGTGGAAAATTCCTCCGGATCTCCTGCTAAACCTTCCCGACGGCTGGCCCTGCTCTGGGAGGAGCCGGACCATGTGATTTTATGTCCTCCACGAATCGACACCACGCCTAATCAGGCCCTATTTTTTATGACTTCATGCACAAAAATATACATCGGCATACTTAATGCCTAAGGCATTCTCTGCCCTATCGCAGGAGAAAAGATTCGTCGAGATTGCGTCTTAATGTGATCTGGCCGCCATCCTACCCCCTACCACAGCAATTAATCGGCCACTAGAGGCCCCTGGCGTCTCGAGGCCCAATCGACATCTGATGTTGCTGCCGACGTCCCCTACGCTCGGGATCGGCCCTCTCCCGATCGCGTTCAACGGTCTCTTTTGAGCATTACAGCTTCACATAGAGAGACCACTGCGAAAGTAAACATACCTAGTCTTTTTTGTCTTTTCATTCTATATGTCTGACTACGGTTGTGAACCAGCTGGAGTCGTCGGCTAAGGTCATAGAAATCTTAAAATTATTTGGTACCTAATTAATATAAATAAAATCTTAATCTAAAGAGATCAATACTTAAAAAAAAGATTAAGAGAAACATTCTAAATCTGTGTTTGATGCAGACTCCGCTATGTACCGCAATATAAATTCCTACGTTCACGGATAGTTTCAGAGAGTACGGTACAGAACTCATTGGCGCAAATAACAGTAACGTCGATGAAGCGTGCTGTGTCGATGAGCTGACAACAGACGTAGTAATGTTATTAAAAAATCGATAAATTCTGTTTTATCAATATTTTTAAATATTTAGGCAATATATGTATTTGTTACCCGCTAGTTTCAGATGCAATACAAAGGGCTTAAGTATAATGTCTAATTATATTGCGAATTAACGATCCGAAAGATGTTATTCTACTAGAACGAAAAAAAGAATCCTGCAAATTCAAATAAAAAATAAAAATTATAACGAGCTCAAAAACAGACATATGACTATATACATATATGTAAAGATATACAGGTTTACTACTACAGGACTTTACACCTAGAGGGCGCCGGCATTTCCTAAGACTCGCTTTGGGAAGACACAAACCACAGAGGTGTCTTTTTTTAAGGCCGTGTACAACTTTAACGAGAACTATGTGAGTGCAGTATAGGGTCTGGGTTGGCCTTTAGAAGAAATGACCATAGTATTGAGTCGGCTACAGACTTCCATTAGTAGTATCTAACTCCTCAGATATAAGGATGTTCTGAAGCGTCATATGAAAAGATGCAATATAGAGCCCTTTCGCTGGGAGACTTTGGCAGCACAGCGACTGGAATGGCGCGAGATTACGAAGAAGCGAATCGGCGAATTTGAAGAACAACGTTTAGCTGACCTCGATGCCAAGCGCGATGAGCTCAAAGCCCGTCCACTCGCCGCCATCCACTATAATTATGAGAGCGGCAAGCTCACCTGCCCACTCTGTGCAAGGGAGTTTGCTGCGAAAATCGGCTATATAAGCCATCTCCGGGCGCATCAGCGCCAGGTCCTTTAAGGGGTCGAAGCGGTCGCCATGGCCGTAATCGGTCGGATTACATCATCATCATCATCAGTATCTACATTGCACCCGTGCTAAGCCGGGGCAGATCGCTAGTAAATGTATAATTAAGCACAAGCGCTAATTACCGCAAAGTCCGAACTTACCACTGTATTATACTTACTTAAGTATTTTAAATATTATTATGTCGTGTAAAAAAAAAAAAATTTTTTATCGATATCGCCACCATACCATACAGCACATCTCTAACCGTCCCGTTGGCCGGACAGAACACAAATTGCTCCATATCACGGTAAAGTAGATTACTGCCGGTCCACAGTTACACTTATTACTTACAATGTTGCAATGTACAGACAATAGATTAGTTGAGTAGACAATAATAGATTCTGAGCATCATTGCCGGAGGTCAAGGTTTGAGGCGACTACAATGCCCGAACTACTTTATAAAAAAAAACGAGCGAATCTTATTTTTACCCGCGGCTACGCTTGCGTGTATGTCGGTTATCTCGGTAAAAATAGCCTATGTTACTCGCTGATAATGTAGCTTCCTATTGGTGAAATAACTTTTAAAATCGGTTTACTGGTTTAGACGTGAAAACTTAACAAACAAACTCACTTTGACATTTATAATATACTAGCTTTTGCGCGCGGCTCCGCTCGCGTATAAAGGTAAAAGTTGCCTTTTTTACTCGCTGATAATATAGATTTCCATTGTTGAAAGAATTTTTAAAATCGGTTTACTGGTTTAGGCGCGAAAGTGTAACAAACAAACAAACTCACTTTCACATATATCCATACTTATATCATAAATGTGAAAGTGTGTTTGTTTGTTTGTTTGTTAAATGCACGCGGGCGGAGTCGCTGGCAAAGTAACATATAAGTATAGATGTGACATATGATGTGTAACATCTGATATGTAGCACAGATACGACCTTCAAACCTTTAAGAAAAGAACGTACTCTTTCCTAAAAGGCCGGCAACGCGTTTGTGGCTCCTGAGTTGCAGACGTTCATGGGCGGCGATAGTCACTTTCCATTAGGCTGCTCGTCTACCCCCTCTAACATTAAGAAAAAACCGTGCGAAGCCGAGGCAGCTCGCTAGTATATTATAACAATGATGCCAAAACACCTGAGTTCAAATAATGTAGAACTAAAATTGCCTCTTAAGTATTGATATAAAAATATAACAATAATCTAAATATTCAAAAGCAAACAACATTCGTGACACATATTAAACAAATTTGGAAGCGAATGTGATATCATTTAGAATACTTAATGTACTTAAATAAGTACTCGTAAAAGGGGTGCAGAATATTGAAAAAAAATTTAAACATGTATATAATAATAAAGTAAGAAATATTTACTATTTATGTATATATCATCGTCATCATCATCATCAGCCTATCGCAGTTCACTGCTGGGCATACGCCTCTCCTATTAAGTATATTTAAATATGTATTGGTGATGACACTGATGCACGGAAATCTCAAATGAGTTTATGCGGCATCTTACTGTTTAAACTGTGTACTTTATTTTATAACAATAAATTAAAAAATAATTAAAAAAATGGTCACCTAAAACTTAGGGTTAGAACGGCAAAAGTTCCGTTTACCTTTCAAAACCTACTCGGAGAAAGGTTATGATTCCCAAGATTAGACGAACTATGTACAGATTTGTTCGGAACCCTCAGTCGCATGTAGATTCGAGCTTGTTACACAGTCCTTTTTTTTTACTTGGAAATGGGTCAAGATAAACAATAAGATTTGTATGTACTACATTAATCCTTTTACATGTCTAAATGGTTAATAGTATGGCTGGACATAAATTAATATTAATCAATCATTACGTTGTAATAGGGTTGTCACTTCCAAAAATATAGTGTAATAGAGACTTTAATTTCGTGCTTTCGATCGTATTTCAGTTCCCAAAAGTATGTGTAAAATGTAATACTTTATATTTCTTCAAATTTGAAATTTGACTGACGTGACTAATATTTTTTAATTGATGAATTTGTAATCCGTGTACCGGGATTATCTTGGAAAACTTAAGTAACTTTTTGGAGCGTAGATGATGTAAGATAGTCGAAAATAATACACATGTCATTTGAGTAACATAATTACATCTGGCATTTTACATGAAACTGTTAACAGTCTTTTTATATTTATTTTGGAACTTTTTCTTCTTTAGTGCACCTATCACTCATTTCTACACCACCCCAAGGTAAACTGGCAAGAAAATGACATAAAGTCCATCTCCGTACATTTTTTTAAAAACAAACATAAAAAATGTGAATAAATGTAAAAAAAGTGTAAATATAAATAACAAATCGTTTCAAAGACGTATTCTTTTATGTGACAGTGCAATAATATTTTAATGATAGTAACTATTCGTAACAACCCTAGCCGAATGTCGTGCATTTATTGCTACATATTCATACGTCATGACTCACCTATTTGCCTACATACCTAGCCTTACAAATGAGATTATAGTCATATAATAAATATATACTTTGAAGTGTGACAAGTAGACCAATAAAAACTAGCTGACCCGGCAAACATTTTTTTGGCATATACATTATTTCAAAAAAATGTAAAAAAAAAATAGGGGTATGAAAAATAGATGTTGGCCGATTCTCAGACCTACCCGATATGCCGCCGTTTTGGAGGAGTTCTACCTACCTGTCCCACCGTGACACGAGAATTTTATATATTAGATTATTTAAGGTTCACCCTACATCATTTGTATATCTACCAAGATTTCCCATTATACGGCAAATAATTAAAGATCTTCACATACCAAGTGGCCGAACATTTATGTTTGAAAAATTGTGCATGTGGAATATACCAATGGACAAGAGAACTTCAATTGTGCGATACAGAATTAGTAGGAACTGCACAGTTCGATTTGTTTTCTCTAGATGACGCGGAAGTCGTTATTTCTATGTGTAGGTGTCACCGTAGTTTATTTTAGTGTTTCGTTTTTCAAAATAAAAAAATAACAATAATCTGTGATTTAAAAATAAAAATGATACTTTCGACTGGTCTTGAGAGATCAAGAGATACATTTAAAAAGTATATTCATTTGATCACAACAATATTTCATAGAAAGTAAGTAAACAGTAGTTTTTAATCCACAAAAAAAGTTTTTAGTTAGTAACTACTTGTTTTTACAAAGAAAAATAAATACAAGCTATAAATAATATATTTACAAACAAACCGCGTTTCTGAGTCATCAACTCATCGACAAATACGAAAAAGCATACCTGTGCTTCTAACATGGAGGATTATATTTCAGTTTTAAATTCGAAACACCACCAACCCTCAAATATGGTTTCAATAATCGTATTGGCGGGTGTAGTAACGACAAAACACGAGGGCATACTGCAAAACTATGCCGATTTAAAGCAAAATAAACAAACCGAAGCATCAACAAATTATAACTTTCAGTAACAAACTATATCCGGCTCAATTACACTATAGTTGATTCAACATAATTAAAATTGTATTTAAACGGATAAAGTTACCCGAAATATCCCAGCTTTTAAACAAAAAGCTCGGCGTAGCTGCGTGTCTTTTTGAAAAAAATAAAATTATACGTGACACATTTAGAAGCAAACATGGGGTGTGCCATCTTGTGCCTTGTACCGTTACGGTACTCATTGTGGTGGTAGAAACCATGATGGATTAACATATTTAAATAAATTCTAGAGTTGTTACATTAATTTAAAACTTCATGGTGGCTATATACGCTCAAATGCCCGTTCGAAATAGTGATAGAATGAAATGAAGAATGTTATTAGTCATAGAGAATCACAGGCCACCGGCGGATATTAGTAGATAGACTTACGAAATTCTACTTTAGTTTATGGCAGTAAGAAGTAACGTGCTATAAAAATAAAGAAAATACCTTTGAAAAATTATAAGATATGTCATAATGATCTCGAAGTTTCCTTAATACTACTGGCATCTGTTTTAAAGTATACAAAAAACAATAAACTGGTCTGATTTTCTTCTTACTGTATTAATTTCCAATGTGTCTATTATTTTGTTTTCTAGTTAACCACGCCAAGTCCACTCAAATAGATTTCTGACGAAAAAGAAATTCATTACATAATTTACATAGTTTTTGTTTTTATATTGGAATTACCTTAGGAAGTGTATAAAAATCAATAACCTATTAATCACAAATTATATTTAAACAATGTAAATTTATAAATTAAATACACATAAGTGAAACGGAATGTTTCAAATTACGTCAACAAAATAACCATTTATGTTTTACTTAGAATTTAAGGTGTCTTTTATTTCTCTCAGTATGTTTGTATTCTGATTTCTTAACTTTTACTTTCATTTACAGTAAGTATTCAATGTTTCGTGTTTTGTGTGCTTGTTCATGCTTCAAGTCTCCTAACAATCATCTATCTTTTGTTTTACCTACTATTTTAAATGCTTAGAAGTAATTGCCCTATTATTTTTTCCATATACATATTAATAATGTTATTTTATTCTCAAGACCAGAAACGGCACAGTAAAATAATGACCGAAAACCGCCAATGAGATTTTAACCTTAACACTATTAATAATGAACTGTAACTATTAAACATAAGGTTTGTTTTTGACTGTTCCAAAACTAAAAAAAAATTCTTTAAATTCATAAAAGAAAGTTTATTCTAGAGGCGAAGGTATATTAATGTTGCTTGTTCATTTATCATGAAAACGTGGCCTCATTGCAGCTTCTTAGGAACATTTAAAGGTTTTTTGCAACAAGTATCTGACATATTTTGTTTCTTTACAGCGATCTCCCGGATGAAGAAGACAAGAAATCGCCCGTTCTACTCTTAGGCGTCAACAAGATATCTGACTCCCCGTCGTTTATCCGCCGGCGATCTATTGAGCCCCATAGTTCTGGGTCCATACGTTTTTTTAGACCCCCAAAATCTAAATATATAAGAGGTCTCCATGGCGATGAAAGATTGGAAAAGATCAGACAAGATCTCCTAGTACACAAAAGTAAGCCTGACAGGTACATTCCCAACGATCATGAAGTTTCTTTGGAGCCTGAAGAGGTATGTTCAAAATTAAATTGTGTTGGAAGCTGTATTTGTGACAGAAAACATAGCTCGACTAGGGGATCCTTCTCTTTTCAGCGGTCGGAACCCTTGACGAATAGAGAGGAAGAAGCAAAAGACTTTTCTGAAAACGAAATTGAGTTTAAATACACAGAACACATTCCTCATCCTCAACCCTCCAGTAGTAAACAAAGTTATAATATTACTCCGAAATCGACTGAACGCAGGCATTTTTTACTATCAAATCTCAATGAAAGATTCCGGAAAACATTGAGCTTAGATTCTCGAAAAATAGAAACTAATCGTGTTCCACTAAGCCTCCCAAAAGAACCCAGGCCTAAATCTTTAGTGAACACAAGCAATATTTGTGTGCAATATAAATCAGGCGATCCATTCGTCGCTACAAATTGTAACAAAGCTAGTCAACCAAAGAAGAAACGGAAGTCTTTTTTCTCGCTTGAAACATTTTTTGACTCCAAAAAGTCTGATACTTCGTCAATAGACGATTATTGCTCATCTAAATATAAGCGTTTTGAGCTCGAAAGTGATGAATCACCTCTATTTAAGAGAGAAAATAAAGAAGAAAAGACACCGGACCTCCTAAATTTACCTGTTATCATAGATTCAGTTAGGAAAAAGCAATCCGATACTAGAAGACAATTGGAAAAGTTAGAAAATCATTATTATAAGAATATTCATAAACCTCAAACAGTTATAGACGCCGTCCCTAAAGACGCTACTGACGTACAAGGAACGAGCGGACATACCAACCATTTATACTTTGATGAAGACGTTGAATACATAGAGCCAATAAGAAGTACATTCACCAGTCAAAGCACATTGATACTTGACAAAAAATCCACTGAGGATCTGAAACCTGATTCGATTTTGACCATCAACACTGATGAAACTGATATTCGTCTACCAAGTTCCACTGTGTCCCCTAAATCGAATGTCGAAGACTTTGACAGCATAGGAGCGTATGAAATCGAAGTAAAGGAGTCAGATCTGGTTAAGGCTGCGAAAGAATTGACAGTCAAGGTGATGGATAAATCAGTTGATTCAATCGGCAGTTGTTCGCTAGATGTCGACGCGAGCACAGACTTTTCAGGTAATACCGTGTTGTAAATGTGTTACGCTTGTCAATGTTGTGTAGTGCTAGTGGATTTAGAAAATTTCAATATTAGTTATTTAAATAATAATATGTATCCCAGAATCATTGTAATACTTTTTAACTGACTTGTTTGTTTCGCTGAAGTTGGTCTTAAATTTAGGTGTTATTATACACTCGATTATAATAATTTGTTTTGAACTGCGAACTTATTATTGAAAATTTATTAAAGTTTGATGACATATCATTTGTATTTACACTAATATTTTAAATTCCGAATTTGAATACCACATTCGTTTAACATACATATTGCACTTTTCTGAATCCACGTATTGTGTATGCGATGAGCATGAGTTGTTATTTTTTCTTTTACATTAGTTACTCTATATTGTATTTATTTCTAAGTTCATTATAAAACTACTTATATTTTGTGTATTTATTAATAGCCATAAAATATTCAGTTTCTAGAATTCATATTCTCCCTCATTAAATGTCTCATTGTACAGCTGTTTTAAAATAAAAAGACTAGTGTTGCCTGTTAAAAATAGACATTGCAAATAATGTTGTTTAATTCCTAATTTTACTTATTGTTATTAATTTTCTTTTTATTTTAAAAACTAGTTTTGCGTATTGCTTTTCAAATAAATATTTATCATTATTTGTGTTCTGTGTTTTCTTTATACCTTTTCTATGTCGTGATAGTGTATGTGTATGCCACTGTTTTGTCTATCAAGTATTTAAATATAAAAAATGCTTGCTTTAGAAAGAATGAAAGTCCGCCAGTCTGTTCGATAACCCTCATGAATATTACAGAAAGATTGAATACTATTTTGTTGTATTATGACGGTTCAAATTTAATAATAATATGTTATTTCTTATTATGTACTCATATTGTATTCAGATGGTTAATGATGTATGTACATGCCAATCCTGCTAGCATATTATGTTTAAGACTATACTTTAATGGGTAGTTTTCTAATAATTATTGACATTATTTTTCTTATCCTTTTTGTCTCAGCTTATTTTTGCATCAACAGCTTACTAGTTTACTAACGAGTTTACTTTGTGGTATAAAAATGGTATATTTTATTTTTTCTGTTTCATCTGTTACTAGCGTGTTTTTTATTACTCTGCAAACTCAATCCAAATAACTCTACTTGAAAATGACCTCACAACATATATAATTTAGTCCATAATATAACCCAAAGATTATATTTTTATAAATTCTGTAAATCTAGGCCTTGTGTAGTATTCGCAAACAATACTTATTGCAAAATGCAACTCCCAAACCAAAAGACAATCGCATGCTCATACCTACTGTAGGTACCAATATGGATAATCTATGTATCGACCTCGTTTACTACCTACGCAGTTCTAACAAGATCGGTCATTGCCGTCATATTGCTTATGAAAACGCACCTACCTAAACGACTCACCTCAGAAAAACTATTTCGCAAAATTTTAACAACAGTCTTTGAACGACTTGTGAGTCCAGAACTCGCCGACCGTGAAACGGAACGGTACGGACTGGCCGCAAACGGGTGCGTCGCCGACTCGAGGATAAAAAAAAATAAAAACGTTGACATTTCTTTGTGACTGGTGTCATGTTGTTGTAAAATAGATTATTGAAAAATTGTTTGAGGTGTTTTAAAAATATGTTGGTGCAAATTGATTATTTTAATGTTTTAAATATTGTGTAATAAAGTTTATGTGTGATAATAACTTACGGTAAGTGTTTTAAACTTGTCCTTCAATGTCAGAAACATGCGAATTATATTCCTTTTTACCGTACTTTTTTTGACATAAATCATAAAAAAATGTACATAAAAGTAAATTAAAAAAACTGTTTCGACCGTTTGTCTGGTACTGCAATGACGTAGTAGTTTTTAGATTTTACCGTATAGTAGATGAGTAATCAGATTATTTTTATTAGTTCACGGTAGAAGCGAATCATGTTCGTACTCTTTTTACAAAAGCATGACTGTGCTTTTATAATTAAATACAGGATTTAATGACCATAAACAATATATATTTTTTATTAACAACTTTGTGCAGTGACAGCATTCATGCATGATTTTTTTTTTCATGTAAAGGCAGCAACATTTACTTGGCTATGAATTTCAATATTTAATTAAATTAATTGTACATACTAAACGTTCTGTAAAAATTGTTTTACCTTGTATTGACATCCATTCCATACAGTGTGATGTAAAACGAGATGTTACATTTACAACATTATCTCTACATCAGCCATATTATCACTGTACTACTAAATTTCATATGAAATTGATAAGTACACAGTATCTATTGATAATCCTACAATAACAATTATTTATTGATTATTACATCATAGGTAGATAATATTAATCCTAAGCATTTACAGAGTATGATATAATTTTTTAACGTAAAGGACCAAAGAATGAAAACAAATATTAGGTTTAAGAAAATAAAACTAAATTATAATCTAAATTTAATCTTGAAAAACTGTAAGTTTTTTTAATTAATGTGGAATAGAAACTTGTTCTCCAAGTTGTTGTTCATTTTACTGTAACTCAAATTCAATCTTTATGTTATAAAATTTATAACCGATAATAACATTTTAGATCAGCACCTTACTTACTTTGTTTTACACCTTACTTTGTTAAATGTAAAATTAATAAAAATATATTTAAATCGGACCAGCCTGTGGTGTCAATCTATATAACCACCTGATTCTGAAACGAATTTAGGAGTAAATTACAAAAATACGGAATCAAGCATTATGACTATTCGGAACTATTACAGTTTGACTTACATGAATAAATATACTATTTGTTTACTATCCTGTAAATTGATATTATATATATGAATAAAATTATATCTGTTTCAGAAATTATTTTAGTGCTGGAAATAATTTTATATCTGTATGTAATTGTTCCATGGATGTAAAATAGGAAAATACAGATAATTAATGATATTCGTATCCATTTCAATCCAATGTTAGTGGCGTAGTAAAAAGTAAAAACACAAAAAAGGCAACCTTACAAGAGATAGAAAAAAGAGAGAGAAAAATTATAAAAATTGAATCATATTAGAAGAAAAAGAACTTCATACATAAAACGAACTTTGAACATAATAATCTGTCGTAACATGTGTTATTTGATTTAGGCTATACCCAAAATATTCAAAACTTTCATACAAAAGAATTGATTTGAGAAGATAATTAACTCGGTTCCAATAGTTTTGGTTATGGACCTCCATAACAGCTCTTTAAATGATTTTAGTGATGCATGACCTCGTTGAAGTTACGTGGATTGCTGTCTTAATAAGCGATTGTAACATTGTTGATGTCATTTATATATTCACTGCTTTTCTTGACCTTCACTGGTCTATTCTCATTCACTAATAAGTCCTTGCTTCTTACAGGTTTCACTTATTATTAACAAATGAGTATCTATTGTCATATATTAAATATAAATTCTATCATTCATAAAATTAAACTATGCAGGACTGCAAAGAGAAGGAAAACTTGAAACAAACTCAATACCAACCCGTCTGGCCAGAGTGGTAAAGTAGGCCAAACCCTCCTTTCTAAGGAGAGGCCTTAGTCCAGCAGTGGACTAGTAAAGGCTGTTGATTGATGTCTAACTATCTTGGCTGTCTTAACTACTATTGTTATAAAAAGTTGGTTTGTTTATTTGTTACACTTTAATGTCTTAACTACTGAACTGATTAGCATGAAATATTGTGACAAGGATCAGAAATCTTTTACTTTTTTACTTTTTTAATTCAGTTTCTCCTTATTATATTTTGCCCTTTCAAAAGCATTAAGGTGTCTCTGAATTAGAGGAGAACAAAACCAACCTATTATGTATCTATGGTCCAAGAGGTAGTCAAATCTGGAAGGACCTTGGTGATTTAACAATGGCAGGTTCATTCATTAGATGTAGAATTTGTATGAAAATTTGTATGTAGAGATTTTTGTATGAAAAATATTATTTAAGGACAATAGGCACAGAATATGTAGTTTAGGAATATTGTAGGAAAATAGGCACAGAAAAAAACCATTGCTTATGTGACTAGCCTAGCTAGAAGTATGTCTCTGGGATTAGCCACAGTGACAAAAATAAAATCCTCTTTTCGTTACTGCCACTTGTTAATTTTCTAGAATAAAACTGTTTAAGGTGAAACACGAATCATCAACAGCCTTTAATAGTCCACTGCTGTACATAAGCCTCTTCTTGGAAAGGAGTTTTTGGCCTACTTTACCACGCTGGCCAGCCGGGTTGGTATAGGGTTTGTGTCAAGTTTTCCTTCTCTCTGCAGTGCTGTTGTTCTGCGTAGTTTTCTCCCTTAGTCGTCTCTTACGACACCCACGGTATGAATAGGCGTGGTGACACTCTGTATTCTTAATCCGTCTCCACACAGACGTGAACACCAATGCAGTTATTTCTCTGTGATTGATAATTAATAAGGATATCAATAAGATCAGTAGGCATATGTATAATTTATTTTATAAGCAAGGTTATCCTTGATTTACAATTATAATAGGATTTATTGAAAATTCTCGTTTCCTCATTTGACCCATGACATTTGCCACTATTGTCAAAGTTGACTAAAGAACTGACAATACAATAAAGTATTGAAAGAAATCCACTTTTGATTTAAACATATTGACGTAATTGTTTTTAATAAATATAATCTATAAAAATAAAGAAACCTTCAGACAAAAAAAAATGCATTTTATCTGTGCCCAGACCGGACGTATTTCTCTTTGCAAAGTCAATTAAGCGTGTAGCACTAGTAGAACTCATAGTACCGTGGGCAACGAATGTCCCTAAAGAACATCGTTTAACCAGAAACAGGAACTTTGACTCAACCAACGAAATAACTAAAAATGGTTTTCGTTGCTTTGTGTGCCGTGGAAGTGGGTACGAGGGGTATACAAGCTAAATCCCTCTATAACCTGCTTTAAGACCTTAGATTGCAAGCTATATTCTTGAACGAATATCCAAAGCGGCATTGCTAGGCTCCTATTAAATATAGTTAGGTAGAGGGGTAACAGCAGATAGTGGAAGTGAGCGCTGACGCGTCACAAGGAGTACTCCCTAAACCTACTTTGGGGTCGAAATTACAGGAGCTGTCGCAGTCGCATGTGTTGCACCCTTCTATCACGTGACGGACCCGACAACCGCACGGTGAATCCATGGAACGCTAAGAAATAGGTCCATCCCGGGTCTAATTCTCAAGAAAATTAGACCCGGTGTAGACCTTGTTCTACTAGACACACCCTAAAAATTTCATCATAATTAGTCTAGTGATTTAAAGGAGTTCAGTGACATAGACACATACATAAAAATTATATTAAGGTACTACCATAGTAGTTTCTACGTCAGTTCCTTTTAATAGCTACCAGTATATAGCAGTATCGGCATTAAAGCATGTAGTTCTAATTGAGATTTTCTTTTCGTTTCACAGAACTGCACGGTTGCGAAACTCTTGCTAATACACTCATTAACCCCTTTCTAAACAAACACCAGCCTGTTACCCTTTTGTCTTTGTTCGGACATCAACTTTGTCTAGACGTGTGGCTGCAAATACAATGGATCCCGTCTTTTCGCGTGTAACTTTAACTAAAACATTATCTCGCTAATGAAATGCTAATATCTCCATATTGGATTTCTTTCTACGAGAAATGCACTTTGGCTTTTTTATTTCAAGCAAAGAGTTTTATTGCAACTCCAGTAAAGAAATACAAAAGAAGTTCTGAAAAACCAACGTAAAATTTTTCTCGTCACACGACTATAAACGAGTTATTCTTATAAAAGGAATTAATAGAATAATTATTATTCACAATAAATAAATATAGTGAAACACTTTGTGTCCTAACATCTCCATTAGAATTTTCCAGTTTCTTTAAATTCTTGATTTCGTCCGTTAATTTTGGCCACTTCGCTATTAATATGCTCTTCAGAAATAATATTACGATTTCCTGATTATCATACTTATAGTATTAAGTTAAAAAATAACACAGAGAATGTCAATAGGATGTCACCACTTTGGTAGTTACATTTCGACCCTGTCCTAGTGGCTTCCAATTGCAGGATCCGTCCTGCGATTCCGTCCTCGATCATGACTACTGTAGGCCGGTGTACATTTGCCGGAGTGTCAAGATAATACCGAGATCTTTCAGTGGTTGGACGACAGGTTAAGAAATACTAGCCTGATCTTATTTGACTGTCTGTGTAGAAATCTAACGTTATCTATGGCAATTTTAAGATTGGTTCCAAACGATTCTAAATGATTGTCCAATCATACATTTTCACACTTATGACATTCTTATTTGAAAGAGGTTGTGTCGCGTGTGGTTTGTGAAACCTTGAGAATTTTACTTCTATATTTTATTTGGAAAATTCGTTAACATGTTTAACAGAGCGATGAGCTTATGAATTTATGTATGAAGAGTTTATTCAGATGCCCGATTACCTTGAAACGAGATGCTTAGACTAACTGGTTTCGCGTAGTCCGTGATTTCATTAGACAATGTAACCCTCTTTTATTACCTATCGACAAAATATTTTGTACGAGTTTCTCTGTAACTACATTCAAGAGCAATTTATCTGGGCACGGAAAGATACCTGAAAATCTCGGAAACCAAAAATTATAGCTTAGTGAAATAAACTGTGTTTAATTATATATTATCTAATACAAAGAGAATAAATCTCACTGATAGTTTCAGAGATTATCGTGTCTAAACAAAAAAGCAAAAATTCTTAGCTTATGATATATTAGTTTAAGTATGAATTTATTTACAAATCCGTGTGGTTACGGATTAAGAATACGGAAAATCACCACCCCTATTCATCCCGTGGGTGTCGTAAGAGCGGACTAAGGGAGCAAACTACGCAGGACAACAGCACTGCTAAGAGAAGGAAAACTTGAAACAACCCTTTTTTTTTTTTTTTTTTTTTTTTTTTACGTGTGGAAATCCCCTCGGACCGTCACCCCGCCGGGGCTCTCGTTCGGCGGGGCGGTGTGTCGGACTCGAACCGACTAAAACCACACGGTGTGCCCTCTTTGCGCTTCCAGTGTAGGAGGGGTCCAGGTAGTTATCGCCTTCTGGACCCCTCCCAGCGCCGGCCCGCTCCTGTTGCGGGCCCCGTCTCTGATCTTTCCTCTCTTTAGGCGACGTCCGGCACACGCGGACGCCGCCCCCTCGCGGCTGGCCAACTAATGCGGGTGGAGGGGAGAACCCATCCCGTCCACCCGCGGCCACACTCAGGGCGGCATGAGGCGCAGGTAAGCGCGCCTCCGCCGCCCGGTTCGCCGGCGGCTGATCAGGTCCGAGTGGAGGTCGTCCTCCCGGGCCTTCTAGGCCGCCTCCTTCTGCGAGATTACCTCCTCGCAGAAGGTTGCGACCGCGGTAAAACAACTGTCGCTACCGGCCATGGAGCGAATTACGGCCGGTAGCGAGAGATCTGCTCCGATGACTGCAGTAAGGGCCCGGCGCTGCGTCGCCCATGCGGGGCAAACCGCCAGCGTGTGCTGGGCCGAATCCTCACTGCAGTCGCAGTGGTGGCAGGCAGGACTCGATTCCCTCCTAGCGACCGAGTACAGGTACTTTCCGAAGCAACCGTGCCCGGAAAGCACCTGCGTCAGCCGGAAGGAAAGGGTCCCGTGCTGCCGCCCTGCCCACTCGGCGATGACCGGCTGGAGAGCCTCCACGGCGGCGAAGCCAGCGCGTGGAGTCTCCAGCCGGAACGACCATCTCACCATGGTGGCTCGGCGAGCGGCTTCGCGCCACTCGCGCACGTCTTCGGGCGGAGGGCGAAATCCGCTCTCCGCCCGGAAGTCAGCCACTCGCCGATAAACTTCGGCGAGCACCTCCGACTCCAAATCCCACGGGGGTGTTCCGGCCAAGGCGCAAGCCGCCTCGGTGGACACCGTGCGGTATCCGCGTATGGCTCTGACCGCCAATATCCTCTGGGGGCGCCAGAGGCGCGCCCTATTCGGGGCGGTCAGAGCCGCCACCCACACCGGTGCACCATAAAGCGCCATGGACCGGACAACCCCCGCGTACAGCCGTCTCGTGGGAACACTGGCCCCGCCCAAATTGGGCAAAAGTCGCCCTAGGGCGGAGGCAGTGCTCACCAGCTTCGGACCAAGCTGTCGGAAGTGCTCGTCGAAGAGCCACCTACCGTCTAGGACCAGACCCAGGTACCTCATCTGGGCCCGGACCGGTACGAGGACCGAGCCGACCTCGATTGAGGCGCCGGCGGGCGGACCACGACGGGGCCCATGAAATAATAGGGCCTCCGTCTTATCCAGGGCCACCCGCAAACCCAACGCCTCAATGCGCCCGACCACCAGGGAAACTCCCGTGGCGGCCAGGCGCGCCGCCTCCTGGAAGTTAGCCCCCCGGGCCGTGAGCAAGGTGTCATCCGCGTAGCAGATTACACCCAGCCCGGGGGGGAGACGCCCTCGTAGGGCCCAGTCGTACCCGATGTTCCACAGGAGAGGTCCTAGGACAGACCCCTGCGGAACACCGCACGACATGGCCCTGCGTCTCAAGACGCCATCTCGGTCCTCGTACATGACGGTTCGCTCCTCAAGATAGTCTGCCACCAGCCGCCTCAGGTACTCCGGCACTCCGTGGTAGCGGAGCGCTTCCCTGATGCAGCTGAATGGCAGACTATTGAAGGCGTTGGCGATGTCCAAGGACACCGCCAACACCACTCCGCCGCAGCTCACGGCCTCCTCGGTCACGGCCCTAAGGCGCATTACGGCATCGATCGTCGAACGCCCCTCTCGGAAACCGAATTGGGCGTCCGACAGATCGGGGCCAACCTCGCAAAGGTGCCGGACGATGCGGGCAGAGAGCACCCTCTCAAAAACTTGAAACAACCCTATATCAACCCGTCTAGCCAGCGTGGTATAGTAGGCCAAAACCTCCTTTCTAAGGTGAGGCCCATGTCCAGCAGTGGACTATTATAGGCTGTTGATGATGATGATGATGAATTTATTTAAAAATGTATATCTTCACAATTATTCATACACAGACAGACAGTATAAAATATGCAGGATGTACAAATCGTTTGATCTTTAAATGTTTCATCAACACGTAATATAGTAAACATTGCATACATACCTACATCATATGTATAACAAATGTTTCTGCAATACATTGAGAAATAAACAAACACACAAAGAAATTGTTTGTATTTGACTCATAATGTTGTAGGCCAGTGTAGGTGTATGGTATTGCATCCGTCACATTTTCAATAATGCTTTGATTCTGTATTGAACGGCCTTCGTTGGACCGGATCCGTTGCAATATTTTTGAGTTCTTAATAAAAAAAAAAAAACAAGGCGTTGCGTTGGTTAGTTTGTTAGTGTAATAGGGATGTGTTTAGGGGTAAGTGGTTTTCTTTTCTCTTCTCAACTTCTCTCTACTTTATTACGGTCGGTAGTTTTTCATCCTTGGTGAAATTTGCTCGCGGGGACGTGAATTCTTGGGCCTGTGTGCTTGTTTACCTGCTTGACCTTTTAAATAATTATTAATTGGAAAAAATATTAATTAGTAGAATTTAAATCAAGCATGAAACGAAGTCTAACGTACTTGATTTGGATTTCCCATTATATTTCCGATTGAAAATTAATCTGATTGCACGCTTGATAAACGCTGCCTAGATATATTAAAGAAAAAGCTATTTATTAAAAAAAAACCGAATGAAACCGTGAAAATGTTAACTCAAAATTCACAAACCGGTGATTTAAATTTTTATAAGTTTCATATACCAGTGTAGTACTATACAGTAGTATAGTGTCACTCTTACAAAAGCCGAATCTGACGACATCTCAAACGCCAAAATTCATCAAGCCGCTTAGGCTACAGAGCATGGCAGAGAGATTCACATGGTATACATAGGTTATCAGGTAATACACCCAGGATTCAGTCATACGGATAACTGATATGTATCTTTATTTGGTGTCATATAATGCGTATCTTATATACTGATCCGTAAATTTGCGTCATCACAATATGAAGAGCAAAATTAAACTGGCTTTTATCTGTTACCTTCACTCGAGCACGGACGGACTGATACCATTTGATAACGTGATATCGACCTACCATGCTGTTGGGTAATTAGTTTTTTATATTTTTTTTACCATTGAAGCATGAAAATTACGCAATGTGTGACTATTTTATAATTTTTCAATGCTGTGAGTCATTTTTTTATTATATATACGTTTTTTTTATGATCTTTCAACGAAGGTGGTTATTAACTAGCCCGCAAGGGTAATCTTGTGTATCGATAAGATGCTAGATCTTCATATTGATGTAATCAAAGTCATATTTACAATGTTTTTTGAGAGAATTTCGTCACTTGTAGTGTCAAGTAGTTTTAGTAGTTATTTTATATTAATTCACACAAAAGAAACTTGAATCTATCGATTAAAGTAAGGCTAATGGAGTGAGGTGGTACGATTTAAGTTCAACGACATACAGGCTTCCAAATAAACCAGTAAAAGTTATAAATATAGAAATATTGAAACGACCAAGCCTCTTTACTTACGTCAGTCGCGAGTTGATCCTTGTACTCACAATACTTTGTTACATTTTCAATGAAGTGTAATTTATAAGTGTGAACAAAACGCTGAAACAATTTGTAGTACAATTTGTAGTACCTATTTAATTTGAAATAGGTAGCTGAACAAGTCTTTAACAGTTAAAAACATTCAAATAGCATTTCTTAAAGAGACCATATAATAATTTGAATAGATCAAATAGAAGATTGAAAGTAAGAGGTTTGATGTCTAAGAAGTATTGGTTGCATATATTATATTTACACTTCACTTTCTATTATTTCAGATACCACATCGGGGAGTCTCAACCTCCTCACACCATCCTCCACGACCAGTCGCATTCGGGACTTCACAGCACGCATCCAAGAACGGGCTGCCTCTAATCTTCAGCCTAACTACTTGGCCAGTCCAACTCCAGTAGCAACGCCAGTTCGAACCCCGGAGGACAGCACACCAACACCAAGAAAACCTTCCGAGAATCTCTTAAAACCACCTCCCAAAGTCCATATTGACACGTCCAGTCATAGATCCAGGGGTCATCACAAAAAACGAGACGATCTTTCCCATAAGAAACCCAGTTACTTAAACTTAGCCTGCTCGGTAAATGGTTATACCAACCTTACCACATATGACTCCAAACTGAGACAAGACATAAATAAAAGTAGGGAAGCGTCCCCTATTAGGCCTATAACACATACGTACCAGTACAGAAGCGAAAACAATTCTTTGTTGGTCCCAGTACCAGTCAGTGCCAATAAACTGATCGTCCCAACATTCGGGCCTCATGATACTCGCGCTGATTTGACACAAAAAGCGCCTACCAAGGCGCATACAGACCCTTATCTGGCCACTTCACCCTTTAATGTATATATGGCGGCGGAAAACAAACAACTGAAGAACGACTTCCTTGGCAACATGACGACCACAAGCCGTCCATACATTTCTAGTGAGAGTAAAACTTTCGCCACCTCCATGCTCCATAAGACCGATGAGGTAGACAATTCCAAAGAGATCACCTTTAAATCGAGTTACTCAGAGACGAATTTTAGAAAAACTGTCACATCGAATGGTAAAGAAAGCAGATTCAGTTCTGAATCTTATACTATTTCCTCAAATGGGGTCTCGAAAAGGGTTGAGATAACGAAAGAAAATGGAGAGAAACTCACCAGTCCTATGAAGAGCTTTATCCAGCAAAGGGTGGAACGGTTATACGGTCCTGGAGCTTTAGCGCAAGGTTTCTTTAACCAGAAACGTCATAAGTTTAAGAGTTCCAGTGAGGATGATGAGCCGAAAGTATTGACGGAGAAATCTCTGAACACTCCTGAAAGGATCCCTCGTAAAGTGGAAGAAATTGAGAAGGGTTATACTAGTCCTAATGGAGAAACGGCTGACGTTTCTCTACCAGTTCTTAGGCATTTACGGCCTGAATTTCGAGCACAGCTGACTATTCTATCGCCAAAGAAGAGTGTAAAGAGTGATCTATCACCCCAGAAGGTGGAACAAGACATTCCTGTAGTGGAGAAGACTGAAGTGGTTGTTGATAGTGATGTGTCTGTTACAAATGGTGTTTCTGTGATAAAATTAGACAGTGATGACAGTCAAGAGCCTGTGGTTAGTGTTAACGGTGCTCAGAATGGTGTAAAGGAAGAAGTGAAAGATGGACATTATTTCCTGGATGTAGAGAAGAAGGAGACAGAGAGGTTGTTGGCGTTATCAGCTACTGCTGAAAAGGAATTGGAAGACTTACAAGTGAGTAGAACAAAATCATTGCCTTTTGCACTCATCTTTCAAGGTCTTAATAACTTGGATAAGTTTAATAGACCACTTACGACTACGAAGTCTTCATCGATTGAGGCATAATCTATTGTAACACTACATCGTTAAACTAGAGAATCAATCTGTTCGATATTTAAAAATTTCCTTAACATGGCAATATGTCGTTTGAAAAATGATTTTTTTTAGTAATCCGTTCGCAAAATACATCTAAAACACCATCATCATTGTTGCCCTGCCTTCTCCCAATTCAATTTGGGGTGCAAAATGTAAAATGGCAAAAGGGTAATCACCTCTCTTTGAGTCTGCCTCTAGAAGTTCTGAGTAGTAGTCTGAGGGTAGGGATTTGATCACCTACCTCACACTCAGTAGGTATTCGGTTACCTGTGACAGGTAAATATTTATATCAATTGTGTTTATACGCTTTACCTATCATCTGTTATGTATTTCCTTCCTTCCTCATAACCTTATACTTGGACGTATGATAGTTTCGCACAATTTTAGTTTAAAGAGGAACTTGGCCTAGTGGTTAGCGACCCTGACTGTTAAGCCAGAGAATACTGCCACCCAGGAGAATTATTTTGTGATGAGAACGATAATTCCATGTATTTCTGGGTGTAATTTATCTATACTATGTCACTCATCATATCAATAGCCTTTAATAGTCCACTGCTGGACATAGGCCTCTCCTTCGAAAGGAGGTTTTGGCCTACTATACCACGCTGACGGGTTGGTATAGGGTTTGTTTCAAGTTTTCCTTCCTTTGCAGTTCTGTTGTTATGCGTAGTTTGTTTGCTCCCTCCGTCGGCTCTTACGACACCCTTGGGATAAATAGGGGTGGTGACACTCTGTGTCCGACACCACACGGACTCTATACTATGTATAATAATTTCACACATCTCACACACGGCCATCTGATCCCAAACTAGGCAGAGCCTGTACTATGGTAACCAGACCGCTGATAAACATACTTATATATTTCTAAATACATACATATTATAGATAAATTACACCCAGACACAGAACAAATGATCGTGCTCATCACACAATTATTTGTCCTGGGTGGGAATCGAACCCACGACCTCCGGCTTAGCAGTCAGGGTCACTAACTACTAGACCAACAGGCCCGTCACCACCATGTACCTCTTTAGAGATATATAAGTATTGTTCATTTAGAAATATATGTATCTGGTTGACTGCAATGAGGTTGCCCGCCTATTATGGAAATGGGATTATAATTGTAATCGTCAAATTGTGGACGATTAATACGGCCCTGTCCACCCCTTCAGGAATTAATGTATGTGTGTTTGTATGTAGGAACTTCTAGTAGAAGAACTTCTATTACTAAATTAGTGATTGAACAGTTCTTATTTAACATTAATTTTATACATAAAAAAAATCATCATTTCTCCACCTTAGATGGGCAGAACGACGTTGTTTTATGAAAAGGCTATTATTAAATGTATGGTACTGTTTTTTTTTTTATTTTAAAATATAAATAAAAAAACTTCACCTTTTAACAAATGACTAGGACAAAACTGTACTACAGTCACCTGCGAGTGTTTGTACATTATAGGCACCGGTTTTCACTTATCGTTGAGTAGACCCGGTTTATCTTCACTTTAAAATGAAAAATATATATTTTCGGTTGTTTACTATCAGCATCGGCACGACTTAATGATGACAACATCGTGTTAGGATGCCATTGTATGATCTAAGCACGGAGGAATCCCATTAAGTCTGTCGGCCCTTTAGCGCTCTAATGTCTCGGGAAACCTTTTCGTGTCTTATTTTCGAGTACAGACATGCTTTGTAGGCATGGTATCCAATTGTTTCAAAAGTCCGGATTTCATAATAGCTAAGAATCATAATGTCTATTATTAAAATTCACGAAATTTATTTAACCGAAAATCGTAAACGATGTGTATGTTTTCCGATTTCTATACGTTCGAAGAATCAAATGCTCGATGGGTTCTCGGTCCGAAAAACGACATTCCGCTTTTCAATTCTTCGAATTACCTGCTAAAATTATTATCTCATTCGGTTAGTATAATATTCAGTTACGCATACATATTCAAAAGCTATAAGTAACGTTTGATGTAATTTAAAAACGTACATTGTTATTAATATTTGTTGTATTCTTCTTCTCCTTATATATACCTGCGTCAGGTACCATCTACTGTTATTGAATTCTTTGGGTTAGGTTAGAACTGTGACCATTAAAGCGCGAAGGCGAGCGAGCGGGCCGCAGCAGCGGCCCCCGAGTGCCAGATTCCCTCTATTGTTGGTGAATCATTTAGGTAAAGTTAGTTTAGAACTGTGACCAGTGAAAGAAAATATTTTTATTTTAAGGAAATAGAAAGAATTCGATTTTTTGATGTTTCGAATCATCATATAGTCGGACTTTTTGTTATGTGATGATGATCCATACATATAAAATTATTTGCCCTGACAAACTAGCCTAAATAACTGGGGCTTTAAACTTGAAATTTTGTCAGCTGATGTTATAAGCACCCACTAAGAAAGGTTTTTTGTAAATCAGGTGGTAAAATATCATGGATCTACGCTTGTATGGAAGTTCGTCATTTTTAATTCGTCATTCAAAGTTAGAAACACGAAATAAACACGACATCGAACTCGCGGGCAATAGCTAGTATTTTAATATATATAAATTTATACTCGTATTATAAATATTAACAGTATTCATTCGTAATCATCTAGATATCTTTGTATAATTTATGAGACCAGAAGTGATTTGGTTCAACTGTTATCTGGTTATAAACTTTCATTCAGACAATATTTTAGTTTCAAAAATATTTAAATCTGAAGATTGCCCGACGTTATAAGATTCTCGAGCTCCAAATCTACCTGACCTCACGATACTAGACCTTGTCTGTAACTGGCTCCATTAATTGCTTCGGTTTTGTTTCACAATTAAATTGTCTAGCAAACTAGTTTAACTCCAAATTAGGGTTGACAGTTAATACTTTTAGTATGCAATTTTATAAATCAAATCAAAAATACACGACAATCTAAAAGTTTACGTACAGAATTGATGTTTTGTATTAGTTATTTCAAAGCAAAAAACCCAAATTGATATCATCATCGATATTTCAAATACCAATTAGATATTAAAGCTAGATTACACCGCAATAGGTATGAAATAAAATCGCAATCACATGTGAAATCGCTGTGACTAAAATCAATCATATCGTCAAATTAATATGATTTAAAGTAGCAATAATTTCCATTTCTGCAACGCAAAGATATAGATCAAGTTCTCCGAATCCCAAAATCCTCATCATCAACTCCTTCCTGTTATCCTGTCAATGGTATTTGGAGAAACAGGACTGAGAATACTGTTGCTCAGAGAAGCCGGGATCAACTACCCTCATGTCCTTTCTGGGATTGCAGAGAAGTCTGTTCCCTTATTAACCAATGGCAAATACAAAGCAAACAAGTTTAGCCATTGATATTCGTAAAGCTTAAAACAATTTTAATCTAGCTATAGCTGTAAACGTTACCACTTTAATTAAATATATTTCCTTAGCAGACGCGAAATAAATTCTGTTCCGTTCCGTCGCACGTGCCCACGCGCACCTTAGGCGACCGTACATGGAGCCGCCACTGGTTCTCTACTTCCCTTCTATAATACGGTTTCCGTTACAAAGCCTTTGGATAACTGTAGTACTAGCTGTCTTCCGCGAAGCCGACTCTGTGGTCTTAGTACTTATCATGCCTTTAAATTATATAACATGCACATCTTGTAAGAACTTTTTTAGAGAACAACCTGGTGAGAACCATGGACTATCTTCCTTTTATTGCAAAAAAAATATTTTGGAACTATGTATGCATACTGATATAAATGTAAAAGTGTGTGTTTCTTTGTTGCGCTTTCACGTCTAAACCACTAAACCGATTTAAAAAATTCTTTCACCAATTTCATTGTCAGCGAGTAACATGGTTACATTTTAGCGCGCTAACCGACATACACACGGGTAAATCCGCGGGAAAAAGATAGTTTATAAGTATGGATATAGATGTTAAGTCAGTTTATGTCCGCTTCAGAAACCCAGAGTTCTACACCGATTGAGCTTACATTTAGACGCCATATACAACCTGCTTCGAATATTGTCTTTATCTATTTCGCGCCATTTTTTCTCATTTTCATCAATGCAACCACAACGTGCCACAGATAAACTTATTAGGGTACAGCTAGTTTTTTTAATGTTTTAACTTACTTGAGTATTTTGGGAATGCCCGACAACTTTAGAACCCGCGGGTCGGAGGATCTTTTGAAGGCATGCAGAATTCTTCCTATTATGAATTTTTTGATGTGTTACTATTGAAAAGTTTAATTAAAATCTGTTAAATAAGTTGTCGTCTGCGGTATTTCCGGGCCGATACGACCTTTAAGAAAAGAGCGTACTCCTTCCCCAAAGGCCGTCAACGTGCTTGTGACTACTGAGTTGCAGACGTTCATGGGAGGCGGTAGTTGCTTTCCATCAGGTGAAATAGTTTTTAGTCAAACATACATCCGCCTGTTTTCAATAACTTAAACGTTTTAGTAGTAGGATTCGTTTGTAAGACAGAACTGTATGCGTCATAAATGTTTTTCTCGTTGAGTGCCAACCCTGAGGTATTCGATCCGTAACTAAAACGATAGATAATAATATAATTTGCAAAGGAATCTGGTTGAACTAAACTTAACATGATAAATGTTTTTATATGAGAAAAGGATGACCATTGAAGATGTTTTTCTGGTATATGAGACCTAATAACAGTATTCTATAGTAGTTTTCCTTGCTCGTGTAGTTGTTTATTGCCTTACTAATGGCTACTATCGGCCATTACTACGGCCTTATAGACCCCTATGGTCGAAAGTCAATGTAACACTTTCACAGACCATTTATAGTAGATGGAGTGTCCTACAAAACAACTAAGACAGGCAGAACTCTTCAGAACTCAGACTCCGGTCAAAAAAAGTATTTTAGATGCTACGTCAGATACCATCCACTATTTTTGAATCATTTGGGTTAGGTTAAGTTATTCCGAGGATGTGATGGGGGAGAGAACGCAATACCGCTTCTCTACCCGCAGAACGCGCAACGGGCGCCGGAGGACATTCGTCGATCTCCGACCTTAGGAAATGGCCTGCGGGCGACGATTTTGGGGAATTCGTCGTTCGAACAGAGGCCTCAGAGGAACCTACAGTGTTTCGTGTGCGCTTCTAGAGGATTGCGACCGAAGGGTGACGGTCGCAACGGGTGACGAGACCCGTCTTGGGTGAGACGGGTCAATGCCTGTCAGGGGTGGCGGAAAAATGCAATTGATTCTCGCTCCCCCGGCAATTGGCCAGAAGAGGAACACCGGGTTGATTTTTGGTCGGTAAGAGTCCAACGAACCCCACCGCCAACCCCTAATGGGTTATACAAATATTTGCAGATCACACAAACATTTGGTCCAACGCGGGAATAGAACCCGTGACATAAGCACAGCAGTCGCATTAGCTACCGCTAGACCACCGAGGAACTCATTTTAACAGGTTCTGACTGTAGTATACCTAATACAAAGTGTCATTTTGATATGACGATAAGCAGTAGATTAAAATTCAATAACACCATTTGTTTACATAGTGACAGGTGAAGCTAATACACGCGTATACTTTTTAAAAACAGTACCATGCTACTAAAATGTTTTGAACCAAATGAAAGCCCCAATTTCTCATCAATCACTCCATTTTCTATAAATGTTTATCAAGTTCCATTTTCGTAATTCTTTCTTTCTTTTTTTAAATGACAGCTCCCGCATTAGGAATCTATTCCTGTGTCGCGGGGACTTTACAAACATACAGGAAACGGACACAAAGAATACCGAGACTCAGAACAATAATTTGGGGATCACACAAAGTGTTGTTCCATGCGATGATAGAACCCATAACACAATGCAGTAGGAAGCGGCGAGGTGACCGCTTAAACCACTACGCTATCCGTGCAGTCGAATTAATTAGTAATTACAAATTGTTCAATACTACATTTGTGTAAATACTTTTGTACTCCTTAAAAAGGATTATGAAATTTATGTATACATACACACACATTAAATAATAGTTCATTTACATAATTAATTTTAAATAACACACAACTTAGGAAGGTCATAGTTTAAATAGGAGCCTTGAGACATTATTATCAATGTCAAATGGTAATTTAATTTATATTTTTATAAATTACTTTACTAGCTATTGGTTCGGTCGCGTGATTATGTCCTATTTTGTGTTTCTAATTTTGAAAATGATGAACTTCGATACAACCGTTCATCCCTTATGTTACCCCCTTAGGCGTGAAATTTCCAAAAATTCTTTCTTAGAGGGTGCTTACAACATAAAAAGCATCAGCTGCCAAAAAATAAGTTTGGAGCCCCAGTGGTTTAGTCTCTGCGTTCATAAATTAGTGAGTTATTTAAGGCGAGTAATTTTATATGTATAGATTTTTGAATATTTTTCAACCACATTGGTCTATTTGAGTCTCACTTAGTCTCATCTACACAAGAAAATTGCTTGTGTAATCAAAAAAACTGCTCCACGAGGAATCATTCTAGTACTGCGAGGGACTTTAATACACCAAGGATAACCAAACACCTGTTTCGGAATCGAACTTTACTACTTCCCCATCATTGCACACGGCAAAAATTTCATCCTCATCACCTGGATAGTTGGCGTTCCACTACTGTGCGCTTTTCGAGACACTATTTGCCCCGCACAACCAATCTGTGGAACGGGTTATCGTCTGCAGTATTTGCGGACCGGCACGACCTTCAAATCTTCAAAAAAAGAGCGTATTCCTTCCTAAAAGGCCGGCAATGCGTTTGTGACTCTCATCGGTGGTCACTTTCCATCAGATGACCCGTCTGCTAGTCTGCCCACTCTAACATTAAAAAAAACCTCACTAAGAAATGGTCCGTTCAACCACTGAATCGTCAGTATTAGCGTATTCTTGTTTATCTACTGGTAAGTAGGAACGCTGGACCTCCAGAGCCACAGCGGTGACCGTTTGTCTTCAATACCTTCTGAGGACATGCAATGCAGATATGAAAAGAATTTCTAATTATTTAAAAAACCTTTAAGACCCTAACTTCTTGTCTCGAGGGTAATTATTTCCATGGCGTTGCGTGTTCATAACTCATAACATAAAATTGTTACCTTATAGTTTATTCAGCTCCATAACATTTTCATGTGATATATAGTACATATATTTAATACTAGCTGGTAACCGCGACTTCGCTCGCGTGGTATTTGAAAAGCGCTGCCTTAGTGGTGTAGTACAGTACAAGACTGCAGTTTATGAGGCCTCGGGTTTGATTCCCAGAAGGTTAGATTCCTAAATTATATGCTTATCTCCAAATACATTCGACAATATATATATCTAGAGATTAGATACATCGTCCAATTTCGAAAATTTCAACTATTGGTAGGGGCCAACAGTTGGACCCATAGATATATAAGCATAGAGTGAACAAGAGCCCCAATCTTACTACGAGAGAGATGGATAATAGATAGATCCCTCTATCTCTTCCTAGTCGAGCTCTGTGGTTGGCTGTGTAATATGAGGGGTTAATGAGTAGCCAATCGCAACTAAGCTAAACTCAGACAGAGATAACTATCGAGCATCCATCTCTCTTGTTGCCTGTATCGCTTTCATTTACAAGCAGCTGTACCCCGTGTTCTCTCTAGGGTAATGAACGTTATATATTGCTGAATAGCTTACAGGTGACATTTGGGGCGGTACCTATACTATAGGGATCTTGTGTCAACTAGGGTGAATTTTCGTGCGTTTAGGCGATTCTGCCATACATATTAAAGAAATCATATATAGCTCACTTATGACTAGAGGATTCGATCCCGGTCGATTTTTATAATCCCGGGACTTCGGGATTATCTACAGTTAATCTCGGGATCCCGGGATAGTCCCGGGATTGTATTGGCAATGGAAAGTGGTAACAAAAAGACAGTAAAACATATCAAATTTTTTTTTTGTTTATCATTTAGTTTTGTGAGGACATAGAATATTTAAGTTTTAAATCTCCAAAAAGGCGGTTAACCAAAATTATACTTTCTTCTTATAAAATAAACAAACTAGTGCCTAGTTTGTTTTGTGTTTCGGTAAATAATTTATGAAACTAACAATAGACTTATTTAGATAAACTATAAAAAAAAAAAACTATATGCTTAAGAGACCAATGTTTATAGATTTTACCTACTCATATTTTTTAATAAAATTGCCCAGAAACTTTATAAATTACACACTTTTACGCATAATCCAGAACCGGTCATTAGCAAAAACAAATGAATTCAGCTGTGTAGATAAGATGGCTGTCAAAACATCAAATCAAGGCAAGTGCGTTTCTTTTTACGCACATTTTTATTGACTTATGTAAAAAATGTATCAATCCCGAAAATCCCGGGATTCATTAAATTTGATCCCGAAAATTTCGGGACTAAAATATGACCAGGATCCCGGGATCCCGAGATCCGGGATCCCGGGATCGAATCCTCTACTTATGACCCATAATATTTTATGGTCACTGCCGTTAATCCAGGTGTACAGTCCCATCTCTATGGTTGGACCTTTCCACTGTCGCTGTATGTGTCAGCTGTATTGTCACTGTCGCTGTATGTGTCAGCTGTATTGTCACTGTCACTATAAACGCTCGATTTTCACGCACAACGGCATAATAAAGTGACCTCACACTCACTTACTTAAAAAGATTTAGTCAAATGCTTATAGTCATTCTCAAGCGACTTACGTACCAATTACTAGCAGCTAACTTAAGTAGCATTTAGTAATCCTTTATTTTCTAAAACACATTATCATCAGCCTTTAATAGTCCACTGCTGGACATAGGCCACTCCTTAGAAAGGTTTTGGCCTACTGTACCACTCTGGCTTGAAGAGTTGGTATAAGATTTGTGTCGTTTTCCTTCCCTGTGCAGTGTCGTCGTTCTGCGTAGTTTGCTCCTTTAGTCGGCATTTACGACACCCACGGGATCAATAAGAGTGGTGATTGGTGACATTCCATGTTCTTAACTCGTTACCACACGTAATATTCCCGTATTATTTTCTAAAAAATGCGGGAATATCACGGTACATATTACATTAGGAGCTAATTTTTAAATTTATTAACCTGTCTGTAACTTAGTTGTTATTTTGAGTAACATTTTGTGTTAAAATAATTTCAGAACCGAGAAGATGTTAGCGAGGAGATCCTGGGCCTTCTGCGCGCTGCTTCTGGCAAAGCGAGACTTCTGGCCACGCAGAAGATGCAGCAATTTGAAGGTAAATTCATTTCAATAAAAGCAATTCCATTACTGAGTAATAGTCAATGTTTTAGTGGTCACCTTATGAGGGACGTAATTATTTAAATAAACATCTGAGAAATAACCCAGTTTTAGGATCTGACTGTAATTTCCAAAGCACATAATAACTTTACTTTCTTACTTAAAAAAAACTATTTATTCTGATAATTTAGAGCATCACTAGGACTAAGTTTTATAATACGAATTTATGTAGAAAAGGATCATAAAAATGTTAGAAAGGCAAAATAAGAATATGTAAAAATTACTTAATAAAATGAAATTTATAATAACTCGAAAACGCAACGCACATACGACCGTCTGATCCCAAACTAGGCAGAGTACTAGTCTAGTACTATGGTAATCAGAGTTGTCGCTATTATATAAGTAAATATATTATAAATAAATTCCACCCCTAACAGTACAACTCGTCCCCGTAGTTGGAAAATGAAATAAGTCCGGTTCTGGCGATATTGACTTTTCCCTATTTTCAAAACACCTAAAACATGCCGCATATTTGAGCCTTACAGGCATTTTCGTATCTTATTCCATTCCAAAAATATAGCCATTTTTGTCGGACAGATGGAATAATAAATATCTTCAGACTAACACAATTTTTTTGAAGGAAAAATAAATAACTCGGTAAATAAATCTATAACTATGGTCAATGATAAGTTAAATGGCAAATAAATTAAATAACGTACCTATTTTAAGTTTTTCATAGTTTTACTTACTACTTAAGTATGTCTTTTGTAATTAGGTCTCTGATTTTAGAGCCATATTGTTATTTTTTGAGCTTAAATTATTTTCTGTTTTGATTTGAAAGAATACTTTAAGTTAATTTGTTTCCACTTGTTATAATTGCTATAATTTTGTTTATTATTTTTAAGTTTGTGGCAAGATAAATATCTGTTTACTCCCTTTCTTAAATTTTATTGTACTTTTATATTTCTTACAAAATATAACTTTATTAATATCATAATACAGCTTTTATTTTATATGAGACCAATAATAGATAAAAATATCAAAATAATGTAAAATACAAAGCCACTAAGTTTTACATTTAAAAATATTTCGAGTTTGATATATTCAATAACTGCATTTATTTCACCAAATTTTACTCTACCTAATGGATTTAGCTTGTAGGAATACTAAATAAATAGCCGAAATAAGTAGCTAATTGTAGTTACGTTATAAATAATAGTTGTGGCAAAATTAAACAACTTGATTTTTAATGTTTTATTTTGTTATAGTTAAAGATAGAGTTCAGTTTGTTAAAGCATAATATAAAAGGTAATCAGGTCCACAAAATATAAAATTACCGACACTAAAATTGTCTCACATTTTTTAACAAATGTACATTAACTGAAAAAAAAACCACTGAATCGCGTTTATCTCAGAACTACAAAATCATAGTTATTTAATTATCCAACTACGGGGACGAACTGATTGTGGTCGTCACATAATTATACAAGTATGTTCTGGTCGGCGTCAAACTCAAGGACTTGGTAAGGATTCGATAACTAGCCAACAGGCCCTTTAAAATCTTTGGATCCTGGGTGAAACTGCTAGTATACTTAAGAACGTCTTATTACCGTATTTATTTCTGCATTCCAGGTCTTTGTTACAACAACATCAACGAGCGACTTGACGAACCGTTCCCGACCACTCTGGAAGACCTGCAAGGCTTCTGGGATATGGTCTGCCTCCAGGTCAACAACGTAAACGCTTTGTACCAACACATAGCTGAGCTGAAGGCTAACAATTGGCAAGAGGTAGGAACTGAAAGAATTTAAGTATTGAAACAGCCTTATGGTATTGCCATGCGATATCGGCACAACGGTGCCAATCGGGTATCATTCTTTTTTTTACCATTCGATAAATCCATCACTGCGTGTTGGTGATCTGGATCAATGGCTTTTTGTTCTGAATGTAGAAGGTACGGCTATTATGTCACCATTTTCAAGAAGTTGCAGTAAAAGTATGAAATATATTTATTATTCATTGATTTGTTAATTATCATTGCGAATTATAAAGGACAGTCGTGGGAACGAGAAGAATAGAGAATGTCTTTATTACCCAACACACATACAACATTCTTAATTATATAATTATGTTGACGTATGGGAATTAGGCGATCACGTAATAGATGTTACATGCTATTGAATTGCCTGACATTTATCTGTGGCCAGCGCCACCTGGTGGAGCGTCAGGCAAATTAAAAATATTTGTAATATTATCATGATGATGTTAATTCCTGAATATTTTTTTTATTTAATTGTTTGTTGTCGTCCGTCCCAGCTGGCCGCCCCGGTGCAGCCCGCCCCCGCCCCCGCCCCCGGCCCGCCCTTGGCCCGGCCCCGGCCCCGCGCCGCTCCGCAGCTCAAGAACGAGAAGGCGCGACTGGCCGCTGAGAAGCGAGAGGCCGACAGGAAAGCTATGCTCGACCATCGGAGGTGAACACCACAGACTATAGCATATATTTTTATATCTGTAGTCTTTGTAATAATATATAATTCTTGTTTAATAAATCAGCAACAGCGGAAGGAAGTACAAAAAATTTAAATTGTATTACGCAGCGATATTCGTATACAGGTAGCGGAATCTTTATATATTTAAATTATCACAAACCAAATTACTTGTTCATTCAAATAACGTTGTTCACTTTTAATTATATTTATTATTTTGATGATAGTGAGCTAGCTGAATTAATTGAATATATTAAGAATGGTTGGCCTAATAACATTCCAAATCATTTACATAGTTATCACAAGTTAAAGGATGACTTGTCATTTGATGACAAATTAGTATTCTTTAAAGAAAGATTGATTGTACCTAAAAGTTTAAGAATGTCTACATTAAAGATTTTACATGAAGGACACATAGGTATGTCAAAAATGAAACAGTTAGCTCGGAAATTATACTATTGGCCTCATATAGATAGTCACATTGAAGAATTTGTGAAAAAATGTTTCCCCTGTCAGACTTATCAAAATAATAATGTAAAAGAACCATTGATTTCACATACAGTTCCTAGTTTACCATTTTCAAAGTTAGGTATTGATATCATGGATTTTAAGACGAAAAGTTATTTGATAATATATGATTATTACTCCAAGTGGTTAGACATTAAGTATCTGAGCAGCAAAACTGCAAGTGCAATTAATAATAGTTTACTAGATTTATTTTGTAACTTTGGTGTTCCTTCTGAGATTGTATCAGACCATGTACCATTTGATTCTCGTGAATGTAAAAATTTTGCGCAAGAATGGGGTTTTAAATACACTTACACTAGTCCTAGATACCCGCAGTCTAACGGAATGGCTGAAAGAGGAGTTCAGATAGCTAAAAAAATTATGTATAAGTGTAATGAGGATAATACAGATTTTAGAGTAGCTTTGTTAAAATATAGAATATCACCAGTTACTGGAACAAATTTCTCTCCTTGTGAATTGTTAAGGAATAGGAATTTAAGAACAAAATTAATAACTTCACATAAATACTTGGAACCAAAATTAAATAGTAATGTAAAGCATCAATTTAGTAAACAAATGGAGAGAAATATTAAGAGTTATAATAAGACGAGTAGAATGAAAAAAGAATTTAATGTTGGTCAAAATATATGGTTTAAAAAAGAGCCACAAAAGAATGTATGGTTACAAGGTAGAATTGTTAGTTATAATGGTAATAGGTCTTTTAACATTAGGGAGAACAATAATGTAAATTATACCAGAACCTCTTTCTTTATTCGACCAGCGTAGACTTTGTGGTTCACCAGAGGAGGGGCTTGCTGGTTGAGTGTGTGATTGCAGTGTAACTTAATATTGTAGTAATTAAGACTGATGTAATATCCTAATACTATAGTACTTTAGTATTTAAGATTGTTATTTTGTAAAAGGGGATGATGGAGTTATTGTAATAACAGAAGTTTGTTCTTATTTTTTGTTAAAAGCAGTTTAATGTTAATAATTTGTTTTAGGGGGCAGAATGTTTGAATGTTTCATTTTTTTAATATTTGTAAAAGGGGATGATGTAGTAACGGAACGTTACCTTGTCTATGATTGACAAATGTCAATTGTGCTTTATGTCAACTCTCTCTCTTGTCGCATCAACCCAAGAAGCAACACGTAGCATGAATCCATTAGATTTATCATATAATATTAATACTTACAATAAATGTAAAATAAACCAAACAATAAACTGAAGAAGACCTACATATTGTTTTAAAAATAATTAGACAACAATACAGTGTGCGCTTGTTGTAGGTGAAAGGAAGTCTTCTTTCGCTAAAATTAAAATTTCAATTCCACTTGAAGATAAATCAATATAAATGACTGCACGGATGGCGTAGTGGTTTAAGTGGTCGCCACGCCGCTTCCTACTACGCCGAGTGTTGTGGGTTCAAACCCCACATGGGACGAAACTTTGTGTGACCCTCAAATTGTTGTTCTAAGTCTGGGTGTTCTTTGTGTGCGTTTCATGTATGTTTGTAAAGTCCCCCGCGACACAGGATATATACCTAATGCGGGCGATGTCTTAAAAAAAAACAGAAATTACGCCCCTCATCTTTGTGGTGACTTCACCTTTGTCTTTCAATTAAGAATACAGAGTGTAACCATCCCTATTCATCCCGTGGGTGTCGTAAGAGCCGACTAAAGGAGCAAACAACGCAGGACAATACCACTGCAAAGAGAAGGAAAACTTGACAAACCCTACACCAACCGTCTGGCCAGAGTGGTATGATAGGCCAAAACCTCCTTTCTAAGGAGAGGTCTATGTCTCTGGACAGGCTGTTGGTGTGATTGATATGATGTGAATTATGCTCCTAAACGGTAATTACCACCGGACAGGAATTACAAACCTTTGAATCAGCTGACCTGTCATCTCTGGTAAATAAATAGTCATGATATCAGAATTCCTTCAGAAGTCTTTTTAACTTCAATCATGTCATATTCCAATTATGATGTATTCCAGACGCGTGGCGCGCGAGCGACAGCTGGCGGCTCGCGCCGGGACCAGCGCTCTCGAGCACAGCGACATGGGCATCGAGGGGAGCCAGGTCTGTGTGGACAACTACGTTTCATAATTTCTTACATATTATGTACCAAGTACTTTAATTGTATTTTAATTTATATTGCTTTACTGTATGTGCATTCCACAACTATAAATATTAGACACATAGACTGCACAGAAACAATTATGGAATGCAATAAAAACAAAAAGTATTGGGCTGTTTCTTTAATAAAATGGGAAAACGAACTAAAAGCGCCTATTTGAGTCTGTTGCTGTTGGCTTTGTAATAGTATAATATGTAACATGTAATTCGGTGTCGCGACGCGTCGCCATGAACAAGTGTCACTCTCAGGACATAAAACACGGTACGGTTTCACATCTGTCAGACGTCTCCCGACAGCTCAATTTGGTTTTCGTATTTATTGGTTTTATATATATTTTTTATAATAATAACTCAAAATATGTTAACATAGACTGGACACAAAATAATTCTGTATTAATTGGTTCCAGGAGGTGGAAATCTTCGTGGGCAAGAACGCCAAGCCGTCTAAAGTCGCGCCGAAAGGTGATTGTAAGAGTGCCGCGGATTCGTACGATTCTTTTAACGAAGAGAGCTGATTGCACTGTCCTTAGAATATAAAGCGTGTCTGTTGAACTGTGTGCGTACGTCTCAGGAAACACTCGAAGCACTTCTACTGAAATTATAATATATTTATCATCATCAGCCTATAATAGTCCACTGCTGGACATAGGCCTCTCTTTAGGCTAATGTATTGCGGGCCTTATTAAGACGATAACTTATATAAAAAATAATATAATATTATCATTATTCAGTCTTTTGTACAAAACAACAAAATTATAAAAAAAATGATTTTTTTAATTTATATATCAAGATCTCAATTTTAAGACGTATGTACACAGCTTAAAAGATAAAATTAAATGTCCAGTTTTGAATGAATTTGTATGTATTGAATGCATGTAATTTAAAAAAGTAATGAAATTATGATACTCAACGCATTAGGAATATGGAATCGTATTATTTTTTTATTTTTTCGCAATAAATTTCTTGTTTTATTCCCATTTTGTTTTGTTGTTTACAATTTTTATCGAATTTTTATACTTAATTAAATTACTGTAATATGCCTTTTAAAGCCTTTTAAAAATCAAAGACCACGAAGGCCAATAAGAAAATAGTTTTATACCAAAAGGACGAACTCGTAAATTGTGGCACCGATAACTTCCACGCTGGCAAGTCTTGGCCTTTTCAGATAAATTATTTTATTCAAATAATATATCAGAAAGTCGTACAACATTATAACGATGACGTATGTTTTTGGAAACATTAAATTACATGTCCAGCAATATTGTAGTTCCAACTACCAGAATATCCAGACGCCGCAAGGCCGTAATAAAGAAAGTAGCGATATTGTCTATCGCTCTTATTTTAACAACACACTAAGAACAGTGTCAACTTTCAAAATCTCTAACGAATCCCTAATATTTTAGTGTTTTCTTTCATTCTCATTTTTTATATATATCCAATCTAATTCAAACAGTTGGCTTATGGTAATGCTTTTGAACGTAACTTTAAATTTGTCATGAAAAAGCATATCGAGAAAAATTGTAAATAAGAAAAGTTATTTTAAAATTATTCAACAGTTTAATAAAAATAGGCTTTGCAC
Source organism: Arctia plantaginis (assembly GCA_902825455.1). Classification (NCBI taxonomy): domain Eukaryota; kingdom Metazoa; phylum Arthropoda; class Insecta; order Lepidoptera; family Erebidae; genus Arctia; species Arctia plantaginis. The sequence goes on along the minus strand of CADEBD010001048.1, from coordinate 3,557,836 downwards.
GCTCTTTTAGTCTTAAAATTTCTTCCTCGTACATGTACCCTCATTGCCCCCCCCCCCCCCCGAAATTTGGTTACATTTGTAAAAATGAAATATTATTATATTGAACTATCAATCAAACATAGTAGGTATATTAATATATTGTATAAACAAACTGCGTCTGATTAAATTTATATTTTGGCATAGACAACGAATATATTAATAATTAATTTTATGTAATTCTTGCTGTTTAGTGCAAAGACACCATTGGCCTAACACGAAATTTGTTTTTCTATTGCTAATTTATATAGTTCAGAATAGACACTTAACTAAAATTGTCTTGAAACTGAATCTGTTAACATTTCACACAAATCTTAAACAGTTTGTTTGCAACTACCCACAACCGAATTGTAAAACTATCTTAAGTAGTAAAATTTAATTAATAAAAAAAAACTCTAAACCTTATCTCTCAATTATAATTATATATTATTTAAACGGTCGCGTAATATTCCATTTTATTTAGCATTTTCACTTTAACCGAACACCAAACTAGCGAACGATTATTTTACGTAGGAAGAAATACCATAGAGACATTTTTGTAGGCGGTTGCTAACTCGAATAAGGAAACACATCAAATAATATTGTAAACATGTTAACATCGGAACGAATGATGTTCTACAGGTCAATGCCAGATCTTTCGGCAGGTGTTGGCTGTATGTAGCAAGAAGCTTATATATTAAATAGTAAGTGATAATATTTATAATTGTAAGCGGCCGGCACGCAAATTTTCGCTTTAATAACATACTTATACTTAAAAAAATAATTGGTAAGTCTCTAGCTGGTCATCTTTTAACTAAATATACAGTTAATACAAAATATCGACAAGCTGATTCCTCTTAATATAAAATTAGTGTCTGCTTCAAACCGCCTCGAAGCAAAATGTTATGAAACACAGTGAAGCAAATTACGAAGAACCGTTCACAGTGATATAATAAAAAATATGATCAGCTTTCGCTAGTCACTTGTTTCTGTAATCGTCTGTCCCACATTTGTATTTATTTTTTATTTTGTCACAGCGTTGCGACCGGATGGCGTAGTGGTTTGTGTAACGGACTGCTTTTCCAAAAGTTGCGGGTTCGATTCCCGCCCAAGTCAAACATTTGTGTGCATGAACATTTATTTTTTGATTAGGTCTGGGTGTTTCTATGTAAAATATGTATGTATTTACAAAAAAAAAGTATTTATATCAGTTGTCTAGTACCCATAGTACAAGCTCTGCTTAGTTTGGGACTAATTGGCGTGTGAATGTGGTACAATATCATTATATTATATTGGTACAATATTATGTTGGTTGTGTCAAGAATAGCTACCTGTGTAAAATGTGTTTAATCTACCCATATTTGCTCAATGTCACGAGCTACTTACCTCCTTGTTATTTACTGGTGAAAGTGATTAGTTCCGACATAAATTTTGGTTGTGTTTCGTCTCTGTAAATCTTTACAATTTTTTTAGAGGACGAAACAATTAGTTCTAAAGTTATGATTAAAATAAAATATGCAATCCGTCGGGGCATGTTATTTTTGTACGGTGTTCAGTATACATACATACCTATAACTTGCCCAGTATCAGACAGAGCAAATTACTGCTAATTGAGCTGTTTATGCTCTCTGGTATTATTCCCCATATTATCTATCCATATATCGATATCTTATATCGTTTTTAATTAACACGATTGGAGACTGTTGCATGTTTGACGGCGTCCGCCGTGAATTAGTCCAAGAGCTAATATTTTAATTTTCTGATATAAACGTCAAAACGATGGCGGGTGTTTGAGAAAATCGAATACTTTTAGGAAATAACGATAACATCTCTCGGGTCTCTATCAATTATTAAAATGTTGACAAAAAAGAAATAAACACATTCCATTATCCCTTAATTATATGAACACCTTTAAAAATGCATGTCACATAATGTTTACACGAAGACAATAAAAGTTTATCTGGGGGAAAGAGTGGTTAAAACACTGGTATTTTATGTGCTGTAGCAGCAATTAAATGTAGACTGGAGAAATCTTATCCTAGTTAAATTGATTTTCTGTATCTTATTCAGTAACTCGGAGAGCTTATAACTTCAACATCCGATAAAGTAATGTGGAAAGTAAAAATAAAATGGACGGGCAATTTATTTATAATGTTAAATCGTATGTTTGTTATGTTGTGAACGCTAGGGTGTTTGATATTGTTAATGATTTTGCGAGTGTTAAGGTTTTATAGTTGTACTTTCTGAAGTACATTGCGAAGATATTGCTAGGTGAAGTTTCCATTTGGAGTCGCAAATTATCTAAGCTTCCATCATTGAGGACTTCATCTTCTGTAATATTTCCTAGTGTTATCTATCTGCCGCAATGTACTTGGAATTTAATGCATATTATTAGTTAAGATACCTAATTGAATTAATATTAATTTGTACAAAATCTACAGGTTTCCTATCTTGTATTTTATTTTTAAACATGGCAACGAGCATTTATAGTAGCAATATCTTTAGAGTAAAAGAAGTGTTCTAGCATTCATTCACCATAGCATGTTAATAATCTTATAAATTCAACATAATTAAAAAATACTTTAAAACTTTACAAAAAAAATGTTAGTAAAACTAGTAAGTAATCACGAATTATAGGCAGTGTTGCCATGCTTATAACTTATTTAATATTGCTTTTACAAGATTCGGGTCTGGATACTTTATTTATATGAAATAATTTCAAGAATATTCTGATCAAGTAATTTTAGGCGAATTTACTAAAGTTTAAGTCACTATATTTATTGTACACACCTAATTGAACAAATATATATATTTCTTAGCAATATTTTTTCAAAATTTTGTAATGAAATTACCATGTATGTTGCATTGTCTAAGATAATATACCACTTAACAAAACTAAGGCATTCCTTGCATCCTGACTGGATTATGCAATTGTACATCGTAATTTTATAAATAATAGAAACTCGTAGTTACTATTATCAATGTGGAAAAATAAAAATCACTATTGAATATATTATACGAAATTATGTGTCAAGCATATTACAATTGAAACACGTATGTATTTAATGAAAGTTAAAATATCCGCTGTAAAATAATTTATACAATAAAGATCATGACATTGGTTATTACATTGTTTTATTTTGAAAGCTTAAGATGGTTGCGCAGCAATGCCTTAATGAAATGTCTTGCATCTACACAATTCCCTTCCAGTAGATAATATTTCCACCTTCTATACCTTCGCTTATATACTTACGCCTTATAAACTTTCGATCACCACCAGCAAAATGACGAGATTATTATGATTATTGCACCTCTTCCAACGCGCGGCTATCAACTGTCCGAACGTAACTTCATTCTTCGGAGCCGAATTTCTTCTAAACTTCTAAAACCTACCAGCAAAAGCAACCTAGTATCTGCTACAACCTCACCCTCTGACTTTAGAAAGCCGCACCAGGGCCTCAATTCTGCTATTTTATTATTGTATCAATAGACTGTCGATGGAATGTCGACGGAATAGTTTTGCACTTTTCTTATTCTACTAACTATGTACGACCAATGATCTCCCAATGACTTGTCACTGATAAAAATGTCGTCGATGTCTTTGTAATAGTTCGGTAAACGGCACATTTTAAATTTGTAAGAAAATGATATATTTAATTTTCATGATATGGTAATGTTGTTGATATAACCATTGATGACCTGTATTACTATATCGACAGTCTATTGACACTTTGAATTTATGTTAGTAGAATACCGATATTTTGACCGATGTCAGTGGCATCTCAATAGCTTGTCAATGGAATGACAGTGGCTTGGCGTTTACATAAAATAGTAGAATTGAGGCCCTGTTCGCAAGAGTTAAGACTACTGCCATAAAAAAAATCTAGAATTATATAAATTGATACTGTATCAATGTCGATAGTACTTATATAATTATTCCTTACCCTTATGTACTGTCTTATACACTGATAGCCACAGCTCAGGTCCTGCTAATGACTTCCAAGATAGAGGTTATACTGAGATTTTTATTTGGTTCCAACAGATAATTTTCAGGATAAGTATGATATAATTTAATATCCCCTTTTATCCTTGCCCAATTATTAGTATTGTTCGGGCATCTTCGTCACGCATCGGCAGCTGGCCGTCGGGTGCGTGGGAGATCGGCCCTCGCCAGTGCGTCGGCACTACGCTACCGGACACGTTACATAGCACACCAGTGAATATTTATATTGTCGTTCCGAAATTTGATGTATTTATTTTGTTAGCCACAATATACCACTTGTTATACAGTCCACTGCATATTATTTACGGCTGACCTATCAACAAGTATAGTTGTCACTCATATAAGAAAACAAACATTCCCAAATAAACAAATTGTTATAAACATTCAATGTAATTGTATTTGTAAGTGTTCATTTTTGAAACAAACTTCGAACAGGTCATTTACTTGTTTCATACCATACTAGCATTACACAATATACATCGCTCAATATCAGTCAAGAAATTATAAGAGTTGTAAGCGCTCTGCACATTTTATAAATACAGGTTTAAAAATATCTGGTTAGTTAGTCTTAGATAGGTCGACTTCCACATAAAGTGAAACGAAGAAAGATACTACAGCGCCATCTAACAAAGACATACCGAATTACTGAGTAGCTGCTTATCCTGTATCGCGATATGAAAAAATCTCTCGCCGATTAGCATATATACAACTTCCCAACATCAACTTTTGGGTAGCAGCCCGATAGGCATGATCACCTCACCTGGTCGGAGGATCCTCCCTTTATGTTGGAGGGAAATGACATCCCACCCTCAACATTAGAAGAAATAGATTTGGGTAGCTCTGACTGTAAGGACTAAGCCGATTATATGTATTTTACATTCAAGCTCAGCTGGCATTTTTATATTTGGAAGGTTTTTAGACCCTATCATTGGGGTTTAGAGCTTGATGATTATGATAAAATCTTTACTCACTAAAATTTTAGACCTTTTTACTTGCATTCCTGATGTTAACACTACCACTTTTATTAAACTAAATGCGATGTTGTTCGTCCCTTAATTTGTGCTTAAGTGAATGTTTACTAAACTAATGTTTATCACCCACCATGCATAGCCCATTTCTAGTCGGCTATATGACTTATGATAATCATCTAAAGCCTTTAACAGAACACTGCTGGACATCATAAGCCTTTCCTTAGAAAGGAGGTTTTGGACTACTATTCCACGCTGGCCAGGCGGATTGGTTTAGGGTTTGTTTCTTCTTGAGGGCCGTTACCAAAGATGAGGTGAGCTGAGGCCGCATGCTGTTAGCGGTGTCATTGGACATCGCCAATACATTCAATAGTCTGCCATTTAGCTGCATCAGGGAAGCACTCCACTATCATGGGTGCCAAAATACCTGAGGCGGCTAGTGGCAGACTATTTAGAGGAGCGTACCGTCGTGGACGAGGACCGAGATGGTAATCTGAGGTGTAGGCCCATGTCGTGCGGTGTATGTCAGGGGTCTGTTCTGGGACCCCTCCTATGGAACATAGGGTACGACTGGGCCCTTCGAGCTGATTTTACCCCCGGGCTGGGTGTAATTTGTTACGCCGATGATACTTTGGGCACAGCCCGAGGGGCGAACTTTCAAGAGGCGGCGCGCCTGGCCACCAGGGGAGTCTCTGTGGTGGTCGGGCGCATTGAGGCGCTACCCTTGGGCGACTTGTCGCGACGAGACGGCTGTACACGGGGGTTGTCTAGTCAATGGCACTATACGGTGCACCGGTCTGGGCAGCGCGCATACGCGGTTACCGCACCGTGTCGACGGAAGCGGCGTGCGCGTTGGCCGGAACTCGCCCGTGGGATTTGGAGGAGGAAGTGCTCGCCGAAGTATATCGGCGGACGGCTGACTACGAGAGTGGCGTGAGGCCGCTCGCCGAGCCACGATGACTCGTTGGTCGTCCCGGCTGGAGGTTCCATGTGCTGGCTTTGACGCCGTGGAGGCGCTCCAGCCGGTCATCGTCGAGTGGGCAGGGCGGCAGCACGGCACATTTTCCTTCCTGCTGACCCAGGTCCTTTCCGGGCACGGCGGCTTCGGGAAGTACATGCACTCGTTCGCTAGGACTCGGCTCAGCACACGCTGGTAATTGCCCCGGCCTATACTAATATTATTATTATTTTTTAAATTCCTCACAACTAGACTGTCGTACAGCAAAAACTAATATAGCGTACACTTTATATACACAAACGGGTAAGTAAATGAAATGAACACATGAAACAGAATCTTCGCTTTATTCAGCAATTTCCAGTTGAAAATAATAATCAACAAACCTATAGTGAACTTGATGAGATGACTATTTTTACAAACATTTTTATTATACAGCGTTGATATTTATATTATTGTTGCCGCTGCGAAGCGACAACAGCACACGTATTGTATACACGACGGACACGACCGTGCCACTACATTAGTACAATGAGAAACTTATGAGGTACTATATCGTAACCACTTTACTAAGCGTATGTTTTGTGGCCCCAACAACAATTTGGGGCCAATAGTTTTTAAACACATTCCATCCCTTTTGTACACTATATGATAGTTCCTATACATGTATGTATACATACGTACTCGCAGTAACGTACACTAATACATTTGCGACTGCTAACAAACAAAAAATATCCCACTAAAATGTTTTATTTAATAATGCGTTATGCGTGCTCTATACGTGAAAACGAATGCGCACAACTCGTTCTCTTCACACAGCATAGCTAGATTAAAACCCCAATGTTTTACACAAAACATTACTTATACACATACATACACACAATATTTTTCTTTATTTTTTTACCTTTTTTCTTTCTGCAAATTTCTAATAATACGTGAGCCGATCGGGCAAAACGTATTGTATATTCAGTATGCCAAAAAGAAACTACATGTATAACAATTGGACATAAACGTTTTATACATGCATTACACGTGAGTGAGTGCGCATTAACGCACGGTTACAGAACAGTCACAGTTGACACCGAACGCAAACAACAGAACATTTATCATTTGTTTATTTCTACCTAACTACTACGCGTTTAATACACGTTTATCTCTAATCATCGAATGGACACACTCTCCCTAATATACTACAATTATTATACCAATTACGTTTACACATGTATTAAAGTTCGACTGCGAATGGAGCTATAGTTTTCAACATTTTTTCGATAACAACATTTGCACAGTGTTGGAATAATAACATGTAATATTAAAGAGACATTTAATCAGAATACAAGACTTATAGATAAATTTAAACAAGAATATAGCGAAGTAATCCGTTGCATCTCACACACAAGTTCTCAAACTAACTTTACCTAATATTTCAGTCTCGCTGCCGCGTGGAGAGCACGGTCGAGCGTTGTTTATAGTACAATTACCAAACAATAAAATACAATTATATGGTTATCCCTAATATCCAAAACACGTTATACAAAATAATACATACTTACATGTTATTTCTTCCAAGCTTGTGTAAGGCGTACACAGACCAAACAAATTCAATTTTTATGCAAAAAATCACACAATAAATATTTTACAAAAAGTTTAATTAGCAGTAGTTTTTTCATCAGTATTTATTTACATCTTACACAGCATTTACAAGAAGAACGTCCCTTTTTTATTATCTATTTCTTTCTAAATGTCAGTCTCTATCGGATCTCTCACTTTGCAAAGGATTACATACTACACGATTGAGATAGCAGGGTCAGCCGGACTTTCTTGATACTCGTTCCAATATGTTTGGGAGAATTTAATAAATTATTATTATCTGACAAAACAAGATAGTGCGCGCAGTTCACCCCACAATTCTAAATCGTATAATATAAACAGGGCGGGACTGTCTTCCTATAATTGCCGTATTATATTATATACACATAAGATTTCTTGTGAGTTTAGTTGCTGTCACTATTCTGGCAAATATTGTTATTTATATAAATCCAGCCGCAATTTACAATTTGAAAATGGGGTTTTGTGCAATTGACCACAATTTTGCAGAATGTAATTTGGTGACAATACGGTATCTAACTTAGCATTGGTTTTATTCTAATAATGATGCTAAATAGATGTTCGGGTTCATGTTGCCTTTTCAAACTGGGCTTACAGTAAAAGGGTCCAAGGAAAGATGGACTTTAAATACTTACTATCATTTTGCCATTGCAGATAAAGGGTCACTCATGGATTACGTCACAAGCTAAAGACTAAGGGAGGGCAGGGGGTGGACAAAGTGTAACATTGTGTGTCAAGCAGTGGAAGTCTGTGATTTAATGACGTCACATTCCAAAACCTAAAACTATAAGTATTTAAACGAGAAACAACAGTAAATTCACACATCTCAACACGGCAGTCTGATCCCAAACTACCCAGAGCCTGTGCTATGGTACTAACAGACCCATCATCCTTTTTTCTTTTAATTTTTTTTCAAATGTTTGATTTGATGTTGGTATTATTGACAAATAATTTAAATGGCAATAATAATAATGTGACCAGATATTACAAGGACGGGGATAGGGAACAAAACCATAAATTCGTGTGACGTAATTTATGGATGACGACCAGAACGATGAACGTGACAGAAATAAGAAAGAAATAACACGATTGGCTGTTGGACTTCCAACAGCTAGATCCTGTACTAATAGTGGTACATTAACATTGCGCTAACCGTTAATTTGAACTCGATTAGTATCTACGTTTTAATGTATGACACGTGTGCGTGTCGTCATCAACTTCTGGAGAAAATTCTCTATTGTCTAGAGCTCTCTTTAGTACTATTACAATGATTCTGTTTCTAGTTTATACTATAAGTCTAAATAAAAGTTCTAATACCTAAAACAAAGTATGGGATAGTAGTATCTGTGGCACGATTTGGGTACATTTGTAATCAGCTGTATTTAAGAAAATATGAAAAATTAAAGCGCAATACAATGTATTGATGTTCGAATAGACTTAAAAGGGTATACGGTAGATTAACGCTTTTTTAATTTATTCGCAGAAATAACAGCAACTAAACACCACGTAGGTACCGCATATTCGCAGTCATTAAAATTATTTCGATACAATTTTTTAATTACAATGCCTTCTAGAGAAAGCAGTGATTCACGCCGAATCGTTTAAAATTACATAGTAGTATTATTTAATATAGCAACACGACAGACAAAACGGTGTATGGTAACACTCGATTAAGTCAACAGTGTTGCCAGTAGACATCTATAAATCACATCAAGGTATATTATCATTTTCGATTTTACATTTTTATACAAGAAAAATAGATGGTAGTAATTAGCTAAGGTCACGTAATGTTACAATGGAGCTTGTTATACAGGTAGGCACAGACATACTTACACATTTATTTTGACTATGACAACAGAATTGATCACTATATTAAAATCAGTACATTATTAGAAGTTTGTATACAGCGACACGTGAGTAGAGGTCACTCAAAGCAAAAAGATCGTAAGACGCATAGCTTATTATATAATGTTACTTTCTCTCTACTTTGAACAACGCAAATTATGAGAACCGAATAATACGCAATTCTTTTTTTTGGATTTTACTTTTTATTAGTAAAATTCTTCGGAAGTAATCCATTAAGACATATATAACTACAGATCTCATAATTAACTCAGTGTGTATACACCACGTGACCAACGACAATTAGTCATTTTTTTTTCAACTTTCCTCCAAGCACTGGTCCTGCCAGTGAACAAAATAATTAAGTAAACATATTAATTATTATAATACACATAAAACTATATGATACACAGTAATGCGGCTATTATTTTACACATTTTTTCATTATTTTTATTTTATTTTTTATGCTCATACACATTTAAATATACACTTAGCGTATGTAGGTACGCGTGCTCTTTATACAATTAAAGGAAAAAAAAACAGACTACTGAATATTTTCTTTTTTTGGCTAGAAATTGATGAGGACATGCCAGATAGAGCGAATCGACGCTATCTAATCATAGATTAAGTAGTGAAAAAATAGTTTTATTTTATTTCGAAAACGCATGAGGCTTTAATTTTCTTATACTGCTCAAAGATTGATTGATAGTTCAAGAACTAGGGCATCTGTATACACAAATAGCCAGTCGCACTTGACTGAGGATAATCTGGCTCGTCCTCAAACAATTCGCTCAATGTATTATCTATGTCACAGCCTTAAATAACTTTACAAGCATGTATGCTAAATGTAACTATAATTTGAGACATAGTTATATAGAGACTTGAGTGTGTACAGCTGCAAATCAAATAAAAAAAATGTTGGGTGATATGTTCGCAAACGCACACATGTCATTAAACAAACATGTCACTAAACAAATGTTTTTGAATGCTACCCTTCAAGTTTCTGCCATTATTTGATCATTCGTTTGAGGCAGCGGGGTACAGCTATTGAGTGAGTTTGAGGTCCATAGGCCAAGATAAACAGTTCCTGTGAGGTATAGTTGTATAGTTATTTACATATTTAAGTATTGCTGTTGACTGGCCAACCTTAATTTTGATAAATGAACCTTCTAGCAAATGTTTTCTAAGAGATATTACAGCTATACAAACACAAGTTTAAAAAACGGTTTTTTTAATGAATTCAAAACGTCGAATAAGACGTTATCGCATCTTCGGCGAGGGATATAGCCTGTATATATACAACAAGGACGACTTAAGCATTTGTAGTTTATAGTTACATTATTGTACAATAGAAAAATAAAAACCTGGGCATACTTTGGCTACTCGGGTAACAGTGACCGAAATTATTTTGGATTAATTAGTGGGCTCATATTTAAACGAGCCGTTTTAGTGAACGATGAAGTCTGTCTTTTGATCAAAGTTACTCGGTAGTTAAACTAGGCCGACTGTATCGCTCCGCTAATACTTTATTTTTATTTTTTCCGTATTATGTAAATCGAACGATAACATTTTCTCGTAAAAGCCGGTAAGACTCGTAGGATCGAAATCGAAATCGTAGAGTACGAAGGTCGATTCGCGATCAAAAGCGGGTCACACTTAACTCATATTCAAGAAGGTTAAAAAGGGTTCACGTTCGTTTATTAAAAAAAGTCCTACTTAAAAACAACGTAACGCTGCGTTTAGGTCGCTAAAATTCACTAGTATAGATTAAATATGAAACGTAATACGTACAGAGCGGGAGGACCGCGGCGTCGAAATAAATAGGGGGAGGGGGGGCACTAGCGCGCTCGCACGTGACGTCACGTGACCTCCATGGGCAGCGTGTCGGCGCGCGGCGTGTCCGGGTCGGGCGGCGCGGCGCCGGGCGCGGCGGCGGGCGGCGCGTCCGTGGCGGGCGCGGGCGCGGCGCGCGCGGGGCCCACGAGCCGCGCGCGCGCCGTCTTCAGCGCGCCGCCCGGCGCGAAGGCGATGGCCTGCACGCCCGTCACGTTGCGCGGCAGCGGCACGCCCTTGTGCAGCAGGTTGGCCACGAGCGCGCGCGGCGTCTCGGGCCGCGTGAGCGGCAGCGGCCGCGTGCGCAGCTGGATCTGCTGGCGCACCGGCATGACGAGCTGGCGCCCGTCCAGGCTGAGGTTGACGCGGCGCTTGTCGTCGGGCGCGGGGCGCGGCGGGGGCCCGCGCACCACGTTGACGAGGTGCGGCCCCTTGCCCAGCTGGCCGCCCTTGATCTCGAACAGCTGCGCGACGCCGCCCGGCGCCGCCTTGAGCAGCGCGGCGGCGGGCGCCTTGCCGTCGAGCGAGGCCAGCGACACGACCGCGGGCAGGCCCTGCAGCGCCCGGTTCTGCGCCAGCAGCGCCGTGCGCTGGCTCTGCGTGAGAGGGTGCGCGTGCAGCACCTTGAGCTTGGAGGGCGCCACGTGGTGGATGGTGTGCGACTGCGCCACGACGAGCGGCGAGGAGTGCGCGGCGCCGTGCACGTGCACGTGCTTGTGTCCGAGCGCGGTGCCGGCGAGCTGCACGAGCGGCGCGGACACGCGGCGAGCGGCGCCGGCCGCGCTGGCCGCCACGCTGCTGCTGACGCTCGCGGTCACGGCGCTCACCCCGCTGACGCTCGCCGTACCTGTAAAGATATAAATTCCATATAAAATACTACTACGCGAGTTACCTTATCGAAACTTTTCATAACGCGATACAAAATTAACAGTTATTCCCGTAGTTAAATAAAGCTGAAGCATTTAATTCCGTATAGAGAAGTCGCCACACCACAAAACTGATAACACGTCACATCGTCACACAGTGACTACTCTTAATTTTTATTATGTCCATGTTTTATAGTTACACGAAAAAACAGTATAATGTAATATGCGCTCTGTTAGATAAAAACAATGCATACTATGTGTGTGCGTCATTTTTGTGCTAGACGCATGTCTAGCACAAAAATGACGCACGCTGCAGGATCGCTTTACACCTTTACAAATCAGGCCAATATTTGATCCTATAGTTAAACCGCCGTAAGCTTGGCCCTCCTGATGGTCTGCGGGACGCGGGGCGCTACGAAGCATCCTTGAGATGCATTATTATTCCCTATTATCGTTGAAAATGTCGAAAAATATGGTATTTTTTTGTTTTTTCACATGTTAAATAGAAAAATTAACAGAAAGAATTCTTCGGGAAGAAACTGGTAACCAGCGTCAGTCACATGTGTCTCTTGCATAATGTTAACCAGCTTAGCTATATACTGGGACACTTGAAAAAGTCATTTAAGGGTTCGTAATGTAAGCTTATCGAATTGTGGAACCTAGGATCCCGCAAATACGCGGTCAAATGAATGGGCTGAATACAAAATAATCTGCGTTCCTCAATATAGTTTAAAGTGGCATCTTTCTTGTAAGCAATTTCAAAACAGTCATGCGGAAACACAGTTTTCTCATTTGTTTCTTGATTGTTTGAAATGATACCGGTATTTAAACAACTGACAACTAGATGTAGGAACAACAGTGAGATCGGGGCCGCGCCTAGCCTATTATTTTGGAAAACATTAAAGCATAGATATCCTAACCTAAGTGAAATATTGCCCGTTTTATTCGTAGTTTCGAGTTTTTTCCGTGTTATTGAAAAAAAAAACATGAAATATATACCGGCAAATTTTCTTCAAACTTTCGAATGAAACATTGAAAAAAAAAAAAAGAAATTGGAAAGAAACGGGAATTTTGGCGGCTTTTTTCATCGCGATTAATTATCCAATTTAATACGTTAGATACGTTGTGTATTTAATATGGATTATAATTGCTCTTCACAGCCTATCATTAAAATGAATATTTTAGAAGATATTACTGGTTTAAAAGACCCAACGGCCGTCGAGTCGTATACGCCAGTGGCGAGTGGCAGCGGCCGGCAAGATCGGAGCGGGCCTATAAAAGGCCCTGCAGTGTAGTTCTATCATAATAATAGTATAATTCTGGTAGGGTGTTCTTTGTGTCCGTTTCATGTATGTTTATAAAGTCCCCCGCGACACAAGATTTATTCCTAGTGCGGGTTGTCTTTAAAAACAAGGCAGATCGATATCTTATATTATATTCTTTAAAGATCTTCCTTTAATGAAAAGATTGACAGACATTGATGAGTGGATTAAAGAAACAACTTAACTCAGTAAGGTACATGAGACGAAACGTGTTTATTGGTATCTGAAAAATATATTTTACACTAGCCGCTCCAACAGACTTTGTTGTGTCAAAAGTTATTGGTCTGTAGCAATCCAATAAAATAAATAAAACGTATCTCAGAGTTATAACTTTTCTTCGAACTTTATTTTGGGTAGGAATACATTTAAGATTGGTACAGCCTAATCAACTTGAAGGCATCCCAAAGGTAATCCTAACGCGCCTTTGTTTTGTTTTGATTGACTTTAAATGTTTGACAGCTATGAACAGACGTTCTATTTTACGTAAGTGGTTTGGATGAAAAAAAAGGTGTTGTTTTCACTATTTGCCTTGCAATTTTAACGTTTTTTTTCTTCTTGAAAACTCTTCTTCGTGCCTTAACGAAAACATAAAAAAAATTGCCGAATTGATCTCGCCGTTCTCGAGTTTTAAGCCTAGCAATACATTTTGGCAATTAATTTTTATTTATAAGTATAGATTCAATTATATTATGTTCAATAATATTATATAGATTCAAGATATTATGTCTGGTGGTCACTAAAAAAAACAGGTAGTAAATGTAGTGCTGATAAAATATCGTACCTGTGCCATCTCTCTGCTGCACTGGCACCGCAACAGCCACCGGTGGGAAAGGTCCATTCTGTACTAACACTCCTGCTTGACTCGACAATAGATGATTTTGTAACCGAACCTGGACAAAAAATCGACACTGTTAACATATAACAATTACTTTCAATGGTAATGACCACTTACTCCATTGTCAAAAAATGTGAATTCATATTTTTGTTATAAAAGTTATGATATAAGTGTACCTATATATATTTTGTGTTTTGGTGTTTTAGTCACGTGTGGAAGTCAGTGACAATGGCGTGGAAAGTACAACTAATTCCTTATTCAAAGATTCCTTACGTTATAAATGAGAGTGGAGGAGTGACAAAACGCTAGCATAATCTAAAATAGAAGATTTCGAGGCAGATAAAATGAAAATATACCTTCAAGCTATCTGATACAGCGACAGTGACAATCTGCGGCTGTGACGCGGCCTGCACTTGCGGCAGCGTGGGCGGGTCCGAGGCGGCAACTGACGTCACGATGGTGACGTCACTGGCTCGCCGGTGCCCGGCCGACGTGATTATGTGCTTCTTGAGCGGTGAGTGCTTCGTCTGCACTGTCTTCAGTTGTACGCCATGTGGTAACTGCACCTATTAGTGATTATAGTTTGGTAAAACCAACAATGAAAAGTTCTACTCCCTTTCAATTAGTTCATCATCATCAGATCTGTTGGACCAGTCATATATTTTCTATAATTTCGCATTCAATTATAGCTTTGACTGCTTACAGTTATTCGGTCTCAAATATTATAAATTTTAGGTAAGATCAACTCGGAAGTAGATTTCGGCTAAATGTTCAACTATAGCATAGTTCAAATTTTCAAATTCAAAAGTAAATTTTTTTGAAATCATAACTGCTGATCCAGAATTAAAGAGTTTCAACAGAAATGGATAATGTTTCTGGGCATCAGGAGTGCCTTTTATGCAGGTGAATGGCTCATATTTAATAATCTAATGTTTCACAAGATCCTTTAAGGAGGTCAATACTAAATCATACCTCTTCAATTGTGTCTTCTTTCCTTTTCTTCTCAATTTTAATCTGCGGTACTTCATTGACTTCTTCGACGATGATCTTCGAGTTGGGTACAGGCGCGGGGATGTCATTGATTTTCTCGTCTTTAATCTTTTTGGGCGTTTCGAGCTTGACTGGCGGCGGTTCAGGTATCACCATGTCAACGTATATGGGCTCTTTATCCACGGGGGTTACGTTCACGACGGTCGAACCGAACGAATCCGCCTATACAATACAGAAACACTATGATTTACAACATGTCCGTATGGTGACGGATTAAGAATACGGTCACCACCCCTATTTATCAGATGGATGTCGTAAGACCGACTAAGGGAGCAAACTCAGCAGGACAACAGCACTGCAAAAAGAAGGAAAACTTGAAACCAACCCATCTGGCTAGCGTATATATAGTATAGGGCAAAACCTCATTTCAAAGGAAAGGCATATGTCAGGCAGTGGACTCTTAACGGCTGATAATGATAATTACAATATGTTACATTCATAATAGGTTTACTGTTAAACCAATTAAACCGTAAAATTTGAGAGTTTTTGATGTAGAATATAATTTTTCCAACTTTTCTAGAATATAGAGGAGGTATTCATTGAAATGAGATGGTAATAATTGGAAAGCCAGAAGCCGGCAGCTATTGTAACAAATGTCATTTGAAAAAAATGAACAAAACAATGTGAAAAACAAATATAACAATAATAACACATCTCACACACGGCCGTCTGATCCTAAAGTAAGCAAAACCTGTATTATGGTAACCAGACTGCTGATAGACATACTTATATATTTCTAAATACATACATATTATAGATAAATTACACCCAGACCCAGATCAAATCACACAATTTTTTGTCCCGCGTGGGAATCGAACTCATGACCTCCGGTTACGCAGTCAGGGTCACTAAACACTGGGCCCGTCAAACGTCAAAAATATGACGTGTCCAATGAGAAGGCTCAGTGATAGAATACACTATCAGACTGTAAGGTTCGCTCTTTTCTTTAATCCACAAAGTATTTCCTGTAATTTTTGTGTATGAGAAAACAGGAGAGCCTATATAAATAAATATGTAAGCTGGATTACCTTTCTCTTTCTCGGGCCAGAGTCGGCACGCCCCTCCGAGCTCTGGCCGTGCAATAAAAAAGAATCCTTGGCGTCAACGTTGTTTACCAGCTCGTCCAGTATGTCGTCTGTTATTGCAATCTTCTTGTCAGCCTCGTCAGCCAACTCCTTGAGGTCTGTCTCTGACAGAATGCTCTCTACTTGGGCTTCTGTTAGACCTGAAAGTACAACTTATTTACAATAACGAGATACATTTTTTTTACAGTATTACTGTACTGTCTACAGATCATTCATGTACTCCAAGAAATCTTAGCAAAGGCATAACTCTGCCACATTTGTGCATAAAGTTTTAAATAAATAAATAACCCCACAGGAATTTCAAAATATCCTAACCGGTGGAAATAAATTGAAAACGGATGAAAGTAGGGATATGTCAGTAGAGACACATGGACCAGCTAAAGCATATCACTAAATAGGAAGAATCTGGCAGCACTAGCACTAAATTTACAAACCATGACAATTCTTACGATATAGTCTCTTTTACTGTCAATATTGGGGTATAACAATATAAACCTAGGGTAAGGCTTAGATAGAAGAAAGACATTTTAAATGGACATGTTTTAATGGCAAGTTTCTTTGCAAAATACTAAATTATTAAACTGTTAAGAAAAATTACACGATTGTATTTAGCTAAGCGTCAAAATTTATTAAATCTTATACGAAAATGTGTGCTTAAAATCTATTTTACTAGCTAAAAACTATAATATTGATTAGCAATGTTAACAACTTACCAGTGAAATTATCAGTTAGCAGATCGTCTCCACTGATGTCAAGACTGCTGCCACTGTTGTCCACATCCGGGTTAATTTCCGGGTACAGTTCACCCAGAGTGAACTCCGAGGTAGTGAATGTGCCAAGTTCTTCTGAAGGCGGTTTTTCCGCCGCCCTCAATTCTACTGAGATCGGTGTGTCTAAAGCGACCGGAAATTGGTCCTCGTGTTTGTCCTCGCGCATCGGCGACTGTGGTGGTGTTTTTGGTCGGAAATGTAACCTACAATTAAAAAGTTAGTAGTAAAGGCGAGTAGGGCAAGCGATCGGGGCCTCGCGTACTCGCGAAACAACCCCAGTAGAAAAATATGTTTATTTGAATTTCGCGCCTTACGCCTTGCATGATAGAACTCACGTTACGCTACTTGCTCTAGCGCTATATTTTCGTTTCCCCTTTAAAACTAGTGTTGGCTGTTACTATTCTTATTATTGAGAAAACTAGGAGCAGTAGAGGATCCTAGTTTGTGTTATGATTTAATTGAATCCGCGAAAAATGTTAACGATACATTCCAAGAAACTTAAGCTAGAGTATTACTTACCACTTTTTAACTTCATTGAAGAATTTCTCGAACTCCATCTCAACAGGTTGTAGGCTTTCGTCCGAGTCGTAACTGCTATCACTACACGCACTGTACGCTCGTTTGCGCATCACTCTATCTATATTTTCTCTCACAACATTGTCAATAGTTCTTGCACTAAATCTAATATCACTTTTAACACTGTCTTGTATGACGTCGGGTAGGTTGTCGGCCCTGTCGGCCAGGGTCGGAGTGCCGTGAGGCTCCTCCTCGTCCATCGGCTCGGGTTTGACGTCGACGTCCGATAATTTGACGTCCACGTCATCGGGCGCGGGTTCAGTCCAAAGGTCCGGGTTTCTCGCGAGGTGTCGTCTGAACGCATGCCTCCATGGGTATTTGCCGCTCGTGTGGTAGTCTCTCGACATTTCTTTTGGCGTTCTGTGAGCTTGCGTCTCGAGTTCCACCTAGAATGAACACACTCACCGTTCAACTTTTTTCTAAAGAACTATCGTCATTTACAGTTATGATATCTTTTTAGACAAATCATATACTCGACGTCATAGTTATAACTCCTGAACGTCACGATCGGCTCGAAGGACCAATTAAAAGTATGGTCTCGGTTTTAATTTTTTTTTGATGTGGGTCGTCATAACGATAGATTAAGATTCATGGACGGTAGAGATAAGCGCGAAGTAAGGTTTACCTCCTCGTCCTTCTCCTGGCGGTAGTGGTGCGAGTGCGGGAAGCTGAAGGGCAGGTCGGGCAGCAGGTCGTCGAGCGGCGTGCGCACGCGGTCGAGCGCCAGGCGGCCCCCGCGGGTGGCGCGGCGCCGCGCGAAGCCCACGCAGCGCCCCGCGCCGCCCGAGCCCGGCGCGCGCAGCGACGTCAGCGTGTACCTGCACACACGAGCCGCGTCACAACTACATACCGATTCATCTAATTCCTTTATTTTAACTGATACAATCGAACCTGAACCAGTAGTTGTAATATTGGAACACATTACATAATATATTCTAATAAAAGGAGTATTATTTTAACACCTTTATCTAATGTAGCATTGACTGATAGTAAAACTACTTTTTATATTATTTATATTATTAGATACTCGTAAATATGTGAAATTATCACACACGAGATCAAATCAAAAGAAGTTATAAATCTCTATTTATTTAAGTCTTTAAATCGTAAAACATCTGTATTCCAATACTTTGTTATGTCATTCATATTGTAAGAAATATAAAACGACACCTACCTATGCCTCTCATCCATTTCGTGTTCGTACATTCCCTGTTTTGAAGGATCCTCTGGGTCCACCGGGTCTCCATGCAGTGTTGACGTGGGCTACAAATAACACAAAAGTTGTCAACAACACAGCTTTAGTATACCAAAAGCAATAAGATTGTGCGTACATATATCCCTATTTACAAATACTCCTACTTTATGAATATAATTTATTGAGTATTTTATGTATTCGTTGATAGATGAAATTTTCGATGTGTTACAGAAGGGACGGAAGTGTGTAACAACAACAAAACACGTGTTTTTTACGAATTCGTTTGCGAAGTTTTCTATTCCTCGGCAATATTATCACGGTTAAGTCCAGACTTACCAAAGTTAAAAAATAATCATCGCAACTAAACTCTATCACATTTATAAGTAATAACTGAAATACATACCATTTCGTAGTAGCATCCAGGCTTCCGTCGGAAGGCGAAGGGTCCATCGTCGGGCGGGGTGGCGGTCTCCGCTCTGCTGGGCTCCTCCTCCGAAGAGGTGTACACGCCCGAGTCTGTGGAGACAATGGATCACTGCTCACACACTCTATCGCTAGCCAACAGTTCTGTACGCTCACCTTATCCGAATAATACATATAGCCACGCTAAATAACGATATAGTATAATCTGAGTACCTGACTAGACCGTCGTAAATAGAAAATGATATTTTGTTTGTAATAGTACATTTTTTATAATTTGGTATACATGAACTTGAAAACAAATTATTCATATCTTTTTTATGGAATAGCAAAAACGAGCAGACGGTTCACCTGATGGTAAGTGACTACCGCTGCCCTTTGGACACCTGCAACTCAAGAGACAACTGCGTTCCCGCATTTTGAGGAATCCCCCCCACCCCCGGAATTGAGGCTCTGTAACCTCACTCACTCAGTGAGAAGTCACGAAATAATTACTTAACACCGGTTTTCTGTGAGGCTGTGATAGAGCCGGCCCATTTGTGCCGAAACATGGATGTCCCACGATTAAATTCATTGTCTATTCACAAATCCTAATGTATTTTTAACAGCTTGAAATTTACGTAGCGAAACCTACCTATTTTTGTTTTGTATAAATCAATTTCGTTTGTTTAATTTAATCATCAAAAATGTTGGTGTTGCCAGAATGGATTTCGTAGATATGTTAGTGTTGCCAAGTTCAAAATCTCAGTGTTGCCAAATGTAAAAAATCTTCAACTTAACCTTCGCCAAGCTCCTATTACGCGAAGCTTGGTCATCCCCCACGTAACAAGAGTGGTGCACGTTCACGCCCGGTGCATGCACGGTAGAATACGTACCTCTAAGCCCCTGCACAATCCCGGGCGCAGGGTGTCTGTGCTTTCGTCTCTTGTACGGTCGTTTCTCACGCTGGAAGGCAACACGACAACATAATATCGTACTCGCTCACATATTTTCTTTTAAATTTAGGAGAGAGTAAAATTTGTTTAAGCTCGCGGCTTTCAAATTTAGAAAAAATATCTTGTCCTGACATAACAATATTGACATTAAAATTGAAAGCTGACGAACAAACAAACATACACTTGTGAAATATATGTTGATCAACTAAACTTATAATCATAATATGGACAAGGTACGATTACCGAATAGGCGAGTAATTAATAATATTTTCAGGACTAAATATTTTAGTCATGAATAAAATATAATCAGAATGTTGTGTTTTAGGTATCCAGATCAAAACCGGTACCTGGTGCGATTATAAAAGAACAAATTCAAGTAATCGCACATCAAGTAGCATGTTTAAACTTAGAAAGAAATACGCAGCATACAGATGCCCCTCAGTCAGAGTCATACACAGGTCTATATTAGGATTAACCGCAGATTTTGTTGCAGAAATCAATAAAGAAGAGACATTCAGTACCAACTACACACACTACCTAGTGTTTCTATATATAAATCTGTACATAGACTGCGCTTTGGGCTTTCCTAGCGACAATTCATGAAAAACACACAAAATAACGAAATGTCTCGTCTCTTTCTGGGATTTAGTGGTGAATCAGTATCTCCTGTGTGGTCTTTGATTTTTGGTTCCGTAAGGTTTATTTTTTAATTTACCTGTGATTCTGTGAACTTAATTAAGTCCAATTTACACTTAGCAATTGTTTGAAATCCCCGGTGATAAGTGTGAAGTGAATGGATAGGTACCTGTCTGGGTTGGTCGACAGGTGTGGGAGGCGGTCGCGGCGGGTAGTGTGGGAGTGTGTAGGCTTCACGGCGGAAGTTGCTGGACGCTATTTGAACCGCAGTGTATGCTGGCCTGTGAGACAAAGTTAAATATTTTAATTGATAATAATTAACTTTTAAAAAGTATCACCAACTTCAATGAAATCATGATGAATTGTATCAAACTGTATTTTTCACTCCTTAATTTTCCAACTTTGGGGGTTAGTATTTGTTCTTCAAAACATAATAGGAAGTATACCCTCCCATATAAAAAAATAATTTTCCAAATGACGAAGTTGAGGAACGTGTGAGGTAAAAATAAGAAAAAATACCACTGAATTAAGAATCTTCTCCTATTTTGATGTCGTTTTAAAACTTATTTATTACACATGTTTTATTTAACTGTATCATCAGTTTAATGTATGCATATTTTAGAGTGAAATCAAGTCAAATCAAAGAATGTATCCAGTTGTCGCTTCCTGAATGAAATATTTAAATAGGTTCAGCAGACACTGTCATTTGCACAAATTGTTGAAGGCGCATACGATCTCAGTTGCAAGCAGTCGAATACATTGAAAATGTTGAATGCAACATACATCATTACAAATAGTTTCTCTTGTGAATTGAAATTGATTCAGAAGTTGTCAATAACTTCCGTTAATAATGATTTTTTCGAAGTAAGTTTAAGTATTATTCAAAGGAACAAGCCAATCTGCCAGGACAACTTGCGCACGGGGTTGTTTACGTCTGACCTCTCCTTAGAAAGGAGGTCCTACTATACCCCGCTGGCGACCCACAGGTATCATTCATATTGAAAGTGTTACAAGGCAGAAAGATTTTAATGAATGATGAATATGTAGATACCTCGGTGGAGGATCAGGCAACAACTGGTTGGCGAAGTCGCCGGCGGCGTAGCGTCGCTCCGCGATTAGCGCAGTGAGCTTCACCAGATCACGTTTCGCGCTCTCCCTGCGGGCCACCATCTCCAGCAAGGAAAGTGCGCGCGCTATGTCACGACGCAACTTCAGCATCTTCTCGTACGAACTCTCGTCGTTTTTCCTGCAAAAAATTTTCGTACACATTATTACATGTTTTTGTCTTACACACACAGTTTATTCGCCCGATGTCAACCATGTACAAATATTTTTCTTCTTTTTATGAAAAAACAATATTGTCAAATTGGGAATAAAACAATGGTTATTGCGTAACATGTGTTATGAAATAAAATATGTGCTGATAGCCACTCGCAAATTTCTTTCGTGAATTTTAAAAAGCGGCGAGAAATTACGCCTTTTAGAATATCTTTGGGCAAAGTCTTTATCATTTGTCACAAGGTCCTCTTGTTTGCACAGTTTTTGAAAAGTGAAGTGTCACCTGTTCTTTCTGGTCTGCATCTTCTCCGTACGCCGCCTGAACGCCAGGTAAGGGTTGTTGGATGACTGGCCCGGCCTGTTCTCTGTCTTCACAGATAGGACCAGCGGGTGTTGCTGCAACAAATATTGACGTTTATTTTAATACCTGATTCTTAAGTTTTCACCACTTATTTCTTATACTCTGTTCATTTGTTTATTTCATTTTTTTAAATGTAGTCAATTATAGGCTACAAAAATATTAGCGATTAGATTAAAATAAAAATATTAAATTTATAAAGAATTTATAATGGATTGTAAAATAAATATTTACCAATATAATATATTCTCCACGTTTAATTTTATTAACATACATAATTGAAAATTAATATTGTAAAAGGCTTAATATGAGGAAATTTGTTGTAACTTGAATTTCAATAATTTGGTTGTAATTAAGTCAATACTAGAGACGAAAGGCTTTTTAAGAACGTTTAATATCGATTTCAAGTATGGCGTAAAACCATTCCAAATTGTAAATTATAGTATAGGTACTAGCTCAAATCATCTTATTGCATCAAAATCATTTATTTACAAATAAATACTACATGGATGATATTATAATGTCTACGAAGTGCTACAAATAATCTCATCAAAAAAAGATAATCAATGTTTTCAACAACTTGATTTATAGTTTAGTTGATTTCCACCTGGAATATAGGTCACTTGGAATATAGGTCACCTGTCTGATGACCTCGATCTTTTGTGTTGTCTGGATGTAAAAGAGTGAGTGCTGTGATTGAGATGTGTAAGATTATTATATTATAGATCGAGATCTAATGGCAGTGATTGCTTGAAGGTTTTTTTAAACAATCGCTCTCCATAGTACATAATTGACGGGAATTAACGCGCTCTTGATAGTTATTAAGTACATAATTGCCTGACGTTTCGGGCAGGTTGCACTGCCCCGGGGAGCAGGCTGAGCCAGCTATCTGTATATATTTAGCTATATGAGAGTAACTATCGTGGGCGTGCGTTAATTCCCGTAATACTAATATTAAACAAAGCAAATTAAAAGCTGGTGAATTAAGTCAAACTAGGGTACTGCAACATTACATACACTAACCGTATTGAGCCTCTTGTTGAGCCAATAATCGTAAACAGCGATGACGAGATCGTCGTTCCTCTCCAGCAGTAGCTTCGCCTCGTTCAGCGTCACCACCGTCTGGCCCGAACTCTTCTCCAATTTGTCCATCATCTGTTCGAACTTCAGTTCTGGAGAAAAACAAACAATTATAAAGCAACCAATTGACATCATACTAATTAACTAATAACTGTCACACTAAGCCTGCAATATAAATAAGGTACTTCCTTTCGATTTTAATACGGTATTTTAGCGTTAGTTAGTCTAGTTGTGAAACAGAAGTTGTGAAACAACTATTACTTAACTTTTCAGAAAACACAACAAAGTATAGGTAACAAATTATAAAATCCATTGAGGGTTATAACCTGTGAGCTCGGGATGCCTCTGCTGTTTCAGCCACCGTTCGTCCTCCGAGTCGATGTCGTACTCGGGTGCCTCTTGCTCCTCCCATAGCGCTGTAACAATACAATAAAAAAAGTTAAAACATACATTCGTGTAGTATATCTATGATACCAGGGCAAAAGTCGTTCCAATACACAAACGGACATGGTTTAGTACACATCTATATCTACTCGTATAAAAGAAGAAACTGACAGACTGATTTACTGAAACCGCTGGTTTACTGAAACCCTTAAGTGTAAAATGGTGGTTAGAAATTTATATGAAACTTCGTTATTTATGGTAGTAGCGTTTTCAAACTCATTAAAAGTAATAAATCTTCGTTACAATTTTTTTTAACTCCCTTATTTTTTCCCTTAATTATATTCTCTATCAAAAACAATAACATTACAATTTTTTTATACAACTCCCGCACTAGGGGTATATCGTGTCGCGGGGGACTTTACATACACACGAAACGGACACAAAGAACACCCATACTCAGAACAATAATTTGTGGATCACACAGTGTTGTCCCATGTGGGGAGCTCAACACTCACTTATACCACTACGCCATCCGTGCAGTCAACATTTAGACGCCTATTCTTTTAACTTTTCAAAACGTAAGTTAACACGGCTTTCTCGATCTGGACGAGATCTGACACATGGATAGATTATAGTCTAAACTCTGTGCTGAGCTGAGGCTAAAATTTATTAACAAAATTGATATTTACGCGGGCGAAGCCGTAGGCAAAAGCAAGTTCAATTTAAACATTTTATTGGTTATATCAATGCAAAATAAAAAACAAATATTAGTAATCTTGTTTTATTTCTGTATACGTAAACCGTAACACTTATGTCGAACTACAGCGCAGCGTATCGCAGCGCAAAACCTATAGTGCAGTTAGTTTACTTCCTTAAAATTGTACGAACTATATTCAGTACGGGGTCATAACTACAATAGCTTCCCCTTAATCCACCCTTGCCTGGTGAAAAGCACTGTTCCCGAGATAGTGAAATTTGGTGAAATGTATACCACCACCACCACCACCACCATGTAACCACTAGACCAACTGACACGTCACACAATTGCCATTACTCGTGTCTTATTTACCCGTTACATAGCGGTTGGAAACCAAACTAAGAGCCTCGAATAAACAAGCATTTTGTGCTATATTATTCGCATATTTAGATGGTGAGTGACGTCATATGCATAATAATCGTTTAAACAAAAAGTTTCCAGTTGGTATACAAATGGTTATACAGCAGCACACGTAGCTTTGGCATTTTCCTCCTTCCTTGTGTGCTACAGGATACGTAAAATGTTATTTTGTATTCTATATACTTAAATCTATATGCCTATACATTAGAAAAAGGCATGCAAGGAATTTCTGTAGACCAAAATCCTATTCCATTAAAACTAATGCTTCATAAAAGGTTCATTCGTATTGTTTTTAGTTTAGTTTACGTTCAGCGACATAGAAATGAAACTTGTCTTGGCTCTATGAAACACTACTACAACCTGTGTATTTCAGTCCTGATGATGAAATACGAGTGATCAGAGCCTCACTGTCCTTATGATTACTGCAAATGCCCACCGTTGTTCCAATGAAATGAATGAAGTTGATTCGTAACATACCGCGATACAGACAGTTCATGGCTTATAGCCTATGTAATAATTAATACCACGATATCGATTTTTACACAGAGAACAGACGCTTCGGAGTCAAATATGTTTTATAGGTGACTAAATGATAGATATTTTTAAGTGTTCTGTTTAAACTAGTTTTCTGCGATCTAGAAATGAACAGTTTTTTTTTCTGTTGAAATGGAAAAGATCAATAGCTCAATAGAAAGAATTATTATTATTTAAGACGCACTAAATTCGACTCAAAATTTGGGAAAAAATCTTATGACCCATGTTAGAAAAGTTTGTTTATGCAACCACAATATTGCCGTATCTTTTGTTAATCTGCGTAAAATATTATCTATGGGATAGCAATCCTCCATTAGGGTAGTATATTTTATACTAGCTGACCCGCGTAACTTCGCCTGCGTCTCTCAAAAGGAATACATTTTCCCTGTTTTTGCAACATTTAATGCTCAGCTCCTATTAAATAAAATAAAATATCTGTATCGCAGCTATTCCTATGGACTGTATACAGTCTAGATGCAATTACAATATTAGTATAGAAAGATAAAGGTGAAAAATATTCGCCTGCATTGACTGCACTAATGTCCTTTGGTGTAATTTCAAACATGGCCTTTAATATACTTTACGACGTATACTTTTAAACTGTTTATTTATTATTTATTTCAGTAGTTTTTTTTTGTTTTAAAAAGACAACTACCGCATTAGGAATATAGCCTGTGTCGCGGGGGACTTTACAAACGTACATGAAACGGACACAAAGAACACCCAGACTCAGAACAACAGTTTGTGGATCACACTAAGTGTCGTCCCATGTGAGGTAACAACACTCGGCGTAGTAGGAAGCGGCGTTGAGACCGCTTAAACCACTACGCCATCCGTGCAGTCCGAGTAGCTGGTAACCGCTTACCGTTAAGAAAGGCGTATGTAGCGTGTAGGATAACAATTTTATAACATTGTACATATAATTATGTTTATACAAAGTTGCAAAGACGAAGCTAACGCAAACGACATTGGCATCTTGTTTTATTTTTCATTATCCCTGAAACGCGTCTTATCTTCGCGGAGTTCGTCATTGCTCATGAGAATGAGACTGCAAGTGCGAGCGAGCGAGGCCGAAGGCCGATCAGAGTACGTCTAACAGCTGACGGCGACAACTAACGTAATCGAATAACCAGACGCGTGTGTTTTTAGACACACACGTGGTTGGGAAACCTCAGATATATTTATATGTTTAAGTTTATTATTAATTTATCATGAATGATAATAGCCTCAGTTCTCACGAGGAACACAAAAAGTACTTGATATAGTGGTCTTAAGAATCAGGAAAAAACATTTATTTTTATACATAAATAAAAATGGCAACAAAGTCTTAAATTTCTATGTATTTTCAGAATAACTGTCGACTATTCACAATTCTCCAGTGCTGAAAACACATTCTACGTACATTAGTTAGGTTATTAAAGGTTATTTCGTATATAATATAGGCAGCAGTGAAGGTGTTCAGCCCTAAATATTCAAGTCTACATCGTCTAAGACGAATAAAAATTAAAACACGTTACTATTTTTCTACTATGAAAAAAAACCTAGAAGTTCTCTAATCGAAAGTATAAATGATGTCATAAAAAAACACAAGTAAATTCAAAAATGGTCGGTTGTTTCCGTCATTGGGATATAGAAATCTAAATAGCAGTAACAGTAATTATAGAGAACCCAGCATGTATCAAAGGGAGCTCCCCTTTTGCCCCTGTTCAATTAATTCGCATGCAATTAAAAGGGTGTCAATACCAGGTAATCAAATAGCCAGACGACTACATCTGGCAGGTTTATAAATTGTTATTATTTCGACGGCTCAAAGGGAGTTTCAAATCGATAATTGAAATTTTGTCGCATACATGTGAGACAATTCAGATAATAATTAAAAAAAATTATTTCACAAATGGAATGCTACATTATCAGTGAGTAACATAGGCTACTTTTTACCACAGTAACCAACACATACGCTGGCGAAGCCACGAGAAAAAGCTAGTTCTAATATATTTAAATAGATCTATAGAAACGAGCTTAGCCGTTTTGTAGAGGAACGATTTAATCAACCAACTGACAAAATTATTAATGCCAAATAACCGCTTCCAATAATTCGTGTTTAAATCATAGCATATCATTGTGCTGTAAAAATATTTATATCTTTAAAATTATAATAAAACCTTTTTACTAATGGCTATAAATACAGATATTTTTTTTATAATTTGACATCAATCTTTTGATTTAGCCATCTGTGCCAACTCGTGGGTTGGATCATTTATATACAACACGGTCAACTCATTGCCCTAGTGTCAGTTACACAACAAAAACAATCATTAACGATCATTATTAGCATAAAAAATATGGACTACAAGTAAATAATGAGGCAGATTTTTGTATCACACCAATAAAAACTGATGTGTAGATTAAAGTTACTACTACTAATACAGAATAACAATAAATAAAGATAATTCAATCAGTAACTTCAAATTTAAAATTTATCGTTGCATGTATTTAGATTTTTCATTGAAATGGAGACAAAAGTGTCTCATACTTTTCTCATCAAAGCTTAATAATAATCAAAGCTTAAAAATAATCAAAGCTTAAAAATTTCTTCCATACATTCCATATTTACGTATGGAACCGGCAATAATGAGAGCAAGCGAGAAACGATAATATGATTCACTACATTTGTGTACATAATCACAGAAATCTGCAGATACATCTTCGGACCACGTCAGCGTAAACTTCGTCACGTGTACAGCCACCTCGACGCACACAAACAACTTACAACTCACACATTTATACAATGCGGATACAAAAGCGGTTATGCTGGGTTCCATGAGCAATACAATACTTATCTATCAACTGCAATTTGTTATATTGTACAATGACAAAATATTGTTCGTAAGTACTTTTAGATTTAGAAACAAAACCTTTAGAGATAACTTTTTATATATCTTGATGGTCTACGAATAATTATTATTTATAGATTTATCTCACAATCAGTAACATCACTAAAAAGTAAGTAATCATTTCAAAGAAATAGTAAGGAGGCTAGAGCAGTCTGACTGACCCCTGACTGATTAAGATAGTTTTTGACTCTGACAAAACTGTCAAAATTTTCAAATTTGCAAACAGATAAGATTTCGATTACGGTTATATCAAAGGTTTGTTGATCATTTGAGATTATTCCAAAATAGTAGTAGTACATAGTAGTCATATCTGTCAAGATCTTTATACTGTACCATCATGTATCATTTTGTGTGCTCCGAGGTATTTTTACCGACTGCAAGAAAAGGAGGAGGTTCTCCATTCGGCTATAGGTATTATTATATGTTTCTTACGTCAGAACGCCGTCATTTACGAACCGATTCCAAAGGTTCTTTATTTGAAAGGGTATATTTAACGTATTGTTATATACTTACATTGTCTATGTTTTCGTCTCACAGTTCTTTTACGCGGCCTTTGACGACGTCGAGGTAATGACGTTCAAGTCACGCATATTGGCCGAACACAAAACAAACCCTACAAACACAATCGTTTATTGATACAATTTACAATTTTTATACTGTATTGCATCAACAAGTGAGTCACTAAGTTTTTGTGAGAACAAGTCGATTCTAGAATAGAAATGTTTCTGAGGCGATAAATAGCGAACGTGAATTTCAAAATGAGTCATCTAACGTTGTATACTGTTCATTCAACTGTAATATGCTAATAACATTTTAATGAAGTATAACTAAGTATGTAAGATCACTGGTGCCAGTAGACACTGCTAACCCTGTAACCCTCCCTCGGCACTAGCGTCAAACACCGGAGTTTAGTGCAAGAGCCTAGTGCTATTAAGAATTAATAACTAATTAATAAATACTATTAACGGATAATGGATTAATGTTAGTAAAGCCGATTAACATGTATTCTGTAGAGTGAAGTGTTTCCCCACTTGAGTTGCTAGAATCTCTTATGTTCTCTATCTTCTCTTATACGATTATATTAAAATATTCTTGTATCATCAACATTTCAAGGAACGCAGGCTATCTATAGCTGTTTGAGTAATTGTAATAAATGTTCAATGTATATCATTTAACACGTTAAACGCGTGTTCAGATGTTGTACAAACTATAGTCAAACAGCAACTTAGTATTCTGTTGCAGAACTAATACTATTAAGTGATACTCTTTAATGTATGAAGTAACTCAAATCAAGAATATAGTAAGTACAGAACGCTAGGACTCCATCCTAGCTGGACTCTAAGAAATCGCAGACTACGATTATACCGAAGACCATCCAAGAAATGAAGAAGACCGCCTATTGTATTCTTTCTTTTTTTATGATAGAGGGGGCAAACGAGCAGGCAGGTTGATGAAAAGTGACTACCGCCGCCCTACGCCCTACCCGCTATGTGTTAACGTCAACTCAGGAGTCACAAGCGCGTTGCCAGGCCTTTGAAGAAGGAGTACTTTTCTTGAAGGTTTGAAGGTCGTATCGGTCCGGTAACACTGCAGGCGACTATTTGTTCCACAGATTAGTTGTGCGAGGTAAAAAGTGTAAAAAATTGTAGTTATGCTATAATACATACATGTTTGTAATATCTATCTAATGAATGACGCAGAAAGCAGACACTTAACTCTTTGTTGCAGGAGTCTATCAAACGTACATTTATTTATAAACTAGATTAAGAACATAAATGAAGTCAATTCGCATTTTTTTATGTAGGTTCAGATAATAATAACTCATTCCACCTGCAAAACCTGCTCTCACCCCTCCGTGATATGATATAACAGCAGATTTGCATACGCATCAAGTGTAAAACGAGTGTTACCAATATTTGAGCAGGTAACCACGCAGTGAAAAATTGTCCCTTTCAACAATAAATAACACTCCAACCAATTAAACAATGGAACCCTAAAATAAAAAAAAATTGCAATATTATAAAGGGTTCCCTCGGCACGTTTTAGGTATCAATTTCAATATCCGTAGGGAGATACGACAGTGTTTTTAAAATTTAACCTTTATGTTATTACAGTAAGGTTTCTTTCTGGTTATTTGATATGTATTGAGTGGGTGTTCAGTGAGACAGATGGGTAGATGAAAGTATTTTTATAAATAAATATAAGTAAGTAGGTTTGTGAAAAAAAATGTTGGCTTTTAACGGTGGAATTCCAACAGGTACCAATACTTTCTTTTTACTATCTTTATGACTTTTATACACACAAGCCGTTTAGTTTAAATCGCGTTATGTGTTGTTGTAATTGATCTGTACCGCTCCTAAGGGTCGAAGCGCTATGCTGCCTTTCTCAAGAATTAGGCTATCGAATAGTAGTGTCAGACATTTACGTAATCAAACAAAAACAAACTCTTAAACTATTTTACATTAGTATAGATGACGATTATAAAAACTAGGTCATCTTACTGTAATTATAAAATAAATTCCTTTTAAAGTGCACATTAAGCGACCATTTTAGATTTCAACTGCGTGGGCTGAGCGTGGTGATGGCAATGCCGAGCGATGGTAAAAGATAATCGTGGGCAGAAAGCGAACAATTTCAATTATAAATGGTAGAGAACAGACATAAAAGCAAAATGTTATCAAAAGTCCGAGAAAACAATAGAGCTTGCTAAGACTTCGAGTGTCCTTGCACCAATTCAGTCAGCCTAATCGATTTTCAACAGCGTTATTCGATTCAAACAAATATAAGTATCGTAACTAATAAAGCAAGATTTTGCACGCGGCTTATAGCTTAAATTGATGTACATTTTGTTAATTAATTTAGGTTTACCTTAGGAATAGTCAAATATTGCTTGAGACTAATGATGAATTCATTGTTCCTTTATTACCTTAATTACTCAATTGGTAGTTAGTTTCGAACATGTTAGATGCTTGTTGTTTTGCATTTAACAAAAGTTAATATGAATATTACACGTTAACACAGTCATGTATGACAGTGGAGTACCAAAGTTCTAGTGTCTACTCCTAAGTTTTTATTGATTTATTTCTACTAAGTGCCTCTACTACATAGTACAAGGTTTCGTACTTTTATGGTTTCGAGGTTTAGTTTTACGCCTAAATAAAAATATTCTAATTGTTAATTACTCTTGGTGCTATATTTTGAACAAGTTGGTGTTTGTTAACGTTTGCTAAGTGCGTTTATATGAGTAAAAACATCTAGCAGCTGCTTAAATCTCTAGATAAGACTCCCTTTTCTAGCTAGCTCGTGAAGCTTTTATCTTCAAAGAGCTTCCACCGCACACTAAATAACTAGGTCCATCTACTACTTAGAGATGTGAAACTTAGTGGCTTGTCTGTTTTTGTTTAAAACTTTTACAGTAAAGGCAAACTTTAACCGACTTTCAAACTTTTCCAGCGAATATGATACCTTCAAACCATTAATTCAACGTTAAAAATTTGAAGACTTCTACTTTTAAAGAATAATATAACTTGTAAGAAGAATAAAAAAATAAATCACAATCAAAGTTAATAAGATGTATCATGTCTGGTGACTTAAATGCGGTCAAATGTAATGACGTCACTTCTAACTAGTTTAGTGATCAAAACCGCAGTTGTGGAATATTTTTAACAGACTTAAAAAAAGGAGGAGGTTCTCAATTTGTCGAAATCTTTTTTTATGTATGTTATGTAACTTTCTAAATCGGTTTAGGCGTCTTGGAGTACTCGGTGAGATTACATAACAAGACGCCTGAACCTATTTAGAAAGTTCTTTTTTTTGTTTCAAATATACTTCCCAGGTGGTCCCATTTAAATTTTACCGCAAAGGGCAGAGCGGTTTTTTGAAAAAATATTAAAAATCTAAACATGGCATATATTGATGATATTTTTGTTTACTACGAAAACTCCCTTTCTCATTGGAGCAGTGAGTTTAGTTGACCTATTCATCTTTACTAATATTATTTTATTTTTAGTGCTCTTTGTTGGTATTGTTTGAAGTCGGTTCAACTTTTTTTTAAAAGGATTTATTTTTATATATTGCTTAGGATTGTATAAGCTACTTTTCCGATCACTAGGTGGTATATATAGGTTGCAGACGCCATGCCACGCCATGTTGATAAGAAAACGCATTTTAAAGACTTTATTGATTCTCTGTTATATCTTCTTGTTAACTATATAATTCGAAAGAATATCCTTATATTTGACTTTATTATCGTTAGACATTTCCCATGCATAAAAGGATGACAAAATATGTTTTGCAATATCAATTGCCTTATTCTTCGTTCGCAGAACTGCGTTGGACAACATTTCAATCTGACCTTGCAGCGACGTCTCTAGCAGTAGAGATCAATCAGAGAACGGGAGCGTTAGAATTGAAGTTAAACGATACATTAAATCGGTGTCAAATCAATCCTTTTAACATTTGCATGTATGTATAACATACTCTTGAACGTCATTTGATGTATTCTTGTATTTTGAGCACTATGAATGCAGTATGAACATCTGTTACGAAATGTTTATTAATAAGTTAATAAAATTATGCGGACGTGATAATCGCAAGTAACGTAAAAATTGAACGAATTAAACATGTTATTTTAAGTGGGAAAAAAGTGGTTTAAGTTTTTTTTTATCATTAAATCAGCTTAGAGAAATTACTTTTACTACACTATTAAGATCTCGGGCTCGCGTATAACACGCAGGCGAAAAGCTGGAAGAACTCGTAACGAAAATTACGACGCTTCACTGGAATAACATATAACTTACAGGAGGCTTGTATAGCTTTAGGCGATGTTATATTAATCCTGATTCATAATCTCGCAGATCAAATAATTATAAACTATAGCTGAATTTCTAATAGAATATTCATAGTCCCCGTGGCTATCACAGTCAGTAATCCATCCATACTTATTGTGAAAGTGAGTTTGTTCGTTTCTTTGTTTGTTACGCTTTAACGCCTCAACCACCAAACCAATTTTATTCATTCTTTTACCAATAGCAAGCTACATTTTCAACGAGTAACATCTTTTTACCTCGATAACCAACATACACGCGGGCGGAGTCTCGGGCAAAAGTATATAAATTTATATTCACACAGAAGATAGACTTTGGCCGATTTCTACCTACTGTAATAGAAATTGCTTTGTGATTACAGTTTTCGAGTGAACTTGGTTAATAAGAAATAAGGGAATTTGTGCTTATTTATTTCTTCAAGACTATTTAAGTATCGGAGTTTGTTATATAACAGAAAAATATTTCATATCTTACTATAAGGCTCCGCTTCCACCGGAGATATGCGAGGATGCGTAGCGAGGAATGTGTTTGTTAAGAACCAATATGCAATAGAATCACTTCATTTACCTAGCGCAGCTCTAGTGAAAACGGCTTAACGGAGCGACGTTTTTGTACATGCAAAACAAGGGTAGGATGAGTTGAGAGGGATATGTTGCCAGGGATGCGTGCGTAGGATGTGTGCGTGGGATGTGTGCGTGGGATGTGTGATCGGGACTGACGCGAGCGGAAAAAAGCACACAGACATCCTCGCACCGATTCACAGCGTCGCTACGCATCCTAGTACCGCCCAGTGGCCTTGCACATCTCTGGTGGAAGGGCAGCCTAAATGGAAGCTTTTTTATTTGACTGTGAAATAAACTACGTTGTGACATCACATTCAAAGTTGAACGAATTCCAACGCAACCAAAAATCAAATTTATACTAAATAAATATTTTTTTTTTTTTTTTTTTTTTTAATTTTTTGTTACAAACCTTATCGACAATATGTATATGCCCGTTTCGATGATAGTCCACAAAACATTTTTCTGCTATCTTGATTAATCCAAGTATTTACTTATTGGGTTGTCAATGTTTTCTTTACTCCCTCCATAGTATATTCAATAGACACATAATTATATTTTTTTAATTCTTTTGATGAATATCGACAAGTGTTAAATCTAAATTTATCTTTTTAGTTCTTAAGCAACTATTTGAGTGTAGCAATGATTACTTCCGTAGGAGTGCAGCGGTTTATAAACACACAGTTGTGAAAGGACTCGGACTCGGACTTATAGCCGAACTTTAATACAGTGATCATTAAAAAAGAAACTTATATTGTAAACTTATCATTTCAGTAAAGAACTGTTACCTGTAGACCTGAATACTTGTGGACGGGAGTCAGGACCACTACTAACCACTAGACCAACAGGCCCGTAATTATAATTCAGAGCTGTAATTTTGCAAGAATATCTTGTATTGATGTGAAACCGATTTAATAATACCGATCTTAAAAAAGATTTCAAAATGCTCAAAATAAGGACCACCCGAAATTGCTTTAATATTACCGTCGGCCCTGGTTGCCATACGAATATCGGTGCCAATCGTAACGGTTGGTCGGAGGCCTTAAAAGTCCGACAACAGTCTATGTACAGAACTTCGATCTCGCCTAGTACTTGAGCTGTGGAGGTCTGATGGCAGACGCTCCACGTAAAAAATTCGAAGTTCAGTCGTGTCGTAGTAAACCGACAGCCGACCCTAAGCTACTTTAGGAAAAGGCTCGGAGGATTTCATATTTATATTACCTATGCTTTTTAAAAGTAAACTAAAGAAATGGTATTTAAGAAACTTAAATTTAATCAAATAACTATAGAACGGCATACATTTCTATATACACATTAATGCGTCAAGTAATGTGTAAATACCATGAATAATTTTTATTGGCTACCATACATTACATTAACTTCCAAACTCGTGCCAAAAATGTAACTGCAGTGAGTGATTTCATCAAATTAAATATTTAGTGAATAACATTGTTTCCACAACTTGTTCAATTTAGTTTACGTTGTTTGATGTGTACCTGTACCACCCTAATCCTTTCTTATTTAGTGCTAGGGTGACTAAGAATTCGTGATATAATAAACTTGTCTTTGTAAGGCAGAAATAAGTGAATATGTTTTTTTTTATTATTTAAATGCGTAAACGGTGAATGCATACATAGCTAGGAATATAACTATAAAAACCTGACGTTACAAGGATATCTAAATTGTTTACCATTATAATAATAAGTAAAACTTATGCTATACAACTCGCTAGTCGAATCACATATTCAGTACGGACTAAGTAGCTACGTCCGCAGCTACAAGTCTCAGATATATAAACACCAACTATTCTGAAAAATATTCTAAATATTGTATCTAAGAAAATTAAAGATCAATTTGAAAATTAGGAATATTTAGAGAATATTTAGACCTTGCAATATATCCTTACACAAATTAACTATAGATTTCTAAAAGAACAATT
The DNA here is from genome assembly GCA_902825455.1 of Arctia plantaginis. Lineage (NCBI taxonomy): Eukaryota > Metazoa > Arthropoda > Insecta > Lepidoptera > Erebidae > Arctia > Arctia plantaginis. The sequence goes on along the minus strand of CADEBD010001048.1, from coordinate 3,521,952 downwards.
ATTTAAGTACAACTTAAAAGAAAATGGCATTGAACATTCTGTATACACGAGGGCCGGCGCCGTCCCTCGAAACCGGCCTGGACGGTCCGCGCTAACAATGCATATAGCGAGCTCATATCGTTGTATTAAGTTCCTTGACTAATGAATAAACAACCCTTCGATTTGGGAAATAAAATTACTCTATGTAATATTAAATATAAACTGAAGTCTTATTTTCTCGAGAACATGAAAAGCCCGTGATTAACTGCAGATGTTGTTATCAGCCTTATTTATTGAAAATAAACAGAAAAAGAAACATTGTATTCAGTTTAATGTTTACTTTTAACACTTGCGCTGTCGTGATTTTTGTAAGTACGGTATGTAGACTACTTATAGCATTTACTACAAACCTTAGTGGTTTAAGAAGTCTACGAACTAGATTTTCTGTTTTTTTTTATTTGATTTAAAAAAGGTAAATATTAGTTAATAAAACCGCGAATATGACAAACTATCTCATCGTATGGCACTCGTTATACATTCTTATAAATTTCTGTCGTAGCTGACATAAAGATGCCTCTTAGTAATATTGCTTCATTATTTAAGTATCTTTAAGTAACATATACATATCTATATAATCGCCTTTGCATCGTAACGCAATGGTATGTAAAGAGCTTATATTCAGCCTTTTAAAAATCCGGCTCTAACCTTTTATTGTCAAAGAGACTGACGAACTAAAAATAAAAAATAAACTAAAATCTATAGTCACTCCACAATTTGTGACTAAAAATGATGAAGATAGGAGCCCTTTAATATTCCTATGGCCCAACACGTCTGGATTAATTGAATATAATAGCAGTCCTTTGTGTAAAATGTAAAAACTAAAAAAGGGGCGCAACTAAAGGATGCTGCGAAGCAATTTGATTACCTAATAAGGCGCAGAGGAGATTAAGGACACTCAGATGGTGGTGGTCGAGTAATGTATTCTCAAAGCATTTTAAGTAACCCAATTAAGCGTTTTTCACTGGGCTGCAAACTAATATAAACTCGAGGTGGGCAAAGCCATGATTTTGAATGTTATATGTTGTCTTCAAAATATACATTCGGTCAATATAATTATATTGTACAGGCATAGTTCGTTTGTATATAAAAAGGAACTGTAAAGACTTAAAAATTCCATCATCATCATCATCAACCTATCGAAGTCCACTGCAAGACATAGGCAGGAGAGGAGAGGCCTAAAATACCATACTAAAGATAAACTCCAGGCAAATAGATTAGGCAAGTTACAGGCAAAATATCTGAATAGATGTTTCTGTAAAATAGAATCAAAACATTTTTCATCAAAAAATTTCTGCCACATGAAACTATATTAACTGATTTATATTTTATAATTAGTATTTAATATGTTTTTCCCTAGAAACCTACCTAGATTTCGGAACAAAGTTTCTTTAAATGAAATAGTAACTCTTGTATCAAACATAATACAAAAACCGTAACGCATGAAAACCCACATCGTATTGTTTAATACTGGAAAACTTTTACAAAAAATGGTACACAAAATAAGGTCTAAAATTCTTTTAACTCGGTTGAGGGCTATTCAAAATTAACATACGCAGCCTTTACTTTTGTATAGCGTTCGTTAACAGAATACCGAACGGAATTCTCGTGTGCAGAATGCGGCTTCATAACTAAAGGGTAGACTGGTATTGTGAAAAACTTGTTATTGCAGAAAATACGTGTGTTTGCTTTCATAGCAACTGAATGCGCAGAAAAATAAACGTTACAATATTGTTTAGGTTTATTTTATTTTTTAAAATAAACAGTCTTTATGTTGTAGAACAAGTTCGTGCACTTCCGTAAACATGGTAGGCGATACTTAGTTTAGTTTAATTTCTATAGGTAATGCTAGCTTTTTATTTCTGCGGTCACTCTAAAGATATTGAACATAGTAAAGGTCTAAAATAAAGTATGCTTGAGTTCCAAAGAGCTTGCATCGTTACATAACAATATACTTATCCATACTTATTCCATACTTAAATTATATATGTGAAAGTAAGTTAGCTTACTATACCGATTTTAAAATTTCTTACACCAATCATCATCACCATCATCATCAACAGCCTTTACTAGTCCACTGCTGGACATAGGCCTTTCCTTAGAAAGGAGGTTTTATCCTACTACACCACGCTGGCCAGACGGGTTGGTATAGGGTTTGTCGATGGGGCTCCCAGAAGTCAGTCTGACTCTGATCTCTGGGAGCCGAAGAGCATCGGATCGGCTGCGCTCCGGATCCGCCGCTTCGTCGGATGGCGCGGAGGCCATGGAAGCGGAGCGAAGCGACAGCCGAAAACGCGGACGCTCAGGGGACGTGGAAACCGACACGTCCGGCGAAATGATGCCACCAAAGGTGGCAAGCAGCCGCCGAGGGAGGGCGCGTAAACCGGCCTCGGTCTCGACCCCGTCAGGCTACCGTCCTACAGGAGCGTGCGAGTGGACGGCGAGGCCGTAGCGGAGGAGGAGATCGCGGATCTCCTGCTCAAGGTTCGGGAGCCGGTGGGGGGAAATGCCCCCCAGGCTCCCGTGTCCGTGCAGGAGAGGGCGAAAGCGGCGGTGGCCGTCATCGACAAGGTGGCCACCAAATCCGTGAACCTTAAGGGCTCGTTTGTGAGGGCCCTTAAGGACTCCTCCTCCGCTTTGTCGGAGGTCGTGGAGGGCCTAGCGGGCGACGTCTCTCGCCTGCAGGTGGCCAACGAGAGGCTGACGGAGCGGGTGAACGAGCTGAGCGCTCAGTTCGCCCGCTTCCAGGCGAACCTCCCCGAGCGGGAAGCCCCGTCCGCGTCCCAGCCTGCCCCTACCACCAACTCAGGGGCATTTGACTCCCAACTGCGAGAAATCCTCATCGCAGTTGGGAATATGCTGGACGGACGCCTGGCTGGCCTGGAGGCGAGACTGCCCCCTGCGCCGATTATGCGCCCCCCGCTCGCGTCGGCACAGCGGCCTAAGGCCGCCGCTCCGACCGCGCTCCCCGTGGTGGGAGGCCGCGTCTCTTACGCGGCGGCGGCGTCTGCCCCTACTCCATCGGCTCCACAAAGGCCGAGGAGGGGGGCCAAGGCACCGGCCCAGGCGCCGGCCAAGGCACCGTCCCAGGCGCCGGCCAAGGCGCAGGCCAAAGTGCCGGCCAAGACGGGGCCTAAAACGGCGCCGAGGAGCGGAGTGGCATTCCCTCCGCTCCCCACTCCGACACCCCTGCCGGGCCCCTCCGCACCTGCCCCCTCCAACGAGGGTTGGCAGGAGGCGAGGGGATCCAAGAAGTCCCGAAGGCGGGCCAGAAGGGCTGCCCAAAGAGCAGCCCAAGCCCTGCCTTCGCCACCGGTGGCAACGGCCTCTGCAAAGAGGCCGCGGAAGCTGCAGCCGCCCAAAACCGCGGCGGTAGTGGTGACCGTGTCCCCGGAGGCGGCTGACGGCGGGCTGTCCTACGCGGCCGTGTTTAAAAAGGCCCGGGACAGCCTCGCCAACGACTTTGGGACGGCGGGGGTGAAGATGCGCCTCGCCCAAACGGGAGCTCGAGTTCTCGAGTTCCCAGGGGCTGAAGGCGCCAAGACGGCGGACACTTTCGCTGAGAGGCTGCGGGGTCTATTCGCGACCACAGATGGTGTCAAGATCGCCAGGCCTACCAAGTGCGCGGAGCTGCGCATCTCGGGCCTGGACGACTCTGTGACGGCCGAAGATGTCCGCGCTGTAATCCGGGAGAAGACGGGGTGCAGCGCGGACAACGTCAGGGTCGGCACCATCCGCCCCGGTCCAGGAGGGCTTGGCGCCGTGTGGGTCAGCTGTCCCGTAGCGTCGGCCAAAGTATTGGCCGACGCCGGCAGGCTGCTCGTCGGTTTCGTGAGCGCCAGGATCACAGTCCTGGCGGCGAGACCGATGAGATGTTACAAATGCCTAGCATCGGGGCACACGCGCGTCAAGTGCCAAAGCTGCTTCGACTGCAGCGGACTTTGTTTCCGCTGTGGTCGACCGGGGCATGTGGCGGTGGAATGCTCTGCCGCCCCTCACTGCCCGGTGTGTGCGGCGGGTAACAAGCCCGCCAATCACCAGATGGGGCAGGGGGGCTGCAAGCCTCCCCGCATCTCTCAGCAAGCATCGAGGGCTAGCCAGTCGACCCAGGCTGCCTCCGACGTAGTTCGTGCGTCGACGTCGTCGCCCATGGAGGAGGCTGTAGAGACGATCCAGTAATGGATCAAGTCTCCAACCTCCTGGTCCAGACGAACCTGAACCACTGTGCCGCGGCGCAGGATCTCTTCCTGCAAACCATGGCACAGTGGTCGATAGGTGTTGCCGTAGTCGCGGAGCCCTATTCTGTCCCTCCCCGTCCAAACTGGATGGGTGACTGGGACGGCTCCGTGGCAGTCGTCGGTTCCACGACGGCTCATTCCCCGCCCTTGTCGCTAAGAGACAAGGGCACTGGATATGTTGCCGTCGAGTGGGGGGGGATCACCATATATAGTGTCTATTTCTCCCCCAACCGGAGTTTGAACGACTTCGAGGTTTTCCTGACCAGCTTGGAGACCTCGATACGGCGACTAGCGTCTGGGCACGTCCTTGTGCTGGGGGACTTCAACGCAAAGTCCATTGCGTGGGGTTCCCCCAGGACGGACGCCAGGGGCGAGGCCGTAGAGGAGTGGGCGGCCTCGGTAGGCCTCTGTCTTCTAAACAGAGGCTCCACCAACACGTGCGTGCGACAGCAGGGGGGGTCGATAGTGGACCTCTCGTTCGCTACCCCTGCCCTCGCCGCACGAGTAAGGAACTGGCGTGTCCTGGAAGAGGTTGAGACGCTCTCGGATCACCTGTATATCCGATTTGAGCTCTCCCGGACCCAGGACTCCAGTAGGGGTCACGTGGCGCGGCGTTTATCCCGCTTTCCGCGGTGGGCTGTTGCCAGGCTGAACCGGGACCTACTAGAGGAGGCAGCCATAATTCACTCGTGGCTGTCTCCTCAGGCTCCGACCGAGGAGGTCGACGTGGGGGCTGGCCGCTTTCGCGATGCGATTACGCATGTATGCGATGCGGCCATGCCCCGCGTTCGAGGTCGTCGGCCTCCAAGGAAGGAGGTCTACTGGTGGTCCCAGGAGCTGGCGGACCTCCGTGCGGCCTGTACACGTGCCCGGAGGTCCTACACGCGCAGTCGGCGGCGTCACCGTGGAGACGGTGAGGAGGACCGGCTTCATGAGGAGTACCGACGGGCGCGGAAAACTCTGAAGCTGGCCATTAGCCGCGCCAAAGAAGAAAAAAGACAGGAGATGCTGGAGGGTCTTAATCGTGACCCCTGGGGTCGCCCTTACCGCGCGGTGCGACAAAAGCTCCGCGCGTCGGGCCCCCCCCTTACGGAGACTCTCCAGCCCAGCTTCCTGCGAGAAGTGGTTGAGGGCCTTTTCCCACAACGGGCGGAACACACTCCCCCGTCGATGGCCTCCTTGGCCGGAGACGACGGGGAGCACGGGGAGGATAATGTTCCGCCCGTCCGGGAATCGGAGGTAGGGGCGGCTGTTCTACGGATCCGTTCCAAGAACACCGCCCCTGGGCCAGACGGGGTACCGGCCCGAGTGCTGGCCCTGGCCCTCAACCACATGGCAGACCGCCTCGGGGAGGTGTTCGACGCTAGCTTGGCGTCGGGACGCTTCCCTGAGTGCTGGAAGAGCGGGAAGCTGGTCCTATTGCGGAAGCCGGGACGGCCTGCCGATTCGGTCGCGGCCTATAGGCCCATCGTGCTGCTGGACGAGGCGGGCAAATTGTTTGAGAGGGTTCTTTCTGCCCGCATCGTCCGGCACCTTTGCGAGGTGGGCCCCGATCTGTCGGACGCCCAATTTGGTTTTCGGGCGGGGCGTTCGACGGTCGACGCCGTGTTGCGCCTGAGGGCCGTGACCGAAGAGGCCGTGAGCTGTGGCGGCGTGCTGTTGGCGGTGTCATTGGACATCGCCAACGCATTCAATAGTCTGCCATTCAGCTGCATCAGGGAAGCACTCCACTATCATGGGGTGCCAAAGTACCTGAGGCGGCTGGTGGCAGACTATTTAGAGGAGCGTACCGTCGTGTACGAGGACCGAGAAGGTAATTTGAGGAGTCGGCCCATGTCGTGCGGTGTTCCACAGGGGTCTGTGCTTGGACCCCTCTTGTGGAACATAGGGTACGACTGGGCCCTTCGCGCCGATTTCCCCCCCCTGCTGGGTGTAATCTGTTACGCAGACGATACCCTCGTGACAGCCCGGGGGGCAAACTTCCAAGAGGCGGCGCGCCTGGCCACAGTGCTCTCCGCTCTGGCAACTCCCCCGTGGGATTTGGAGGCGGAAGTGCTCGCCGAAGTTTATCGGCGAGTGGCTGACTTCCGGGCGGAGGGCGGATTTCGCCCTCCGCCCGAGGATGTGCGCGAGTGGCGCGAAGCCGCTCGCCGAGCCACGATGGCTCGTTGGTCGTTCCGGCTGGAGACTCCACGCGCTGGCTTCGCCGCCGTGGAGGCTCTCCAGCCGGTCATCGCCGAGTGGGCAGGGCGGCAGCACGGGACCCTTTCCTTCCGACTGACGCAGGTGCTTTCCGGGCACGGTTGCTTCGGAAAGTACCTGCACATGGTCGCTAGGAGGGAACTGAGTCCCGCCTGCCACCACTGCGACTGCAGTGAGGACTCGGCCCAGCACACGCTGGCGGTCTGCCCCGCATGGGCGGCGCAGCGCCGGGCCCTCACTGCAGTCATCGGAGTGGATCTCTCGCTACCGGCCGTAGTACGCTCCATGGCCGGTAGCGACAGTTGTTTTACCGCGGTCGCAACCTTCTGCGAGGTAGTAATCTCGCGGAAGGAGGCGGCGGAGAGGGCCCGGGAGGACGACCTCCACTCGGACCCGATCCGCCGCCGGCGAACCGGGCGGCGGAGGCCCGCCTACCACAGCCTCATGCCGCCCTGAGTGTGGCCGCGGGTGGACGGGGTGGGTTTCCCCTCCACCCGCATTAGTTTGGCCAGCCGCGAGGGGGCGGCGTCCGCGTGTGCCGGACGTCGCCTAAAGAGAGGAAAACAACAATATTGAGACGGAGCCCGCACCAGGAGCGGGCTGGCGCTAGGAGGGGTCCGGATGTCTTAACAACAGCTGTTCCCGGATCCCTCCTGTTACAGGCGCAGAGTGGCACACCGTGTGGTTTTAGTCGGTCCGAGTCCGACACACCACCCCGCCGCAAACCCCGGAGGGGTGACGGTCCGAGGGGATTTCCACACGTTAAAAAAAAAAAAAAAAAAAAAAAAAAGGGTTTGTGTCAAGTTTTCCTTCTCTCTGCAGTGCTGTTGTCCTGCGTATTTTGCTACCTTAGTCGCCTTTTACGACACCCACGGGATGAATAGGGGTGGTAACACTCACTCTGTATCCTGTATCTCACACGGACAGACGGACAGACTTACACCAATAGAAGGCTACATTATCAGCGAGTAGCATAAGCTACTTTTGCCCGCGATAGCCGACATATACGTGAGCGGAGCCGCGGGCAAAAGCTAGTTTTTAACACGCTTTTATTGGCTCTGTATGTATGTATCTATGTAACGGAATCTTCGATCGTGATTTTGACCCACTTCTAAACGTCGAACTTGAAACTCGTACACTTATTAATAACAATACCGATGACAATACAATAATCTGATAAATTTACCGATAAGCCTGAACAAGATCTTCATCATTAACGGCTTTTTCTATATCTAAAAACGCGGTAGTATCTTTTGCAACGTACTTACTTATAACTTTTTAGTCTTATTGAGAAAATGATCATCATTAATGACTAAAAGAGCAAAAATAAATTACAGTTTAAGAAACACGCTTTTGTAACTAGACGAACTAAAAAGAAGAAAATAATAATCGTAAAAAAATCATTAATATCTAGCGCCTCACGCATTTTTACGATAACGACGAAATATATTTTCTGCTTTTTAGTTCGTCTAGTTACAAAAGCGTGTTTTTTGTTTTTTAAACTATAATTTATTTATAAAATTATTGACTAATCAAGAAACTCGATTGCTCAAATTACTTGTAATAGCTAGCTATAGTTGATAGCTTGAACGTACTACACCATCTGCTGCGTCATATTATCCTTTAACCTCTTTACATACGATCGCCCTTTTAATAATGAATTTGTAGATTCTGATTTTACTGTTTAGAGAGCAAAGTCGATAGTCTGTATCGAGTTAGCTAAAAATAATCCTAAACCTTAGTTGGCATTCGTTTCTGTCTTTTGCAAGCCATTTAAAGTTTGAATATAGTGTTTACTGCCCAAACTAAATTACACCCTATAAACTTGAATATATATTACATGATATTCCTAATGCACATACCTGGAAGTGTCTCGTCGCATGCGAGTGCGAGGGTAGTTGTAATAATTTCTGTCACACAGAGGGGAACGAACACCTTAATTAACAAACTTTACGTAGCTACTGCGAACTTGTGACTGTATCAGCTGACAAGTCTTATGTATCGAGAATTGGCTATTTAAAGTTTGAATTTAGTGTTTACTGCCAAACAAAATTATACGCTATAACATTGAATATATATATTACATGATATTCCTAATGCACATATCTGTAAGTGTCACGTCGCATGCGAGTGCGGGGGTAGTTGTAATCATTTCTGTCACACAGAGGGGAACGAACACCTTAATTAACAAACTTTACGTGGCTACTGCGAACTTGTGACTGTATCAGCAGTGAAGTCTTATGTATCGAGAATTGGCTATTTAAAGTTTGAATTTAGTGTTTACTGCCCAAACAAAATTATACGCTATAACATTGAATATATATTACATGATATTCCTAATGCACATATCTGGAAGTTTCACGTCGCATGCGAGTGCGAGGGTAGTTGTAATCATTTCTGTCACACAGAGGGGAACGAACACCTTAATTAACAAACTTTACGTAGCTACTGCGAACTTGTGACTGTATCAGCTGTCAAGTCTTATGTATCGAGAATTGGCTAACATTTATGAATATTGTTTTCAAGTGTGCGATGTACGGCAGAATAATCTACTACCTTCTGACTTCAATTCCGTTCGCTTGTGTGGAGGTTATTTTTGTCTTCCTTGGAAACAATACTTTCTATTGATGTAATCTTATGACGATTTATTAAGTGGTCAAGGCGATAAAACGTTAAAAACAAACATACTTTTTCCTATATTCATCAAATTAGTTTTCGCCGGCTACTCCGATCCCGTAAAAGTTATTTTGTGAATGAATCGTATAGTATGTTCATTTCTATACCCTTGGCAACATGTGAATATTTTTTGTGGTTAATGGTTGTAAAACCCAACATCAACTAACAAAAGAAAAAAACTAGCAAAAATGTTTTAACTAAGGTATTTGAACAGCATATTTCATAATCTTTCTCTTTACTATTCACTAAAGATATTGCAAAGATAGCATCTATACAATACCTCCGTACTGCAGAAAAACGCCAATCACTTATAGTTAAAGATAATGCGGGCTTTTATATTTAGTATTCCTTTCATGGTCCTTGAGCCTATCCAGTTTAGTACTTTGTGCAGTTACTGATCTAAAATTGTCCGCCTTATATTAAGTAATATTTAGACACGTGAGTGCCCGTATGCAAAGATACAGTATGAATTTGCTAACAAGTGTACAATATAGTTTGCCACTACAAAATTATGCAGCAGTAAGAACCAACTTATTATACATTTTTCGATGCGGGATCACCCCAGTTTGCATAAGCAGGGTGCTTAGATTCTACTCAGATAAAATAATAGAAATTCATTTTTTAAAGACTCCGTGACTAGTAGTGGACTTCTGTTCAATTACGCTCGCTAAGAAGGTCTGCACACACTCGGTATACCGTTTTAATATACGTGTGAGATCTTTTGTTTATTTTTTATGGTATAAGGACGCAAACGAGCAGACGGGTCACCTGATGGTAAGTAACTACCGCAGCCCATAGACACCTGCAATTCAAGAGTCACAAATGCTTTGCCACCCTTGGAGTCCCTCCCTAGAATCAGAAGGGAGGGGAGGAGGGGCGCTTCAATGACTTCGTGAAAAGCTACGAAGATTGCTTAACATCGGATTTCTGTATGGCCATGGTTGTATGGCAAGCATGGCTCTCTGACGATGAAGATAAGATTATATACTTCGAAACTGATATAATCAATAAAATTAATTTGTATGTTTTTTTTCCATCAGCAATTAGTTATGGTAATGATAACCATAGCACGTCTTAAGAACTATCTATCGACGGCAATCGCCGTAGGCACATAATTATAAGGCTGCACGTGCGTCCGTTAGGAAATACGAGATGTATTGGGATATGTTATGAATATCACTTCCTTGTTTTATAGGGTTTTACTCTCGTTTATATGGTGATGCCCGACGGGTTATTTAAGGCTAGATTCTGTATCAAAAACTAGTACAGTCAGTTGGGTGTGTACCATAGTACCTGCAAGTAACACTGCAACACTGAACGTAATGAAAACGTAACCGTCAACGTCCACAAGGACCGAAATCCAAAGGAACTAATGGCAGCGTCGCCAGTCCTTTGTAAAGCCTGACACTGAGCATCATCATCATCATAATCATCATCACTTAGAAAGGAGGTTTAAGCCTAGTATATCACTCTGGCCAGATAGATTGGTACAGGGTTAATGTCGAGTTTTCCTTCTTTTTGCAGTACTGTTGTCTTTTGTAGTTTGCTCCCTTACAGCTCTTATGACACTTGGGTGGCGACACTTCATATTCTTAATCCGTTACCATACGGAATACGGAAACTGAGCAGGATCCTTACACATAAAAAAAGGGCCCTGCTGAAACCGAAACTTATCGGGTATCCGTGAAATACATACGTAACTAAAGCCACTCAAAGTGTTTACTCGCCCACATAAAAGTTATTATTTAAATATTTTCTGTACATTTATGTTACGTACACAATAAGATAAAGTCTTATGTATTTTCTATTATACAATATTAGAATGCTTACTAACCGTGCTGCTCTGAAAATGTTACTTTCTCGTAAGATCAATTACTGAGAAAGAACTATCTCGTGATAGTAAGGGATCTAAGGTCTAACAGTAAAAACGAACATGACAAGTATATGAGATGTTTATATTTGAGATCTATGGACAGGCAGACAGACAGAAGACAAAAGTTTTTTAACTATTTAAATGTAAATGTGGAAGTAAGTTTGTTTGTTTGTTACGCTTTCACGCCTAAACCTCTAAACTGATTTAAAAAATTCTTTGATCAATTGAAAGCTACATTATCGGCGGGTAACATAGGCACTTTTTATCGCGATTACTAACACACGCGAGCAGAGCTGAGAGGAAAAACTAGTAAGTATTAAACTCAAGGATACTTGTTTTCTCAAATTCAATTAATAAAATTATTGTGTTTACGATTATAATTATTGCAACACGTCACTTCCTATAATTAAATTGTTTTTTGCTTCTTTAATTTTTATTAAATAGCTTTGACTGACTCATATGCAAGGTCGGATAATGAAAACTCGTAGACAAAAAGCGACGTCACATAATTCAATAATAGGGCATACATTAAATGAGAGGTAATATTTTCTGAACATAAACTAATAAAAAAGTTGTCTTTCAAAATGGGAACACATTCTCTTCTTTCTGTTTTAACTCTCTTTTATTGCAAAGCTGACACTTTTTTTTAATTAACTTACCTCCCACATACGGCCGTCGGAACTAGGCAAAGCCTATAATATGGTAACTACAGATGAAGATACTTATATTACTTTATATGAATACATATTATAAAGACACAACACAAATTTTCGAGCTAATCACACACACAATTTTATGTCCTGGGTGGGAATAGAACCCACGACCTCTTGCTTGTTTATGTATTGGCCAAGGTTCACACAGCCCACTCAATTTGTCTATTTCAATCGATTTGATCATATTGTTTTTTCAAACCGTCTAGACGGTATCAATAATGGCCTATTAGTCACTTAACCACTCTGTTCATAACATTTATACTCAAATACTGAACTACTGATCTATCAAATATAGAGACTTAAATCAATCTAAAAATTGATATACTTGCACAATACATATGGCAAAGGCGTAAAAAGAAATAAATATTCATATTCTGTACAATATTGTATCGTTTCTGTATTTGCTCAAGACTAGTTCGGAAGTTAACGTTTGTAATGCTGACAGTTTAAATTTACGGGACACTTCAATTTCCTGAATTTCAACGTAAATGAAATGTAGTCTTGAAGTTAAAACCTGTGATTATATATTTGTCTTTATATCTATTAAAAGGCATGTTCTAGTATTTTTTTATTGATATAGTTAGAACTAGTTTATAAACATCTATCTTTTCTAAACTAATCTTGAGTTATATTTTAAATTCGAAACCCGTAGAACCACATAATTTAGTCGTCTAATATTGGTACGACAGCTTGTCATTTACTTTGAATAATCCTTAAAGCTTCTAAATAATAAGTGCTTATCCCAAAATAATGTCCAATCAATGAAAATTAATCTCTTAAATGCATTTTATTTCAGGGACAAATAAAGTAGCAAATCGATTGATTTCGATAAATAAATATATTTTGGCTACTCGTTGTTTTGCATTTTATAAAATTTACTTCATTGAGCGTCACTATATATGTAGGGATTAGCTTCCACGCACGTGCAGCTCGGTTCCCGAGTGACTATCATTTAATCCGTTACACAATTTATCTGTTTGTAAAATTGAATTCAAATCCAGTCTGCGGTTAGGGACAGAATAACAAATGTCTTTGCAAACATTTATAGTATAATTATAAAATGATCATTGATTTAGAAACTAATAATTTTAGGTATGGGATTTATAATATAATAATAACTTCTATAATATAGAAATTTTATAGAAATAATGATAGCGAGTTCGTTCGCATGGAACTTGAAAAGCGCTGCCTTAGTGGGTTCGATTACTAGACCGGCAAAAAATTTAAGGATTTTTCTGAGTGGAAAAATAGCTTAGTTACTCCTTATATAGACAGCTACCTGGTAGTAAAATATTATCAAAATCAATCCAGCCGTTTAGAAGATTACCCGGAACAAACAGACAGATAGGCAGACAGACAGACAAAAAAACCTGGTTTTTAGGCATATGTATAGTACAAATAATTATTTTGACATTACAAACATACACTTCAATTTTATTTATTTGTATAGATATAGATGAACATACCTTTTAAGATTTTGGTACGTTAAATTATTTCTTTGTTTTACAACATGCTTGGAGTCACAATGTTAGGAGATACGTATCTGTACGAGCAGTTATAATCACCCTGTGAAAATACGTTAACATATTTAGTCGGATATAAGTTCATTTACATCTCATGATTTGGGTTTTATCCAAATGTATTTTACAAAGTTGCTGTCAGTATGTATGGTGTATAATATACACAATACCACCATATATGTACATGTGGCCATATTAAATACATATTAAAACTCATTACATACATATAATAATGTTTACGAGAATTAACGCGCTCACGATAGGTATTAAGTACATACCCATCATCATCATCATTAACAACCTCTACCACTGCCAGACATAGCCCTCTCCTGAGAAAGGAGGTTTTGGTCTACTGTACGACGCTGGCCAGACGGGTTGGTATGGGGTCGATAACCATGTACAAACATAATTTATATACGCTTACTTATAATCATAACACCACGAGATGACCAATAATAGTCGTGTTGATTCAGCCAACAGTTTTTCAAGATATTCCTCTACTTAAACATAAAATGGTTGAGGATAAGTGGCCATTTTGTGTTCGCATAATTCACTTGACATTTACTTAAGCAAATATTTTTTGTTTTCAAAACAAGGGATAACAGTGCCTTCGTAAATGACGGTAAAATATCAAATTTCGCAACAGGGAGTTCAAGCTATTTATGCTTCATTCGTCAATAACAGACACACTCTCCTCCCTAGTCATTTCTAATTTAAAGATGATAAAAGACGTCTTATTTTATTCAATTTCGCTTAATTAAGATCTACTCGGAGATATTTATAGCGGAAAGTAGGTGTTAAGAACCCAATCAATACCGAAATAAAGTTTATTAGGAAGTGATATATTTAGAAGATTCATTCAAAACAGATAGATAATGAACATGTATTTAGGAATTATCTAACATCCGTTTCAAAAAAAGATAACTTTTTTTTAATCTTATGGTCGTATTTTCAAATCTACAAACAGGAAATCTATTTTTGAGTTGAAAACATTACACAGACAAATTTATTCCACATCAACAGCCTTAAATAGTCCACAGCTGGACATTGGCCTCTCCTTAGAAAGCAGGTTTTGGTCTACTATACCAAATATCAAATTTCTTCTTTTTTAAGAAGACTAAGGTATTATAACTTTTGTTCTCTGCATTGATATTGGTATTAAAACATTAGGCGAGTGTAAGCAGTCTACATTAGAATTGGATGTTTCTTAAAAAGCGCCTCGTCGCCTAAACGCAGATCGTAAAATCTTGATACTTTTCATAATAGGAAACCCATTCTAAAGTTATGAGTGAAGTTCATAGTATCCATTCATATGTAACTATAATATTAGTTATAAAGTTATAAGTTATAGTTATAGTTATAAAGGCGAAAGTATGTAATGATGTATACTGAATAGTATACTGTGTTACTCTTCTAAAATCGGCTGAACGGACCTGGATGAAATTTGGCACAGAGATCGATTATAGTCTGGAATAGCACATGAGCTGTTTTATCCCGAAAAAAGGTAGTGTTCCACTGGGATAAGCAAGGTACAATAAGAATCAATCAATCAATACAAAGCGTAGGTGTTTTATAAATATTTGAAGGAAGGAAGTAACAGATTTCTGTTCTAATAAGTGCTACCCGCCGGGATTTCTATATTTATTTATTATTTATTTATTATCTATTTATTATTTATTTATTATATCTTTATTGTATACACTAATAGAAAAAAAAACAAAACAAAAGATGAGTTACAAATAGGTAGACGTAACAATCGGCGGTCTTATCGCTCACAGCGATCTCTTCCAGACAACCTTATCATGGATTTTAGGTATTTAACAATTTAGGGTAGTATACATACACGTTACACAATATCACGTGAATATTTAAAAATATTTACAAACATAAACAAACACATTCATACACAAATATACATCTATGGACATTACACATATACAAATACACATACATACATACACATATACCCATACATATTTGGAATATATAATATATTAAATAGGGAATCAGAACAGTATTTATAATGACAGATAAAAATCTTTTAATATTTTTTTAAAAACAGGCAAAGTTTTAGCTTGTCGGATTGTTTCAGGCAAGTTGTTCCAGAGTCTTACTGCTTGCACAGTGAAAGATTTATCTGCAAACTGGGTGGAATGTTTTGGCATTTTTAGTTTTAAATTCTCCGATGACCTCAGGTCCCTGCAATGTGTGATGTGTGGTGTGTAGGAACTCAAAATGTTTTTTGAGATAAGAGGGTGTGTGAGGATGAAACAGAACACTGTATAAAAGAGAAAGAATATGGAGATTCCGGCGAAGGCGTATTGGTAGCCACTTGAGTTTGGAACGATACTCTGAGATGTGATCATACTTGCGTAAACCAAATATGAATCTAATACAGAGGTTTTGGAGTCGCTCAAGTTTATTGGTCAGTTTCGTTGGTCAGCTCAGTTGGTCTTCGGTGAGATCCAGGTAGCTGACATCGCCATAGTCAAGGATGGGAAGAAGAAGAGATTGTGCGAGCGCAATTTTAGTATTGGTAGGAAGGAAGTTGCGTAGCCTTCGCAGAGATCCCGCCGCTGCAAATAGTTTGCGACTAACTTCTCCAATCTGAGGACCCCAGGATAGGATAGGATCCATATAGATCCCCAAGTCTTTAACTTTTTCACTATATGGGACAACCGAACCGTTGCAGGATATAGGTGGTATCTGCTGAAGGTTTACTTTACAGTGCAGCCTGGGACTTCCTACTATAATGACTTGTGTTTTCGTAGGGTTTACACTGAGTCCGTACTCCGTACTCCAGTTACATATTCGAACTAAGTCCCTGTTAATGGTATCCACTGTTTCTGTTAAATTATCTGGAGTACCTTGTGAGTAAATTTGGAGATCATCTGCATAAAGATGGTATATTTAAGTAAAATATAAGTAATTTTCAATAAATAAACTTATATAGTTATTGGTGTCTTGCAAGAATATGTGGCTAGGAGCAGTAAAATTAAAACGATAGGTGGAACGGTAGATTATTTCGACATAAATTAAAATAAATTATTCTTTACGTAGTATTCAACTACAAAGTTCTAATTTTAGCGATACGTTGACTTTACGCCGTAATATTTATAGCGTCTAGGTTTATTTTGGGATATGAATGATCCGTTAATAATAACGGACGAGACAAATAGAAAATTGCTGTTTTGTTCTTTTCTTGCGTTTAAGTAAGTAAAAGTTATTCCTGTGTAGCAGGGTATATCACAAATTTTTAAACAACGATCATATTGAACACTAGGGACAACTACTGCTGAGGGGAGCATTTGACGTTACGGTCAAAAGAATGTAAAACTCTTATACTATACTTGGCTGTCAGATGTTGCACATCGCATGCGACTACTGTAGGAGGTTTGGGCCTACTACACCATACTGGCCAGACGGGTTGGTATAGGATTAGTGTCATGTTTTCCTTTTCTTTGCAGTGCTGCTGCATTGCGTAGTTTGCTCCCTCAGTAGGCTCTTACGACACCCACGGGATGAATAGGGGTGGTGACACTAAGTATGAAATCTAAACACTGGTAACTGTCATTCAAACGGTTTTCATAAATAACGACCGTGGCAGTTTTCTACTTATAAGTAAAGCTTTTACTAGACTAGCTTATACTAGGCAAACTAAAAACTTTTAAAATACCCGATCACATTGAAGTGAACACACATAAAAACTCAACTATGTTTATCGAGGCAAACCGTTTCCGATGCCGTCAAATAAAGACAGATGGTTATGCACATGGCGGACCGCAGCACGTCCGGTGGTATTGAAGGTTTCTTTAATATTCGTTTTATTACCTGCTAGTAGGGCTTTTAAGCCATACTGTGTTTATTGAAAGGGAGGTATTTATAATAATAATATTAATAAAAATGTATTTCGAACACAAGATTCATATTGGAATTGGAAATAACAAAATAAAATACGCACAAAAAAATTTAGAAAGAATAAAGCCTCCGTTTCGATCCAGTACATGTATTATTTTTTCAGAAATAAAATATAAAACAAAATATATGTTTTCAAAACATTCTATCAATGTTAATTTTATTTAACCCAGAAAGCGTGTGACAGTTATTAAAGAAATAGTTAAGAGAGAAAAAGGAAAAAAATACATTTTTTCAGTACAACAAATTGAGTTACTTTTGATTTTGCCAGCATTCTGAGAAATTGTGTGATAACTCGTTAATTCTGACACTCTCCTTGGAATTGCTTTGAGAAAACATGTTTTCCTTATTGTTTTTAACCTTAAATAAAGATATTTTTCTGGGTACTTGGGCGATGCCGACAATTATTGGCATTTAAAAGCCCGTTTCGGTAAAAGGTGAAGAAAGGAAATTACTTCACTCACTTCTTTTACTAAGAGAATAAAACTTTGGAATAAAATTGGCTTGATTTCGAGATATCAAAATAAGAAAAAAGCTATCTAGACTATTCCATTACATTACTTTACATTACATTACTTATTACATTTAACTACATATGCTAAAAAGTTTACCAATCAATGTCAACTATTATCTAGGACTGGTATTAAGTAATGCTATAGAAACATAGTACATATTTCAAGAGCGATAAGGTTGTAATGGCTTTAAGACTGAAGCTGCAAATTAATGATACCCCAACATCAAAAAATATTTATGCTGAGTGCTTTGGTTACATAGAAGACATGTTCATAGGTAATTCAGCATTTGAAGTAAATGCATTATCGGTTTAGATAAAAAATCTAGTACAACACTACCCATTCATAAATAACGTCAGCCTTGTACGTCTCTAAAACATGTGATTAAATGTATATTACTGCAATAAAATTTAAATAAAATTTTAGTGTCATGTTGCAATGGCAGACGTGGCTCATTCTTGTCCATGCCGCGAATGTCACCGACGTCGTGAATCAGTGGTGTTGCAAGCTCGCTGTATCACTGTAGCATAGATTACCCCAATCTATGTCCTGTACTTATCAAGCACTGGCAGCCGCTAAGAGCAAAGGTATTTAAGATCTCTAAATTCCGGACTAACCTGTAGAAAATAGCCAGAGTGCATTGCACGAGTTTTATGTACGTTGCCGGAATCTGAGAAGATGAAATCAGTGTATTGTCTATCTCAAACAATAGTATTTTTTTTTTCATTTGGATTATATAACCTACAGTGACAATGTTTATGATAAATATATAAAAAAAAGTTTCGTCAAACAAAGACCTGTTTCTTGAGTACAAATGTTTAATCAATCCTAGTGTTAGGATTTGGCACATGATAGCTTACAATTGCTAGGAAAGAATACATACTATTTATTTTACTTTTTTGAGCTAGTATGCACTGGATCAGGTAGAATTTTGCTGTGCATTTTTTATTTTATTTTATTACTACAATTATATTATTGTACCTTTAAGTCTGTCTCATTGCTATTCTCTTCAATGAGTTGTATTCGTTAGTACTATCATCTATTCCAAAGCTAAGGCCAAGGGTACTCATAATTCCTATTTTCTGTTAGGAAGATTGCTTGGAAAACTTCTGCGTGGCAGAAGATATAATCCCGGATTTATGACGGGACTCTCAACCCATTTTCCTCATACTTAAAGATGATTCATACTACATTGAGCCGGGATCTCGTAAGGTCCACTCTGGGGCATCTTCATCTATCACTGCTTTAAGTAAGCGAGATTTATAGGTGTTACTTGTTTGGTATAATACCGCACACAGGGACCAAAAGATTAGAGCGAGCTATGATTGTGTGACATGTTAACTGTCCAACAGTTAAATGGAACAGTTTAAGGTTATCATTAATGACAATTGTCTTACATAGATAAGCCTGCTACTCATGATCTAAAAGTGCATGGTTAGGTTATGCGTTTATGGGTCATTTTGCCAACGAGCCGTTTTATTCGACCTCCACGGAATAGGTACTATCATTTGTAAAACTCCCTGATAACAATTATATTATAATTGATATGAGTCAGAGTGAACTTTGTACTGTGACTATGTTCGTAAGTCATTTGGCAGTAAGAAAAACCCGTCAATATCGATAAAATTAATCAGTGTGGGTTTTTACTAAGGGCCTTTTTTTAATTCGACATATTTGTGTATCCTTACCTACATACAACTATGACCTCAGAAACGCGATTCAAAAATACAAAAATAATCTATACTACATACGCGTGGTACTTTTCGAAAACTCGGATATTAGATCGGACTCGGAGTTTTAAAGAGGAACCTTAAAAATCATTGTATTCCGATGTAGGTGCGTCAATACGGTTTGTTTTTATATTTATCATTATTTCATACGGATTACTTTAAATAATGTTAATGGCAAATCCCTTCTGATCTCTTGTTCCGCGGGGAATTAGGGGCCAGGAGTATATGGTGATTCCAATAAAAACCACCACGACGGCGGGTCTCAGATGTCCTACTCTGGAAGGACCGGGACCATGTTACTTCAGGTCCTCCCCGAATTGACACCATGCCTAATCAGGCCCTATCTCACGGAGGAACACTTCCCCCTCAATTGCGGCATGGCGGCCCGATTGCATCTTAATGCAATCAGGCTGGCAATCTATCGACCCTACCGCAGCAATCAATCTGCCACCAGAGGTCCCCACATCTGGTACTTCTGGTAGTACCTACTAATCAACAACGATATCATATAAATAAATGACATTGACTTTTGTTACGAAAACGAACGAGCACAAATATTGTGTAAGTGTTTGAATATGATATACTGTTTGCACACATTTAGGTACATGTGCGAGATAAACGTCGGAGCGTGAAATGTTAACGTGTAAAATGTTTGTCACATTCCAAATACTGTAACATAGATACGGCCAGAGGTGTATTTTGAAATAACGTGCACCATGGATAAAAAAGTTAAGTTTTTCATGAGCTTTCCAAAAGAAGCTTTCCTACGAGAAAGAAAGGAGTTTCGTGAAGCCTTGAAACGATCTCAAATCTATGTCATATCACACTGTTTTTGTATTGTTAGAACCCCAGAATTGTCATAGCATCATAGCTAATTCATCTAACAAACAATAAGTTAGTGTCCGAGTGGGGACCTGGTGTCCTCTAACACAGGTTTTTATAACTACCTCAGGCACCAGCTATCCACTACCGAAATTGTCAAATGTTATAGCGTAATCGTATTTTCATTGTATGTATTTTGGTTTTGGTGAGAAAATAAACGATATTATTATATTTTATTATTATTAGTGTGTAAATTGATGTTCTTAAGTTGCAATTAGGTATCTTGATATATGTGTTGCTTAAAAACTTAAATGTCTCAGTCTGTATTAATAAGATAGTAATATTATACAATGTATCGGTTACTGTTTACTGGGCAATGTGCTTGTTCCTAGACTTTAAATGTCTCACAATCATGCTAGTTGGAACTGTTACATAGATTTATATAGAAACTAACTGTACCCGCCCGGCTGTAACAAGCGTTGCAATACCTAATAAAGTACAAACATTATTAATTATATAGAAATAACATAGCGTCCGTGTAGTGACGGATTAAGAATACGTAGTGTCACCACCCCTCTTTTTTTTTCCGCGCGGCAATCGGGTACTAATAGCCGGGGAACCAGGTATACCCTAGAAAGGAAGTCCCTGGTGCCAAGTGTCACCACCCGTATTCAGCTGACTAAGGGAGCAAACTACGAAGGACAACAGCAATGAAAGGAGAAGGAACACTTGACACAAACCCTATTCCAACCCGTTTGGCGAGCGTTTGTAGTAGGCCTAAACCTCCTTTCTAAGGAGAGGCTTATGTCCAGCAGTGGACTATAGAGAAAGAAACAGAATAAACTTATAGAGCTCCAATATACTTATATATATTTTGTGGACCTGGTATTGTAAGTCTATACAATGATAGTTCACTTATACGAGTACTGGTCAATGAAATAATACTGTTCAAGAAAATTGAAATTCGACCGTCAAGCGATCTCCAGTATAGACCACAGTAGTGATCATCATTGATAGTTCGAATACCAAGACCGATGTTTAGGTAAATTACTCGTGGTATAAGCTTTGTAACATGTGAGTATGAAACCCTTTAAACTTAGAAACTGAGCTTACCTGGAACAGACACATTGCCGAAACACGTTCGATTCGAAATGTCCCAACTAAAAACTTTTCCATAACTTGTTCGAAAGCTACTCGTGAGAAAAACTTACATTTTATTTGACCTCTCATCGCAGCTTCCTCTTACATAATTATATAATAATAAAGGATGCTATAAAGTACTTTGATATACCTTCCGAAAGAAATTACAAAAATGTAAAACATTTAAACCGGATTTGACTCTTGCCATCGTATCGCATCAAAAACTCTTATTTATACTATTTAAGATAAGGGTAAACTACTAAAACATTACATTATTTAATAAAAGTGAGTTATCTATAGTTTTGCTACCGTGTGAGAACTATGCTTCTGCCCAAATAGGAAGATTCGGTCGGAGTGATAAAACGGCCTCACAGAAGTTCATTTTTTGCTATCCAACGAGCGAGTGAGGTTACTGGAGTCCAAATACCCTCTCCCCCCCAACCTTGCCCCTCTGAATTTGGAGCGATTCAAAGGGCTACAACGCACTTGTGACTCTGGAGTCGTAGGTGTCCATGGACAGCGGTAGTCACTTACCATCAGGTGACCCGACTGCACGTTTGCCCCATAAAAATATACGACGGCGCAATAACGAAGGGGTGTTATAAGTTTGACGTATATATGTGTGTATATGTCTGTCTGTTTTTAGATGAGTCTATACTAATTATAAATGTGAAACTTTGAATGGATTGCTGGTTGGATGTTTGTGACTAGATCACTTCAGAACGGCTGAACGGAAATAAATAAAATCTGTTCAGATTATAAGACCTAAAATGTATAAATAAACTACTCTACTACCCTAAAATGTATAAGGAAACTACTACTCAAATAAAAAACTCTTTATTTGTACACCGTTTCACAAGTAGAAGGGTACATAAAAATAGCAGAAATGTATAGTACTATATTGTTGTTTGTTCCATCATAATTTAATGATAACCCCCAAGATTTTATCCAGCCTTTGGCTTGAAAAGGATAGTATAAAACTAATAACTTTTGTAACTACAAATACCTATCCTTCAACTGAAGGGTGGGTATTGCAATAATCAATCACATATTGTTATACATTACATGTATATGAAACAATTTCTCATCTATTGTGTCGGCTCCACGGCATCGGCCGGGATAATGAACGACCTAAAAACGAGCGCTTCTCCACTAACGACAACTGAAATATGTCGGCCGTAATCCATTGGCCCTTTTGTTAGCGTTAATGTAAATTTACGGCACAGAAAATACAGTGAAATCTGTTACTGCCAAATTAATAGATTGTTTCTGAGCAGTCGTCTTTTCTAAGGATTTGGAGGATTTTCTTTTCTAACTTTATCGTCCATCACTCATTTACCTGTTATACATAGGTGAGTGAGTGATGGACGATAAAGTTTCTTTGCAAACGCGGGAAAGTATAATTACTGAATGTTTTCTACTTTGAACAATAGAAATTAGCTAGTTACGGCTTACTTTCTAAAAATAATCAACTTTGCGAATGGCTTATACCAATTTCAGTACTAAGTTTCAAGAAGTATTGTGAGTATTTTATTACGACGACTTTCGCATCAGGGTTTGAGTTATAGCTCATGAATGAATCCTAATTGAACACATTCGTACTTTAAATACGCTATTATTAGTCTTCTACAGCTAAACGTTGATATTTTAAATCTGATTTATAGTGAGTTTAATGCTGTATATAAAAGACAAAATACCTTACATTTTTGATAATCATACTACCTAGGGGTAGTAGTACCTATTACACACGTAATGTTTTTTTAGCACATTTTTAGCCCTCCCCCGGGTGATATGTGGTGTGGTTTTAGACAACACCCCTCACCTAAAATCTCGTGTATTTTTTGGTACAAAGCATTTTGAAATTTTCAGAATTTTAACTTTAAATACAGGTAGATATAATATGATTAAATTTTGGCAAATACGGCATCGCGATAAAAATGTCTAAACAGACATTAAGGTTGCAGGTTTTTTTTGACTGGCATAAAAAAGGAAGGTGTAAAAAAAAATATATTTGTAATTTGAAATGAAATGAATTGAAATGAAATGAATGAAAAATGAAATTGTGCGTTTAACCGAAAAATAAATTTACGTTATATCTCATTATATCGTGATAACCACCCCCCTCCCTCCCTCCCGCTTTCGAGCCTCACGTGATTAATGGACTATCCCCTACCTACGTTGTGACAAAACTCAAAATAAGTATCGCATAAAAATTCTTATCACCTAAAATTCAGGCCAAATTGTATAAAATATAAAGACATCATAAAAGGTCTGATGAAATCACCTGGCAAAAATTTCAGTGTATTATGCTATTAAATATGATTGCTATGACTTACGCTGCATATGTATGTGCTGCTTGGGCATTTTGTAGTCGGGCGGATAACATCTCTCGTAGAACTCCAGGTCGCTGACCTGGCATACCTCAGGTGTTGGTATAATCAGACCAGTGCCTGATATTGCCCTCTGGAGATGGTGTTCCTGTAAATAAAAGGATAAAATGGGTAAGAAGATATTTTATTTTTCGCATTAATTTCAGTCGGAATTTTATATTTTAATTTCAAATACTATCAAAGGAAACCATAATTATAGTTTGCATGAGGAGTGTTAGATACTCTTTATATGTACATTAGATCCGGTGATCCCTAAACTTAATAATAATATGATATTATGGGTCGGTACAGCGCTATATTCCACGTTCAACGTCTTGCACTATTGTTTCTAAGACACGACACATAGCATTCATGAAAATAGATATTGTTCAGAATCAGAATATTAAAAACCGGAGACCACCGATCCCGGACATGGCAGACGAATTCTCTATTAAAATCTATGTAAATATGTAGATCTTTATCAAACAAACCTGTCTGTAAATATACAACACAATATATTTTCATAGTAAACATGTAGACTGCATTAAATTTAACATAATAATTATAACACAGAATGCATGATCCCGCTGGTTGTGAAACAAGTAAAATCCCAGGACGGTAGAACGAAACCGTAGTTGAAATTATTATGTAAATTAACATCAGATATAGTGTATATCAATACGATACGATGCCACGAAACGAATAGCTCAGTAATTTATATATGAATGTGAGAAGAAAATTTTATGTATGCACAAATTGAATGCGCGAAGTTCAAGAAATATAATTATGTTTGATGTTAATATTATTTAGTCTAAATAAACGCAGATGTCACCGTATGATTGTATATATTAAGTACGTTGAACATGATAGTTTTATTAGTTGTTGATCTTAGGAATAGCACACATTAAGGGAGTTTCTTAATTATTATTGTTTACAGCAGTATACAAATAGTAAAAGTAATGGTAATGAAGTACAATACTGATATTAGTGTACAAATTATTTGGGTTTAATTGTAAAAGAGGCATTTCATACTGGATACTATATCTTCATTGAATATCATCGTTTGAATGCATATTCTAAACAACTGTCAGTTCCACTAACGCCGTCCATCTGTACTCAACTATGCTGAAGAGTCTGTTTGTATCTTTGGTTAAACGTGCTTTTATAAGGAACCACTAGTTAAAATTGAAAAATATTATTTTAGTGCTTAACAGCCCTTTCATAAACAAATACAGCAAACATTTGGAACAGAGCATCATTGAAATATGTTACATAAACGGGGAAAATGTATTCCTTATGAGAGGCGTAGACTGCTTAGCGTTGCATGGTTTAGCTAGTATCCTATAGAGATTAGCTACGCCAAGAACAAAGAAATTCTCCACAATGGGACTACAAGATAACCTGAGAAAACTAACTACTAACTTAGTAATAACTTAACGTATTTACTTAGTGCTTTGGAGGTGAAGAAACTAACAATAAATAGACGTTTTGCAATTCGTAACTGGATCTCACATAAATGCTATAAACGATGCTTGTTTATTTTGATGCTGTAGTATTTGTAGTATCTGCGCAATTTATAGATTCTGCTACCTACGTTATCTATGGTGCACTGTGTCGCCATTAAAACAATTGATTCCTTGACTTATTTTTTTATTGACAAGTTCCCGAATATATTTATGAAAAACACAATTGTTGCAATTTCATTTCCGCTGTCGAGATTAAAAGGAAAAATAAATTAATGGAATGCATCTTTTAATTTAAAAAAAACTTAAGACGAGTGCAAAATGCTACTGGTTACAGAGGTCAATGTATTTTGCGAGTGTGATTTTTCCCACAACGCCGTTTGAATGTTAATAAATCACAAGCTAATGAACCCGTCATATAATATACTGATCATGTCCAAACTGAGTTTTGGTGCAAACTTTTATGCTTTTATGAGCGTAATGTTTGCAACTCACCGAAATTAACGGGCCAATAATGATAAGTAAGAAATGGAAATTTTGCTTGGCTAAAAGAGTTTTGGATGAAGTGCAAAAAACTAGAAGCTAAAAGGCAATGCATGAAATAACTCTCCAGTTTCTTTTGTTTTGGAAACTGGAACGATTCCAAAGATGGGAAGTCGTATCAGGATAGGGCGAAGACGCAATGGTATTTGAGATCATAAGTTTAAAATAAATAGTTAGAAAATATAATATAGATAGCAAGTTTATTTTGTACTTTTAAAGGGATACTCTATGCTGATTTCAACTTTAAAAAAAAAAATTTTAACCAAATAATATCACTTCATTTGTTCACTCTAATTATAGATATATGTATTGTAGTATTGCCTACTCTCTATTAAAAAGATCGTATATAGACGTTACGAAATTCTGTATTTTACAGTTAAGTTGGCATCCCCATCCTGGCCAAACGACTGGTTTATTTCGGCACTTAATAAATTACAAGTTCAGTTATTAATAATTTCCGAAATCGCAATAATCGATTATTGTAAATTTGATTCCTATGAAAACCTGATATCTGATTTATCCAGAAATCATTCATGTTATTTTTTTTTAACTGGATTTTAAAAATAATTTAATAGATGTACACTTCTAGAAAGTGTCTTAATTGGCTTATTATAGTTACAAGCTAAGATGAATTATCAAATTGAACGCTGTGGTTGTATAATTTTGAAATTGGACTAATAGCTTCTGTTATATTGGGTTTAGGTTGACGTCATGTCTCTCATTCAAAGGCCGTTTGTCTGACTTTGAGCGGCTGAAGCATTAAATAGACAGCTTTAGACGGAAGAAGGAAGACTTAGTATTTAGAATTGTCTCACTGTAGGCCCAACATGCATAACACATGAAACCGGTTGCATCATACAACGCATATAGAATTACATAATTAGAACGTTATGAAGAAAGTGAGTCACCATTTGTCTAGTGAATGCTTTAACGGGTATGGTGAATGAATACAAATGAGTGATGCAACAAAAGACATATATATTTAGTTTTAAATTAAATTATTATACGAAGTCGTCTTGCATGATTTATTTTGTGAATGTATATTACATCATATATATACACTTGACTTGTCTTTTGGCACAAAATATGTGGAACCAGTGCAGAAAACTGAATTTGTGAAGCCATATGTGCTATTAATGTAACAATTATGTAAAACGGCCACATAAAACTATATAGGTTCATCATGTGTTTTTACCTTTCATTTCAGAAAATGTTAATAATACAAGACATTTGAAATTCGAACACAGGGAGGTCTCTGATATCAATAACATTGCACCGCTCGTTTTCTATTTATTTGTTTGTATATTGTCCGTGTGGTGACGGATTAAGACTACAGAGTGTCACCGCTTTGATCCCGTGGGTGTCGTAAGATCCGACTAAGGGAACAAACTCTGCACACTACAGCACTGCAAATAGAAGCAAAACCTGAAACAAACCCTATGCTAACCCGTCTGGCCAGCGTTGTATAGTAGGTCAAAACCTAGTTTCTAAGGAGAGGCATACGCCTACTGTCCAGCAGTAGACAGTTAGGGGCTGTTGATGATGATGTATGTATACCTATTTCAAGGGATATATATCTATTATTAGCTCAAATATCAATTGTTTGGGGGAGGTTATTGGTCCAGTCGTTATCTAGTTGTAGCCATATTTATTTCAACGCTTATGAAATGTGGTCGAATTATGTTAATCAGAAGGCAAATGTATATTTTAAGATTAATGTATTGAATTAATCAAAGTAAATGTTTACTTTGTATCGATATCAAATAATAAAAGATTTACTAATATTTTTATTCAAACAGAAGCTATTTGGTAAAGAAGGCTTGTTCTCGCAGGTTATGATCAAACATAATATATGAAGGTAATATCTCACTTAAACAGCTGTAATATTACTCCAATTCCCTTCACAAAAAAACCTTCCACTTAAGATGTGGTAAGATAAAGGTAGAAGTGGGCAATGTTTTTACTGAGTAAAAGACATGAAATCATAAGGAAAGGGCTTTAAGAAATGGTGATCCATTTACGGAGGGTAGATATTTTTAAAGATTTCACCTGTCATTCGATTGGGTATGAATGATAAGATTTTAAGTGCGTAATTCATTATCGAATCGTGCGTAATATATTATATGAATTGAATTTGTATTTGAAAAGGATGCATACATAAAAGATTATTATGAATTACATGGAAGAAGTATTTTGGTTAAAAGATCGTAAGGAATTCCAATGGAAATGAAGAACATTTTTTCTGTATTTCATTTCAATCAAACTAAGAGTATAAGGTATTTTGCAAGTCGCAGAACCTACCTTAGTTTACGCCTGATGTTAAAAACATAACATTATCTTAAAACAAAATTTTATTTTATTTGGTAGGTCCCTTTCCAAAAATAAGGAAATATTTATTTCTTTGTATATCGATACAAGAATTGCTTGTTCAAAGTAATTAATTGCATGGATTAGAAAACAAGACCACTCACGAATTAGGAAAATTGAAGGAACAAAAAACATTTAATACCCTAAAATTAATATAATTATAAACTTTTCAGTTACAAGGGAGTCCAAACGATATTGGGAAGGTCGTGAGTTTCAAATTTCGTATTGAGGCCGACTTTGCCTCATTTAAATTACAAGTTTAAATTGGAGAACTTAGACAATAATTTTCTTTCAGTTTAACATAAATATATGAAACGCAAAGTATGGAGTATTTTCTGTTGCGTTGTTTTTCACAAACTCTATTAAATAGACCTGCTATTTAAGTAGAGACCACTAACGCGTCCAACTAAAAATGAATAATTTAGAATGTTGACAGAATTTATATTACCATATTTTATTTAATTAATTTACAGTATACATATAAGTATAGTCATTAAAGTACATTTAAGGAGTTATTAGTTTTTTAAGTAATTATTAACTAATTTTTATAAACAAAAAGTATGTGTGTACATGAGTGTGTGCGTGTGTTTTGGCGAGCATGAGTGCGTTTACGAGCCCGCATATGTATGTTCCGTGACAACATATTTTGCGTCGAATAAAGAGTTCCATTCTCAAGCGCAATACAAATAATACAATAGGAATTTACACTATCAAACCCAAATTCATTTATCCCTGTTTTACAACAGTTTTGTGATGTGATGTGCATGAATAAGTCTTTTAGACAACACTAAATGGCAGGAAAAGAAGGTATCACAGCTGTAAAGGATACTTTGAAAGTTTTAAGAAACAAGAATGCCGCTGGCATGCATTGCCATTATAGCGGTACTAGTTGGATCCGTTCCCGCGTATTGTGAGCACACCCATCGCACAGCGATAAACAAAGCCGCAGAGTTACGTCACTAAGTCGACAAAAACACCAGTGACATCACTGCAGTAATATTTTATCGATGGTATCGTAGCTTTGGGCGAGCTACGGTTATTGATAAGATTGATTGAGTCAAAAGGAAATTTATTTTTATCCCATAAAGATTAGGGTTTTGTTGGTATTGTTTAATAATTTCCTCCACAGATTTTATTAGATTGATGAAAATTCATAAATAAACTTAACGTGAACGTTCGAGGCATCTTAAAAGAAATGGTAGTCGGTTAGTCATAGACATATACTTATCATATTACATTTTAGTAGTAATAGTCAATGAAAAAATAATATTAGTCATTTACAGTCATGTTAACAAATGTGTAATAACACCTGTATACAAAACTTTAATTTATTTGTCTCAATTTTTTGAGAAAAATAAAGGACTGTATGACGATACCGTAAATCATATTATAGGAAAACTACTGACCATAATTTCATTTTAATCCCGATAATTCACATCACATCTACAGCCACTGCTGGACATAGGCCTCCCCTTAGAAGGGAGGTTTTGGCCTTCTATATCACGCTGGCCAGACGGTTTGGTATAGCTCTTTAAAGTGCTATGGTACAGCAATTCTGACATAGGTTATTGAATAAAGAATAAATAGAAAAGGTTAAGTTCGAAATAGTTTGGCACAATCTCTCAAACAAAAATTTTACCATATTATAAGTATAAAGAATATAAGTATTCATATACGAGTACATTAAGCAGGACACGAAAACTAGTTGCCGATCCTAATCTGGAGGGGTCCAACTGGAGTCGGCAACTCACACCTTTGGTAACCGACTGCCACCAGATCTCATCATGTGTTGTTCTAGACTTGCCGCACAATAAACTTGTTTAAAAAAATGTAAAGAAAATCAAACAAAACTACGGGAGTATGTCGCACTAAAATATGCATACTTTAGTTGCCTAAGACATGTTATTTGTTGATATCCATCTGTGATTGTATATTCATCTTGACAAATTTCATCACAAAGTTAATTGAACTCATTACCTTCGCTAATGCTATGAAAATACGTGCTCAGTAAACTTGGCAACTACCCTCATTACTGATACGAGATAAAATAAAATTAGATGCGATGAGCAAACAAACTTGTGTCTTGGAGGAAAAGGTTTGGATGAGTGCTAGGAAGAGAGCGAAAGGAAGAATGTAATGTGTTGTTTACTAACAAAATTGAAAGGAGACATCACACAAGAAACAAATACCAAGAGTTATTTTTATTAACCTAGGAAATTACAAGAATCAGTCAAATATATTTTCGGACGAACCTACCCTGTTGAGTATCATAAAGGCGCTTTGTTAAAGCCTATGTCTGTACTTATATACTAAGTGTATTCAATAACGACACGATCACAAGAGTTATACTATAATAATATAAATTATAAATATATTATTTATTTTTTATATTTTTAAATATATTTTGTTTTTCTTTTGTAATATATTTAAAAAAGTAATCAATATATTTAATGTAATAAAGAGAATAATAATAACTTGAAACACCAGGCCATCTGATCTCCAACTAGGCCGAGTCAGTACTATGGTACGATACGATACTTGTACATTTCTAAACACATTCATATTTTAGATAAATTATAACCACACAGAACAAATTTCTACACTATTATTATTATTTGTCTTGAATGGCAATCAAATAGCTTTAGCAGTCAGAATCATTGAACACTAGTCGACAGGATAGCCAATTACTATTCTTATAAAACAATTGCAAAATTATGTTGATTTTATAATTTAAATAATAATCACAAGTTACAGAACTGATGAAAAAGCAGAAATAAGATATTTATTCGTATATATTTATGTTTATAGCCGGGTGTGGAGCTCTCAGCACAGTAATTGAAGTAGCCAGACAGTACGGTCCAACGCATACAGTCGTCGAGTAACGAGATGGGATTTGTTTTGGACACTCACCAGATTACCGAAGGGAAATGATTTCTACCGAGTTTTGGTATAGAGGCAGGCTTGAAATATCCAACAATATTAATACAATATTTATTACACAACCGTCGCTAATACTATTATTACAAGTATTTACGTTTTGCATAGAATTTGATTGCAACATTACTTAAAATTCGAGTAGGTATTTACCTCGATTTTTTTTTGTGTAATATCTAATTAGTTGTGTACTTTTAGCATGCTCGAAAGAAACCTATCAACGTTTTGTTAAAAACATTTCTCCTTTTTTATACGACTTTTACAAAAATAAAGGTAAATATTACAACTTATTTGTAACTTACATAAAATACAAACAAATTTAACGTAGGTATTTATTTACCCCTAGGATGCAAAACATTTAGTGCAATATTAAGACCCATTTTTTAAATTAAACCAATTTTTGATATTTTTAATTGTCCTTATTATCTCTCGAAACAAAATATCACATAAACTTAAGTCGATAAAGCGTGGCCGGAGTCGAAATAACACCAGTCTTTGTTAAAAATATACCATTTTATTCATGTGTGTATTTCGGTGATGCCCGACTGATATTTCAGACCCCATGGTATCAGTACGACGCCTGACAACGTCGCGGAAGGATGCTACCCTGCTAGACCTAAACTGACAATCTATCTATCTATAACATAAAAAGGTTATATTGGTTTGTGTACGATCCAAAAACTCAACTAATACTGCACTGATTAAGTTCAAATTTTGACACGATATACAACCAGATCCAACCAAGTCACATACGACTCTAATCTCAGGCAACGTAGATGAATTATCGGGACAAATAGAAATTCCAGTGATAAATTGAATGATCTGGGTGTTGTAAATGTTTATAGGGAATGATTAATCAACTTAAATTAATTTGACAGGAAGCGCGCTTGTCACTTTTTTATTGGTAACATAAATTTTAGTAGATCAACTAGAGTACCTAACTAATAAATTCATGCACCAAATAGCTGAGGTAGATATAATACATGGTATTTTATTCTTTTTTTTATGTTAGAGGGGGCAGACGAGTATGTATGTATTTTACAGTACTACTGTATTTTAGATTATCGTATTCAAGTTATACGATCAATAAATCAGGTTATACGAAAATAACCTAAACAGACTCTAAAACTAGCTGTAATGCGTCATTTCACAACTGTTTAACCTTGCAATGCCTTACCTGTCCTATACGAAATTTTGTTTACTATGTAGCAAAGTGTGATCCGTGTGATGACGGATTAAAAATACGGAGTGTCACCACGGCATGGGTGCCGTTAGAGCCGACTAAGTGAGCAAAGTACGCAGGACAAAAGAACTGCAAAGAGAAGGAAAACTTGACACAAACCTTAGACCAACCCGTTTTTCCAGCGTGGTATAGTAGGCCAAAAACTTCTTTCTAAGGCCTATGTCCAACAGTCGACTGTTAAAGGCTGTTGATGATGAAAAGAGGTAGGTATACATTTAGATTAAACAAGTAGGAATTACTTTTCAGTACATAACGAGTTAAAAGTAGTGCTATTGCGATCTCCATTCTGGAAATGCAATAACATTCTTCGCAACCGAAATGTTCTTTAGTTATGATCGTAATTCATATGTTCACTTAAATCCTTTTGTTCCATTTCTCCGGGAAAAATTGCACCGAGACCATTTAAGCTTTTTATGTACCTCCTACTCTGTCTTAATAACCTAGGAATGGAATAAAAACTTGAGTCGTTAAGAAATTGAAGAAAAGGAAATTAATTGGCCCCGTATAAACCGTATTTTATTGTAGTAGTAATAGAGATATTCGCCGCAACGTAATTAAATAGAGTTTGTTCAGCTTTTCTTCTAGCGTTTCTCCGTTATCCTGCATGCGCGTATAGTTACTGCTTAGCTGTTAATGTCGCTCGTCGTATAGATATAATGTTATATTGCCTTTCAGCCTTTTCAAAAATTGGTCTATCAAATATGAAGAATATTAAAAAGTAAAGTAAAAATTTGCATGGCGTACGTGAATCCAGTTTAAAAGTTTTTCTGGATTTCGTTTGAACATTTTGAATTGTATAATTTTTGAGAATAGAATGTAGACTCTTGACATCAGTCCAGAAGGTTGATGACAGAAGCGCGTAAGTAAATATAAAGATCATAACAGTAAAGTTCTCTTCGCTTAACAAATTAATTATATTGCAATCGTCCGGTTTTAATTGCATATATTTTAATAGAAAACAAATAGTTTCCCGTAAAAGATTTCTCTCAGAATGCCAAGCTCGTTCGACAACGACAAGGAGTGCTACAATATTATAGTAATTAAGGACTTCATTACCATTTACAAGGAAACATTGCGAAGTACTCGCCATGATAGTTACCACTTCGAGTATTTCGAAATTCTTCCTCCGAGCATTTTTCCCAAACTAGGTTTGCATCGGTTTTAGTTTACTACGATACGATTTTTTGAGACCTCCACAACCTAAGTACTAGGCAGTATTCAAGTTCTGGAGAAATACTGTAGTCGGACTTTTTAAGGCTCCATCTACTCGTAACGATTGCCAGACGTTTGTGTGGCAACCGGGACCAATGGCTTAACGTGCTCTCCGAGGCACGGAGGGGTCTCAATGTGTAAAGAATGGTCTCCCAATCTTAGACTAACCTGGCTAGGATTGCTTAACTTTGCATTCTGCTAAAATTAGCATATATATGTATATAACAAACTTAAATTAAAATGAATATGAACATTATCTGATGAAGACCTATCAGAGCAATAGGACGTGTTAGGGACAGTTTTTAAAATGACTTGCTGGTGCCCACCACTTCGTTCGCGTGGAATGGATTTAAAAAGCGCTGCCATGATGGGTTCGATTAACGGACCGGGCAAAATTTTATAGGGTTTTTCTGAGAAAAAATAACCTAAGTTACTCCCTATATAGACAGCTACCTGGTAGTCAAATATTATCAAAATCGGTCAATCACATCACAACAAACAGACAACAGACAGACAAATAAATTTTTGTAATGGTTTTAGGCATAGGTATCGTGTAAATAACCGTGAGAGCATGAAAAAAACGTATTATTTTGACATTACAAACAGACACTTCAATTTTATTTATTTGTATAGATAACTACAAAAAAGTTCCATATATAAGTTTTTCCTTTATGAGAATAAGGGGAAACTTCATATAAACTTGTTATTGATACAATCGTAAAAGTTTTGCAATAACTTTAGAACTAGTGAAGTAATAAAGTGCATAAACGGCAGCTTTGTTTAAAAACTTAGTTACTAACTTATAAAAGAGTTAATGTAATATAAGTACAAACGGATAAGCAACATTTTATTTTGTCTTTAAAAGAGTTGAAATTACTATTTATCTATTTTAGATGGGTGAAATCGATTTATGAAAAGGCGTATGCAATAAACAGAGATGACCAATGTATTCTTTTACGTTTTACACGAATGAAGTGGTCTCAGCACTCTCACAAAGAACACAGGAGATTACCTAAGTAAGCTGTTCCTGTACTGATGATACAATAAGACATTGTTTACACTTTTTAGTACGTGTGAACTAGACACACATTGTTTCTTTCCTAGTGAATGCTTCCATTTAAAAAAAAAACTCAAAAAGTAAGTATTATTTCCTAATACGGGTGACTACGTATTAATGTGTAGTACCTCCAAGCGATGAGTTTGGTGTGTACGCCCCCGATTTGCATAAACCTACATGCTATCTGTAATCCATGAATAATATGCAAGTATTCATGAAATGTATCTAAGCATTATTCTGTCTTCTAAAACTTTTAATACAAACAGTCATTTTATACTGTGAGTCTAGATACCGCTATGTAATGTCGTACGTTGCTCGGCAAGCAACGTACTATGTATATTTATTAAATCTAGTTAACTCCGATTCGTAAATTGAACTTCAAACATCTTCATAATAATTCCGTGCTTCAAAGATCACGGGAGAGAAGTAACAGAATACTTTTGAATCGGTGTGGAGTGGTGTTGCGGAGCATTAAGTCCCCACAACAACATCCTTAGTCTGTGGTTTCCACTCCGGTGACGACGGTCGATGACACCTTTAAGGACTGCTACTTGAACTTTCTAGCTGTTGAAAGGTTTTATAAGAAATACAGTTATTTAGATCACGCTACTCGACGAGTGAAAATAAAGAGAGATAGCCATAGGCGTCTGTCATTCTAAAGAAAAAGGAAAGAATCATTGCAACGTTTATTGCCCAGGCAATATCGTGAGGAGTTTTTAGCACCCCGTAATATTCTAACTTGTTAATCGATGAACTTCAAGAACGAATCCATCGTAAGATGACACCTTATACACAATACGACTCCTTATTATTAAGAATAAAGAAATTACTTATTTCTATGTGAGACAGGATAAGTTTGTCAATGTAGAAGTAACACCCCCAAGCTGTTGTATGTAATTTTTTACGATGTGATGAAAATGAAATGTCTTTAAGCCTAAAAAATAAAGTAATTTTATCCATACTTATAAATGTGAAAGTGAGTTTGATTGTTTGTATGTTTGTTACGCTTTCACGCCATAGCCCCTAAACCAATATTAAAAATTCTTTCACCAATGGAAAGCTACATTATCAGCGAGTAACATATTTCGATCCCCACATGGGACATCACTTTGTGTGATACACAAATTGTTGTTCTGAGTCTGGGTGTTCTTTGTGTACGTTTCATGTATGTTTGTAAAGTTCCCCGCAACACAGGATATATTCGTAATGCGGGGGTTGTCTTTTAACAGAAAAGAGAAAGAAATGCTCTAAAATTCACGTGAAAAACAAAACATTTCAATATAAATACATTTAAGAAGTATTTCCCTTAAATTGCGAATTATAAGAATGAATAGTTTGTCACAAAAAGGAAAATGTGCTTTGACTCAGGTCCGTGAAAATTGTATTTTCAGCGGTTGAAGAGAAATTGTGTCGCTATATTGGAACACTTTGTATATGAATTACGTCGACGTTGACTACCTGATAAACATTCTTACCACCGCAGTAAAAATGAGTGTGCGCATTGTAAATAAAATTAACAATAAAGTTTATTAACTTGTAATCATGTATTTATGGACATACATGCCTAGCAAACTTTTTAAAAATTTTAACAAAATTCAGATACTTAATTCATTTTACGGATGCAAACAATACACACAAAGGTGGCTTGTTGCTAAATGTAATCTCTTCCAGGCAACAAACGTTCATGAACAATTTTCCAAAAATTGCTTTTTGATTTCGCAAAATCCAGTGGCATCTCCAGTGTTACATCTTGTGGTAGCGATCACATGTCATAAAGTAATCAACCGTTTTGAGAGAAAATTGGTTTCAGGAATAATATGATTTTCTCTAAAAGATTGGTAGCAACTTGAACTTTCAACGGAATTTAAAAGAGTAATCATTTCAGATTTTGTTTAAGTTGTGCTTCGTTGAGAATTAGATAGCTAACATCGGCATAGTCCAAAAGTGCTTGTACAAGTGCAAATTTAGTGGTATTCGGAAAACACTTACGCAATCTTTGCAAATATCTCATTGAAGTGAAAACTTTACAGCTGACTTCCTGCTACTATAGACTCCAAGATATGTTCTAATAAATATTCTACGTTTTGGCACTTGTAATAATCTTCTGATAATAATTAAAGCAGGTATCAGTCATCAGTATCTCTTATATATACGTCGGTCACTTTCATATCTAATATCACACAAAGTACATGGTATTCGCAAGTTATATACTGTTAAGTTGTAAGAAGACGTGGGCGAGGCACTTGGTCATTAAAAGTGATGATAGATAGAGCCGAATCTCGGCAAAATGGCGCCTAATAAGTGGGTGACGAAGCGTACGCCGGTCAACTATAATGTTATGTAACTTAATATTGAAATTAAATATGATATTCTCAACCATAAATAAACAAATAATTTGACGACATAATATGTCGTCAAATTATTTGTTTATTTACGCTTACGATTTGCTTGTACATATTATGTACAAGCAAATCGTAAGCAGTAGCGACCGTAAAAATATTAATAACAGACAGATCTAATGTTATATAATTAACAGTGGGTAATGTTGCACGGATAATGAATTGCACTGCACCTAAACAATTTTCTGCTTGCAAGAATTTTTATTTTATTATCAAATCAAATCAAAAATAATAAAGAACGCTATAAAAGGCAATTTTCTATTATTAGTGGCAGTAGTATGTTATTCTACATGTTTTGTAGGTAAAATAATGTTAGTAATTACACACTTCGAACAGAAAACTATAATTAATTTATTGCACTGCATACATTCTAGAATGCTTAGAGTACCCACAGGTACTCTTTAGGCTACATAAAGAATAACATAGGAAAGTTCTATTTGAATCAGATGCTCTTAACCGTATAAAATTTAGATAACAGGCCTTCATAGCGTTCTGGGTAATCCACCTGAGGCCAGCCGTCGGGGTGGTTTTTTAGTGGAAGCACCAAATACTCCTAGCTTCTGAGTCCCCGAGGAGCAGCAGATCCGAAAGGACTTTCCACCTCGTCAACAAAAAAATAGGCCTACACAGCGTCCTTCTTAAGGTACAACGTACATACGTCGTAGTGTAACTACGAGTGTGTTATCCACAGACTGACGAACCGTGACAGCCGCTATACCGCGTGGTTTTAAGTGGCTCGAATCCGACATACTTCGAAGTTCTCTGTGTAATAATACCCCAGAGAAGTTTCGAAAGAGGCTAATTTACCTCACTACGTGAAGTCATAGAACTGAAGAAGTCGTAGAAGATCCACTCATGTGAGAATTATAATAGAGCTCATTTAAAAACTTGTTCATATCCAAATGTGTTAACAAATAATTTCTTCAGATTTATAAATGTAATATATTTTACAGCATAGTTCCACTAGTGTCTCTCTGGTTGTAAAAACCTGCTAATATTATCTGCACTGAACACAATGCCAGAGATAAAGGTGAGACTGTATTAATCTTGATTAATACCTACAGTGTCTGGACGTCTTTAGGTATAAAGTCGCACAGGTATATATTTTAAGTCGGTTGTTTGTGAGCTACCAGAGCTTCCTGCTCAATGAGATAGGATCCGTGACCTGCGGGAAACTTTATAACAAAAAAACAACTCTAAGAATAAAAAAAAACGGATTTCTAAATAGGAGAACCAAACGTTTTACTCTATGTGTATAATTTTCCTAACACAAATTCTAGGAATATTCCTAGATTCAACGTATTCCGCCTTTACCATTTGTCCTTAAATACCTTTTGCTCTCTTTTCGACCTAACATAGTCGTCTGGAAAATTACGTAATCAGGGCTTAACTAATCCTAGTTCTAGCGAAGATCGACCCAAATTGTCCTTCAATTAATGAACGAGTTGGGAGTAATGATTCTAAGTAATGTCTCAACGGAGATTAAGATTCCGTTAATTAAACGAAATTATCGCCTGAATTAAAGACTTGCCGTACAGGCGATAGTTGTCACTTTTTCCTGTGTGCCTCTAAGTAGAGTATTGTGTCGATTCTGATATAAATTAAGACGAATCGCTTATTCCTATTTTTTTATTAACAACTTGTAACTTAATAGCTATGCATCGATAACAGATAAGAACTATTTATCAGTATTTTTACTGGGTAAAAGCGGTACATTACCGATAAATACTTAATAGATTTTAAAACTGTTTATTTTTATTATTCGAGAACTTCTAAGAATCAATACGAAATAAAACGATAACCTATTCGTAAATGAAAAAGCTGCTCGAAAAGGATCGTGAGCGAGGGTCAATAGGCGTAATCAACAAAAAGAAAACAGGTCTATAAGCAAAGCCCGCCATTATCTATTCCGAACCACTGGTTTTTATGTTTTCGACTGCGGACCTTGTGAGCGCTGACAAATTGTAAACGATTGATCGAGTTTCCTGAAACATCATTTAGAAAGGCTTTTAGAATTCTGTCCCAATATTAGTATTGATCAGAGGACACTCAAAGGCCGTGATTTGTTAATGTATTTTTTAATAATCTTTTCATTTGAGCATTGTGTCACCTGATGGTAAGTGACTAGCAGCACCTAACAACACCTGTAACTCAAGAGTAGTGCGTTCCGGCCTTTGGTGTATATAATAATTTCACACATAATTTCATACACCGCACACACGGCCGTCTGATCCCAAACTAGGCAGAGCCTGTACTATGGTAACCAGAATGCTGATAAATATACTTATATATTTCTACGAGTAAATACATACATATTTTAGATAAATTACACCTAGACACAGAACAAATGATCGTGCTCATCACACAATTATTTGTCCTAAATGGGAATTGAACCCACAACCTTCGGCTTGGCAGTCACTAACCAGTAGACCAACAGGGCTGTCAGTGTACACTAACTACACTAAGTGAACGTGATGTAGATATGTTTTGTAGCGTTGAAATCAACGATGACGGAAAACTGGGGTTGGTATAAATCCGAACATTCGGTTCGTTCTACGATCGTACAATTGCAATACCACTGTTAAAACGAAAAATTATAACGACTAGCGGCCCTAAGCTCCAATTCAATATCCTATTGATTAATAATCCAGTCAAATACAATACAAATATATTGCCAATTTCCATTTATAATGTTATATTGGAATGTATTAGTACTGATCAACACCGTACCCCACAGCCTACTTTCAATAAAGAAAAAATCCAATAAAGCAGGATAACATCAAATCCATAAACAACAATGTTCCAGCGCATTATAAGCCATTACTCTTCGTGAATAATCGTCTTCGACCCCAATATATCACGGCTGGAATTATGAGAGTCAACATTACACGAATTAGGACACAATGTTGTAGACTTGTAGTACTTATATTATAATAAATTTGCATAATTTTACGATTATACGACAAATACGGCAAAATCTTGCTAATTTAAACTAAAAATTGTTAAAACAGAGCATGCAGTATAAAATCTGATATTCAAACAGATGTTGTTATTTTTGAATTGCATAAGTTTTGAAAACGATGCAACTAAAATCGTACTTGCAAATCCAAATCGAAATTGCTATAAGTTATTTTCTTGTAGAAAACTTCTCTCTCTGCACAATATACCAACCTAAATAAAAACCTAAACCTAGAAATAGTATAGTATATTTATAATTCCCTATGTTTTAAGTGGTGGACGCAATTTTACTTGTCGGGAACCTTTAGAATAGGCTAAGAGTCCATTGCAATGTTTAACTTCAACCATGAGATATGTAACATAGCTGTTGTTTCCAAATATATAAATTTAAAAAAAAAACTTGCCACCAGAAATGAGCCATGCTTCGGTATAAATGGGCCAGTTCGACTGGAGTGATACCACAGCCTCATAGAAAACAAGTAATCGTCTGCGGTATTTCCAGACCGATACGACCTTTAAACCTTCAAGAAAAGAGCGTACTCCTTCCTAAAAGGTCGGCCACGCGTTTGTGACTCCCGAGTTGCAGACGTTCATGGGCGGCGATAGTCACTTTTCATCAGGTGACCCGTCTCAGGTCAGCAATGATCTTGTGTCTCCGGGCGTACATAGTAGTTTCACCGGCGTTTATGGTCACTGCTATGTTTTAGAGCTTAAATTATTTATTTCTGAGTAAATACTCTATCCAGCACGAACAAATTATTTAAATCTGTTTGATATTTCAAGAGATTATCGCGTTTAAACAAAACAGAAAACCACTTGAGCTTTATTATATTACTACAGATTATGTTAGTATAGATAAGATATGTTTTTTTTAGCAGCACTCCCACTCTATCAGAGTCGACGAAGTTAATTTCTTATGATTGTTATGTATCTATTTAATAATGATTATTATGTAACTTAACCTTTAAAGAAAAAAAAACAAATCATGTTTAGATTTAATTGAAATAAATAGGTTTTACAGTCTACTAATATTTATATAATGCGAGGACGACACTGCCTACAGTATGAAAACGGTCGGATAATGGTGATGATTTAAATTAGGTTTACTTGCTAAGTCAGCTGCTAAATTAGGTTTACTTGCTGAGATGTACTTGAGAACTTCTTATAATAATCTTGGGCCTCTCTGTCATTTTGATATAAATTTCTTCTCTTTCTAAAAAGATTTAGTGACATCGACAGTTGGATTCAATTAAATTATACATTCTGCTAAAGTAAAATATAATTTATCATAACGCGGCGGCCTCGAGGCAGACCACCTGCGGTAGGAGAGCAATGGATGGCTTTCACAAAACCGCCAGGAGTGGCGTGATAGAGAAGAGGCCTATATCCAGCAGTGGGTGCGACAGGCTGCTTAGATAGATAGATAGAAAATTTAATTCCTCACCTGTTACAACTAATCATGATATACAAAAAAAAAGTTTTTTATGAAACAAAATTTAATTTAAAGCTAGCTCAACATAACCAGTTCCATACTTATTTGCATCCTCAAATCCGGTGCTTTGTTTCCTTTGAATATTTCGGAGCAGTAAATTTGTGTATGAATTTATATGACGATAATTATCATGACTCTCTAAGCACGAAAAGCCTTTGGAAGTCACAAGC
The DNA here is from genome assembly GCA_902825455.1 of Arctia plantaginis. NCBI lineage: Eukaryota > Metazoa > Arthropoda > Insecta > Lepidoptera > Erebidae > Arctia > Arctia plantaginis. The sequence continues at coordinate 3,480,368 of CADEBD010001048.1, read as the reverse complement.
AGTTTAAGAACAGAAATGTCAAATTCAACTTTATAATTTCGTTATTCCATACCATTTGTATGTTATTAATATATGAGTCACAATAAGTATGCAAATTAGTTAGTACTTTTTTATTACTGAAAATAAAACTGATTTTATGAAAATTCAAATTAAGGAGTAAAGAAGATCAGTAATTAATTTGAAATAGGAATGGATAGAATATTTTATCACTGCATTGTAAGAAAGTTCTAATTCAGACCGCCATTAATTTGGATTACTGTGTCTAAATTGTCACAGATAAGCTTTGAACAGGGACAAAAACTTTAAGGCGGGTTTATGTCAGTATGTCAAGCAGTAGACGAAAACAACGACGGATACAAACATTTAGAACTATTTATGATTACACAATGTAAACATTGTAATGCTGAAGGTTATGTATCCATTACTTTTTATAAACATTTCACCGACCAATAGAATAAAAAAGACAAATCAAGTTCAACATCAGCTACCGCGCTATCCTTGTCGATATTTTGTTGCTAAGTTTATTTAAGTATTTACGTACATAAATCCTACATAGTATATGCTTAAAACCTTCAAACGTCTCTGTGTATTGTCATACTAACCAGAATCAATACTTAAATCAATTAACGTAGATTGACTGTTGTATTTATTCATCAGCACGACGGTAAAAATACTATGAAGCAACTATACAATTTGATAGCTAATAAAACATATTCATAGAACTCTTACATATCTCGGCAGTAGAGCATCCTTAAATTCGGGTGTTACGTGGACCGGGGTCAATGAACTGAGGCCCGGCCGAACCGCTTGGTTACTCGCTCGCTAAAGTATAACATGGACGCGTCGTGGGTTTTGCAAATATATTAACTATGTATTTTTAGCCAATTTTTTGTTTACGCTATAATAATCTTATTTCATCCGGTAACTTCTAAACTATTTTAAATCTATTAAAACAAATGAGGTATTTTAGGAGCATCGTGATTGTTCGATAGTTATAGGCTGTGACGTAACATGACATGAACGCTACTCTGTATGGAGAACACAGTCCCGAATCAAATAAATGTTTTAAAATACACGTTGCTCGTTGTTGAGTTTAAAATCACTCCTTGGAAAAAAACCCCAAAGAAATTTTAAATATGGGTAATAAAACACACACAGGGCCATCTAAAAATGTCCACTATATCTAGATGATAAATATGTATTTCATACTTTGTAGATAAGAATACCAGACCAGAATACTTTCTTGTTACAGACTTAATTTTTTTTAATGTTTCATAATATCATGAATCCCTACATTAGTTGTAAAGCACCTTTTAACAATGAGTTATTTATTCAAAGTACCTACATACCAGTGCTTGAATGATATAATATTTTATTGTATTCATAGGATATTCTTAAGTTGCATAGATCACAGCGAAACCACATTAGTATTCGGTTTGGACGAAAATATCGTCTCGTATCCATCTCTTCATGAAGGAAGATACACTATTATTTTCAATGCAATGTTGTTTTCAGTCGTATCCTTATAATACTATTGTAAATAATGCTGTGTCAGCTAGCTAAAGACGCATTGCAAACCGCGTCATGTAAAGTTTGATTGACGTTCTTGTTACTGGCAGAATTTAAAACAATTGGTGTCTAAATTCTTTAAAGTTAAAAATGCGTTGGAATGAACACACTGTATTATTCATAATTAATATTTTCTTATATAAAAATACATTACACTTACATAGTATTATTATTTAAATTTATTTTTCTTCAGACTCAGCAACATAAATATTTTGCACAGCTATTCAATACAAACAATATATGTAATGCAGTAATATAAACAATAACACATTTAAAGGTTAATGTGATTTTATATGGACGAAAATACTGCACAATGTTTCACACAGTCATTTATTTGAACTATGCATTTGAAGGTCGCATACTTTATATAAGTACATAACCAGATACAAATAAAAGACATTGGAATATATTTTATTTAAGACATCGATATCATTATCATTTTAGACATAGGATATCCACTACTGGACATAAGTCTCACTCAATGAACTTTTTTTTTTGTTAGAGGGGGCAGACGAGCAGACGGGTCACCTGATGGAAAGTGACTATCGCCGCCCATGAACGTCTGCAACTCAGGAATCACAAACGCGTTGCCGGCCTTTTAGGAAGGAGTACGCACTTTTCTTGAAGGTTTGAAGGTTTAAAAAAGATCGGTTGAAATCAATTTGTAGCCGCCATCAACCTAACTTTATACAATCATCTGTAATATTTAAAATATTGCTGGATATCCTATACTATACATTCTGCACCTTTAGAGCCATCGGCCCTCACCTGTGCGAACCATGTGCCCTGCTGACTGTTATTTAAACTGTCGTTCGTCTGCGTATCTGCTCATTTAGGATTCTCCGATTCACATCTCCAGATATAAAGTATATATCACAACTAGTGTAAACAAATTTACTCTTCAGTAGTCTTAGGAGTGACAAATATATGTGTGGTGATTTTCCTCAATGTAGAACTCCAGCTTGGTCAACCCAACCTCCTTTTGAAATTCGTGTGCTTTTCAACCACAATAACACACAATTTTGGTTACGTTATCCATACATTTCGCGATTGATTTTGATTTATTTGAAGGGTCGAGATTCAGGGGGCCAATAAACCATAGAAAGCCGTTTTGGTCATTGTTTTAATTACCGGGTTTTGTTATACAAGTGTGAGAAATATCTGTTTTGAAACCGGTGACTTCACTAATATGGTATTAATGGAGACAGTAATATTTTCAATTAAGTATGACATGAATAACCACAACCGCTTTAGATAAATATACCTGATATTTTGACCAGGACTTTAAAACTCTTTCTTTAGTGTTTAAGTGAATATTTCAGAGTTTTCGAGTCGAAGACTTACTATGAGGTACATTGTTAAACTTCAAATGTAGCATGACTATGCAAAAACGTGATATCAACCCATAAATGCTCATCATAGTGATAAATAGCGCCAATTTAAAATATAAATTTTACGTACGCATCATGGGTAAACACAAAAACAATTACTTTTGTTTCAGAAAATTGAAAGCCCGCTTTACAACAGATACTTTGATTTTCAATTGTTTCTTAAGATCAAAGTTGAAACTTTCTAAGTAAAAATTTAAATGCTTTTAGGGTTGTGATCATAAAACTTCGTCCCCAGCCATCTCCTTCAGCTTTTATGTGCATTTTATCCAGTTTAATACAAAACTATGAGACACTGTTGTTTTCTTGTGTTACATAACATTGTTCTGTATAAAAGCAAAATGCTTCCTACCATACAATTACGTTTAGGCGCTGGAGCGACGCTTTCCACTTTTTGTTTGAGAAGAAAATGTACTAACATGTTTAAAAGAAGTTTTTTTAACGTGTGTTGTGTAGGACCGACTAAAACCGCACGTTGTGCCCACTCCATGCCTGTAACAGGAGGGATCCCGGAACTGCTATTATTAAGATATCCGGACCCCTCCTGGCGTCTGCCCGCAAAGCGTGGACATCAACTTCAGGCGACGTACGGCACACGCGCCCGTCGCCTCCTCGCGACTGGCCACTATAGCGGCTGGAGGCCAATACCTGTATTCGTCGCGAGGTCGTGGTAAGCGCGTCCCCGCTGCTCGGTTTACCTGTTACAGGCCTGTCTTAGGGCTTTAGATGACTGCCTGCTTGATTGAAACATCTGAGGCTGCATTCGACGCTTAGCGTAACAAAACTAGAATGATGTATTGTCATTAACTGATCGACTTCATCGGTCGATCGTATGCTTCTGCTGCTATTTATTAGATAGTGACGATAAAATAGTAATCAGACGCTATCAAGCTAGAGACAGTTTGAATTATGTTACATATCGTCATGTTCTCCGTTTACTAGTGACGGTCGGTTGCTGCAATATAATGAAACCTAGCCAGAGAAACCATTAATGGTAATAATTTTTCAATGTATCTAATATATACAAAAATTGGTTCTCTCAAGTTACTGAACACTTCAGACGCTAATGTTTGAGGAAAAAAAGATGTATCAAATCTCGTTAACGCGACGACAATAAAGGTTCCATATTGACCAGTCTTTTGTTAAAAAGTCTAATAATCTATAAACATCTATTACATCTATTTATTAATCTTTATAAGATGGATATCCATACTTCCATACTTATATTATAAATGCCAAAGTGTGTCTGTCTGTCTGTCTACCTGCCTGTTACATTTTCTCACTTAAACCGCTGAATGGATTTGAATGATATTTGGTATAAAGATAGGATTTTTTTTTAAAAGACAACAGCATTAGGAATATATCCTGTGTCGCGGGGAACTTTACAAACATACATGAAACGGACACAAAGAACACTCAGACTCAGAACGACAATTTGTGGATCACACAAAGTGTCGTCCCATGTGGGGATCGGACCCACAACACTCAGCGTAGTATTAAGCGGCGTGGCGACCGCTAAACCACTATGCCATCCGTGCAGTCAAGTTGAGTTCGGGAAAAAACGTAGGATAGTTCTTATCGCAGAAATCAACCTTTAAGGGGGTGAAATGGGGGTTGAAGTTTGTATAGGGAATCAATAACCGCTGAACCGATTTAGATAAAATTTGGTATGGAGATAGTCTGATCTTTGAATAAGTACATAGACATACTTGTTACCGCGATTACCGACAAACACGTGTGTGGAGCCGCGGGCAAAAGTTAGTAATTAATATTTCTTAGATGGTTATTTTTTATCTTACGACTAGACATACCCAGTAGTTTCAACTCAGTTTATGGTCGCATACTAAATAGGCTCTCCAACGCATTCAAATAAGTTTTCAACCCGGTATTGTAGAACCGTATATTATTCCTACATTGAAACAAACTTACAAACTTTTCAGCTTTTTAATATTAGCATCAATTAAATAAAGCCAGTAAATCTGAAATTTGACAACTGTCACCTATGTTTTTAAGGACAACGCGTCATAATTATGAAAATTCATTACAAAAATGGGGAAAGTTACGCTGAAATCGATCGCAAACTTCGCCAAATTTTCAGTTTGCACCTAATGTGTCAACCATTCGAAGAGTGGACAAAAAATTTGAAGAAACTGGGTCGATTATGGACATTAAGATTCCTTTGCGTACGATGTGCCGGTCGTTCTCTTGAAAACATTGCTGCTGTAAACGAGTGTCGCCGAAAACCCGAAAACATCAATTCGTTATCATTCTCAACAACTGCAAATTTCATGAAGCACTACGCACCGAATTTTGAAAAAAGACCGCCTTCATGCGTATAAGGTTCAGCTAACTCAGGAGCTCAAACCAGCTGACCACGGAAAGCGCCGGCAATTCTTTCAAAGGGTAATGGAGCAAAGTGAAGTCGATGCCAATTTTTCGAAAAAGTCATCTCCAATGAAGGACATTTCAATCTGAATGCGTGAATACACAAAAACGTGAATACACAAAATTGTCGAATCCTCATGTAATCCGTGAGAAACAAATGCACCCACAACGAGCAACTGTCTAGTGCGGATTTTGGTCAGGCGGCGTGATTGAGAGCCTTACTTTTTTGAAAATTAGGCCAAAATTGTAGTGACTGTGAACGGCATTCGTTATAGAAATATGATAACGGAGTTCTTGAGGCCTCAACTGGACGGCATGGATCTGGACAACATGTGGCTTCAGAAAGACGGCGCCAACTGCCACACCGCGCATGAAAATGGGGCATGGCGCATGGGGGCCATTTGCCGGATATTTTATTCCATACTTAATCGGAACATGTCTTCTTTACAATCCAATAAAAATATCACAATTCTTTCATAAAATACGTGTTTTTATTTTAAAATGTAAAAGTGCACTTTTACTGAGATACCGCTTATATGTAGTAATAAAACTGAGTTCTTTTATTTCTACCTAAGACATGTCGAGTGAAAGCTTCATTATGGTAGACCTAAAAGCAACATAGGCGGTCAACAACCTTAAATTACCTAACTCTTCAAAAATTCATTACAGTCGGTGGTCTGTAACAACAAACTGCAATTTTCTTCAACAAGTCTATTGATTATGGACTTTATCCAAACGGCGCAGATTTTAAATTGGGTTGTACAATGAAGTTGGATTATTCATTTAATCGTTGAAATGGGACAAGTTCTTAGATAACATCTATTTGATGTCTCGAACATCACATTAGGTACTTTTTAGCGTCATTTAATAGTTGTAATGATATCGTCAGACAAGTTAAATTTTATGAAATATCTCATGAGAGCTATTTCTGTTAAAATTGTGGAACTTATATCACTAGCGTGTTTTTACACGTTTGTTTGGGTACCTATTAATAGATATGGCCCAACAAATGGTAAACGGGTACCAGGGTATTACGCAACGTCGATGTTATCACTCGAGCGTTGCCAATCTTCATAATTTTTAAAGAAAAATGAACTAGGGATTAATCTATAAAATTAGAGAATTCATTCGAAAATAAAAATAAAGAATTGTGAGTCGGCTAAGCCGGGTAGGCTTTGTCAGGTTTAGCTGATTGTATATATAGATTTTATGATATACGAGTATAATATCTTTTTGTCTATTTTATTGTTTACATACTCGAGATCGCGTATTGGTCGATTTCTTTTCTTGATGCCTTTTAATTTTGTTGATTTGTTTATTGAAGAAAACATGCTGTTAATTTCTAGTAAATATTACCGTCATTACACCGCCACATACTATATTTACTAAAATTATAACTTGTTATACCGTTTTATTTAAAAATTTCTTTTGTCCACTTCTTGTACACAAAAACTTTAAGTATTTCACATATTTTTCAATACGCACGTATAATATACATAGATAATACAACAGTATGAAGGCATTAATAAATCACTCATCGTGAAAGACCAATACTATTATTAAAGATCAATATATCAAGTGACGTCAAATACCGATACTCTCCCTCTATCAAAGCTGAGGCTGTATTCACTAACAAAGACACAGTACTAATCAAGTGGAGCTGTGGTTTTCTGCGAGTTGGAGTTACTCGGGCGATTCCAAATTGGAAAATTGAATAATCCTTCTCATTATAGATGTGACAAGTCAGGCCGCGTAAAATCAAGATGAACAGATTTATATTAGGATATTTGGTGATGTAAGATGACTCCGCAAGTAAATGTCGTTTAGAAAATGAATACCTACTAATTAATGTTATAAATTCAAAAATAAGTAACTGTCTGTTTTACTCTTTTAAGGGTATTTCGCTGCACCTTGATTGTTGAGGAAGAACCGAAATAAAAACCACGGGCAACAAAAGCTAGTATATTATAAAGAGACTGCGCATCTGCAATTTGATTCTCGCAATTGACATCTAAGACTATGCGTAGATCGAAAGTCTTATGAGCTGTAGGCCAAAACAGAGACATCTATCACGCGGTTCTAGTAAAACAAGTTTATTTCACAGTTTTATATTTGTGCCGCACACGCACCGATTTTATAGTAAGTGAGCTTATAAGGAGATATAATGTTTTGTCTACATCTATAGAGGAATATTCCAGACGCCGCAAAACTCGTGTACCGAATTTCTGAGAGACACGTTAAGCTGTCTGCTCTAAACTGTCCCGCATATCACAAATATGGCGGGTATTTACGAGCCTATTAAATTGTAACTGTCTGTACAATCAGGCAGTGTTTAATTATACAAAGGGCTAGAATGTTGGAATGGTTGATTGTTTTTTTGCTACAGTTGAAATAAACATTGAAGATAGTTATAACGCTTTTACCTAATTTTCATATTTTAATAATTTCCTGGCACAAAACGGAAGGGAACCAAAATTCAGCCTTAAGATTCGACTTGGATCCTGTCGACGGCTATTATGACGTTTAATAACTTTAAAGGCATAACATTGAGATCCTAAGAGCACCTACTATTATAAGCCTAAGGTATCCCTCACTTTGAATATAGGCCTCGGCATGAAAATACCATTTAGCAAAGCAAGCAATAAAAAATCGAGAAACAGCATAATGCATTTGTAACAAGTATTGCCATTTGCTTTTTTTTTTCAAGTTAACGTGATATAATAAACAGAGTTCGATGCATTGAAAGAAGACATTGAATGTCAGTACTGCCACTTTGTTGTAAAAAAGCAACATATATGTATAACTATTGTTTATAAAGATGACACGCTTTTAGTTATGATTCTTTAAAATATAACAGAATCCAGAGCTTTAACTATCATTCGAGAGTAAAAACTATTATCGGTTATGCAAACCCCTGAACAGTATAAAAACTCACTCTTAAAACCGGATAAAACGGAGACAATGTATCGAAAATATTTGTCGACGTCACTACTCAAAGGCAGCTTTGTATATTAATATCAAAATATACATAAAACATACGACTGTTTTGTTTGTGTGTTGGTTCGTCGACCCCTGAATGTGAATAGGAAACGGATTTGGTAATGGTTTTTTGTAAATGGGACAATTAAATGCGGACAAATAATATAAAAAATCACGTTTATAATCAAAAGAAATAGACTGGGCATCACAAGAACAGGTCAGAAGCGGAGTGATGGGATAAAACGCTCGTGGGATGTAGATTATATCGAATACTCGTGGATCTGCAAATATGTATTTCAGAGTTTGGGTGTTTTCTTTGTATAATATCTGTTTTTACAAAAAAAAATATAAGTTCATTTCATTTTATTCTATCAGTCAGTCAAAAAGCTCTGCTTAGTTTGTAACTAGATGGCGTTTTGTGTTAGATGTCCGAAAAAATAATGTTGTTATTATTATTATATGCCGGAAGACGAGATTTTATAAATAATTTAACGATTGCTGGTTTTTGAATGAATTAAGAATATTTTTTAACGTTATTTAAGGTATTAAAAAAAAAGTCAATCTTGAACCTTTTTATATATTGAAATTTAGTCGCTCCCCTTCACACAATGACCACGACATTCTTAAGAAGAGAAAATTGAGGGGAGAATAACAACTACCTTCGTATAAACCACATTTGATATTCATAACGAGCATACTTTATGCCGTGTTTTGTCAAAAAATCCTCCTTTTAGTTAATATGATATCCTTTGTAAGACATCGCTTTGAGAATAAGTTTTGCGAAAGAGGATAAAACTCAAGATCCTTGAGTAAGTATGCAGTGACTAGATGCTATGATTCTTTTTTATACAAAGTTCAGCCTTTTATAAAATAAAAATAGAATTTACTGAAAATATATCAACGCGGTTAGTGTTATCAACATAAAACATAAGCAAATATGATCATGTTATTCTCTTTTCCCTTGCTTATAATTATACTAAAGTGAATCAAATTAATAATAATCATGTTGTCAGTCGTCAGTCATCATCATCATGTAGTGATAAATGACAACAGTTCATTTTGGAAGTTTTTGGAGTCTATGGATTGACTACCTGTGCAAAGTATTTTTATTGTTCACTGAATTCCTGACCAATTACTTTGAATTTTAATAAACGATGTATACCCGTGTATACTTAAAATATGTACAGCAGAAAAATCAAGATCAACTGTGTAATACCGCATTTCAGATTCTAATATTAAAATAAACTAATATTTGAAATAAAGTACGGCGTTTCTTGTGCCTATTCTATACTAAAACAAACAGCACTCGATCCTAAATGGGTTTTGTTATCTCAACATCGGTGCGGGACGCTAAAAATAAGTAGGGAGTATTATGGAACAGGCGGGGACGGCAAACGGGGAATACCAGATCGATTTCATAACGTACGCATGCACGCGATTTCCAAAGGTTTCTATACAAAGTTCCATATGGTTGTACATTGCTAGTTTTTCCTACACGTGGAAATAAATAGCTTTGTTCTGTTTGCACATTGTGTGTAAATTTCTTTTTTTACTTCAAAATACTCGTAATTGTAGTACTTTCAGACAGTAAACGTAACAAATTTCATAACGTATCCTGTTTTGAGGCCAATCTTTTGACAATTTTATTTAGTAATTCAAAGAAAAGAAATGAAGAATTATTAATTAGTTTTAAATTTTAAGTACAAAAAACAGTGCTCAGTAATATTTTTGATGATTTTTATTGCATTCCTATTTTCTTCTTATTCCTATTTAGCAGAAATATAAATATGCAAAATCGATCTAATCTGGCGTGCAATGGGAGAGGCCTATGTCCAGCAGTAGACTGCGATAGGTTGATGAAGGCAAATGTGCAATCAATGCACAGTTTAACGTTTGTGTGATATTTGATTATTGATATGATATTTTATAATAAATTTAACCGTTGCAGGGCCATGCTTGGGCAGGAATGGACCGGCTCGACTGGAATGATAACCGAAACCGAAAACTCTCTGACACATAGGTATGCAGTGTTGCTACGTTTCATTACAAATTAAAACAAATCATTCCTTTACACTGGCAGTTTTCCTTTAAATGAAACAAACCAACAGTACAAGTCCGAGAATGTTTCTATTAACTCTAAAATTTAAGTAAATGTTTCTCCGCAATCGTTTCTGGTTGTAAACAGTTAACGGCATGCACTGTATTTCTGCTGCATGTACAATTTGTATACTTAAAAAGAAAAGAGAGCGGCTTTCTCTTGAATATTGCAAAGCACATGTGTACGAATAATACATTAAGTATCGAATCTTTTACACAAACTGATGTCAGTATGGAGTACAAAACATTATTAGTGTCCAAAAAAGACCCGAAGTTGCATCCAAAAGGATTCGATTATTTATTTAGTACTCCTTATGTTACGATACGCGCTAACAACAAATAAGCACAATGGCAATTATTTGAAGATGACCAATTATATTTTGCTTTGTGTATCGTACACCTGCAGCAAATCTACTTCCAATTTCATTTACAAAGAATTTCTACCATAAACTAAGATAATCCACATATTATTTTGCCAGTGAGCGTTTATTAAAACTATCCATTCGGTCAGCATTCCTATTTTTCCTTCCAACTAACTCCTACTCATTCAACGTTCGGACAACTTAAAAGTACAATCACTCGTATGCTATCAACACTGCTCAAAAATCCATTTTTTTTTTCGAATTATACAAATCAAAGCCGATATACGAAATTCGTAATCAGTTATATTTTCTCTATTTCCTTCTATGACGGCCTTCTCTCTTCTCATCTCTATCTTTGTAATTTTACAAAAACATTATTATTATTGACGGGCCTGTTGGTCTAGTGGTTAGTGGCCCTGACTGCTATACCGGAGGTCGTGAGTTCGATTCCCACCCAGGACAAATATTGTGTGATACGCATGGTCATTTGTTCTGTGTCTGGGTGTAATTTATTAAAAATATGTAAGTATGTTTATCAGCAGTCTGGTTACCATAGCACAGTCTCTGCCTAGTTTGGGATCAGACGGCCGTGTGTGAGATGTGTGAGATATATTATATTGCTCCGGTCTAAAATAAAACTAAGAAAAGCGCAGAATGACAATGATGATTAACAATGACAGATGGCAAGACGTGGCCGCTTTTTACTTAATAAGCGGTCAAGGTCTGTCGAAGTTTCCAGGACCGTCTAAATTCTAATAAGATTTTCTTTCTTTTCTTTTTCTCAGTAGTGAATTTTAGTAGGAAATAAACGACATGGAAAATATAATGATCCGTGTGGTGACGGATTAAGATTACGGAGTGTCACTACATACTATTTATAATGTTGGTGTCTTAAGAGCCAGCTAAGGTAAGAAAATACGCAGGAGAACAGCACTGCAAAGAGAAGGAGAACTAGATACAAACCCTATACCGACCCGGCTGGGAAACTCGGTATAGTAGGCCTAAACTTTCTTTCTATGGAGAGGCCATGTCCAGAAGTTGACTAGTATACTATAGGCTGTTGATGATGATGAAAATATACTGATAGAACTGACAGAGCATTTTGCTGGACGTTACCTTCCAACTACGGCCTATAGAAAGTTTAAAATAATAAACTATTTTAGGTTAGGGTTGACTTAATATAATATTATATTATTACCGTAAAAGGAGCTTATATCCAATTTTCTATCGGTAATATATTATGATGATTATATTTCCTAATTTTATATGGAGTCGACGCAATGTCGCAAAATATTTATTTTATGGTCAGTCTACTGTCTGAGTCCCTAGGGAAAAAACATTTTAGGACGGGTCAAATCAAAAAGGTAAATTTATTGTAAGAAATACGGCGAGGGAGCTAGGATAAGGGATATCCTAAGTTACGGATAGGAAGCAGGACAGACTGCAATAGGTGAAAAAGTCGTCTTAACGGCCCCTTATGTACCCATGTCCTGTGAATCGGGGCCTCTAGGAGAGGAACATCGACTGGTTAATATTTACACCCGTAAATAAATTAAGATTAATATTCCTTAAATCTGTACATGACGGATAGTACCATATATACACTAAGTTTTCTTAAATGATAACCTACTAAATCAAAATATCAACACGCATTTAGAGCAGATAGGTATATTGAAATGTTATTATAGCAGTGCACAACCCAGATTCACAGAAAATGGTAAATATGAAGAGGATACAACAAAGACGTGACCTTTATCTTGGTATTATCTAATATATTTTTAACATGTGTTATATCTACCATCTAGTTGGCGCGGTATAACTCCGATAAGATATATTTTTCTTACGCGTTCTTGACCGAGCGCTGCTTAATTCTTATCTAACCGAATTTTGCTATATATATAAGAATACTAAAGCGACTTTACTAGGGGATTTTGATATTACCGACAATATTTAAAAAAAAAATCCTCCACGTTTTAGGAGTTACTCGTTATGTATAACTGCCGCAGCAAAATTAGGCATAGCAACAGAGTTGTTTTTGATGTAAATTTATTTAAATATCGGCGTCTTCCATTAGATATAAATCTTATATGAGTTGGCAAAGCTAGAAGAATTAGTTACGAGACTATTTATTTAGTCAACTATCAAGACTATCAAGTCAACTGGAGTTGGTCTTAATTTTTTTTCCTTTTGTATATTCCTGATGGGGTAGACAGAGACGTATTTAACGCTTACACTTTGCCGACTTTAATTTTAGTCCCACATAAAAGAGCAAACCTATTCCCGACGACCAGAAACTTTAAGAATTAGATCACAAAATTGTGAGTATTTAATTAAAAGAAAGGTGATGAATACATTGAATTGTTGATACATTTCTTTGGAAATCGGAATGGTATTCCATTACGATTTTGAAGTCTAGGCAACCATTACTTTGTATACCTAATTCTCAAAATCTCATAATAACATTTAAAAAACAAGATTTAAGAATATCTTTAATTCTAAAGAACTAATGTAAGAAGAGACTCCTCTAAGCTAAGATTTATAAATATACATATAACTGTCACAATTCCAAATTTATACACATTTTTAAAGAATTGTAAAAATAAAAGTACAATTGTGAACTTGTAAATTGAATGAAACTTAAAAACGGGTTTTAAGCGACATGTTTCGTGGTATTCAACCGGTATCATTATAATATGTGTGTATATTACAACTATAGCCAGAGGCCCGCAGTACCTACAAAACATACTTAAAAGAAATTTATTTATTAAATTATCCAAAAGTCTACTTACGTGTGTATTTTGGGGGTAGATGTAAACTATTGGGGTCGAGACCCGGCGGGGGAACCCTTATCAAAGGGTGAAAGCTACCTTCCAAATAGTGTCGGTGTAAAAAAAAATATCTGCTGAGCTTTATTGCTATCAATAATTCAATGAATACCATTGGTATTTGGAAGTCTAAGCAACCATTATTTTTCCATATGTAATTCTCAAAACCTTATAATAACAAATAAAAGCAAGATTTTAGGAATATCTTTAATTCTAACGAATTAAGTATTCATGTTTCAAACATACGTTTTCTTGTAAGATATGAGTAATATAAGGCCGTCGTTTTATACAAAAGTTGAAAACTAACCATACGACCTAATGATAAGCGGCTAAAACTTGTGACTCTTACTTACCAGCAAAAATACATTCCTACACTAATGCTGGTACTAAAATCTATGTGGTAACGTGTAAAATAATTTCGTTTCAAACTTTCAATTTTACTACTGATAACAAGCTCATAATCTTATTATGTATATCAGTTATTATGTACATGATATACAAAACTTACCTTGTAAACGATATGCAAAAAAAATATCAGGATTTTAACTGTAATCTTTGGAATTTGCACATTTCGAATAGCAAGTAAATGTTGTAACTGATTTTTGGAATGGCTCCAAGACGACGAAACCCACTACTTACTCGTAAAAGTTAGAGAATGACTTTTACATGAACCCTGTATTACTTTGCAACAAGGGCAAAAAAGCAGGTGCTTTTCATAAGCTTATGTTTTAATTAGACATAACAGGAAAAATCCCTAAATTTGTACCGTATAGAAAGACTATAAAATCTTATAAATCAATATATTTGAACGTACCATATACTACAGTATATAAATAGTATTCACCAGAAACACTTGACATATATCTTACTAATGCACATACGTACATAGACTATTTCACAATTGCGTTGGGTTCATGAAGAATGCGAACGATATTTGCTTTCAGCGAAATGTCCGAATGCTAACTCTAAAGCCTTGATGTTTGACCTTTGTCTAATATCGATATCTAATATCTGAAATCATATCTGATGTCAGCATATCGTACACGCTCAGAAGCGCCCGATAAACTACGATAAATTTTCAATTTATCGAATAATTTTCCGTAACCGATAACAGATCATAGGCGTATTTGAGAAAATTAAAACAAGGCATTTTTTTTTAAGCAGAGGCCGTGTAGCGGTTTGTGGATCGTGTAATCAGTATCTATAAGGCGTACCCGTTGTTTTAAAATAAACTGGTCTAAGTAAGGTAAGTTGCAAAGGATTTGATGCAGAAACAAGAAGGGTAGGAGCAGATGTCGTGCGCGGTGCTTATCAAGGTAATCCTGAATGCATTAATGGACTTGCCGCTTCATTTAATCAAGTACTCTATGAATGATCAACTGAGTCGGCTTCCGTAGGCTTTCTATACCAAGTAGATATTTGTAATTCACTTCCTACTTTAAAAATCATGGCAATCCAAAGAGGACTATGGAAGAATAGACAAGAAATTACGTTCGTTCTTTCGGTATCACAGAAGTGTACTGACAGATGATAGGACAGAATATTGTTTAATATACATCAAATAAACAATGAATATTATTTTTTAGTACTAACGTAAGTCATATAATACTAAAGCTAGGTGCAATGATCGGTCTTATCGCTGAAAGCGTAACAATTACTATATGAAATGATTACTTGTATCTTAACAGTGTGAGTGTGATGATGATCAATTACGTCATTGATTTGTCGTAGGTATGTTAACATTGTTTTTAGCACAATATATATGTATATACATAGGCATTTCCCCTTGTTCAACACCAAGATTATTTAAGAAATCTAGGATGAAATATTTCAAATAATATTTATTAGTCACTGTAGGATATTTTCCATATGGCGATCTGTAAAAGAGCCGCAATTTAAACGGAAATATTATTGCGATCCTGTTTTACAAAAAAAAAGAACTCTTCTTGATATCATTATTGATAAAGCGATGCGACTGCCAACCCATATTTGTAACACACAAGGGATCGCAACTGAAGTTTAGGAAAACAGCAATATGACTATCAAATACGATAGAAATATATGTCCATAATGGGACGCAAGGGGATCGTTGCCAGGTCAGACGAAACTTACAAGGCACTTTATAGGTACACTCCCATGATGGATGTAAGTAAATAGGTTTCGATTTGGTATCGAGGTTATATTCATCTTCAAGATGGATGAGAGGCAATCGGTTGTGGCTATTGTGCCATAATCAAATAACAACGCTTAATTAATTTGAATGTTGTAGCCAGATTTGGAAAATTTAATAAGGTCTCCGTAAAAAAAAAGGTTCGTTACCAAGTTCATGACTTGTTTAACGTAGAAAGTGTCCCCGGCTGAACAACATCGGTGTCATCAAACCTATTCAAAGAATCAATAACCTTTATGTTAAACAACACTTAATACGTTTGTCTCATTAACGTTTTGTCTCATTAACCTACAACCCGTCTGGCCAGCGTGGTATAGTAGGCCAAAACCTCCTTTCTAAGGAGAGGCCTATGTCCAGCAGTGGACTAGTATAGCCTGTTGATGATGATGATGAACCTACAATAAGCTTTAGCGAAGTTCATTACCTAAAGTAGTACGCACGAGGAAAGTTGTTACGCTCAAAACATGAATTGTATAACGTATTCATTGTGTTATTAATGTATGTAATGCACGATTCAATCCTTGCACGGCACTACAAGAAAACGTGGGATGCACACATACGTTTTGTAAGGCGGATGTCCTCGTGTCTGCAAAGGCAATGTTTGCAAAGTTTCCAGTAACGCGGGAATAGGGTGTGCGCGTGTAGTGTTAATACGTTTTATTTTTCATTTACATTGGAACGAGTGGATGTAATTTATCACGTATGGCCAAGAAAATCGAACCTACGTGGGCGAAGTGCCGCAGGCGTGGGCGAAGGCTAGAAATAACATATTTTGTATATTACCTCAATTGAAAGTCTCATTATCGTAGTGTGAAATATGCAACGTGTATCAAATGGTTAAGTTTAAAGAATTTAACGAGCCATAAGTCTACACCAAATAACCAATAAATCACAAATCTTCAGCTACGGAAGTAACAATAACTTGAATTGAGACATACTGTTAATTCTTTGGCAAACTGTCTAAAGTTTTGCGTCACCTCGGTCCCTTTAAATTATTAATTAAGTTAATAAGCGTTTTGCTCACCTTCTCTTTCTTTTTTCATAGCATTCAAAAGCTCATACACAAAAGAAATGAAATGCTTTGTAAACTTACCCTTTTCATTTTGCGGGTTAAACGAACCTGGAAATTGTATATAGTAAAACTTCCCCAGCTCGAAAATATGAATATTGAGTGAAGCAGTGATCGGTTATAAATATGTTAATAGCAACATAGATAATATTTTTTTTTTTTTAGGAACTAATTTCGTAACCGAGTATAGAACATAACCTTGGTGTCCACGAATTCTCACAACCACTGTTAACAATATCCCCTAAATAGAGGCCGGCAATCCATCGTCAAAAAATTTGTAATGAGAAAATGGGTGTCCAACCTCTTATCCGAATGTAAGTCGTGTGTTATTCAAGGATTTATTATTTCAAAACTTTTAAATTTTGGATTCGAGAATTTGAAACTTACTCTTACAAACCAGCTAATGTTCTATTAATTTAAAATTTATATGTTAAGTTGTAACAGGGTTGATAAATTGTCAAACAGAGTCATAAACCCTTTTAAGCACTGGCATCGGATGTCGCCAGCGAGAGATTATGCTGGTGTTTATTCCTGCCAAACAGTAGACAAAGAGTCTACATTTTCTAAAAGCTTCCCTTCGGAGCTTCTCTTTTTTTGTTGTATGAAGCATTTTAGTTTTATATGAAACTTTACTATAACTCCATCAATTTACGTATATAAAATCTGTTCTATATTTACAGTTCCAAAAAAGATATCCTACCGGAGTTAATTTTATAGTCCCTACTTAATGGTATAAATGCGAAGGTCTCTCTCGGTCTGTCTGGTGCGTTTTTACGGGTAAACTGCTGAACTGATTTTCATAAAATTAGGCATATAGATGCTTTGATTCTTGAGAAAGGACATAGGCTACATATTACAAGTAATGTATTGTATCGGAATTTGGCTATTATGACTTTGGTCTAAAATGTTTTTTAAAACAAGGAAGCCCTGAGTATTTCTAATGTATTATAAGTTCGTAATGGCCTTCGTTTACGTGCGTGTCCCATCTAATGACTAGTTTTAAATATAATTTCAAGAGCAGATAAACAGCCATGTCACATAAACTATATTATACTGTCTACTTTATAGTGCACAAACATGTTTCAAATTCTCGATGCTGAAGTTTTAGGTTAACTTTTTTTTTTGTTAGCAATTAGATTTCTCTGGAGCAATATAATATTTATCTGATCTTGTATAGAATATTATAAAGTATCATTTTAAAAAAAATTAACCATAATATAATATAAAAGTGCCGCTTTTTTTATCAAATGAATTCTCCCTTTGGGAAATCGGTAGACAAGGGCGGCATGTGTATGGCTCACTATCCTTATCTTAAACGCACGCATAAAGCAGAAGGTGCAGTTTAATAATAGTGCTAAATAGAAACGCAATTAAATCACTCTTTTTATGTATTTCATTATCAACCTCTGTACTGTAAATAAAGCAACAAATGATAAATTCATGGCCTAAGAATCCTTACAATACGCGGTTTTTTCCGTAGCACACTTACCGTTCAGCCTAATAGCGGTCAACCAAATCGCGTACCAGCATTATGACGTCACAACTTGTAATAATGGAACGCGTTGCGTGTCATAAGGTCAATGAAATGTATCTTCGAATGGTAAGAGTTGGCCGCTTGTGCGGTCAGATATAATGGCTTCACGTGCAAGCCAGCTTATGGATAAAGTTACTACTGCAATAAAGAAAAAGTAATCATGTTTCTGAAGAAAAAACAGAGAGAACTTCTGCGGCATATTTAGTTCGTCAAATAACATGTGTATCAGCCTGAATATACCATAACCTACACATATGACTTACAAAAGTCGTGAATAAGGATTTCACGGACGACAAAAGCTCTACGACTTAAGACAATCTTACGATGTCAACAGCTCAATAGAACACATCGAGGCTGATTGACTTCAAAACAAAACAAATATGCCAAATGTGGTAAATTTCATATTACATATATTCTGTATTCATTCATTCCTTCCTGTTCTTAACAGGAATGAAATGCACGCTTACAGATTAAATGTCTTAAACTTGTCTTTAAAAGACCGGCCTCGACTAAGCTTCTGGCAAATCCCAAAAATTTAGGTACATTCGTGTAGTTATAAAGTACAAAAAATAAAATAAACCGAACTTAAAATACGACTTAATTTGTAATTAAGAAAATACTTATAACTGTCAATTTTTTCCTTAGGAGGTCATAGAAAAGAGCACAGTACAATGTCATTGGATGATCTATCATCTATGTGCTCGTAACATTTATCTACTTATTATTTACAATACCTTGTTAAGCTCTTATATGTAGTCATGCTGAATAACTGCAATCACTTACCTGAAAGAAAATAAAAACATTATTATAAAGTAGATAAACAAATCATTGCTGACCAGGACATTGAATCTCAATACAAGATTTTTTAAGATTTCGTGATTACTTTTTATAATATTCGGTTGTTGTTTGAATTTTAGTAATTGTGAAAGTATAAGATGTAATAGGACGACCGGCCCTAGAATTATTGACCAGATGGCGTAGTGGTTTGTGTAACAGACTGCTACGTCGAAGGTCGTGTGTTCGATTCTCGCTCAAGTCAAACATTTGTGTGCATCAACGTTTAATGGTTGATTTGGTCTGGGTGTTTTTATCTATAATATGAATGTATTACCAAAAAATTAAAGTATACTCGTATATGCATTTATATCAGTTGTCTAATACCCATAGTACAAGTTCTGCTTGGTTAGGGACTAGATAGTGCTGTGTGAATGTGGTAGAATATAATTATTATAGCTATACAGATGTGGGTGAACTATAATATCGGCGCAAATAGATTAATCTCTCTAGGTTAGCTCAAACTTCAATATTAAAATACTTAAAAAACAACGAAAGGTTTTTATTTTTTTAAACATTTTATAATACCATAGGCCCTTTTCTTTCTTAATTTTATTACGCTGTCGGTGCCATTGCACCGACCCTGCAGTAAAATTTAACATTATGTATAACTGTCTTATGTAGAAGAACATTCAAAGGGTAGCTGTATGGGTATGTTTCTTTTATGGATAGCCGACTTCCAAAGCCAACCCTTCTTGGAAGTGCAATCGTTTTGAGACAGGACAGAGTACATTGGGATAAAAAATACGTATAGAGCGGGTGCCAGGGTAAGTGATACCGTAAGTCTAGTAAAAGATACGGACCTAAGTTTATGGAATTTGCGAGAAACTTGGAAGAAATCTGACTTTTAAACACATTTAATCTCTAAGAGGATATTTAACTGAGACTAAAGTAGCTCGCATACATTCACCCGTCTCAGGAATGAAGAGACTGGAGAAGGTAGAGACCTTTTCTTTTTTTTTTATTTTAAAAAGACAACTCCCGCATTAGGAAAATATCCTGTGTCGCGGGGGACTTTACAAACATACATGAAACGGACACAAATAACACCCAGACTTGGAACAACAATTTGTGGATCACACAAAGTGTCGTCCCATGTGGGGTTTGAACCCACAACACTCGGCGTAGTAGGAAGCGGCGTGGCGACCGCTTAAACCACTACGCCATCCGTGCAGTCAACCTCAACTGATGATGGTAAAACCAGACTGATCAGTTTCTTTTTTTTTTTCAAATAAACGTTTTTGTCATAAAGTTACGAAAAAAAACACGATTCTTGTCTTTAGCCGACTAAGGGAGCAAACTACGTAGGACAACAGTACTGCAGAAGAGAGAGAGAGAAGAGAAGGAAAACTTGACACAAACCCTATACCAACCCGTCTGGCCAGCGTGGCATATGGAGAGAAAGGCCTATGTGCAGCAATGGACTATGATAGGCTGCTGATGTGTAATGTGATAATTTATTAGATATTAGTGTAATGTATAAAAAAATGAAACAATGACCGTATGCGCAGTTTAAAAAATGTAGACAACAAAGTCATCTACAATCTAAGAACAATCTAGGAGAAAAAGAAATAGGAACACACACAAAATGCTTAGTTACATAACCGTAATTGTGTTTCCAAAAAGTAATATTTCTGTCGAATCCTTTACCAATATATCAGTAACATGTTTTACATACGTATTTTTACTGAAACATTTTCATATTGAAAATTGATGTATTGAATATCAGAAACAATGTATGATAGAACAATATAGCCACAATGGGCTAAATGACAAAGGCTAAATGTCTCGAACTCGGGCTATGAATGTAAACGATGTCTTTGATATAGTTGCTATTATACTCTAATACTTCTTTTTTATCTTGACTTATCTCCAATTTATTGGGCAGATTCTCGGAAACTTGTATGCGTAAACATAGACCCTTGGCCTTTTTCTATTGTCTGCATGTATACATAAACCATCTGACTTGCACAACTTTGTTTGCGTCTCTAAAAAGGAATAAATTATCGCCATTTTTGGAACATTTTCATTGTTACTCTGCTTCTCTTAGTCGTAGCGTGATGTTATATACCCAACAGGCTTCCTCGATAATTGAGCTATCCAACACTAAATTAATATGTATTATTCAATTCGCACCAGTAATTCCTGAGATTAGCGGGGTCAATCTAACAAACAAACTCTTCAGCTTTATAATATTAGTATAGATAAAAGTTTGCAACTTCAAGTAAATAACATATACATAGGAAATAACATATGTAATTTACAAAATAATAAGTAAGAAAACAATGGTATCGTGGTTCGAAACGAAGCGTTCTATTAAATTTTTGGTTTTACAAACTTTGACACTGTATATCTCAGTTTAAGTATTATGGCTTAGAACCGGTTGAACGACGAACGGTAATAATACAGTACATTTTGGATATATATTTAAAGTAATCATTACGGAGTCTCACCATCCCTATTCATCCCGTGTTTGCAGTGAGAGTCGACTAAGGGAATAAACTACGCAGGACTGCAAAAAGAAGGTAAACTTGACACAAACCCTATATATCAACCCGTCTGGTCGGTGTGGCACAGTAGGTCAAAACCTCCTTCCTAAGGAGAGGCCTAAGTCCAGCAGTGGACTATTAAAGCTGTTGATGATGATGAAAATAAAAACGTTTTTGAAGGAATAAAGCATTCCGATGACACAAGCACTGTGTGTATAGTGTCAAAGCCAAAGATATTAAAAAAAAACAGAATTGTCCATTCTCCTGAGTTAATAAATTATAAAGCTTTATATACAACCATTCAATTAACTTAATTGGATTAAACAGCGGGTCCACGGCGCCACGTGTCTGTCGGTGTGAGCACGTTTAAAATTGGGGATCATATCCTATAAGGCGGCCGTGCGAAAATTTTCGGCAAAATATTTCTAGTGCTAACATATTTTGCATATGTTATTTAATAGTGGGTAGATAGACGTATTACCTTGAATATTATTAAATGAAGTCAACAGGCCGAGTCTGTCTGTCTGTATGAACGCATTAAACACAAACACTACAGAACGGATTTTTATACGGTTTTCACCAATAGATACTGTGATTCCTGAGAAAGGTTTAAGTTTTATGTAGTGATGTGCCGGATATCCGTATCCGTATCCGTATCCGCGGATATCCAAGGGAGAAGAGAGATCCGTAACCGTATCCGTATCCGTGACTTTTTTGGCGGATCTTTCAATACATATTACATAGATGAAATTCTATATAGGTGATTTTGTATTCACTGTAAAACTCTTAGGTATGTGTTTGTAACACTATAAACAGCAACTTTTTTTTCTGACCAACGTCAAAATGAAAACAAATTGGTTCTCCATTCAAATAACCAATCAAATGTTGTTAGTTTGTATGGAGAAACAATTTTTTTTCCTTCGTTTTCGGTGTTAGTCCAGAAGAAAAGTTGTTGTTTATAATTTTACTAATATGCACTTCAGAGGTTTTCAGTAAATTTAAAATAACCATGAATAATGGTTATTAGGTAGCTATGAAAAACTATTGAATTCTGTTCAGATTACTTTTTATTTCTTAAAACAAATACAGCTTTGCATTGCAATAATTTATCGTACTATACTATATCAACTAGGCAGGTCGTAGGTACTGAAAGAGCTATCTTTATAATGAGATCAATCCAACATCTTTGTATTAGCTTATTAAAATAATGAAATATTTTAATATCAACGGCAAAGCGTCAAGTGGCGACAACTATCAAGGTCACGGGCTCCGATTGAGTAAGAAACTTAAGATCCGTATCCGTATCCGCGGATCTTGACACCAAATATCCGTATTCGGATCCGTATCCGCGGATATACTTTGTTAACGATCCGGCACATCACTAGTTTTATGTAAATTGACTAAAATATAAATATTAGTGTAGAAGAGGTCGCAAAAAATCTCATGCTATACGAGGGCGAAGCTGCGAGCGGAAGCTAGTTTACAGTAAAAAAGGATACCTTGTTTAAGGTTCAGCAATGGATGTAGCAAATAAGCGAAATGATAGTGATGCAAAGGACTTACTTAAGTTTATAAGGTCGTGCAACTAACTTATAAACACAATATCGACAACAACACATGTTCCAATTTATTTAAATTACGTAATTATTATCAAAAATAAATTATTTCTTTATAATATTGCGTAAATTAATGATAATGAATAGTAGAACATGATTTTTATTTCAAAATTCTTCTCCGTTAATTAGGCCACAGAACCCATAACGATCATTTGTACATATCCATACTTTTTTTATGAATGTGGAATTGAGTTTGTTCGTTTGTTACGTTTTCAAGCTTAAACCACTGAACAGATTTTAAAAATTATTTCACGAATGGAAAAATTAAGGTACCTTAGACTACTTTTTACCGCGATAACCAACAAACACGCGAACGGAGCCGCGGGCAAAAGCTAGTAAAAAAATCGGTTGTCTGTAAAGTCGGTTTACTGACGATAGTTGAACGTGACAACGTCATAAGAAAATACTGATGGAATGTCAAACTGTGACAGATGTCAAACTCTGCCGAAGGCGAAGGCCGATTGTGCCTCTTTGTCGCTCGCTTGAACTTCAAGCCTTAAATGGAACGCCTCAGAGCGAGGTAACGCCGCATGAGTCATGTTTTTTCGTGCGTGCAGCCGGCTCCATCGAATTATAAGACGTTGTCACGTCAAAAATATAATTAACATATATTATGAAATAACGTCCCATTTACCGTCTTGAGATAACATCAACTAATTACAGTATCGAACGTAAACACGTGGTACTAACCAGATGGCTGTTCGTTCTGCTTCATACAGCTATTAAGTCAACACGACACCAATGTACTTCAACTTTTGGTCCTTCGTACCACGTCACCGCGTAAGCTGAATGTGTTAAACTTTCAAAGGTTTAATCAAGAGGAAATAGTTCAGCATTACATTAACATTTCACAAAATAAGAAATTTAAAGGCAAATTAGGTAAGAATTGCTCTTGAAAAACGTGCCTACAGTCATTTAAGTTTATGAATGACGAACACTGCCATAAAACCTTCTGAAGACATTTACAAATTCGATACAGGAAAGTTCCAACGGAATACATTCAAGTCATTTTCTTTTAATTTTTTTACGGGTGGGTGGAATAAATTAGAAAGTACATTGCAGAGATCCAATTAAAACCAAAAATAATTTTGCGAAAATCACTAAAATCAACATGACGAATTAGTTCAATTCTGTACATAGCTTATTTTTCTTTTAGTAGTACTGCTTAGATAACATGCTTTGAGTATTTTTTTATTAACAACAATAATTTATCAATCTGAAATATGTATGTATTGTTTATTTTTAATTACGGGTGGCAGGCTTGTTTGTCTGGCGGTTACTGATCCTAACTGCTGAGCCAGATGTTGTTGGTCGATTCCCACCCAGGACAAATACGAGTAGCTGTGTGATAAGCACGATTGTACCTGGTCGTAATTTTTGTCTATAATGTGTGTGTATTTACTTATAAGTATAAAAGGATATTAAAATTTATGAGCAGTTTGGCTTCTATAGTATAGGCTCTGTGTAGTTGGGGAACAGGCGGCCGCGGTTGTGTGAGGTGTCTCAATTTATTACAATGAAAAATAAAACTTGCAGACGAATCTTTTAATGCATTCGTAAGGAAATATCGAGGTCGATGATGTTAAATGTTCAAAACAAATAAGTGTGATATCGATCTGTTTTCATAGTAGAATAATACATAGGGCAGTTAAGACCGAAGACTGAACTTTGGTTCAATAACTCAACGACATTAAATGAGCAGACAGGTCACCTGATGAACAGTGACGACCGTTCCTAATAGACACCTGCAACTTACAAGTGCATTGTCGACCTTTTCTTGAAGGTTTGGAGGTCGTATCGGTTCAACTTAAGAAATAAAGTTACAAAATATACCATAAAAATTAGAAGTAACATATTTGTCTAAGGCTAACGCAATCACTTGTAGCCTCCTAGTGGTCGTTCTTGACATGTAAACACAAACAAATGTTATTTCAGAAACACATGTGACAATGTTATAAACTCGTATAACTCGTTATTTCATGTTATGTAATAATGTCACTTTCAATATAGAAAATAATAATTAGATTAAACCCCAGGTGATATGACCTGTTAGGATTTTCTCACGCAAGGGTCGACGCAAACAAACTTTCGATATTTCAGTGGAAAATATATTAATGTTTAACCTAAGGAAATGGTGAAATGGTTAATAAAATATTCATTTTTTCCTTGGGAACTTATTAATATTGCTTAAATATTAATCACGTAAAGTGACCAAAATGGTCAAGCAAAAACCGGAAAACTGTAACTTAGTTATACGAAGGCCAAGTGCGACTCAGAGGGCCAAGTGCGAGTTTATTTTACGGCGCTACGATTGGCCCGCATTGATATCTCCACCAATCGCAACGCTAAACGCGCTTGCCGTCGAGAGCAAGTCGATGTGAAATAAAATTGAACACGGCTCTTAGCTCTCAACGTCGATGTTATGATTAAAATTAAAAGCTTAAAAGTGGCAAGAGTAACGCGAGTAATTTTAATCTCATTAATATAAAAAACACGAAAGTTTGTGTGGCTGAGTCTATGAACACCTGAACAGATCTGGATGATATTTGGCTCACAGATCAATTTAAGTCTGTAAAATCTTATAGGCTCAATTTTATGAAATGAGCGAAGTCGCGATTAAAAGTTAGAATATATATTTATATAAATATTAAGTTGGTTTGAAAAACTCAAAGTTCTGCACCTTTAGTTATACATGGTAGAATGACACAAAATACAACCCGCTTTAGATTTTGTTTTTATCTATTTTTCGCCTTAGTTTTCTTAATTTCTCATCAATGCAAGTACAAGCAAAGCGTGGCAGGGTACTGAGATTAGGCACTTCGTTATATTTATCAATAAACCTCATACCTCGTTAAAATAATAATTCAATACACACCAAGTAATATGTATGTACGTTTCTTAACATATCTAATGTTACATTGATATTTAATTGAGATAATAATTACGCTTTTGTTTGATCCTAGCTCTATTTGTATCTAGTATGTGGTGTAATAGTACATTACCAATCGCGATAACTAATAGAAATCATTAGTGAAATCTATAATACTACATTCGTGTCACGGATAAAATTGATATGAAGTCGTTTATATAGTTTCTGATTTGCCGATAAAGTGTGTATTATGTGTATTACAGACAATACAGTTTTAAATAAAGAGAGCATCAATTAGCTAACAGTACAAGCATTAGCACAGTACAAGTATTTTGTGTTAGTTTAGTTAATAAAATAGCCATAGAACCACAGGAGAAATAAAAGAGAATATAAAAGACAGAAAAGATCACGAAAGTTGGTGTGGTTTCTGGTAGCAGTGTGGTATAATAAAAACAGTGATAGTACAGTACACTAAAAAAAACAAGCTTAGTTGGCGAACTAAATTAAGATCTGATATAAAAAAGAGCCCAAACTCAAGGGCTTAATGGTAGGCATCGAAACGTTTGAGTATCCAACTCGTAGCTACATCATTAAATCAGCTCCAAGATACCAAGTTACATTATTGCCTACTGAACTACATACGCATACAATTTAAAAAACCCCGGACATTTGAAATTTGTTATAATGTGTAGTATTTTACCAGTCAAGCCCTTTCATTTGATACCCATATAGAGAGAGTTGGAAAAAAAATATGTGCCGCCATTTTGTGGTGGCGGCCATCTTGGACCGATTTTCATCAAACATAGAAATATATAAATAAAAAAAAAACAAAATCGGTGCATCCGTTCGGGAACTACGCCACAGACAGACACAAACATGTCAAACTAATAACACCCAGTCGTTTTTGCGTCGGGGGTTAATAAAGTTTCATTGCCATACGGCAATAATAATTAGGTCAAAATTTACTTACAACATTTGTTTACATAATTACTCCGTTAGTTATAAGCGAAGATAATAAGTGTGTTAAAATGAAGCATAGCAAATGCCTAACTACCGTAACTGCATTAGAGAAATCAGAATGAGCAGATTTTAACACCCTTGAGTGGAGACACATAACTGTGTAGTCTTTTATTGAAAAGAATATAATAGTCGAAATTGGACTGCGAACAACTTTTCTTGCGAACAACTGTTGGCTATAAACAGATGCCAAGAGCAAAAAACTTTTCTGGAAATACGTCTTACAGTCGCATTTGTGTGTGATTTTAATATCTCCAGTACAAAGTGTCTGGTTCTGTAGGAGCTGAAGGTTGATATTTAATAAAGAAAGTATAACAGATATGCCTATTTACTATGATCAATTAGGAAGTCAATAGGTCGTTTTTCAACGCCGGTCTATTTCACGTTTTTTTTAAACTCAAAGACGTTTAGTGGATGTTGACTGGCTTGTTGGTCTAGTAGTTAGTGATCTAGACTGCTCAGCAAGAGGTCGTGAGTTCGCCTCTCACTCAGGACAAATATTATGACATGAAAATCACATATACATAAAATAACAATACACAAATAATTGTGTGATGAGCACGATCATTCGTTCTATTTTGGTGTAAGCTATGTACGAAGTGTATGTACTTATTTATAAAACTCGAACAACTCGAAATCGCAAATATGTATGTATATCAGCAGTCTGGTTACCATAGCACAGGTTCTGCTTAGTTTGGGATCAGCCGGCCAAGCGTTAACAGTTGTCAAAGTATTGTTACAATTAAGAATAGAGATCAATAAGGATGACAATACGATTATGGTACTGTATGGTTTATAAACAATGACGTCAGAATTGCAGGATTCGGCATATTAATTATACATTGCATGGAAATTTCCAACAGCTGGCCGTGCCCTGGAACGATGCCCGTGGTTTTTTTTTACTGTAACGGCTCCTCAAAGTCGGAGCGGCCACTTATGTAAGTATCGTTCGAGAGAAATTTTGGTGGTTTAATTTGTTTGTGAGTTTTACATGTATTTGACAATATTTTACTGTTATTCTGGCTGCCAGAAATCGGGAACAGATATTGTAGTAAAATGCATAAAAGAATATTTTACTTTTTTGCTTATATTTGCACTTTTGTACAAACTCGCACTATGCACTCTAAACCTGTTCCGAATTTCAATGTAATTTGTTCGTAAACTTTTCTCAAAAAACTCCATTAAGAATTCTCTTCGCGCATTAATATTTAAATGTCTTTGCAAAATAACGAAATAATCACAAGTGCTAATGGAATACAATATATACAAAATTAAACAATGCAACAGTCATAACATATTTTGTGTGTCTATTTGTTTTTCGCATACTTCTTGTGAGATGGTGTGGGTTCTGAATAAAAAGAATCCAGTTTCTGCATTATGACTGAAATCGTTAAATGAAATAAACGTACTTATTCTTTTTAGTACTGGTCCCGTATCGTAGCGAAAGAAAGACAGAACCTTCAATAAGATTATACCCATTACCTTATTTACGACTTTTGGGGGTATTCTGTATTCATGCGTAAGGTCATATAAAACCGTATGTTATAAATATAAAACTCAGTCGATTCGTTCTGCGAGTATTCTTAAACACTTAACGTTGTGAATTCGTTAATTTTATGTGTATGGCTAGGGTAAATCAATATGTTTTCTTAATTTTAGAACGAACATATGCTTGATACATATAACTTATATCCATTTTCCTATCCGTTTACAACTCGGCATTTAATTAATATTGTTGTAGCAATATATAATAATAATATTATTTTTGGACCTCAGACACACAACGCCAAGCTTGTACTATGAAAGCTAGATTGACTGATGAATAGTTATATACTTTTTTGTAAATACATGCTCGTACATAATATACATGGAAAACACCCAAATACCGGAACAAATATTTTTGCAGATCATACATACATCTGGTCCGACCCGGGATTCGAACCCGAGACCTCAGCACAGCAGTCGCGTAAACTACTACTGCACCACCGAGCCAGTCTGACCTTGTAAAATAGTAGTGTAGTGTTTACTCTGAAAGTAATTTTAAGATAATGTAATAATCGGTTTCAAATTTTCGTTGTTAGCACATTGATATTTAAATATTGCTCCAATGTAAAAGTAAGGCAAGGCAGCAGGTTCAAAGATAAAGGATAGAATGCATTTGGTAAAGCACTTAAAAAAATTAAATTGCAAGGGTTCCCACGGGCGGCTGCACTCAGTTCGGTTGTCCCTCCGTTTGACCCCTATTTCATAGGAAATCCTCTTTAGCAAGATTTACTAAACTGGTGCGCACTTACAGTAGATATTCAAAGTTAACGAAATTCAAGTACTTATGTCATTATTATAAATTTGAGAAAAAAATACGTATTTGAATTTTTATGTTTATAAATTTATTCGTCTAGTCCATTTGAAACGTATGTTTTAGGCCTCCCGAAGGAAGGTTTTTTTATTATTACTTCGATTGATAAAGCTCGTCAATGCTACAATAGAAAAAAAATCTATTCACTAACAAAGATGAAAAACATACATAGGGCATAGTGTGAGTTTATTTCACATCAAGTCGCTCTCGACGGCGACCGCATTCGGCGCTACGATTGGTAAAGATTTCAATGCGGGTCAATCGCATCGCCGACGCGGTCACCGTGACAATAGAGTTGATGTGAAATAAACTCACACTAGGCCCTCTGAATATCGAACGGAGTATGCGAACGGCGGAGCAGTTTGTTACGAGCGTGTCGACTTCGCTAGATCTAAAAATAAACTTTAACTACAAAAACCAACAACTAACACGGTGAGATTATCACGACATTAGCTCATTAAATATTGTAGTTTAGGTGGTTGACATTGACCTGCAGACCTACTAATGCGACTTGACTTAGAGTGCAAAGTCTGCAAAGAGTCTGTCATAGACCTACTTCCATTAGGACAGTTTTTCCGTCCGATCGTCTCACTGATTTCTGCCTCTACAAGTAAGTAACGACATATTCACCCCTCTCCTTTGAGAAAAAAAAGGACCTCTCCTTAGAAAGGATGTTTTGGCCTATTTATACCGCGCGAGCCAGACGGGTTGGTATAGGGTTTGTTTCAAAATTCCTTTTCTTTGCAGTGCTGTTGTCCTGCGTTATTTGCTCCTTTAGTCAGCTCTTATGACACCCATGGGAAGAACAGGGGAGGTGACACTCCGCATTCTTAATCCGTCACCACACGAACATATTATAAGTTTGTCAGCCGAGAAATTTTAGAAACCATTAACCCATCGAATAATATCTGACCAAAGGTATTGGTTCCAGTTCCCAAAGCCCTTAATTTAAACTGAAAACCGTCTAGCTAGGCGATGGACTGAATCAGACCGAATTTCGTATTGGCTGGACACTTGGTGACACGCTATCTTACTACTGACAGTTCATTAGAGTTTTAATCTTGCAACCTTTTCGAAGACCTTTTAGTTATCAGTGGGTTAAAAAAAACAAGTCATTTGGTTAATTGATAAAATAACTGCAATTATTTTAATAATAATGTTATTGTGTAATTAATCATGCACCAGTGTATACCACAATACGTTTCAAAGCTGCACTTGATTATTATTTTTGTTATTCTCTTGCATTTTCCCAGAAATGGATACTTGTAAAGTAGGATATCCTGTACGCATAATAATAATAATAAAGGATATTTTTATAGCAGGATAGCAACTGCTAACTTCTCATAAATTGTAAGACTAGTTTTAAATAAAATATCAAGTTTTTTTTGGAAACCAACTTACATTGATCAGATTTATCATTTTATTTTACCCCTAAAGGCAAAAAAAGCGCGAATTGAGTTTACGCTTATACGTGTTCGTTGTTTATCCAGGTCAATTAATTCACCGTTGGCAATTTCAACGATGTCCCAGCAATGACATCCGTCGATATACAAATCAATTTCAATAGCCCTCAAATACAGATGAACACGTGATCGGGATTATTGTGGATTATCAGATGACACTTTGGTCCATAGCGTGCGTTGGCGATAATACATAACGTTGTTATAAGTTTGTTTTCGTTTTGAGGAAAATATTAACATTAAGTATTCATACATATTTACATACGAGTTTCACTAGCTTGAGCAGATTCGATAACTATCATAAAAATCCAATCCATAACATTTAACATCCCGCTGTGTAACTTTTCTCACGATATTTTCCTCGACTGTTTATGTACATACGTTCTGAGTATGATTGTAATTTTACTGTTCTTTCTTTTAAGATGCTGTTTTGTGATGTAAGCAATTGGTGATGTCCTATCCTCGTTCTTTCAATAACTAAACGTGCTTTCTACTACTACAAGTAGGTAACTCTTTGCAAAATAAAAGTAATATTACAATACAGCAGCAAAATTCACATTCCTGTACAGTTTAATAATGGCCATAACGGCGCTGGATCGGCTCCAATAGTTCGAAACATAACAGTAACAGTTGTTGGGTATTGAGCCCTTCATACATAGTTTTGCGTTTATACTCTATACCTACCAGTGCTCTTCAAACAGTTTCGTACCGTAGCCCCATAAAAATAAATATGTATTGTTTCCCTCGCCCTTAAATCGCAAAATAATACAGTCATTTTTTATGCACAAGTAACGTAGGCCTTTAAAAAGTGCAAGGAACCGATTGAATAGAAATCTGTATGCGATTTATATCTTTGATGCGATGCTCTACCTTCTATTTTCTTGCTCTCTGCTTTTATTAAAAATGATAGGTATGTATTTATACAATTGCCAGTAGGAATAGAAGAAAATTTATTATATTAAAAGCATGGGTGTTCCCGAGCTTTCTTTGATAGCTCTCACAGTAATGATGCTATTTAAAGATAGGTATTTGACGGGCTTGGTCTTGTGGATCCTGATTGCTAAGCTTGATATCGTTCGCTCGATTCCCACAGCGGATATATTTTTGATGAGCACGATCATTTGTTCTGTGTCTGAGTGTTACTTTTCTACAATATGTATATATTAATTATTAAACCAGTATGTCTATCATCAGTAGATTAGGATCAGACGGCCGTGGGCGATCCAAGTTATTGTTACATTATTATTTCGTGACCCCTTAGGGCAGACGATACCTTGAAAACCACTTGTCTATAATATAAATCAAAACATTTATAGTGGGATTTAATGTCAGTTGCAGATTTGTATCTGTTTTATACCCAATATAGTTTCTAACAGCATCATCTGTTTGTGACAGAAATGTTAGTTTGCCCTAGAACTGACATTAAGAGAAATAAAATAATTATTTGAATAGTGCGTCTTCCCACTTACGAAGATTTCTTTCTTAGTGTCAATTAACATAACTGAATTATGAGTTAATAAACTCGGATGTATTACATTTGTCTTCAAACTGTACCAGTAAAGCGTCTACTACTTGTAGTAAATTTTACATGTTGTCAGCTCTTTGAACTTCGTCGCAATCTCTTTTTATAGGCCGTAGGTATAATAATAATAACACCAAATTTACACAGATCACAGGCAGAGCCTGTACTATTGTAACTAGACCGCTCATAAACATATTTATATGCTTCTATAATAGATACTATATATACAAACGTAAATGACTTCATCGACCAAAAAAAGTGTAACTTCTTAAAATTCAATCAGATTGCGAATATATTATAGGAAAAAACCGCCATGTTATTTCAATTTTAATCGAAACTGATTACAATTCCAACTTTGTACCTATCGACGAAAAGCGAGTTCGTCACGTCTCGCTCATCTCATCTCTTGGGCTTAGAATAATTTGATTTTCCTGGAACCATGAATGAATTTGTTTACATTGGTTTCAGAATTGATGGTCATTAGTAGGTACTTCTTTCAAGTAAGGCTTATACGATACGATGTATAACTTTGTTGCTTGATAATTTCAGAGGATTCCGAGGATTAGAAGTTTGCATAATGTCGAGTTTCCTAGTGATATATACATTTAAATTATAAATAAAATATAATAATACTTACATAGAAGTTATATGCCTCAACATGCAGATTCTTATTTGAACACGAATTACAGTGTAACTTCATGATGTTTTAATGAAAACTAAGTAAAATAGCTTAAAAATTACTTGTAGTAAGTAACTTTCTAAGGAGAGGCCTATGTTCAGCAGTGGACTAGTATAGGCTGTTGATGATGTTGATGAAGTAACTTTAGTTAAGAATTTATACAAACTTTAAAATTGATACCATTCGAACAACGGCCAATTTAAGATTTTAAAACACTATTTTAAACGTAATTATGGCACATTTTACATGAATGAACATCTGGTCTTGCGAAGAAGATAGAATATAAGAGTTACCAGAAGCACTATAAGTTTGGCTAGTCTTATAACGTCCTGTAAGTAATTGCTATGAGAACAATTATTTGCAGGATGTCTGAACACCCCAATTACGGTTGGGTTAACTGTATGCACTAATGTTACTTTAGCAGGCATTAAAAAAACAAAGTAAAAGAAACGTTATATGAAACAGTGTTAAAATATTAGTTTTATTATTATGTCAGCACAGTAAAAGGAAAAAGAAAACATCACCGCAACTTCCACGAATTTAAGTTTATTTTTCCAGACAATAAATTACAAGCACTAATTCCGTTACCAATTAAATAAAAAAATCCTATTTGAAATCGTAGTTCTAATTATTTCAGACAACAATTTAGTAGAGTGCTTACGGATTAATTTCCTAATTAAATGCCCTGAAGTAGGTAGAGTTTTATTGCCCCTTATGTACCGGGGACAAATAAGAATATATTCTTTTGAATTATCAAATTAAAATGTTTTATCATCTGCCATTGCTGAGCAAATTGAACAAATTATATATGGTATCTTGATATCAATATTCCGCCGCTTGTAGCCGACTGAAGAAGCTATTTCATGTAATCAATTAGTATGAAAAATATATGTTATGTAAACAATACCTTATCTAAGTCAAAAATATTCTGATTAGCTGTTATCACTTACCTGAAACAAGAAAAGACAAATGGTTATTACATCACATAGTTAAATACAAAAATGGGGCATGTTCAACAAAGGAGATAGTCATGCTATGCTCAAAATTCTATGCACACTTTATGCTTATGTATATCAGACATAATAGTTGAAAAAAAAACAGTTCTGGACTAAATAATATATGTGGTTTTAGGTTTTACAACATCACAGTTAATGGTTAAATTATCACTTATAATATAAATTTATGACTAGTATTAACTAATATCACCTATCGAAAGTCTGTGAGATCCCTAAAATCTAGTATCGAGACTATGCACTGTAACTATATGAGACTATGAACCCGGAAATCGATGTTTTTGAGTACAAAAGCGAGTGATAAGATTATTATACACGAAATTGACATGCCAATATTTCAAATAAAGGTCGTAAATCATTGTCGTTGCACATGGGCGTAATCGTTGCATTGTCATAGTAGGATTACCTTTGTGTAGCCAACTCCAAGCCATACATTGTAGTAATAGTGAAAGCGACTTGGCACACCCATTACAGTGATCTATTTATAACAGAAACTGCTTGAACAATAAGTATTTTCTACTGCTTTTAGTAAATTTGCTATTTGGTAAAATAGCACAAAAAACGCCTTCTATAAAAATGAATGATTTCTAATTTGTCCTTAATGCTTGCTCTTTTACCATCATCACAATGATGAAATACTAAAAATTGACATTAGGATAATCCGATTTGAAAATTAAGTGCTTAAATTACACTCCAAAGGTTTAGGCATAGAAACGTTTTCATACGTAATTAAACTTTATTACTCGTACTTAATCAATCCCTAAAACGAAGGGATTAAATTAATTTTAGTAAATTAAATAAATTCGTTTGGTATGGAATAGGGTAAAGAGTGTATCTAGCAAATAAATTAAATTAAATGGCAACGTATTTAAGCCATTCTTTATTTTTAGATGTATAGCTGCAGACAGATCGGTTCTCTGTAAAAACGTTTCAAATTTTTCGATAATAATAATTTATTCAAGTAAACAAAGATTAATTCAAGTAAACGAAATGACATGAGAATCAATAATAATGTATATACATTCTTAAAATTTACAAAATTTTAGGACATTGTTAAACAGTCCCCTATACCAACAAGGGACTGTTTGTATCTTAATTTGGGCATTAATATATTGTAACTACAACTTTAATAGATAATAAATTGTAAAGCTTGTTTTCTGACACAGTTTAAATTTTGTAACAGTAATTGTTTTGGAAAAGGTGGTTGGAACTGTTTTCAAGCTCGCAGAGATTGAATCGTAAATAGCTCTTCAATTCCTCGTTTTTCATTTGTGCGATAAACGATTTTGTGGCATTTCAAATGCAACCTACTCGAGAAATCAGTTGCGAGCGCAGACTGGCTAGCGGCCAGAACTTAAATACGTACAACATGATATTTCATAACTGTTCAATGCTGTCGTAATCTTACCATTGTATGTTTAGAGTTAATACGACTTTTCGAACTGTATACGGAATAACAGTAGACAAAATTATTATGGGTCGATTAGAGAATCTACTCTCAACAGTGGGACTTTTCGAACTTCGAAATGGAAAGAAGTTTTAAGGTTTCCTTTATCGATCTACCTACCGTTCTTATTAGGTTGGCCTCAATGAATTTTATGTCGAAAATATCCTTAGTCATGAGGCAAAATGTACTCTTAGGAGTATCTTATTTAATGAGGTATGTGAATTAGAACTCAACGCAGTCATGCATTTCTATAAAAAAATAACATTTTAATAATATTTATGTTGTGTTAATATATTACTTATTTCGAAAATAGTAGTGAATAGATTTTTACAAAATAACATTATAAGATGAATGTTTTTTTTTTATGAAAGAGGGGGCAAACGAGCAGACGGGTCACCTGATAGAAAGTGACTACCGACGCCCGGAAGGAGTACGTTCTTTTCTTGAAGGTCGTAAAAGTAATATAATCTTAAATTTTATTACCGTAGTAGGTAAAGGTAAATACAGCAACTTCTTTAATAATGAACTCGGTAAGGAAAGGACTACTACTTTGATTGGGAGCGGAAAAACAATCTCTAAGAATCGATTCGATTCACTACATTTATGCGATTTTCTATGATTAAAATGTTCATAAAGTTATTTGGTAATAAAAAAAAATTACAATTGTTTATTAATTATAACGAAATTGTCAATGTTTAAACAAAATGATAGTTGTGTATTTCGCGAACAACATATACATGTATAATGCGCCTGACGCGTCGAAAACGCCAGATATAGATTAGAATCTCGAGTGGAACTGACAATTACAACCAAATTTATCTAATAGCGATTTACGCACTCATTTTTTCAGAGAATACACATCAACAAACGTGTAATAAAATCGATGATTGTTACGTAAGCATATTGTTATCAAAATAGCAACACTTTGAATTCATAATAAAATAAAAAAATAACAGCTCTCCATAGCTTTCATAATATATCAGTCGGAAACCAGCAGTTGACCGTGTAAAGCGGTTGCAGTAGCCTATATACATAATTCCAGAAGACTAGCATGCGCATTGTCGATGCTTTATTCCGTATTCAGACCTTTCATGAAGAACCCTATACTGTAGTTCAGGACGAGCTCATTCCAATGCCGAATTAAGAAAAAAAATTCGTATTTAGGTGCCAGGGTGTGAAAAGTAGAATGTGGCCTTGGGCATCATTATTAAAGTTTGTATTGATATTTTGATATCATGTTTGTAGTCTTAAAACCTGTTATTTTTTTAGGGATTTTAACGCAATGGACAGTAATTACTAATACAAGTTAAGTAATACTTCCGAAGATACAATTGCCTAACAAAATTAGTCTCGCTAATTTAAACCGATTGTCTCGTCTGGTGTTATTTTAATCATTGGTATGTCTGCACGGCGCTCGCCACGTGACCGTCTGTCTGACTCACGCTCATTCAACGATAAACGTAACATCAGCTGGCCTGTACGCATTCGGCATCCTGTTATCACAAGGTATTTTGGGTTATCATCCACTGTACTACTAAATATTACTCGTATAAAGCTTGCCGAAAAATTGTTCAATAAGTGATTTATTTTACATTTGACCTCACTACGGCAACTACACACATTTTTTTTTCTTTTTTTTCTACCACAATCACACAACGCCATCTAGTCCCAAACTAAGCAGAGCTTGTACTATGGGTACTAGACAACTGATATAAATACATGGTTTATACTAGTAAATACATAGAAACACCCAGACCAAATTAAACATTATATTTTCATGCACACAAATGTTTATCTTAAGCGGGAATCGAACCCGCGACATTTAGAATAGCAGTCCGTTACCCAAACCACTACGCTAATCGTCGTCGTAATATATACGTATAGTAATATAATATATACTATGTAATTTATATTTTTTATTAAAATATAATATTTTCCTTAAAATCATAAATATTTTAAATCTGTGATAAAGCAAACTATGACAGATAATAACAAAAATAATCATAACTGAAGATTAAAATCTCTTGATCCCATATACGAGTATAAAAAGTTCAAAACGTATCAATTTTGCAGGTTTTGAAATTACTAGTTAGTAGATAGGTTTAAGTAAGTAATATAAAAACTATTTTTTGAAAGCATCATTAATGAAGTATATGTAGTTTGAAAATTTTTAATGGTCTATACAAAAGCCTAATATCAACATAAGTTATGTCATTTATTCATCATAATAATCAAAACAAGCTACATTTTTGTTGGACCATGGTGTTATTAAAAAGGAACTCCTCCCATCTGACATTATACGACCTCCAAATTTAATTAGACGAATTGTTGTTTTCCGACAAATGTTTACGTGAGGCGTAAATTAATTTGATGTAATTCTTGTTTGAGAAAATACATACAAGCTTTGCCTATATTTCATTAAGATTGAAACTGATATGATAGTAAGACATGTGGTTTACGATGTGGTATCATTATTATCAACGGCACAAATCTAGTTTAGATTTGTGCCGTTTTCGAATGGCTACAAGGTTTCATACTGCTGGGTTAAAGAAATTATATATAATGTTTTATACAAAGCTGTCTGTATTAAAACTGATCTTTATTAGGAAATTACACATACGCCTCATTTTTATTCAGAGTAGGCAGTGACCATAGATCGCCATTTTCCACGATCCTAACAAACAGCTCGTGTATTCGCACATTCATCACAGTTGCTCGCTCGTTCAACATCGCGCGTTCCGCGTTGAGCTTGGCCCGCACTGCAATCTACCAAAGTTATAATTTCTTGCCAATTTCCTAATTATTGCAAAAGGTTTTGACTGGTTTCTTTCACCACCTGCTTGACGCCAAAACTCCTTGGGAATTTAATCGTTTCCAGAGGAAACAAGGGAAAAATGTAAATTGGGGTAACGAATAGAGCAAGGGAGTTTGGTAAGGGATTCGCATATTGGGATGGAGAAACGGAACTGCGACTACAGTGGACAGAGTGTCGTACGTATTAGAGTCCACAGGGCAGGGACATCAACTGGTCATTTTTATATAAAAATATAGTAATATAGTCCTAACAACGAGGAGACAGGTCACCTGATGGTAAGTGACTACCGTTGCCTGTAACTTGAGAGTCACGAGTGCGTTGTCGCCTTTTGAGTCTCTTCGAAAAGATTACGTAACGAAAGAATGGCTTAAAATCGGTTTTCTGTCAGGCCGTGGTATCTATCGGTAAAGCCGGCCCATGAATGGCTCACCCACGAAAAAATATCTTGTTTTATAATACTAATGCGGTTTAACACCGTTATACTACTACCGTTAAAACCTCATTCTAAGGAGACGCCTATGTCCAGCAGTGGCCTATTAATGGCTATTGATGATGATGATTAAGTTGCACAATAAAAACAGTCTGTAATTGTATAGTCTATATAGTAATAATGTAACCGCCTTTTCCTTTCTAGGTGGTTTGCTAAACAATCGTAAATAATTATTTACGATTGTTTCACGCTAAGTAATTTATAAGATATATGACTTATGCTGTGGAAATAGCCTCAAGTACAAATTTATAAATAGAACAAACAATGTTGTATGACCTTATTTATTACGAAAGGCAATTTAAGCCAGCAACTTTAGAATGGATTATTTTTTAACTAACAACGTGGTAATAGTAGTTTTTGTATTCAAAGGTAAAATTTTATTGTTAAAGGAATATATGGATATTATATAGATAAACAATTATACTTGTACATTTAAGTTAATAATGTAGGATTTAATCGTATTTTTTTTTATAACAAGGGTAGACCAGCTATTGATGACTGTGCTTATATTATACTTAATGGCCATTTGCATAAAAGGAAATTAATTGTATTTCGATGGTATATGGATGATGGCAATAAAGACGTATACCTACTGCAAAAGCGGTAAAGCACTTGCTTGTCTATATTAACCTTTAATAAAGTTCAAAATGCATTACAATTAAAATTCTTTCCTCTGTCATTGCCATACTTCACAATCTATTTCATTGCCATTCTCAAGTTTTCTATGATGTCATAGAACTATATGGTGACGTCATTCAATTATAAGTTTGTAGACTTGCCCGTGACCTTTTAAGGATATTTATAAATATAAAATACACGTCATCGCCACTTCCCAATATCAGTTATACTTCACCTATTGATATTTTGTTTAGATTCCGCATTAAATGGGTGTTTTCAGGGATAGACTCACTCTAGTAGTTTTTACCAGCGTAATGTTATCCTTCATGTAGTTTTCGGCAATTAACTCGGGTATCCCACGTGAACAGAACTGAATAAAGAACGGACGTGAAGTATCCTATACCTATATCCCTTTTCCTTATTGTATGTACTATTGACAACATATTTGCAAAATTTCGGGCATTAAAGCATAACAAATAAACGCAGTTTCGCATTTATAGGATACTGTATAAAGTATCAAGAAACAACATAAATTAAATACATATAATACACAAATAACACCCGCAAATTATCAAGTTAGTCCAGTTCGAAGAGTTCTTATCCGACCCGGATGCAATCCCCGAAATCTTTTCTTTAATTAAGGAGTAAGCTGTGGCGTCAGATACTGGATTTTCGGGTTCCTATATACAACTGTATTAAAAAGGTATGGGTTATTGTGTTACAATAGGAAAGGAATAGTTGGTAAGATGGGTATGGAAAAGCTTTCCCCCCAACTAGGTTGGAGTCGGCTTTAAGTTTACTACGATACGGCTGAGCTTCGATTTTCTTAAGCGGAGCGAATGCCATCAGACCTCCATAACCACAATTGCTAGGCGACTTCGGAGTTCTGTAGAATGACTTGTCGGACTTTTAGGGCTACAACTACCAGTAATGATTGATGTTCGTATGGCAACCGGGACCGACTGCTTAACGTGCTCCCCGAGGCACAGAGGGGTCTCAATGTGTTAAGAATGGTCGCCCATCCATAGACTGACCTGGCTAGGATTGCTTAACTTTGCAATATGTTAACCTACTCGGTTCCCACATAGCCACGAGCCTCCCTATATTTGGTATTTGTTTAGTTGGTGTCTTATATGGACGGTGGTCTGCTTGACGCCAACACTCCTGCAAGACTTGTGCTTCAATCACAGGACGGACATACAGGTGTATCTCCGTCCTGTGATTGAAGTGCTTAGAGAGAGCTACATCTGTGATTGTCGAAGAATAATTTTCGTCATTTTTATAAAGCATATACAGGTTCCATCCAGATATCTATTACACCAAATCAATAATACGGTAAACTGAACGATACAGTGAACGGAAATGCTACTGTTAGCAATCACGTCCGAATTAGGTTGAGCTGAGCTTGTAGGGCGTCGTCAAAACACGATAAACCGATAACGAAATACAACATTTACCTTAGTCCGATGGGATACCGCCATAAATAATTATATGGTGTGCGCCTAATTAATATAACAACTATGGCCCAGCTTTATGATTAGGTACAAGCAACGGCGGTACGTTTATTATGTATGGCTGGCTAGTATATGCTGGTGTTTAGGTCAGGTTCAAATTGATACATGCGGTCGTATTAACATAGCTAACTACGCAATTTATTTCAACTGATGAATATTTGTCTTTGGAAACGTACATTGTATGTTATTATGTGTGGTTTACGTTGGTTACATAATCGGGTATGTTATTTGTTTGGTAAGTACCTACTTCAAATGTTTATTTATGACAAATTTAAGTAATAATGAACAGTTGAAAGTAAATTAATTATGAAAAAACCGGACTGCATGAAAATATATAGGTACTTATAATTTAAAATCCGACAATTATAATGTTTATAACTTTCATTTACCCAGTGTCACTGACAATTAAGACGAATCAAAAGACACTTCCTAAGCCAAAATCCACCACGCTGTTTAGAGTACAGGAACATTGCTGCTGGAAACGAGTGTCACCGAAAACCCGAAAACATCAATTCGGCATCGTTCTCAACAACTTCAAATTTCACGAAGCACTACGCAGCGAATTTTGAAAAGAGACCTCCGCCCTCATGCGTACAAGATTCAGCTAACTCAGGAGCTCAAACCAGCAGACCATGGAAAACGCCGGCAATTCGATGCCAATTTTTCGAAAAAAGACATCTCCGATGAAGGGCATTTCCATCTGAATGGCTACTTGATAGATCATTTGCCGGATATTTTATGCCATACTTAATCGGAACATGTCTTCTTTACAATCCAATAAAAATATCACAACCAAGTCTAATAAAAATATATCAAAATACGTGTTTTATTTTAAAATGAAAAAGTGCACTCTTACTGAGACACCCTTTAGAAAAGGTGGATAGATCCTGCCCCTAAATAATACTTAGCGACAGACTTGGTTAGTTTGATTGTCATAATATTGAGTTTTTTTTTTAACTAATAATAATATCATTTAAAAAGTAGACGAAGAGTTGCTAGGCACCATTACTTTGTACATTACTACAATGGACGCGGATTTGGTGCCAAGCAATTTATAGAATGAGTACATTACAATGGAATCTGTGGACAAAGTTTTCTATTGCCCTGTAATCATTCTTTGTATCAATTACTATTCCTATCTATATATTTATAAGAGATTTCCACGTATATAGTCACTCATCACGATATCTCTGGAAACCATTAGAGCTAAAGACTTGAAATTTGGTAGGGATATTCTTTTCACCGAGTAGTTGTCAGCTAAGAACGGATTTTAAGAAATTCAAAAAAAATTTTTTTTTTAAATATGTAAATAGCAAAACAACGTATGCAGGGTCAGCTAGTAACTTATATATAAGTGCTCCAGGGAAGTGTTTGGACTTGCCGCCAACGTTCCACACGGCATAATTTTCATTCCCATAACTTGGATAATTGGTACTCCACCTCTGTGCCATGCAATATTTGCCTCGCACAACCAATCTGTAGAACAAAGTATCGTCTGTGGTATTTCCGGACCGATACGACCTTCAAACTTTCAAGAAAAGAATACTCCTTCCTTGAAGGCCGGAAACACGCTTGTGACACCTGAGTTGCAGGCGTTCATGGGCGGCGGTAGTCACAAAGAAAGAATATGCGACAAGTATAATAGCGCTTTTATCTTGACGACCCTGGTACAGTACATACGAGGTACTAGGTACATTAATATGTAAAAAATTAACCTTTAGAACAATAAAATATATAAAAGAAACATTTCTACAACAACTCATTTTGTTTAGTCATGTACTGAAACAAATAAAATAAGATTAGATTTTGTTGAATTATTTGTTTCCAAGAAGCGTCACGCGAAATATTATAAAAGTAGGTTTGGTAGATTGGTTGTTAAGTAATTACTTGCCCACGCATGTTATTTTCTTTACAATTAGCGCGACAAGCTTTTTGATTACCTAGTACATGGCTTAAATAAAAACCTGTTTCTTTGGGTTTCTTTTTATTTATTATAAGCTTTTCAATTAGTCGTTCTTTGATGTTACGAATGCAATGAACGATTTATAGTACTAGGTTTATAGTACGTATGAAGACACGACGAAGTTACATTGAGTAGTAAGGTGTGTTCAATAAAAACGCGGATGGATTATCACCTTTTACTTTGGAATGGCGCCGCATGGTGGCGGCTAGGCGATCGACGCCTGCACATAAGTATAGATATATATGTATATATATATATATATATATATATATATATATATATATATATATATATATATATTCTTATGTTTGTGTGTATATATATATCAAAACATCACATGTAGGGGATTTCCTATGTCCACATTCCAATTCCATCATCAGGCAGTAGATTTAATCCAGGGTTGAATCGTTTTATTACAGTTTCCATAGTTACTTTCCCCCTCTGTAATCAGATCAGCTCCAAATCATAATAATAATACATTCCCACCCGATTTGCATACGCACGTACAGCTCAATCGGAAACCTTTTCAAAATTCCGACAGACATTATTAAATATTATATTAAATTCTATATAAATTTCGAAAAGAACGATCAGAAAAATACAGGCCTCAATTTGCTACACCTGGCTAAGCTTAAGCACTTTTATCTTAGAGGCTTCGAAGGCATGGTGCAGACGAGCACAGGATCGTGGGCTCTCTGGCAATAAATTGGAGGATAATATTTTTAATCTAAAAGTCAATACCTTCAAGATGGTAGGTATTTGAAGACTTTGAGTTTTTGAGTTTGAAAGGTGTGCACTATTGTTAACAATCAAAAACAATTTTATTGTTATTACCATAATATTTTCTTTTAGTCTCAAAATTGAACTACGACGTAATCAAATATTCCATGAAATTTCCTAAAGATTACCTACTTGATAATTAAGTAATATGAGCTACAGTATGACGTCATACAGCGATGTGTCTAAATCCTAGGTAATTATCCTACTCGGTTATTATCTCCCCAGGCATTAAAACTGCGCCGTGAAACATTAATATGGTAAGTCTGGCTGGTAATACATCAAGTGCAGTTTTGTAAAAATACTTTGTAGATGCAGTATAATGTCGGCGGCGACACCAGCCGTCGAAGGCGCCGCGAGCCCCCAGATAGTAGGGACTTCTGGTGGCAAATTAATTGCTGCGGCAGAGGATAAGATGGCGGCTTGATCGCTCAAAAAAATGAGATCCGTTCAGAGATTCCGTTACATAATAATAATAATAACCCCCCCGGGGGATCACCTTGCCGTGGTGGGGGGGCTTACGGGTATCGGGTACTGGTTATGATCTTAACAACTTATCATTGTGTTGGGTCTCTGCTTCTGAAGTGGCCGCAGACCTGATACTAGCACCTATCCAACTAACGATCCCAAACCCATTCAATGGAGCACCTTATGGAAACTGAGAAGAAGAAGTATAATTTACGGTCGCTTCCCGGGGAGCGCCGGGGCGCATCTGGAGCCGATGCTGGTGAGGTGAGCTGAGCAGGCGGGCTCATCGCGTAGAAGCTACAGCCGGTCGTAATGAGTTGAACTGGCGGACTCATGACGTTGAGGTCACAGCCGATTCTTCAGGCGATGATACAAAAACATTATCTTCTTCCATCCCTCAAACTTGCCTTCCATACATGACAAGAAGA
This sequence comes from Arctia plantaginis, assembly GCA_902825455.1. NCBI lineage: Eukaryota > Metazoa > Arthropoda > Insecta > Lepidoptera > Erebidae > Arctia > Arctia plantaginis. The sequence continues at coordinate 3,435,615 of CADEBD010001048.1, read as the reverse complement.
ACAGCAAGATTATCAAGCACTAGCACCAATAACGCGTATGCTATGCAACGCCGATCAACCGAGCGATTACCTTCACCCTCACTTAGTACCACACAGTCAGAACATTCACTCTTCTCTAATATACCATCACCGTCTTCAACCCATAGCTTATTTCGATCACCGACCTCATCACTATCATCTACTTGTACATATTCATCCCGAACTACAAGGTCAACGGCTGCTGTGCAGGAGGCATTAGCCACTAACCCTGTACCCACTGCTGGCCCTTCTCGTACGCGAAAGAAATGGACTGAAGATATGAACCGTTTTATATGGCGTACATACCTTTTAATAACAAACTGCGAGACTTCACAAATGAACAACTATTTAGAAGCTTTGCATCGAGAATTTGACAATAGATATCCCGACATGCATGCCACTCGACAACGATTAGGAGACCAAAAAAGAGCCATAATTAGAAGAAAATTATTGTCACAACCTGTGTTAGACGAGATAGTTTTTGAAGTAAAAGAGCAAATAGGAGATAAAACCCTTAACCATTCACAGATACATAGTCACGACGATCACACAACACGCAATAGAGCAAATGTTTTCAACAACAGTAGAATGAAATGGACTGAAGAAATGAACGATGATGTTATAAGATGCTACCTTGAAGCAACAGAACTGGAGACAAATAAGACTGCCTACCGTAAAAAACTTTATGATTTGTTTTTAGAAAAACATCCGAATTTATCTAATTTAACTGAACAGAGAATAGCAGATGAAAGAAGACTAATATTCATTAATAAAACATACACTAACAGAATAAATAAATTAAAGCATGAAGTACAGTTAAAGCTAACAGATCAAAATAACCAAGTTTTACCTAACCTAAACGATTCTATTACTGAACAAACACACAACACACACGAAAGCCTAATAGACTGTACACTAACACTGACTGAAACAACCACAACAACTAATGCACAGAATGAAAACATCACGATTCATAACACTAATAGTAATAGTAGTTTAGATAGTAATAGGATAGAAATAGAATTTAATAAAGCTCTTACACGTTTCAATATAATTGATCCAGAAGCAAGACCATATATTCCAAAACAAAAGACGTCACGAAAATTTGCTAAAATTACTCAATTTCTAAATATCAATATTTTGCCGAAACACTTAAACCACGAATTAGACTTTAGTTCATTACACACCTTAATATATTCAGCAGCCTATACAGCTGCTATTTGTAACGGCACTAAATTCAGCACTGAAGATAGTATAACCACTTATAAACGGAATAGGACGCCTGCGTGGCAAAGAAGAATTGAAAGCAGAATAGAAAAATATAGATTAGAAATAGGAAGATTAACACAATACATGTCAGGAAATAGAAGTCAGAGAATACTTAAAACTGTAGCGGAAATAAAGAATAAATATAAAACTCATTCACAACACGAAGAACCTAACACAGAACCACAACATTTTCTTGACACACTAAAACAGAAATTAAACGCGACCGCAAATAGACTTAAAAGATATTTAAATTGTACTAAACGGAAACAGCAAAATGGAAACTTCATAAATAATGAAAAACAGTTTTATAGAACCCTAGGACATAATAATCAAATAACATCAAAAACTACAGAAATCCCCTCACCACAAAACCTTCATCAATTCTGGGCTGGCATTTGGGAAAACCCAGTGCAACACAACACTCATGCCGACTGGTTACAAAAAATAGCAGACACATCAAACATTAACCAAATGGAGTTTGAAAACATCCCAGTTGACACATTCATTCAGATCATCAATCGCACACATAACTGGAAGGCACCAGGCACCGACAATATACACAATTACTGGTATAAAAAATTAACCTGCACACACCCATTCGTCCACAGTCACATTTGCAAATTCATTCAATCACCGCACACTTTGCCAACATTCATAACACAAGGAATCACATACATGCTACCAAAAGGTTCAGACTCCAAAAATCCTGCAAATTACAGACCTATCACATGCTTACAAACTATTTATAAAATTATTACAAGTTGCATTAGCGAAATTATTTACAGACACTTAAATGAATACAACGTGCTGGCAGAACAACAAAAGGGGTGTAAAAAAAATAGCCAAGGTTGTAAAGAACAATTAATCATAGACTCAATAGTAATGAGACAAGCCCAAACTAAAAATAGGAACATCCATATGATGTACGTCGATTACAAGAAAGCATTTGATTCTGTCCCCCATAGTTGGTTATTATATGTATTGGACCATTATAAAATTCACCCTAGTCTCATAACATTCTTAAGCACAGCCATGCTTCATTGGAAAACTAAATTAAAATTAATAAATAACGAGTTAACCACTGACTTGATAAAAATTAAAAGAGGCATATTTCAAGGAGATGCGCTTAGCCCGCTTTGGTTTTGTATGGCACTCAACCCCTTATCTGAACTGCTAGATAGTACAAATATAGGATTTAAATTAAGATGCAATAACTCATTCCATATACTCTCACACTTACTTTACATGGACGATATTAAAATTTATGCAACTAATAACACTGAACTTAATAAACTAACTGACATTACACAATCATTCTCGACAGATATTCATATGCAATTCGGGGTAGACAAATGTAAAACTCACTCAATCAACCGCGGCAAGACAGAATACAATTTTTATACACTTGTTACAGGTGAACAAATAGAACCAATGGATGAACATACGACGTATAAATATTTAGGATTCCGCCAGTCTAGACAAATTCAGCAAAAACAGACAAAATTAGAGTTAACACAGAAATTCAAAGCCAGAATAAGTCAGATTTTGAGAACCCAATTAAACTCACGCAATACCATCAAAGCCATCAACACGTATGCAATACCAGTTCTTATTTATTCGTTTGGGATTTTAGCCTGGTCCCAGAGCGATCTCATTAAATTACAGCGCACAATCAACACACACATGACAACCAATAGGAAACATCACCCCAGATCGTGCACACAACGTCTTACATTACCACGGCAAGATGGAGGGAGAGGTCTCATCGACATACAGAATCTACACAACAATCTTATAGATAAGTTACGCAAATATTTCTACGCCCAAGCCGGACAATCCCATCTTCATAAATTCTTAACCGATATAGACAAAAAATTAACTCCGCTCAACTTAAACGACACAAACATTCAACCAAAATTATTGAGCAAACAGCAGAAAATAGACTTATGGGCACAAAAGTCTCTACACGGCAGACATCTCGCCGATCTCAGCCAAACACACGTCGATAGAAAAGCGTCGAACGAGTGGCTGCGGCGCGGAGAACTCTTCCCAGAAACCGAGGCTTTTGTGATCGCTATTCAGGATCAGGTTATCGATACTCTTAACTATAAAAAACACATAATCCGTACCCCTAACCTTCCTACCGACTTATGTAGACGATGCCATAGCAGTTCCGAAACCATCCAACACATCACTGGTTCTTGTAAATCTATTGTACAAACTGATTATAAACACAGACATGACCAAGTTGCAGCAATAATCCATCAAAATCTAGCTCACAAATACTCATTTATTTCAAATAAAACTGCTTATTATAAATATAAACCCAGTACAGTTCTAGAAAATAATGCATTTAAAATATATTGGGATAGGACAATAATTACCGACAAAACCATACATTATAATAGACCGGATATAACAATACTAGACAAAACTAACAAAATAGTTTTTATTATAGACATAGCAGTATGTAACACACACAATCTCCTCACGACGCACACAGAAAAGATAACTAAATACACAGACTTAGCAACGGAAATAAAAAGGCAATGGCAGGTAGATAGAGTTAAAATAGTACCCATTGTCATATCTACAACTGGTGTAGTACCGAAGACTCTTCAAGATAGCCTCAACACATTGGAAATGCCGAAATCCTCTCTCATACTCTTACAAAAAGCAGTCCTTCTTAACACATGCCGTCTCACACGCAAATTTCTCGCTTCATCCTCATCATCTTAACTTCATATCATCATCCCTTTTTGGCACACTTGGCTAAGGCCCGTGTGTTAGATTTTGTTACCCCTTTAAAATAAAAGGGAGACCAGACAAGGTATAAAATGAAATAATAATAATAATAATAATAATAATCATTTATTTGCATGAATATGAGTACAGGGTTGGACAATTCAATTAACAAAGGTTCATCATATCCTGCCGGGTAGGCGTGCAAAACTTTTCGTCAGAAACTGATACCTACAGACATTGCAATACATAAATTAATGACAATCAGTTTTATTGGTCAAATATCAGGCAATTACAATAACAATAATTAAGTGGTCAAATAAATGTGTTAAGTCAAATTATTGATAATATGGAAATGTCACCGTCAAAGCACACTAGTATCACGGTCATTTAAAAACTCATCAATCGTGTAAAAACATTTATTAATGAGATATTTTTTAAAGTGAACTTTAAATAAATGTAGATGGAGTTCTCTTATGGCCCCAGGTATTCTGTTGTAAATTCTAGGTGCCATGCAAAAAATACTCTTGCTCATTAGTGCAGTTTGAGCCTTTCGCATGCATAACCTATCATTATCTCGTCTGTTCCGTATCGTTTTGTCTTGAAGACGTTTAAATATATTAGGATTAGACTTAACGAAGACTGCTGTTTCAAATATATAAAGTGCCGGCACAGTCAAGATACTGTTGTCTCTAAAAAATGGTCTACAGCTGTCAAGTGTTTGTAGTCCAAACATCGCTCTTATTACTCTTTTTTGAGATTTAAAGACGAGTTCTCTATTCGTTGAGTTACCCCAAAATATAATGCCAAATCTTAAGATTGATCCTACCATACCGTGATACGCTGTTAGTAGAGCATGTTTATTTAAAACCGGAGCCAGTTTGAATAGGGCATATGACGCAGAACTGATTCGCTTGGAGAGTTCTTCCGTATGAACTTTCCAATTTAAGCGTTTATCTATTGTGAGCCCTAGGAATTTAGTTGTATCTACATTGCTTAATGTGTTGTTTTCATGGTGTACATTAACATGTGGCATCAGAGTACGTTGACCAAAGAACATTACTTTAGTTTTTTTTATATTTATTTTTAGGTTATTACTGTTTAGGTAATTTATGATACACGTAATAGTCTCATTAATGTCGCTCTCGTAAGTGTGTTCATTTTTACAATTTACGATAACAGTACTGTCGTCAGCAAAAAGTGTCATAGGATATTTAGATGCTCGTGGCAAGTCATTTATATATAGCAGAAACAATAAAGGACCTAACACGCTCCCCTGTGGCACTCCAAACATAGGAGAGCGATATTCCGATGAGTATGTAACTTCCCGTTTTTTAATTCTGTCTATTTTACATAGATCATAGATACCTACATACATTCCAAGCGCTCATAAAAGCGTGTTAAAATCTGATAATGTAACGACGCCACATATTGATAACGTTAAATTAATTAGCGTATTAATCATTGGTTCAAGTTCTCCTTGGAGCTTGAGAAATCTCTGCCTCGGTATCACGGTAACCTCTTAACCATTAAGTAGGGTTTATGAGTTTTTACTACATTGTACAAGAATATAATCATTGATGGATTTATATTTAAAAAGTCAAAACTAAAGAAAATGTATTAAAAGTGAAGAAAAAAGTCTAGTTTTTGAAAATTTATTTTATTCTACACAAGCACGCATACCTATTATATGAATATTATTGTATTTTAACAAAAAGTTGCAATACAGCTGAAATGCAACCAGAACTAGCTATACATGCAGAAATTAGTTAATCTAAGGAACTGTCCGATTTTTACAGGTCGATTTCGTTGTACTTGGTGAGTGCCTCATTACTTAGATCAATCGTGATCGGATCTTTAAACAAACATACTGTTTTTCTCAACAAACATAGCATTGTCGTTATTGAAAATAATTAAACTACAGTACCATGTGAATATTGTAAAGATAAACAGGATACGTTTGAAATAACAATAAGTTTAGAAATAATCAAATCGATTTCGAGTTATTTTAACTCTTTAATATAGAAAAAAAGCTGGTTGATTAAGGAAAGTTACATAATATTATGCTATGATTACCATTGGCGGCGCTTTTAACTATATAGTTTGACGAATGATTAGCAGCCTTACTGACTGAATACTGTTAGCACACCTTGTTGTCATTAGAAAGGATATTTCAAGCTTGAAAATTGAGTTCCAAAACTAAGCTATATAGATTCTGAGGTTGCAAGAAAACGTGATGGAGGAAAAAATTGGAATTCACGAACATACAATATACATTTATTAGAAACTTGTGGAATATATTTGGCATTTAACACGATTATACAATATGTACAGTCATCATCAGTTCTGAGAAATAAAACATAAACATACTGCTTTATCAATGGCTTATCTAATCACGCAATAGTGAATGCGTCGTAACTTTATATTTCGGAACTGGGTTGGGTATTAACGCTGAATTGATGTTGCAACTGTGATGTTTCAACATATACTATACCACGTGGTATAGTATGCTTTGAAATATTGTTTATCTTTTCACAGAACAAAAAAATTAAATATTCAGTAGCAAAAATGCCGCCCATACTGGTACTTGTTTAAGGTCGATAGAGTGCTAGAACACAGTTAGATCCAATATTTTGCATATATATATAGGCATAATACTATCAGATGGGACATCTTAAGCAGAGCTTTTAATTTTTTTTTTTACTTTAAATATTTTTTATGCAAATAATGCTAAAGGTAGTCTCGTAATAAAAGTTGGATCACAATTCAGTTCCGATCAACTTTCGATCTCACTACTATCATAAAAGGTATTTTCGTAGTAAAATAGTAAATTATTACTAACTAGCAAATTACCGATTAAATTTTCGGTTACAATACGATATAATCACATTACAGTCAACGTTGGATGTTTTTTTTTAATGACATTTTGGTTTCATTTCAGTTACGAGTAGCTTACGATAAGTTACTCGTCACTGAAATGAGACCGAACTTTTATTACGAGAATTGGCCTTCTGGTATAATATATCAAAAAGAAAATTTAAATTTTTGTTCATCATTTACGTTGAGATGTCAAAACTCTACTGTTTACAATGTTAAATATCATATCAAAATTCGATTACTAAACGTAATTTTGTCGTGCAAATATTACAACGATAAAATATACTTAAGATACGATACGAACTTCGCTTACTCCCATGAGTATCGTAAATAGGGAAAATTCAGAGCCAGGGTTGGCAGATGAAATAGGAAATTACCTAACCACATCTTTATCCATGTTATTTTGTAGATAGAGTTCTATATGTAAAGATTTTTATATAAAGATATATTTTATCAACTATTTTTCATACAATCATGACTAACACTGCCAGTGGAGAAATATAGGCAATGTTTAGTTGATAAATTAAGAAATACAAAGTAAGGATAAGCTTATATAGGTAGGTATGTGTTGACATAATAACATCATTCTTTATCTGTATTTTGAGTTGTCATTATTTTCTTTTTATTGTTTTGTTCATATTTAAAAACAAATGTAAACGATTTAGGTTATATGATAGCTTCCATTCCATTTATTTCCATTGTTAATTTTATCTATGGTCACCGTTGTTGATTTCATAATTATTTAATCTTTTATAAATATTTCGAGTTATTATTATTATGTAACTGCTTGTTGGTCCTTAATAAAAAAAACACAGTCTTTATCTACGTGATGGATACGGGTGGCTGTAACCTATGGACATTTCAAGACAAAGCATTGATGTGTGTACATAGTTGTTAATTAGGTACAATATAAGTCTCAACATGAAGGGATGAAGAACATTTCAAAAATAACTTCGTAATACCACGAGAGAGAGATAAATACATAACGTCAGCGAATTGCCTGATTTGAAATGTAAGGGTACATCCAAGCAGTGCGTTATCAAAAAGCTACCAGCCATAGCTGGCGTCTAAGAGTGCGTTTATTTGAGAAGATTTTGTTTGCGATAACACGACAGTGCGGCAGCCACCTGTGTTGTGTCTAGAAAATGTGATGTTACAGCTAAATACGTTAATTAGACGGAGCAACGTAGTCTTTGCTGTATGGTTTGACGAGTGGCAGCCGCGCGAATCTTTCGTAAAATCCGCTAAGCACAGCTCAGTGTCATGATTAATAAGAATTTAAACTTTGTTGTCTAGTTAATAAAATAGAAAATAAACATTTTCATGGACACCGGGTTACCGCAAGACGACTATTTATTGCCTTGTGTAACCGCGGCATCGAGAATCCTTAATCTTCAATCTTATTTAAATACAATTTTTTATTCAATATGAGCTAATTATAAACTAAAGTTAATTGTATGAGGCTATTGATAAGTATGAATCTTTTACCGTAAAACTTCAAAACCATTTGTGAAAATTACAGTCAGTCGTGTATTTTTTTAAATGAATTACCGCTAGGTATTAAAACCGTATTGGCTAACACAACTTTTAATATTCTATATATCCGCAGAAAACTTGACTAGATGCTGTCTTAAAACATTTTTTTTTGGTTGATTGACTACCTGCCCCACTATGACAGAAACTACGTAATTTCCGGTAAAACTTTTTTGTCTAGCAACCCTGTTAGGGGAGAAGGGTATGGCAACTACCCTACCGACCAATCAGCGTGTCACGTAGGATAATTACACCGCGATCCTCTTGAGGGACACAATCTTCGACAAGGGTCTTATGTTGTCTGATATGCTGACGACGATGTAATCTGTTTTGCAAAAGCTTCTAGTGGGGTGATCTCATTAAAATGTTAAAAAGTTTGTTCATTTGTCTCGTTCTTTTTTATTTGTATAGAATTCCCTTGGCTAAAGAACATAGTAATTTTCAATTTAATTTTTCTGGTAAGTGGCAAAATTCCAATAAAATGGGCTTTAAAAGAGCAGCTTTAATGTCGTCAGAATTCCCAAATTGTAATTCTCAATTGTAATTAAGAGCAAAATATTGCAAGTGACTGAAAACTCTAAGGAGGAAAACAAGGAGTATATGTAAAATATACTCGTAATTTAAAGCAATATACTATTTACATAAATTGCCCTTTAATGTATCGTAGACAAAATGAAGTCAAAAGAAATGTATTCTTCATTTTGACTTTTTAAATCATTACACTATACAGCCTTCGTGTAGTTAAAATTAACCGAACATCGATTGCCACTTTTCATTTTAGATTGAAACCCATTGCTGTTTATTAATGCAAGGCTCTCGCTAAAAGTAATTACTATTCCAAAGTACTGGTTGAACTAATAATTACTATAACAGACTCAATTTTTATTTTTATGGCTTGTTCTCAACCGAAAATAGATTTTCCTGTAGTACAGCGTAGTTAACCACAGCTTCGATTTTAAACAATAGGTAAGGAAAATTGCATTAATAACGCGCTTGCTTATAACAAAAAGTAAATTTAGAAATAAATTGGGTTTAAACCCATTTTTTTGTAGTTTGTTTAATTCCTGCCTTACTAAAGGTGAAATATTATATTTATGTGTAATAAGGATTATAGCAGAATAACTAAGAGTAGGTACTGGAGGCAAGATAAGGTATATAAAATATTATGAATGTCATTTAACGGTTCTCAAAAATAATGAAAAAGTTACAAATTGTGAACTTCACTTGATTTTTAAATTAGTGGCTAATAGTTTTAAGTTCCTATCCGTAATAGTAGGTTTAACAAATTCTAAAGATTTTAAAACATAAAAGTATACCAAAAATAACAATTTAAAATAACTTCGTAACACACTTCAGTTCACGGTTTCCATTTTGGAGTAGAAACATCCCGAAACCATTATGAACATCTAAAAAAATATACAGGCAATCTCTCCCGAGCGAGAGGGGAACGAGATCCACAGTTCCAATTTCACTGTATTATATTACATGAAGACCTTACGAGTAATATTTTCAGAAAATACGAACAATATTGTAAGGATATACACTCCACGAAATACTATTTACAGTGAGGAAATAATACAGTTTTTCACATTGGTTGGTTGGTTTTTTATTGATTGCTGCCAACATTTAAATTAAACAAAAAAAATAATTAACATTTTTAAAGCCTTGTTCGAAATTATCCACGGTTAATTTCGAAAAGATGCGAGGCAGTGCGATCAACGGTAAACAGGAAGAGTTCCATTGTCGCCTAGACGCACACATAAACTATCTTGACACTGAAAAAAGTTTATAATTCGTTTCACAGGATTTATTGAATATAAATCCTAACGCCACTTATAATGTTACTAAATACAACCTTAACATCTTCAAAATAAGGTAGCGTTTCTCGCAACCGGTATTGTTCTAGAGGTCGTTCGGTAAGACACCGTAGTGATGCCGTACATTTTTTGAAAAAAATACGAAAATAATTTTAAGTACATTATTTATTTACCTGATAATCTAATCTCTGATGTCGCACATTACTACTCATGAACATTTTATTGTAAAAAATACTACTCTTTCATACAAAATATGTTATATATATATTTAATACCTATAAACAGAATTGAATAATGTGATTCAAATATAGTGTATTTAAAATATTTATTGACCCTGAAATAAAATTATTGTACTATTGCCGTTTTGTGTCTATTTGTACCTTGTAATTTTTCAAATTAAAGTGCATTTAAAAATTTGTGTATTTTTCAATAACGCATTTTATTAAGTCGGATAAATGATTTGATGATGGGTATTAACCTATTTGATGCTAAAAGCTTATTACATTAAATATATTGCTACCTACTACTTAACTGAGCAGAAGTATGCGATTTTTATTTACGCACCTTAGTTGGTCAGTTGGTCATTTCATTTTTCGTTAAAACTAATGCTATGTTCAAAAAGATCACCAAAATAAGGTCATCAACACAATTATGCGAACAAACAAAATCCTCTTTTTTTATTGTCGGTTAAAAATCGTAATACAAAAAAAACTGTGTACTAAACAGATAATCATTGTGAAAACCAGAATTTAATTATCCAAAAGCATAATATTGCGATGTTGGAAGAATTAAAATAAGATTACTCGTAGCTAAATGACCATCAAAACTAAATATGAACTGTGACTTTACTAAATATTTACGTGCTAAATGTATCGAAATATTCCTGCAGGAAATGCAGTTCATTGCGTGCTCTCGTGGTTTCAATGTGGTTAGTACTCAAATTGATACGCAATGTATAATTGTTTTAATACATTAGATCATACCGGTTTTTTTATTTTGTATTCTAAAAAAAAATGATGATGATGATGATGATGAGATCATACCGGTTTTCGATATGGTATTACATAATAGATTGTGATTTTTTTAATATAGATTGTGAATATTTCTTACAAATAAACGGGCTACTGATGACATGATAGCACGTAGTCTTAGGACTTGCATAGTCCTAAGACTACGTGCTGAATGTTTTCATTAAAGTTTATTTATGAAATATGTTGCTCCAATGCATAAATAATAAATAAGGAAAATAATAAAATAGCAGTATAAAATTATACCTCATACTATGTTGCTGATTTTTTATTTACTTAGATGAATATTGATGCATGGCTTTCGACTGTGTAAATTTTATTTTTAAGTTTCTTTTGGCGTCCTTTAAATATTTATTACATATATATTCATTACATATACAAATAATTATATAATTATACTACACACTACTTTTAGTTAAGTACACATGTCGTGCCTATCTACTGTTTACTGCATGTTATGGATTTTATAATAATAGACTTGCTGAGTCATGCGGGAAATACGGTGCTTAACCAAACGTACGGTATGGAGGCGTTATTATTTATGCAACTACCTACATAACATGTATTTGAACATGACATCACAGGTATCAGTAATTAACGAGTTATCATTTCGGAAGGTCTACATAAAAATATTTTATATTGGATAATTTGACATCTAGAGTAACGCGTGGTTTAAATAAATCATAATAATAATTTTCCGTGTCACCACCCCTATTTATCTCGAGGGTGTCGTAATAGCCGACTAATGGAGCAAACTACGCAAGTCAACAAAGACTATACCAACCCGTCTGGCCAGCGTGGTATAGTAGGCCAAAACCTCATTTCTAAGGAGAGGCTTATGTTCAGCAGTGGACTATTTAAGGCATCAACAGATAATGAATAATTTACCGCGTTTTTAGTAGTCTACATACCATAAGGTTATAGTATCTAAAAATATTATAATCAATCATTAATTTCTACCACCTGCCCCAGTTATTAATTTCTTCAAATTGAAAAATATTTTATCCTGTTCAATGTAGTTATTTTTAGGTACTAGGTACTGAAAAAGTTGATTTATTCGACTTCAATTTATTTACAGCAGAAATGCGACAAGGGTTTAGTATAATTTACAAATACAACATCTTCAATTCGTGCGTATCCAGTGGGCAAGTTTTACGTGGTTTGATAATATTCCTAACGGACTGCAACACCCCTTATGAATCCTCTTTTAAAATATGGTTCTTTATTTATCCTAATATGACAAGCATGAAACACTTAAATTCTACAATCCCCAATTTGGTAACTCATACAAACAATACGTATAATTCCACATTATCAAGTACGGTATCGTTAAGTATGAGAACCATTATTATACAACAAAGATGGATTGGGAAAACCAAATATCTCATAGGCTATCGTTTTATTCACTACAAAGAAAAAGAACAATCAACAGTTGACTTCACTAGACTAAGAACAGCACGGATCATTCTCGAGCGTGTTTTTTATAAAATTTATACCTAGGATGAAAGTTGAGATCGTTTAAATCCTTTAATCCACAATATCAGCTGCTGATATGGAAGGACCCTGACCGATATTATGATGCTAGTTTTTCTTTTAGTAATCCAAATTAAGATGGAAACTAGATTAATAGCTTCTATGTACTACTCTGTAGAATAGAATAGAATAGAATATATTTTATTTGCATTGATTGTAGGTACATAAAATAGTGATGTTAACAAGTTTTCTAATCCTTATACAATCTACCTGGACTAGGCATGCAAACATTAAAAATGCATCAAAAATTAACAATAAATTCAAAACAACAATAAATTTTTGAATGATTACAACTTATAATATTAATATAAATAAAGTGGTCAAAATAATTACGTCAGCAATATTGATTGAAAGAAGGAAAATAAATTCAATGTCAAATAAACATAGGTAATGTCAAAAAACTAACATCTAAAGTTTATCATTCAAAAAATCATTAATTGAATAATAACACTTATTTAGCAGAAGTGTAGTCAGTATCGGGAAAAAGTATCGGGAATATGTCAATAAAAAGACCCGCGTAAAAGAGGTCGTTCTAATTTTTTTACTGCATGTTGGTAGCACTGTACTGTACAACATTTAAACAACATTTAACACTGTACAAAATTTGAGCGGGAGCTGTCATTTTTTTTTTTAAACTACACTTTTTGTTGGTGATAGTTTTGAGTCCTCGGCGATTTTTACAATCGAAAATATTGTTGAACAAAGAGTGTGCCTTAAATTTTGTGTTTCGAATGATATTTCTTGTGGTGAATTACTAAAAATGTTGCGAAATACCTACGGCGAATCGTGTATATCGAAAACAAGGGCTTATGAATGGTATAAGGCTTTTAAAGAAGGCCGAGAAGTAGTAGTAGACTTGCCTCGTTCTGGTAGACCTTCAACCGCTACGACCAAAGAAAACATCGACAGAATCAAGAAGCTAGTGCTCGAAAATCGACGTATGAGTCTGAGAGAGTTGGCTAGTGAGGTGAACATATCTTTTAAGTCCGTCCACAACATTCTCATTGACAATTTAGGCATGAAACGCATCGCCGCTCGACTAGTTCCAAAAGAGCTTAATTTTGTTCAAAAAGCGCAGCGAAAGCATATCGCTGAAGACATGGTTACCCGAGCTTCTACGGATCCGACCTTTATGAAACGTATAATAACTGGCGACGAGACATGGGTTTATGAGTACGACATGCAAACAAGCCATCAGTCTTCAGAATGGCGTCTCGAAAACGAGCCGAAACCAAAAAAACCGCGGCAAAGTCGCTCCAAAATCAAGGTGATGCTGACAGTTTTTTTTAAATACCGTGGTGTGGTTCACTCCGAATTCCTTCCAGAGGGAGAAACAGTGAATAAAGAATATTATTTAGGCGTCATGAAGCGTTTGCGTGAGAGTATCCGGCGAAAACGTCCAGATTTGTGGCAACACAACTCATGGATGCTGCACCATGATAATGCACCATCACACACAGCCATTATAGTGAAAGAGTTTTTAGCGAAAAATTCAACAAAAGTTCTCGACCAAGCACCGTATTCACCTGATATGGCTCCGTCTGACTTTTTTTTATTTCCCAAGTTAAAATTACCACTTCGAGGAAAACGTTTTGAGTCGATAGAAGCCATAAAAGAAAATTCGCTGAATGAGCTAAAGGCCATACCGCAAATAGCCTATGAAAAATGTATGGAAGACTGGGTGAAGCGGTGGAGATGTTGTATTGCAAGCGATGGGGCCTACTTTGAAGGCGATAAAATAAATTTAGATGAATAATTTGTATTTTTTGTTTTATTGACAAGTTTTATTGATACTTAGTACACAGAATGTATATCTATTATTTAGTATTTAAAATTAGTTCATACACATTTCTAAGAATCCCATTTAATAATGTCTAGGGCATTCTCTACCAGTCAACATTTAAGTGATGTAGAAATTTTTATTGGAGGTGCAAAATATGTTTATCTTTTGATTGCTTTTTTGTTTTTAATTATTTATAATAGGTAAATTAATTACGACTTCCTTTATATACATAACTAGCTGACCCTGCAAACGTTGTTTTGCCAAAAAAAAATTTTAATTTTCAACGCCCCCGCACAGCCCTCTGGGGGTGGAATTTCGTAAAATCCGTTCTTAGCTGACCTCTACTCGGTGAAAAGAATATTCCTACCAAATTTCAAGTCTTTAGCTCTAATGGTTCCAGAGATATCGTGATGAGTGACTATTTACGTGGAAATCTCTTTTATATATATAGATAATACTAACACAAATTACATTATAAATATACTTTACATACATAGTTTAATAAGTAATACGTCACTAATACAAACATCCATTTATATACCAAGAACTATTATGGTACGTACATGTAACGATTTCGTATATGGGTACATATGCACAAATTTTGCACACGGCCGTACAGGATCTCGTTCAGATTATTCTGGGAACTCATTATGAAAGACATAACGGACTTTCTGTGTTGATGATGACTGTATTCATCTGCTACAGTTCAATTTTTTTGTGTATGTAGGTGTTAGGTAACGGGTCGTATTAGGTACCTACTTGCCACGTTAAGCCGTCAGTCCCTTGTACTTTTAAGGTAATAACCAAACATAAATCCAAGTTAAACTGTGAGCAAAGAGTTATGAGAATTTTTGATTTATGAATTTCGGTTAGTGTTCAGAGTTAAAATGTCTCTAATTTCCAAGAGTATAGTAACACTTATTTAATTTTATATGACATATAAACCCCAGAAGAATTCTAAAGTCTAAAGACACGCGGGATAATGGTTATGGCTTTTAAATAGACATCAAAAAGGGCTCAGTATAAAATAATCGAACCAAAAACCGAATATGAAACAACCGCCTCCTACAGAGACGGACCATTTTCCGGTATAAGCGGTATTCCGACCCACGTCAACTGTTCGTTAAACACGACGAAACCGACGAGCATCAGACAAAGTTCATCCTTGTTGATATATTGTCCTCTTGGCAGGTATAAAACGGTTATGACTAGTATTTTTCAGCTAATTTTTTTACGGAAACAGTTAACAATGCATGTATGTTTAACATAGATGCATAGAGAGATATTGTCAGGTTCTACGATGCGATACCTATGGTCCAAATCTAAAATCTTTTAACTGGAACCAATAATAGTGGTAGACTGGCTTAAAAGTAAATATTTTGGTCTTCATCAAGTCCCTGACAGACGAGATATATCGACATAAATGTCTACCTGTAATATTTGAATTTGCTTCGCCTTTAAAATGATGTAGACTAAGTTAGACAGAGACAAGACAAGACAAAACAAGTAAGATTAAACAATCAGAGAATGGTGCCTATGTAGCATTAGGTTTTTGACCTGAATGAATGTTATATGTCAGTCATCTATACTAATATTATAAAGCTGAAGAGTTTGTTTGTTTGTTTGTTTGTTTGTTTGTTTGAACGCGATAATCTCAGGAACTACTGGTCCGATTTGAAAAATTCTTTCAGTGTTAGATAGCCCATTTATCGAGGAAGGCTATAGGCTATATATCATCACGCTAAGACCAATAGGAGCGGAGCACCAATGAAGAATGTTTCAAAAACGGAGAAAATTTATTACTATTGAGAGACGCAGACGAAGTTGCGCCGGTCAGCTAGTGTCTCATAAAATGAAGTTTAGAAAGATCTCTCCGGGACTAATAATGGGTTGGGCCACAATTTTTCTACCAAGTCAAGAATCTACCAAGTCGTCCGTGAAAAGTTAGGCTATACAACGAACGTTTATATTTTAGTACCTATAAGTTTTTTTTATTATATGCTGGTCGGAAATAAGTTCTAAAAGATGGATATTAATCAACCTCTTTTTTTATGCAGCTAGCGTGTGTTTAGTTAGCTTTAAGGTAAAATTCAACCTTTAAAGATTTCACCATAATTGCAACAATCTGTGCTCATTTTCTTAGCTTAGCTCAATATTTAATATTCTTGAACATACTCGTATTCGTGGAGGTGATGTTAACGAGGTTTTACTGCACATTGTTTCCGCTAAGCGATCCCTTCCGAGCTCTTTATACTTTGCTTGCGTCATCCGTTCTATATAACAGCTCACCCTAGGGGCGCACAATTTCATCATTTCATTACCGGCCACTAGCCTGCGAGTTAACTTCATTGGCAAGGTGATGGGTAAGCGATATGAAGGTGTTGGCTATGGAATTACCTATTTCCTACGTATCATTATAGTAAGTCGTCGATAAATAACTTGCTGATGGAAACTTGTTTCCTTAACCTGTTTTTGTATAAGCAGACTAAGGCATAAATATCCTATATAGTTATAGTGTAAGTATCCGCAAAATAATAAAACCTCGTCTTATCCCGGTGATTAAATGATCTATTGATCATTTAATCACCGATGATCTGTTTTCTAAGTGTCTTTAAATAAAATAATAGTACTTAGTACTGAGTCGCATAGAGACTATGAAAATAATGCGTCATTTGTATCGATTTTATTAACATCTGCTGTTTAGTTTTCGTGTTGTACTGTTTACTTATGGCAACTTTAAAGTTGACGACTATCCATACATCGCTCGCTCGCTCATGAAAAATTTTTTTTTTACGTCATGAATATGCATTCAGATTAAGCTCATACTAATATACTCATACACAAAGCATCGGGATAAAACATTTATTTTTGATCTTAATTACAAAATTAAAACAAAAAGTAAGTATTTTTTTAATTTCCTTTAACATATTGTTAAAGGAAGCAACAAAAATTCCATTGAAAAAAATTAAATGGCTAACAAAAAAATTACATAATTTAAACTTTTGCGACCCGAATACTCAAACAAACACGTTTCTTAATGGTACCTACAATAAAAAAAGGTTCGACGACCATGGTCGCTTTGCGCCCTACGTTAAAAAAAAAAATATGTTACGTCACGACCGGTGTTTTAAATTTTTATAATAGAAACTTGTTGCCAGCCAGCAATTTGTCCGGTATAAGAATAAAATTATAATACTCTATACTATTTCCACCGTCCGGTCCACGAGGTATACTCGTACGTACGCATCACTGAATACAAATTGAAATATTTATACTTTTTTCTAATGTAAATTAACATTGAGTATGGAAAAAAAAGTTCGTACCTACGACCGAAGGTCTAACTTTATTTTTGGATGTAAAACGTTTCTATCTTTGAATATTTTATGTTTTAAAAGACTTTTTATAGTAATTATTCATATTTTTTGATTTGTGCTTAACAAATCACACTGATAGAGAGAGATAACAATACTGGCTTTAGTTTTAAGTATCACTGAAACTGAAAAGTGTTCAATATTGTTTACAATGATCAATCAGGCCTGGTGAGACGCTACATAATGCTTATTTTTTTTATAATGCGTCGTGTACCGTACCTTCATATCGCTACGTAAGATTAGTAACTGCGATGTAGGATGGAAATCAGAACTTTGTTATGCTACATAAACTATAATAATTTTGCTATTATACATGAAAACCAACACCGCATTTTCTACCCGAAGTGTCGTAGAATTTAAACTAAGCCAGGAAAAACGTAGAAATTGCTTTTGCCAAACGAAAGCCGATCCCTAAGTTAATTACTTTTGAGCACAACAAACATTTAAACAAATTAAAAGCAGCGAGGCGAGGTTGAATTAGCTCACCGAGGGCTCCGTGCCATTAAACTTTGATTATCTTAAAGGTACCAGGAGAGAAGAGTAATGCAGTGTTGTATGAAATAACTCTAAGATCCAGTCATTATTCTATTGCAGACAAGCTCACCAGGTTTAGAATCAATAAAATCAATAAAAAGGCAAAAAACGTAATAATCGCAGTAATCGTTAACCAGATCATACTACACATTTTCTAGTTATGTATACAATCATCATCAGGTTCTAGGTTCAATGGCCTGTTAGGGTAACTTTTTACTGGGTTTTTCTGTTATAAAATTCTTAGTAGTAGTACGTAGGCTGGGAACATGACCGGTAGCCGCAAAAGGTTCATTCCCTATTACGTTCAACAAGAAAATATAGATAGCTATATGTGAAATACATCTTTTTAACCGCCTTAAAAAAGGAGATTTCAATTCGACCGAATGTCGAACAATGTATTGCGTATGGTAAATATCGTTATCGTTTATCGTGATTTCTTTGCTTAAACTGAATTGATTGTACATATAGTCAAAGTTGATTTCATTTTAGATTGTAAATATAGCTTATTAAAATTTGCTAAAACCGCCCTAGCATCGGAGTCAGTTGACATTTTTTATTTTAATTTACAAGCGTGAAAAACGACTACTAGATATGCATATTGCCTAGTTTGTTCACTGTATTTGCATGAAACGCGATTGTAACGAATACAAAAACAACAAAGTATACTCCTAATTTCATGATATTGTTTTTGTTCAACATATAGGTAATATATTTTTGGATAAGGTATAAAAATGTTCCCATAAGGCATATTAAAATCGTTCCCTGTAAATTACGTTTTGCATATTTAATGCATTACAAAATCTAACCATGTCATGATAATATTACCTTTAGAAAAGGTTTGTAAGGCATACAAACCATGCCGTACAATTTTCAGGATTATAACTTTACTCTTATACTTCGGTTGATATCTTGATCATAAGGGCTTACATAAAAAGTGCTCACCGCATCTCTCGCATTGAGTTTAACATTACAAAATAACTGCCTTGGTATCCAAAGTTGTCATTTTTACATAATCTATACATATAAAATAGACATGGTAAATAATGGCTAGTCACGGCGATTTCACATGTGACTGTGATTTAGTCATAGACAAAGATAAATGGCATTAAAATCAATCAAAATTATTTTTTATTAAAGATTTTTATTTTTTTTTATTTTTCGCGCTCGCGTAATAATAATAATTAAGTAGCAGTGGCTTTGTAAATCAGTCACAGGTGTGATGAGATGATTTATAAATCATATGATCTTCCACATGTGATTCCGTCCCTAATATAAAATTACTTACCCTGACTAACTGATTCATCAACGCAGAGCTAAACCGCTGGGGCAACGAACTTGAAATTTTGGCAGCTGATGCTTTTATGTTGTAAAAACCCAACAAGAAAGGATTTTTTGGAAACTTCACACCCAAGGGGGTAAAATAAGCGATGAACGGTTGTATAAAAGTTCGTCATTTCCATAGAAATTCGAAAAAAAAAAACACGCGAGTGAAGCTGCTAGATGCCAGTCTTATCATAAATTGAACAAAGCGAGGGAAAAATTATATTCTCAGGTTTCACGTTTTACATTTTCGTTTTGAAAAGCATCTGCCATATCATCTTATTATACCAAATTAACTGTTTTGAGATTTTAATTACCGTTTCATTTCATTATTCGATTGTTAACTGAAATAATGAGTTGGTGTAAACCTGCTATCATATCCACTTCATCAATTTATGATTCATATAATTGTTATTCTAATGTAATATTTACTTTGTTTTTTTTGTATATAATTGCTATTTATAACTACTCACTGTCACACAAAAAAAAAGATTATAATAGTTAAATAACTAGATCAACATCCGGATTGCAATTTTCCGAATTTTATATGAGGTCAGCGCAAAAGGTTTTGGCTGGTTGCTATTATGGCGAGCCCCCTGGCTGACGTCAACCCAAGCTGCGAAAGTAGTCGTTTTTAGATTGGATAAAGGAAGTATATAAATCCCATTATTACACCCACGCGATTGATAAGACTGGTGACACTACGTATTCTTAATCCGTCACCACACGTATAACACAACGTCTACAACAATATTGAACCTTTATTAGAATAAAACGCCAGACTCCTCACACATTTTCTTTCAGTATCAGTCTTTGATGAAAGTCCTTGTCGGGGCCGAAACTAACCACGTGAGTAAAACCATATTATTTAAATATCTATGCCGTATTAAAACTATCATTATGTATAATAACGGTTACTACATATTTTGTTGCCGTTGAAGCGCGATATTTCTTTTTCTTTTCATTTTCTGCACTAGCCCCGTAATAGGTGTGAAGGTTGCATTGGCAGACTGTATGCATATTGTAAACTCATAAATATATCTAGAAGTATCTCGCACTATTATTCATTACTGAATAATGATGTAATTAATCATGATAGTTAATTATCACTTGTTTCTGGTAAAGGCCGCTTTATCGACGATCCTGTAAACCGACTCGTAACTCCAGGGAAAGGACTTGCCCTGACTGACTGGTTTCCACCGCTGGGGCTACAAACTTAAAATTTTGGCAGCTGCTGCTTTTTATGTTGTAAGAAAGGATTTAAACACCCATTAAGAAAGGATTTTTGAACATTTAACGCCTAAGGGAGTAAAGTAAGGGATGAACGGTTGTATGGAAGTTCGTCATTTTCAAAGATAGAATAATAAATAATCTATAAATAGAAAGAATAATAACTATAATTAAAAGCTAATAAGTTTTCTTCTGTTCTAATAAAGTTTTATTAAATAAAACCCGTAGTTGCCAACAAATTTCCCAGACATGGTAGATGCAGACTCGTTTGCACACTCACGCTACGCGCTTGCAACGTATTATAGATACCTACAGTAATTTCTCAGGTCAGCTGTTCATCGTAACGTAAAGCGCATGAGTCAACGGCATAATTACCTTCATTATAATACACACTCAATTGGCCCTTGGACTTAATAACCTGTTGTAATGCCCTCAGTTTGAAGGTATTGCTGACTTATGTATTGTGCATTGAGGATTTTTAACACAAGAAGTCTTCGAATGATTTCAGTAAAGGACTAAAAATAAAGTCGTAAAATATCTTATTGTATATTCTATCTCTAAGGCTATACTGAAATATCAAGAAAGAAATAAATTTTCCGAGCGGATGCTGACGGTGGAAGAGACCTAAAGACAACTTTTAAGTGTTTTTTCTTATTATGAAACTTATAAAAAATACTCATTCTCATTTCTACAACAAAGAATAGTGATGATAAACCTATATAGTTATTTAAGTAAAAACCGGGGGTGGAGCATTAAATATTTGTATGCATTGTTATATCTATTGTGAAAAAAATAGTACCTATATAGATTTGATTTTTCATATTTTAGATCCCAAAGTACAAGCTCTGGTTAGTTTGGGCATAGGCAACGTAGCCTAGTTGTGTATTTTTTCCAAAATTTTTAGATTTCAAACAGAAGCATCAAGAGTATGAGCTTAGAGTATCTCCGACCCTAGAATATTAATAATAATAATAATATTGTTTATTTAAATTTAAAAACGTATTACAATATTCAATTACTTCTGCCAAACTGCACAGCAGTTTGTTGGCAGACGTAGCTCCCACTTTATCATATTACATTAACTATTGTTATTACACTCTTTATTATAATTTAACAATTACATTATCATATCCTTTTTACAAAAATAAAAAAATAAAAATTAAATTTAAAATAATAAAATAAATAACATGCAAAATTACAGTAACGATCATTTAATCAAATTAATTAAAATTACCTAGTGATTAGTTATTGTTAACAAAGATACTTAAGTAACATGACATAACAAACATGACAGGAACCCAAAGTGTAGTTATAATAACTATACTTTAGGTACCCGTCACGTTTCCACTGATCACATTTAGAAGAAACTTTGTTACTTTGTATTTAAACGACCGTTTTGAAGTACAAGCACTTTCTATGTCTGTAGGTAAACTGTTATATATAGTTGGTACTAAATATTAAAGAAAGTTTACTATTTATGTGGGTAGTAAGAAATAAAGTGTGACGCAGGAATCAGCTCTTTTATTCGAAGTAGGAATATTAACTAGCCAAGATAGCAGTGTCAGTCTTGTGAACGCTTTCTTGTAAGAAGCGAAAAAAACCGGACAAACTAGTCCCTCGATGAGTGTGCATGTTGAGCCATGCGTGACGATTTCGTTACGTAGGGCAAGAATAGGCGAACCTTAAACTTACTTTAAGTAATATAAGGCGTCTATAACCATTTTAAGTCTGTTATATATCTAACTGCGCATTGCGCCGTACACTTACTTTAAGTAATATAAGGCTAACCATGTTTAGTCTGTTAAATATCTAACTGCCAATTGCGCCGTATTTTGTGGAAAAATTGTAAACACATTTTCATTCTGTTTGAATATTGTAGATGGCATTAAGTATTTATATTCAAGTGAAATTTTAATTTAATAGAATTCCGAGTGACGCTCGTGTTATTCATACATTCATAATATTAAATAAATTATTAACGAGTTCCACACATAAATAATTAGGTTTTATATTAATATCATTATCGCCATCTATGTCTATTAGCAACTACAGTCTCGAGGATCTACTACTAAAATCTGAGCATAGTTTTTTTATTCTATACACCATAACTGGCAAACAAGCATGCGATCACGTGATCATAACCAAAAAACAGCAATAGGAACGAAGTAGCAGCCCTATATCAGCTCACATGTCATATGGTAATATAAAAAGATTTATTTTTATTATTTAATTTGAACTTAACACTTCATTTCTCACTAAACTACGCTATAATTATCTCGCACAAGAGTTGGACTGTGATGTGAAGAAATGATCCAATCGATGAGTCAGGGAAGATTGAAGTATTAATGTTATTCTGGTTCTTATTCTTCTACTTCTAATTAGAAATACTTTTTTATCACAACTAAGTAAAGAGGTTTTCTTGCAATATAAATATAGATAATTAATTAAGTTTCTCTACAACACGGTTCAGTAACTACTCTCGGTGCACAGGTTTAAACGTAAAAAGATACAAATCAGACGGACAGAGTAAGTTAATGATGTCCTTTCGAACATATCTACATTTTTTCCACGATTAGAGCTCATTACTTAAACAACTGCGCAAAATTTCGCCGAAACGAATGTTAAGAGCCTTAACTTTTGAATTAACTTATATGTAAATTTTCATTGAATTCCTTTGAGAGTTAGCTATGTACAGGCAAATTAACAACAGCAAACTAATAACAAGTTTTGTTTCAGCATTTTAGGTTAATTTGCAGTATGTAATACAGCTCATATTTGAGCAAAATAAAAATATGTACATGTCTATTGCGCGGATTGCCAAACATAACTACAAAACTATGGATATTTGATGGATGAATCACGTGGACAAATACATGAGGAAATTTCAAGTGTTTTGGAGTTACTTTACAGCGTACATTTTTAAATGGTACCTTCGTCTGAAATCTCTTCAACAAAAAAATCACCGACAAAAGGTATCTCATAAGTATTTCAGACATTATCGACCTTCAACAACTAGGTTAAGGTTTTATTTCTTATACATTCAAGTGTCCACTTAAAAGTAAAAAAGAACTTGCGGTAGTTCAAACATTTTTTTAATAACCTTTATATCTGTAGTCGCGTTGCAAAGCTATCCTGTTCGTAGCTTTAACCTACCAGAAGAAAGAAGGAGTCGAGAACTCAAAGCTAAGCCAATCAAGCAAAACTCTGCTTTAAAATAACTTCTTAAGGCCTAATCATTTAAAGTGAATTCTCAAATTTGCAATATACGTTTGAGTATACATTTCACCGTGCCGTACATAACCCAACGCCGTTTTTTTTAATATCTGAAATTAAACCCAGCTCGTATCTACCTGAATGCGTAACCCAAACCTTACCGCAGCCCCTAGAAAAAAAAAAGGGACAAGGTTTCGAGAGGCTAGAGCGCCTCGAACTAATTCCAATATTTGGAGTTAATTTTTTTCGCAATCAACCATTAAAATATGAACTCCATTCTAAGATGAGGCTTAAATAATTTTAACAACTTAAATAAAATAGAATAATTAATGACGAATAAAAATACAAAAACAGCAAATAAGTAACTGTTGTAAACTGAAAGAGATAGCTGATACGTCATATTTTGCGAATATAAGTCACCCTAGTCAGCAATTGTGAGTCATTCCTTTGCTATATTAAGGTGAGGATAACACCTGCCTCAGTTATAAGTTAACAAATGTTTAAACATCTGTCGAGCCACGTGGTACTTGAATAGGTGGTAATGACGTAGAACCGGGTGAAATGCTCTATATTAGTAATTATGATTAATACCTTGTAAGTCCTTCAAAGGTAAAACAATATTTATTTATTAAGGTATGGTCAGAATTATACATATTATATAATTAAACAAACTGTAAAGGAAAATATGTAATAACAGAAATAAAGCTAAATATGATATTTCTATCAACAATACTAAGCCTTGTAAAGGTGTTACATGAGTAAAGGTCCTATATTTGCTGTTTAACATTAAAAGCTGCTACAAAAGCTAACACATTTGTTTTATATGAGCTCCTAGCTTTTGCCGCCGGGTCCTCCGCGTGTATGTTTTAGCGGGAAACAGTAGCTTATGTCCTACCTCAAGAATCAAACTATCTCCTTAATAATATTCAACTAAATCGGTTCGGCGGTTATTAATGACCCATAAAAACTTCCACCCCCCTTTCCACACTCTTAAAAGATGATTTCTGGGATTAAAACTATCCTATGTCCTTTCCCGGTACTCGAACTATCTCTATAGAAAATTTCATGTAAATCGGTTTAGCGAATTAAGCGTGAAGAGGAAGTCGCGTCTGTTAAGACAGACAGACAGATAGACACACACAGACACAGATATAATTTTACGTATTTTATTAACATGTCCAATAAGACAGGTACATCTCCTGACCAAGCAATGGTTAAATATTATAATAGAACCTTTTGGGAATGGCATTCATGTTACGTCTATTCGAAGGACAGATAGAACTGAATAAGAATTCTATCATATATCCCCATAAATACCTCATTCTTTCCATGCATCGCCCAA
This sequence comes from Arctia plantaginis, assembly GCA_902825455.1. Taxonomy (NCBI): domain Eukaryota; kingdom Metazoa; phylum Arthropoda; class Insecta; order Lepidoptera; family Erebidae; genus Arctia; species Arctia plantaginis. The sequence continues at coordinate 3,410,005 of CADEBD010001048.1, read as the reverse complement.
TCGACCGACTGGCAGAGAATGCCTTGGGCATTAAGTCCACCGATGTATATATTTGTGCATGAAGTCATAAATAAATATATTAATATTAGTATGGATGGTTAAATATCATCATCATTATCATCATCACCACTACCACCATCATCGTCATAATCAACAGCACAATCATGATCTGCCTGTCGTAATTTTATTAACATGTCCAATAAGACAGGCACATCTCCTAACCAAGCAATGGTTAAATATATTATAATAGAACCTTTTGGGAGTGGTATTCATGTTAATTAGTGCCCAAAACTAGTCAATCATCATCGAAATGTATATGTGAATAAAACCAATAACATTTTAAATATTAATAATAACTTCACAGATCTCACACACGGCAATCTGATTTGAAAATAGGCAGACTGCTGATAAACTATTTGATATTTAAATATTTCTAAATACATACATATTATAGATAAATTACATCCATACACAGAACAAATGATCATGTTCTTCCCACAATTATTTATCTTGGGTGGGAATCGAACCAATGACCTCAGGCTTAGCAGTCAGGGTCACTTACTACTAGATCAATAGTCCCGTCAATAATATTTATTACTTTATTGCAACATTGGATAGAATACAGATAGTATATAAACTAAATTACTGCTACAACAGTATTGAGATAAATACTAGGGTGTTAGCAAGGTGAGGTCATCACTAGAGGTAATAACAAATACAATGACCTCAAACTGAAGATTACCATGTCAATGACAATATTAAAAGGTCTTTTAATATTTCCATGAATCTATTGTTGCATGAACCTTATATTTTGAACAGAACAGTAAAAATAGTAACTGGCGGCTTGTGATTCTCTTTTGATTGTGGGTTAACACAGCTTCCACCATCAGATCAGCTCCAAGAGACCTAGTTATAGTATTGTCATTGGCACTAGATACGAATTAAATATTTCATTTTAATAAGATAACTTATTTACATAGTAGTAGCATGACCAATCATACTAATAAAGGTATGTTAAAAATTATGTGGTACTTGCTTGCAGTATAATAAGCAAGTCCCACATCATTTTTTTCTCTCTCTCTCTACTGGCTTAATATACAATATATATTAATTAAGTAATAAATGACTTTAGTGCTTTGAAGAGTGTACTAACAATGCTCTTGCTAACCTAATATTTTCATGGGTAGTGACTAAAACAACTTTTAAAGGGCTCAGGGTCAGTCGTTTTAATAAACAGAAATGTTTTATATCTATAAAAGTGTGTTTTATAACTGTGAGTGTTGTATTGCTGCACTAATGAATTGTGTCTACTTAATTTTCCTGGTCAATGTACTTGTGGGTAAAGTCAACAAAATTTAAGCAATGGACTAAATCAGCAAATGTTTTTAATAAATAAAATTTCTTTCCTAATCAGCCTATCCCAGTCCACTGCTGGATATGCCTCTCCTATTGCATGCCACTCATAATATTAATGTTATTTAATATTTATTTATTTACATTAAATATAAACATGTGAAAATGGGAACCAATTCAAACATCCACTCAACAAATATGTAATTGAATTGAATCCAAGAAGGACAGCTGAAAGAAATCTTTCAGGGTACAGGCTTTTATCAGTTATTTTAACTGCCTACCTGTCATTATAATAATAATATAATTTTGTGCACTTTTGCACATCAGCAAACATAGGTTACACTAGTAATCAACTAAATTTTACACTACACAACACTACATACATAATACCATTAGAAAACCAACATGATTATTTCATAAATGTAATAATAATAAAAAAAAAATCTAATTGGAAATTAAAACAAAGTTCCTAATAGGCAAATTGAAAAAATATTCTAACAAGAATATTGTTCAAAAAAACTTGTGATGTGATGTGTGCACCAGTGGCAATACCACTGGTCATCCATATCACTAATTATAGATTTTTAGTTTAGCTTAATATCCTAAATTATTTTTAAAGTCTCAGGCCTTAACCTGGCCCTAAAACTTAAAAATATTATTGACTATCTACATTTATATGGCTTGTTACATTACTATTACCAGATATATATTTATTAATGCATTTGCACTAATTATTTGCAATTTAAATAAAAAAATGTAAAAATTGCTGTTTTGATTTAATTACTTCTAAATTTAAAATTGAAAAACTGTGACAGTAGGGGGGGATATTACAAGAGTGACCACCTGTGACAAGGTCCCTAATGAGAAAAAATACATTCGATATCTAACAGAGAATGTGCACACAAGTTATTAAATTACCATAAACATTAAATAATGTGAATTATCAATTGAGTAATAAAAAATAATGACCAAACAATTATTAACCAATTTCTTCTGACTTGTGTGACTTACCACTTTGGATGCAGGGATCATTATTACTAAATTATTTTAATTGATGTTAATATTTCTTAACAACAATTAAATTACTTTTGTGAAATAATTTTTCCGAGAATTAAAAGTGTCGAAGTGTCATTTTTTTTTTCCTACAACTCAAAACATGTACAACTAAACTTTTGTGTCCATTTTTACATAATTTTCAACTTTATACTTAGAACTAGGTCTGTGTGTTTACTCAAAATATGCTTTAAAAGAATTGTTCATCGTAGTAGCTAATGCTATAATACTGATAGACATATGAATTCTGAAGAGATGAATTATTGAATATCAATCCAATGTCTAGGATGATTATAAGATACCACAATATCAGTCGCATAAATGTAGAACCAATACAAAAGTAGGATTTTATTGCCATTTAATTCATAACGAATAAAGTGAAATGTAAAAATACAAATAAGTTGTTTGTGCTTTTATATAACTCTTTGAAATATTGTATATTAAACAAATTTCACTACTCTTTAAGAATCATTGCTAAAGTGGAATCAGTTAACTTGATAATAATGTTATTAAGAACCTAATAGTTTATAAAATACCATTAAATAAAAAATAAACGAAAAAAAATAGACCGAATTGTAAGTCAATTGACCAAAAAATATATATGTGTGATTAATAGAATATTGTTCACATTAAACATGAGCTGTTCTTAATAAAATATCGAATTAATTATGTAATCAAATAAAATAGCCGTAATGCTAACTGATGCGTCGCTTGCCGGCACCCATTGTTTGTAAACAAATAACATATGACCCGGCGTCCGACACCGTTTTACTTCAACACACTAAAATCAACATAAATCGAGAAGGATTCTCCAAAAAATCCAGCTAAATCCATTTCTAAACAGCCGAGTAAATAATCATTAAGTGTTATGAAGTCGCGGTATGTTACAATCACCATGTGCTCAATTGTCGCGCCAAAATTTGACAATAACTTTCGCTAACAAGTTTCAGTCAAATAATATTTCGCCGATTATTTCTCAGTAAATAAATTAAAAATTGTGACATATTTCGGATTCATTATAAGGCAAACAATAAATATTTTTCGAAAAAACATATTTTCTCTGGATATATTAACGCCCCTAGCGGTGACAATAAGAAACATAACGTAATGGCCGACACACAGTAGTTTCTGATGACTTAACATCTAAATGCGCAAAATACTTACGCTTTCTTCCTCTTTTTCCATTCCAGAGGGCATCTGAGGTACAGCACGATTAATCGCCGAGTAGTCCGGTAAATCCGGAAGCTCCTCGGCGAGATATATAGGCATTGGTTTCGACGCATCCAGGGCCCTCGCCCTAAACGAGAGCTTCGACATTTTGTTGACAGAACAAAACACGCTAGCGTCGACACAAAAATGCACTTATTAAACACTTTATAGCTCCACTAGGGGGTCCCAAGGGACCGTAAACTGAACTTTGCACACTCTAGTTCGTTCCCATGATTAATTTTTGCACGCACTCAGTCACAATTAATGAAAAACAATAACGAAACTTTACATATTGAGCGTACTTTACAGAAAGCCATCATGGCGGCTTTCCGTTTGGCGGACGACCATGACCAACTTCCACCTAGTACGACGTGCGCGGGAAGGAAACACGAGGGACCAATTCCATAATTTTCTATACTCTTTATTTCGTTTTATAGCAAGCTATTATTTGTAAAGTTAATTAGTTTTATTAAATGCTAATAATTTTTTTAATAATAAATTGCAAAAATATTTATCAAAACATAGTTTTTAAATGTAGAAGTATAAAAATGACTCTGGAAGTTAGTTGTCATCCATAGACTATAAACTTTTTGATATGCGTTTCGTTTCACGTAATGAACCAACAATTGGATTTTTTTAATTATTATATTTTGTGTCTGTTTATCTTTAACTATAAAATAATAATAATAAGATCTTTTAAATATGTAATGAAGATAATTTTTGATTGATTTTAGAGAGAGTGAATTTTTTTTCAAAGAGTTAATCATAGACAATATTTACAATTGTGACTCGTTTTGAAACATTCAATCGGGTTTTCTAATTTTTGTGATAAAAATAATGAACGGAGGTGATTTACAATAAATTTAATTTTATACTTAAAATTTTATATAATGCAACGGTTGTTAAATAAATATTATGACGGCACATTTATATAAATGATTTTATACTCAGAACACAGAATATAAAGTAATAAAAATGATACTATTGTACTTTTTTTATTTTTTATTAGATGTAATAAATGTTTAAAAATGTAAATGATAAATCAATTTAATAGAAAGAATAGAGAATAATTATGACCTCAGACATCTCACAGTTCTCACACGGCCGTCTGATCCCAAATAGGCAGAGCCTGTTCTATGGTAACCAAAGTTTTTATTTATCCGCTTTCGTAATCCAGTATGTTCAATTTTCATGTTCATGTTTTTTACCTACACTATAATCACCAGTGACGAGCGTAAGTAGTGAAAGAAACAACTTATTAATTATGCTTGAATTGTGGGTAAATTGTGATAGGTACCTTAACTTTTTTGCAATATTGTTTTGGTAGTGAGTTGGTAGTTCGTTAAAATGTGGCTAGCCTGTTGCTTACATGTCGGTGTGTTTGCGGAGTTAAGGTTTTTACTGAATGACGACTACAACATCTTATATTTGTAATTAAATTTCTAAAACAGGTTTAATTTATAATAATTAATTATAGTTTTAATCATGAAATTTGTTGCATATTGTATGTAGGTATATTTTCTTTTACTTTCTTTACTGAAGTTAATAGATGACTTAGTAGGTAGGTATACCTACTATTTCCTAAAAAGAAATCTGTTGTTTAACCAAATATTATAAAGCTATGTCATCAATAACTATACCTACGAGCATATATTATGTATCAGGTCTGCAGCGTAGTCGGACCTTGCACAATATCCACCAAGGTCCTCTCGAACTCAATGAGCACCGACTAACGAACTAAAAACATTTAAACTCATTGAAACTACCTGGGGATGATGTGGTTGCACCAGGGACTTCCTTTCTAGGGTATACCTGGTTCCCCGGCTATTAGTACCCGAGACGGCGTGCGGTTTTAGTCGGTTCGAGTCCGACATACCACCGATAGGTGGTATCCGAGGGGATTTCCGCACGCAAAAAAAAAAGAGGGGTGATGTGGTAAGTACCTAATTAATGATTTTTCATAGTACGAATATAAATAGATATGCAGTGAATATAATATACCTACACTTACTGTGGTACGATTCTATTTGCAGTATTTTATTTATTAACATGAATTTTCACATACGATACTTGAAAAGTATAATTTTTTCATTGGTTTTATACTTCAATGATTTTTTATATCTCAGCGTATAATAGAGTAAATTGATACATACAAACACTCACGTCTTTTATTCCCGAATAACTACTCCTGTGCTTACCCCAAAAGCGTATTAATTGTCAACATTTTGTTGACTATAATTAGTGCCACTTGCGTAATAGCGGGCAAGCCTATTGCTGGAGTCAAATGAATTTTAAGTATTTACGTTTTGATAAAACGCCATGATTAAAAACAGACTCAGGAATTGGCTTCAGAACCAGAACCTGCCTCCTAGTGATCGAAAGCCTGTTATGTGCTAAATTTATAAACAGCAACTTTTATATACATACAACATAATTTTATTGAAAATAAACTATTAATTTCACTAAACAATGCCAGTTTGCTTTTTATATTCACCATTTAACTTTGTAACTACCCGCAATAACTATTTTAATTTTCTTCGTCCCAGCAATAACACGTATTTTTTTTATTAGTTACCTATTCATATGTTAAAACATTAAACGTGCACGACAAGCGATGTCGTTAACTACCTTGTGTTGTATAAATACAAGGCTCTTGGTGTCCCTCTCACCTCTCACCTCATGACTGATGATTTAAGTAATAAAACATATTATGTTTTCATTCACTGCATTTAAGAGTGCATATTGATACTATTTAGCTAACTTTATTACTTACGATATTCACGAAGTCTTACTGCATTCACAAAGTCTGCTTACAAGAGGATATATTATGACTGTTGGTAGTATTGGTCCTGCATCTTGTTTGAAATTGTTTATGCAATTTTTTTTTGTTAAAAGGTAATGGTAACAATATTACTTATGTTCTTGTTGGTTGACCACTCCAGCTAATATAGGGTGTCAGCATAGGCTTTATATTGGGGTGTATTGGATGGCGTTTATGTGACATTGAGTTTTTAGCTCAGTTTTGTCTTAGAGCTTTTACAAATAAAATATCAAAAAAACGTCTGTGTTCAGAATGTAGAAGTCATTGTGATTTTTTTTTGTGGAAGAGGGGTAAACGAGCAGACGGGTCACCTGATGGAAAGCGACTACCGCTGCCCATGAACGCCTGCAACTCAGGAGTTACAAGAGCGTTGCCAGCCTCTGAGGTAGGAGTACCTACGCTTTTTTCTTTAAGGTTTGTAGGTCGTATTGGTCCGAAAATAAAGCAGACGATAACTTGTTCAACAGGTTGGCAGTGCGAGGCAAAAAGTGAATAGAAGTTTTTTGATATTCTAAATTATTAGGTTCTTACCAAAAAAATCGAGAATATTTTACTTTTTGTGTGTGGACATTTGTATGTGTTATTAAATTTCTAAACAAAATTATTTTTTTAAGTTTATTTTCTGAAAACAAAGTTGTTGATTAATTAGCCCGTCATTCGGTTCTTGGTTTTTGTCAAACTGAATAAATGTATTTTCAATTATTTTTTTTTAATGCTTGCCACATGCATCTCTACGGCCGTGTGATCCTAAACCAGGCAGTAATATACTATGTTAACCAGACGGTATCGTGATTTCGTAGATTACTGACATCCATGGAGGTTTAACCAATTAGAAAATGAATAAAACCACAATTCACAGAAAGAATGCTTTTATTTCCATTAAAAACTATATATACAATAATATTGGCAGCATTCCTCCCGAAGTTTTTCTAAAAAAATAAATCCAGAGCATACATCTTTGGAAAAAAAACTAAACAATAATCGCGGTATTAAATAAAAAGATGTTAGTCTGTAGTACAGTAGACCAATGATTGAAAAATAAAGAAATCATACTTAAAGGTTCGGCGAACCAGTGTTTAACAATTGCTAACTTATGATAACATTTGATGTGAAATGCATTTCTAAACCTTCGTGTTAGAACAGGAAATAAAGAGAATAGTGGAACATTCATTTTAAATTTAATGTCAGAAAAATTAAATTACTTTTGTCAAAAACTAAAGTGTTACCCGTGTGGCAACCCTAGGTGCTTCTAAGGGACACGACACACTATGTAACTTGATGCAATGCATGTTTACACAAGACAAATATTTTAAGTAAAATATTTTATGATTAAAATAAAAAACTAGGAACCAACAGCCACGTTAACATTTCTAAAAACTAATTTGTTAATGTTTAAACGACTGAGGCTCATATATAGATGAAAACCGTTGGGATGCCCTTCCTATTGGTTTACATTCTTTAACGAGTGATAGTCATGATTACGCTACTGTCGATAATGATTACAAACAAACAATGGATATCCTTGAAAATGGCTTAAGCGTAGCTGTGAATATTCACAGAATGAGTCCAATAGAGGGTTAAACCCGAAAAACCACGAATTTTAGTTATCAGTGAGGAGCAAAACAATTCACAAAAAATATTGTGGTTTCATTTTTACAGACAAAATCAGAATATTTAGATTATATACTGTGTTAAAGAAGTTATGATATGACTTCAAGAACATGTACTAACTGATTTTCAAACACAAACATCTAGTAACTGTGTGAAAATCACGGCATATTCAATTTTTTCATCTCTTATCTGCATGAACCTCTCTTGCGAACCTATGTCTATCTAATAAAAAAACCATAAGGCACAAGCCCGTCCTCATTTGGAGTAGTTGTATAATTGGTTGTACTCCGACGAACTGTTTGACATGCAGATTACGGCCGTATTCGACAACCGCGTCGCTTGCATCGACCTTACAAATCTCCTGGAATTTCAAGTGTTTGTAAGTTAAAATCAAGCGGGCCATATATTTATATTAAAAGTTAGGTTCATAACAGTAAAATAAAATCAGTTAATACACATTTTAGTCAAAACAATATTTGGGAGTTCTGAAAGATTTGGTATCAAGTATTTAATTTTGTTTAACGTGACAAATATGAAGTGTTCCGCTACTTATAAGTTAACAAATATTTGAACTAGTAACCGTAAATACTAAATTATTTGGTAAATTAATTTCAATTGGAAGCTTGAAGTTCTATTATTATTATAATATTTTTTCATGGGGAGTTTTATTTTTAAATTATATCCTAACTAGACGTAATATTTAAACATAAAATTTAAAATCTTGGAACTTATATGAAGAAATAAAATCTATGAATCGTTTTACTAGATTTATCTTCAGCGTCTTCGTAAAATTTGGAAGTTGACTTCTGTAGGAGGAGAAGTTTAAGAAGATGGTATCGTATGGGTGTCTTCCTGATGACTTTGACAATAATTGGAAATACCCATAGATCAATATACTGCCATTTTGAACGAGGGGACTATGGTATGACTGTGACAATTCTTGTTTATACTATTAATAACGACATAAAATATTTTTATTAACTTAATTGTCTTCTATTATTTGGTTGAACTAAAGGGCAGTTAATTATGTTTTAACAAAAAAAAACGATTTGCACGAATTCTTGTTATGACTAGTGCAAATCGTTATTTACAACAAAAAAAAATTTTTGCAATTCTTTTTCGGGATGATCTCATTATTTATAAATATTTAATGTTTTATATGTTTTTCTGATAAAATAAAAAAGAAACTAATACAGACAATCACTTCTTATGGAGGATGAAACTATTTATGTTATAGAAAGTTTGATTTGAACCCTGATTGCGGCTATCTTCAGCAACTCGTCTCAGAAAATTCTCAGGCATACCTTAATTTAAGTTATAATTATTGCTTTATTTATTGTGAATGCCTTCCAAAGCTAGTTTTCATGGGAATCCTAACTAAAATCTGATCGAGATCTTGCACCATGAAACCTAATTAACTCTTTAAATACGTGACTTAATCAGCAGATGTCAAATATCAATATATTGTTAGGTTGAAGATAGATGTACACCTACAATATTTGGACAAAAAATGATTTAGGCGCAGAATACTTAATTTTCACGTGACAAAAAATTCTTATTGCAACAATTATCTAAACCTGCTGACCAACTTTATGATAACTATGTGATTCACAAAACTACAGTTTATGGCAATTCAGAAAATAGGTTTTCATTAATTGTACGACGATGAATTTTAATAAAATGTGTCAATTACTTTACATAGTGAAGGTAATGTTACATACATCACTTTTTGTGTTTATTTTAGTCCTTCTGTTATGAGAAAACTTTCTACCCAACATTATTTGCAATCATTGCTATATTTCTGTGATGAACTGTACCGCTAGACGTAATGTCATAAAAAGGAGATAGTAGTTTTTTAGTTATTCGTTTTAGACAATTCTTCTAATAAATAATCCTGTCACATTAAGTTTTAGATATTCTGCACCTAAACAAATGAATATGCAGCAAAGTGTCCTAACGTTCGATTCTTACATTACGAGGTGAAATTGCTATATTTCCTTACAATATTGTATCATAAATATTTTTTTAGTATTTTTTAAAATTATCTTTAAAATTCGAAGTCTTAAGTTTTTCTTAAGGATATTTTTACATAAACGACCTTACTCGAGTGTGGGTGAACTCATCAAGTTTGGAGAATATTGTTTATGATACATCTTGAAATCAATTTTTAGGACATTAAAAGGATATTGGTCTATAAACTATTAGAAAGGGCGCGAAATATAAAACAAAATATATTGAACGCGAAAAATTTTATTATAATAAATATCATTCGCGTACTGTGAAGACATTTGTTTAATCACATTAGGTACTTATTTATATATATCTTGATAATCTCTGGTTATCACCGTATGATAGTATTGTGAGGCATGCCGGAGTTCCTTTTGGAGTGGAGTGAACAACAGTCTGACGAACTAACGAAGGCAGTGTCCAAAAGTATTTAAGTGCATTTATACATGTTCAAACGACAATCTTAACTGACTGTGCGTGTATTGAAGTGCGTTTCGCAATTTTAAGATATATATTTAGTGCAATTTAGCAGCATTAACGCACTTCAAGCCACGTTGATTATGAGTTCACCCAATACTCCGAGGCTAATCAAAATTGTCACTTATACGACCAGCATTCATTAAGATATATTCGCTTTTGAGTATTGCCACGTATATTGTATAAATATTATATCGTAAGCTGGTTTCGTTTGGTTTATGTCAATTTAAACGTCATCGAACCGGACTGCTGACGTCATGAAGAATCCAATTTTATATTTATATATATATGCCCGCACTGAACCATTAACCAATGGCGACGACGAACGCGGCCGCCAAGCGAGTTGTTTTGAAATAGCTGAGCTGTTTTCACGTTAAATTGACATAATGCCACCCTGTCATATAACTATTTAAGGAAGCTTGTTAGCTCAAATGTATCTGGTAAGTCTCGCGTTAAACAAATATCAGTCCAGTTTTAAGAGCCAATGATTATTGGGTACACGGAATTGGAAAAAAATTGAATTGCTTCGTAAAAAGGTATATACGAAAAATGTTCCTTAAAAAGTATTTCTTTAGGGGTTATTTCTTTATTGGGTTTAGTAGAATTCAGTAACAGATTGTTTTACTATTTTAAATGTAGTAAAATCAAAGCATGTTTCTTTAACTTTAAAACTGGACCAGCTTTTATTATTTTCGTTATAAAATCAACTTACGTATAGACAATACAACAATATATATATAAGTTTACAACCATTATTTACCTGGATCAAAACATTTATTTATATCACATTTTTCAAATATTAAGAAACCTGGCCGATTCTTTGCTAATATTGTTTATTTTTGTAGAAAAAATCTTTTTTTTTTTCATAAATACATTGACTAAAGGAGCGTGTTCAGACTAACGGCTAACTGCTGCAAAGAACACCGACAACACAAAATGCAGGCCGTCTATGGGGGTAAAAGTGATATCAATATTTTGTATAACATGTTTTGTATACCTTTTATCGCATAAACCCACAATCCCCCATACAAATATATATATATATATATATTTAACCATATAATCTTTAGTTCTCACACTCCGTACAATTTTAGCATCAAATTCAAAATGCACATTGCAAGTTAAAACATGAACCATGCAATCAGTGGCCATGCTGAACACACTATTTTGTTCGTGGCGGTAGTTTTGAAACTCGGTAATGTCCGTTTCAAAACGAGCTAGGTGCGAAGGCTAGCACAATACAAAAATTCAAGTTACACAAAAATAATTATTTACATTTACTACGACTAACCTTACGAAAAAAAACATAACATTTTTTTTTTCAACAAATCGCTAAAATCTAATTAAAACTAAAGTTGGAGCTGTTTGTTTCGAGGACTTTTTCGCGCACGGCTTTCAACGAAATTGGACTACTGTACATATCGTACGGTACTTTCAACATAGAGTAATCGGCGGTTTTCATAATTGTCTATGGGTGACCACTATGCTCTAAATTGAGTAAACGACTGCAGCTTTTATATCGAGATCGAACTGCTGCAATAATTAGGATTCGCTTACTTCCTTCAGTCAGCGATCATTTCAGCGGGAAGTAGCGACCAATCGCTGCATCAACCGCTTGAAAAGCGCTTATATTCGCCGATATCTAATGCTAAAATTATCGCGTGTTTGGAGTATTGCTTTAACTAAACTCATTGCAGCTGGCTATTATCTTTAATATTGGTTACTTTATTTGATTAGTGTTAATTTTTAAAATATAATATATAGAGAGATAATCAACTTTAGCGTTGTACATTGCAATCAAGATATTTACAAGTATATTACTTTAAATATCGTCAAAATACTAATACTGGTAATCCTTAATCACAGGTTCTATTGGACCGGTTTTGAATGCAACAGTATCTCAAATGTACGTAATAAATCAACTGTTAGATTTTTTAGAAAGAGCTTTTCAAATACAAAATATATGCTCTTTTATAAATACATGCGAGACGTCACAAACTTTTGTCTTCGTTGAATCGTTCACTTCATGAAACTCCAAAGCCGCAGTCGCACGAAAGTAACAGCTCAAATGATAATATTAAAAGAAGTTCACAATTGTCTATCTCACGAGCTCTTAAACTAACTTTCGATACCTTCACATCTTAATATGTTTTTTTTTGCAAATTCATTCATCCAATCATATCGCTACGTCATCGTATTTTTTGTTTTCTATATTTAAAATTTAATATTAACACCTAATCAGAAATATTCATAAGAATCGTCATATACATAAATAAGATTTTATCGTAATGCATCGATATCGGTAATATTTTATCGACACTCAATACGAGATGCAGTGACATCGGCGTTCTTCATGTTTACTGTTTAGTGACGTCATTATATGAAGACTTCGCCGAAGTTCGGTTTTACGAAGATGGCCGATGACACTGCACACATACCGTACGATATATCTTGGGCCAACCAGAAATTGGGAAAAAATACTATAAAAGTCTAGATAGGCCCTAATACCTAAAAATTATACACTTAACTATAGATTACGAAAAAGAAAAAATCTCACCATTTTACATACAACATTTACTGTCGGCAACTAATCGGACAGCCGAGATTTTTATGTGTTTTATTTATTTACCGTTTTATATCGTACTATATCCGGTTCGTTGTCGATTTCCTTGTTATATCATAAAGTAGTACACCAGGGCTGTATTACACACCGTTTATATTTAAAAAAGCAATTTCCCCATTTGTTGATTTAAAGTGATTTGGTTAGCGTGCTTTTAAAAACAAACCATTCAATATAAAATATCACACTGGTGTACCACTTCCATTCCGGAGCCCATACATCCGTGCAGGTTGGGAGACGGCGTCCAGGGCCGTTTTATTAGTAGCTAGCATCCCCGCACCTAAGTCCCGCCATTGTAAACCACGGAGCGATTTTGGCTCAACGATTAATCAGTCTGTCAGCAAACTTTTGGCGACACAGCCACACTCAAATATTTACATGAAACGTGCGAGTAATTATTTAATGATAATTTACATTAAAGTGATAAACCTTGTATAAAATGAGACTGTGTAGTCAAAAGTTTTTAATTTGACGTAGATATAATTTGAATAATAGTCTCCTTGCTAGGGGTAGGTGAAAAAAAAAAACCAAGTGAAGCCAAAATCGCGCCTAAAAATAGAGGAGAAAATTAAAAACAGTTAAACAGTGAAAAAAAAGTTTTTAACCGTAGTTACACTACACTATTGAGGTCCGATAGTTGTTGCTTGAGGAACGTCGACACACGAAGCGCTACCGCGGGCGGGGCTGTGACGTCACTTGCCCACGTGACCGTTCCCCAACGCCTGCTCGACGACCTGCAAACCGTACGACGTGGTGAGCGCACAGCCGTGTGTCGTCGTTCCTAATGAGGCTGCAAGGGTCACGCACAACAATGGGACTATTAATGATTCATCGATTTAGAAATTGAGCTTACTTTTAAGAAAAAAAAAAGATCAATTTGTATCAAACCCAGCACCGGGGCAGTACGAAAGAATCCCATCGTCGTGTGTTTGTTCTTATACACATCTACAGCTCGGATTGCTTAGAACGTCAAAATTTCAATAAACTTTGGGGTAATCCGAAGTGTAATGTGCCTCCCGCCACCAGGGTTTTAAAAGCGAGGGTACCCAGCGAATAATGTGCGTTTTGCAACCCAGTGACTGTTTCAAACTGTTCTGAATTTGAAACAGTCGAGCCCCAGGAGGTCACGATATACACAGCTGCGCGCAAGCTATCATTTAGCTGTTAGATTTAAACATAGAGAAAATGTGTAATTGTTCATTTATTTGCTCAATGATAAAATTATATTTTTAATATATGACAAAACATTGGCTATATTATATTAAAGTAATCAATTTGAAGGTAACATGTTGTAATAATTTGTCAAAAAATGAGCTAAAAGGCACATTTTCCAATAAATGTATACAACATGGTTAAAAACTGTTAAGCAGAGTTTTTAATTTCATCATTGTACAAATAAAAGTCACTTTCAAAAATTTAATACCTTCAGACATTTAAGAAAATAATTTTGTCTGCTGGCAATAATGCAACACTAATTTAATGTTGCCACACTATGACATTCATGTGCATAACAAGTACTTATACATAATGTCATATACATCTCTTTAATTTTATAAAAAACAAGAACAAAAATGCTGAAAATAAATATCACTAACATGAAATGATTATGCAAGTACAACACTTAAATTAATAATTTGATAAAAAAGCAAATTACGACGATAATACACCAAAATCATTCAAAGCAGAACTTAAATATAACAGCTAAATAATAGTAATGGTGAAACAAAATGTGCAATTTCACAGACCAAGTGTAATGAACCATTTGAAAGCCACATAATAAATAGACATGCAATACAACGTTATTTTTATACATAAGTTTTATTCTATATACCGACTTATTAATTATATTGTTAATTAAATCTTGCATGAACCGATTAAGAAAACAAAAACCTTGGAAATAAATTAACAAAAAATCTTTCAGTTGCTGTAACGAAACGCAAAGGTATTATTTCCCTCAAAGGTGTTTTTATTCAACACAAGTATTAAAAATAAAATTCAAAACTCTTCAAATTACGAAATCATATTTTTAATGAAATAAAATCGTTTTGAAAACATAATAAATTCGATAGATTCAAGTTATGCAAAAACAGTTCACTTATACTATGTTACAAAAGTAGTTTAATTATGAAATTCGTTACGGTAATCTCAGTTCACATAGTTCAGTCATAATTCGACACAAAGTTAAAAAAATAATTAAGTATTGTTCATTAACCAATTAAATTATATTTTTTGTGTAGCTAGGAGAATAAAAAACATTTAAAAATATAAACATTATATTTTAAAAATATTTTTTTTCTACCTGGTAAATAAATTTGCCTACAAAACTTAAATCAAAGTATCGAATTATGATTAAACATTAACTATTTACCTCTACAACACACTTAAATGTAAAATTTACATTAACAATAACTATGTACCGTCTCATTATAGTGTAATAAAAAAAAATGATTTCTTTTTCAGTACCAGCATACTCATTTTGGAAGACTTATTACTATTATTTAACTTATTTTTCGACTTAGCGAGTATTAAGGCCTAAACAGTACAATTTAAAGAGTTCAAAGATTTTTCTGGCCGCCATCTAGATATTATTATATTATACTAGCTGACCCGGCAAACGTTTTGACATAAACATTATTTAAAAAAAAAATGGTTTGTAAAATAGATGTTGGCCGATTCTCAGACCTACCCGATATGCACACAAAATTTCACAAAAATCGGTCTAGCCGTTTCGGAGGAGATCAACCACTCACACCGTGACACGAGAATTTTATATGTTAAATATAGAAATTTATAGCATTAAACACTAACATTTTGGTTTGACAGTCAAACCCTATTGTATTGTAGTTCAGGATTAGTTCCTTAATTATTTTTTAGATTAAGTTCGAGACGTAGATAAGTTGGATTACAGACCTAGAATAAATCGAAGGTATTCTGAGCTATATAATTATAATCTACTACGATGTGATCAGGTTAACATTGTAAGTACTAAGAAAGGAATAGAGTGAACCAAAATTAAAACACAGTGTTCTTCATCCCCTGCACTTACCAATAAAAATTACATGATTTTTTCACGTTCATTTAAGGTGTAATCCAAAAACTTACTATTAAAGAGACATTTTAATTCAGTCGCATGTTCATGAAGAAAAATCATGTATTTGGAAGTTAATCAGGAATAATGATTGAACTAACCAAAGTACGTGGCGTATTTTTATTTATGACTAACTCGTAAATGACATTATCAATCGCGCGGGAAACGGTAACAAAGATGGCGACCCATAATTTCGAACTCATTTCTGGAATGTACACAAAGTTTGATAAATTATGCAGGATAGACAAAGCAAAACAGTTCTACAGTTTTTCTAATAGGCATTGATGTATAATAAATAAAATTTAAGAGCTGAGAATTTCTATGTAAACAAAATTGATTATATGTGTTCTCCTTTTTACACGCTTTATATTAGCTTCACTTGTATGTTTGTAACCGACTCCTTTGGGCGTGATTTTGACTGACTAAACGGTCAGAATTCGTTCAAACTTTGTAGATATATCGAGGACTGATGACAATACACTACTTTAAAATAAAAAAAACAAAAAACAAAAAAACACGCTTTTATAGAAAACCAAATAAAAAATAGTTTTCTATAAATTAATACAAAAAATAGTTTTGGTTTTCTATAAAAGCGTGTTTTTTAGTTTTTTTAAACAATTTTTTTTTAATATTTTTTTATTATTAATCTATGTGACACAATAATATAACAAAACATAAGCATTGAAATTTATAGAAAACTTATGCGGTTTGTAATAAATGCTCCGTTCAGTAGGAAGTACTGTATTAGGTGTTATTGAAGTGTTTATTTTTTTAATTAGATATTAGTTTGTTTTTAATATTTTATTCCTCTGATACGACCAGTATTTTGTTATAGACGATATACGAGAAAACAGGTGGTGAGAAATCTGCCACTGGTTTGTCTCCTGTCGAACGACGCGACTCTTCGAAATGAGCGCATGTTGGTGGTCCAAGAAATTTGTTATGTTACAATTTAATTGGAAACTCTCAGTCAACTTAAGATATTTTTATTATATATTAATGCTTATCAGTCTGAACAAGTTTATAGATTAATTGTACACTGTTTTTATACTATCCTTAATTTATTTAGCCTCTTGGAATTTAAAATGATCCATCCAATATGAGAAATGCACCGTTCTAAGTAAAACAATATTTTTTTGAATATGACATTTTAGAAATAGACTTACTAACTACAATAAACACGTAAAATATTTACAATCAAAACATTTTGTCATTTAACATTAGCTATAAACAAACTCTTTAAGTACCTTTTTCAAGAAAAAATATCAAAAAATAACATTCTCTTAGTTTTTCTATATGGTAACATCCATGGCACCATAATCATCTGAGTCTCTGATGATTTCTTTCTATATTTACAATATTTTACAACAAATAACGTACGAATTATTCCTATCGGTAATATGTAAAGATTTAGCATGTGGAAGTTCAAATGTACAACCAATAAAAAGTGACTAAATACTGATTAATTATTGTGGAAGAAGCCACCAAAATATTGTTTTGCCAAACACATGATTTGACACTAAAATTATTTATTTTCATAAAAAGGCTATGCTTTATGTAAAGTTTTGCCTCATAATTGCAAGCTTACGAACAACAATTATATTATCAACCCTGTATTTTTTTTATTTTTAGATAATTTTTGAGCAGGCTTTTTATTTACATACTTTTAAACTTAATCGGAAACAAAAAAATAAATAAAAACGAGTCAACTTTCTTAAGGAAAAAATAACACTATTATTTTTATTAACAGTAAAATTAAAGCTGAAATGGTAATGTGTTCAGATTGCCATAGATACAATTGGTATACAACAAACTTTTATAAACATATACTATGAACTATACCCATAAAACAACTCTAATAAGATAAACCGTTATAAATATTATAGTAAACGTTTACAAATTATTAAAAACAACAACAGCCATATGGAATGACAACATAATATATGTGAAAATATGGAAAATGACATTTCCAAAGTCTACATCTTACCACTAATAAAAATATCACCAATTTTATATGCAGATGCACTATATAACGTGATGTATATGAATATACATTAATGTAAATAATATATTTGTATATAATTTAATAAACCGTTTAGATATATTTAAGCAATAAGCTTGTAAATATTTAATTACGAAGAGTAACATTAAATATGTAAAGTTTGATGAATATATTTAGAGATAGTCTTTTAAAGAAACTATATATTTAGTGTACTTATTATACAGAAGGAGATAAAGATTGAAAAAAGTTTAGAAAATAAGAAAGATAAAATACAATCTAAAAACCCACTTATGAAAATAGTAGTAACTGGATTCTTCTGTCGAAATACAGATGATTTTCTCTAAATATATTTATCAATAAATATATTTTGGCCTGTTGTATATTTTATCTATATTTTTGCACATATATGAACATTTAGAAGTATTATACAGCATCATAGCTAGAAAAATAAATGTATAAATAACTGTATGTACTCTTTAACAATAGACAACTCGAATACAGTTAATTTATGCTCAAATATAATTGAATAAGCAATAGTGGCACTTTTATAGGACTCACTAGAACAATATTAAAATATCTGTCTGATATACTCTACATACAAAACGGTTCAAGCTTAAGCTCAATTTTGACACATTATGTTCCTGCTTCGTATACCTATATAATATAATTATTATGTACATTTATTTAGTATCGCGCGAGTCAAAAATCAACGACACAATACTACATTCCAAACAACGATAAACTCAAGTTCTAACACAACTAGCGATCTACTCCAATCTCGAGGGTACGATATATAAACAGTTAAAATTAGTTTGTAACGCAAACGTTATTCGGGGGGCGGGGGCGGCACGGGCGGCGGGGGCATGGCCGGCAGAGGCGGCTGTGGAGGCTGGGGGGGTTGCGGGGGCGGGCGCGGAGGCCGCGCGGGCCGCACCGGGGCATGCTGCGGCGGGTACATGTAGCCCTCCATGCCGTAGTAGTAGCCGTCTAGGGGCATGCCGTAGTACAGCGGCGGCGGCGGTTGCACCATAAAGTAGGGCAGCGGCTGCCTGTAGGGGGGGGGAACATTCCAGTGGCCTACCTTAGGGTGGTGCGGCGCTCCGTTGTGTCGCGGCATCTTGGGCGGCGGGCCGGCGTCGGGCGCGGTCGCGCGCTTGCGCGACGAGTCGAGCACGTCGCGGGAGATCTTGATCTTGAGACTCGACGTCTGCGGGGGAGGCGGGGGCGCCGCGAGCCGCTCCTTGGGTATCTTGATCTTCAACCCAGGGCTGGTCAGCTTTTCCTTGGGAATAGTGATCCTTAGCGCGCCGTCCGCCGTCTGTTCGGACGGCGGCGGCTGCGGTGGCGGACTGTCTCTTCTCTTGTCTTTATCCTTTTTATGTTTCTTCCTCTCCTCTTTTGACTTGTCCCGATCTTTATGTTTGTGTTTATCCTTCTTTTTCTTTTCCTTCTTGTGTCTGTGTTCGTTTGTTTCTTCAGCAGGCTGTGCGATCGGTTCGACGGGCGGGGGAGGAGGTTGGATTACAGGTGGAGGGGCGGGTGGTTCGACCGGTACCTCGCGTTTTACCTCGGGCGATTTGCGCTCCGTTACCACTGTGATAGGCGCCGGTTTAGCCAAGCTCTCTTTGAGTAGATTAGACACCTGAGCCGGGTCCGTTTCGATACCGTTTAGTGGCCTCGTAGGGGGCTCAGGTTTGCGTTCCGGCCCCCGGGTCTTAATGGAACTTCCTCTTTGTGAATCGCGGATAACGTTCTCGTACCCGGGCGTTTCATCTAATTTTTTGACTACTGGAATTAACTCCGGTTCAGAGTTAGACATGACGCGTTGTCTCTGTTGTTTTGGATGCTCCTTTGGAGGCGGAGACGAAAATGGGGATAGTATAGCAGGAGGTTGCATTTCTCTAATCGCAGCGGTGGGGTCCGGCCTCTTCCTGTGCGGACTGGGCGGCCTCTGTTCAGGTCTCTGCACTTCCTGCGGCACGGGTTGGGGAATTGCAGGCGTGGGTGCAGGGTTAGGTGGTCGTGACGATACCTCGGGCTTTAGTCGATGCGAGGGTTGTGGAGGAGGTTGGCTCGGTTGTACAGGGGGTTGTTGCGACGGAGGACGGCGCGGAGCCGCGGCAGCCGCAGCGGTGGGGTTAATTGCACTCTCTGGCGAGAATAGAGACGGAGGGCGAGTTCTTTGTGGCACTATTTCTGGCTGTGGCTGAGGAGGATGTGACGTAGGCGCAGGAGCCGGAGCTGAAGTGCCCGGTATTGGCGGACGGTGATGCCTGTGGTCATGAGGAGGTTTCTGATGATGTGGCTTGTGTTGAGGCCAGGGATGGTGAGGTTTATGGTGATGTTGAGCAGTTGGCCTCTGGTGGTGGGGTGGCGGTTGCGTTCCAGTAGGAGGTCTACTCGCTCCAGGACGTTGTTGAGCCGCCATAGCCTGCTGTCGCTTCTCTCTTTCCTCTCGCCTTTCTCTTTCTTCTCTTTCTCGTTTCTCTCTATACAGGTTATAGTCTATTTTCTGGGGTGGAGGTTGTGTGGGTTGTGAAGTCGTTGCAGGTACATAGCCCCCAGGTACTGGTTGACGACGTCTCTCACGTTCATACTCTGCAGGAGCGTTTTTGGAAAAAGACAAATTAAAGAATGTTACAATATTATAGTTGTTTTCTCAAGTTTTTGCAGTCATGTAACTGAGCTACTAACAACCAGTGATTACTTCTTTAAGACGAATGTATAATGCATAGTGCTATCCATAACACATCATCAATGTGAGATAAAATTAATTTATATTATATTTAATGGACAACAGCACTGCAAAGAGAAGGAAATCTTGACACAAACCCTATACCAACCCGTTTGGCCAGCGTGGTATAGTAGGTCAAAACCTCTTTCTAGTTAAAGGCCTATGTCCAGCAGTATACTACTGAAGGCTGTTGATGATGATACTTGAGAGGCTTTCCTACTAGCAAACTCTGACTCAGGAATAGCAGCTTTAATAATTAATCCTTAAATATAATAATACATTACAATATAACTATATATGTATATGTTAAACTATATTTCTATATATATATATATATTATATAAAATGTTCTACACTTCAAACATTCAAAAATTTCTGAAACAATTGAGCCCAAATTTTGACACGATATACAAACCCTCACGCCTCAAGAATTGTTACTCATTTCTCATCAATGCAAATTAAATGTATAGTACAGCGTACGGTACAGCTAGTTATCTATAAACATTTGATGTTTGACAAGCCTTTGCAAATACTGACCTTTGTCAAAAGATTTGTCTATCTCATCTGTGCTAGATGGTGGGTGCTTCTTGTCGAAGGGCGAATTGGCAACCCCCGACCCTGAAGCATTCGCCAACGAATGTGGCGAACTTCCATCGGCTGTAAAGAATTAAAATAAAAACATATTGACTGTACGGATGGCGTAGTGGTTTAAGCGGTCGTATCGGCGTTTCCTTCTGCTAGCGATCCCCTAATGGGATCCACTGCGCAAAAAAATGATTTTCCGAAAAAAAGAACCTTTTGGAAAATTAAACGCTAGTATACTATTAAGCATGCCGCTGGTGTGTAAATGAAATAGCGTATTAGGATGGCGTTGTGCTATTCTAGAATTGTAAAGTCAAGATATCACCATTAACACGCAAAAACCTTAATAGCGTTGTCAATCAATATTAACTATTTATTTTAGTCAGCGAAGAACCTCCGTACCATATGGGTAATGGTTCTCACTAGTCTAAAGAAAATAGTCTTTGGACCTCATAATCCCACAGTTATCACAAATCTATTCCTAAAAGAAGACAGTATGAAACACAGAAATAACCACATTACCATTTATTAAAGTACCAACTGCTCTGCTCAATATCTATCAGTCCAGGAATAGGTATCGGTTTCTTCTAGAAACACTAGATCATGGAGATAGAATCCGTTACTCACCAGCTTTCACGTTCATCATTTTCCTCTTGAGCCTAGAGGGGCACTTCTCAAAGATGAGCAGGAACTCGGCGGTGAGCCGTTCGAGCAGCTCCGTGGTGACCGAACGGTCTACGTAAGAGAACCAGTGACGGCCCTCGTTTGATTGTGGGATCTGGTAGTAAAACGAGTCTATTACTCGAACGGAAACGGAAAACTCCTCGATTCTTACTTTACCGGTTTAGTTGGGCTCTTGAGTTAGTTTAGGTTTTATTTTTTTTAAATTTGGTTTTATGTGGTATTTATTCAGATTGATTGAATACAGCTTTTTTATGAAATATGGTCAACGCAAGTAAGTCATTGGGATGATATTTATAATGAAATAATGAAAAAAATATAAGGGCAGAATAATTCTATTCAGTATCTGTCGTTCATTCATTTTAATTTGATTGCAATTTATTGACTTTTAATACGTTGGTTATATTTCTAAGTAGTGCGAGATACAAATTCTACGTGGACGAATTTGCAGATTAATTTGTAATTTATTTAAACTTATTATTTGCACTTAATTAAACTTTAAATTAAACTTACCGCCCAATTGCTCCATTTCGAAGCCAAATGTATACAGAAGCAAGCTACAACTGTCGGCCTGTATTGTAAACACATCGTTGTTAAATGCAGGCTGTTTGAAGCCATGAAGTACGACGTTTGTGCCAAATCTTTTGGTGCTGAAAAAAAAAACAACATAATAGAAAAAAGTCTTTTTTGAATATAGAATGGGATTGGGTTATGGAATGAATAAGCAGGATCCTAGTAAAAAAAGAGTGATACGAGAATCAACCAAATTGCCTGTTTAGAGACCTGGCAACACGTTTTTTTAAGAGTTTGTGCGTTACCATAGCCTATTGAATATTCGTTATTAAATTTTGTCAAGTTTTGACAAATCATTTTAATTGTAACATTTTTTATTCTTCAATTTTATTACACAACACAACACTATCTTAATTAGCAATTATAGTAGAATAGATCATTCTTTTACACTGCTATTCTTGCACAAAATTAAAAATATCATCAGAAATATCAAAACAGATAATAAGCCTAGGGGATTATTTTTTCCCATTATTTTTCACTTATATACATTACATATATTTATTATTTATTAAATATTACATATTTATTTATTACTCTGAAAGTTTTAATTAATGTTTTCTATATTATATATTTAGGTATATATGTCCCTGTGGTTACGGACTAAGAATACAGAGTGTCATCACCCCCATTCATCCCGTGGCTGTCGTAAGAGCCGATTAAGGGAGGAAGGACCACAGCACTGCAAACAGAAGTAAAACTTGAAACAAACCCTATACCAACCCGTTTGGTCAGCGTGGTAGTAGGCCAAAACCTCCTTTCTAAGGAGAGGCCTATGTCCAGCAGTGGACTATTAAAGGCTGTTGGTGGTGATTATA
Source organism: Arctia plantaginis (assembly GCA_902825455.1). Lineage (NCBI taxonomy): Eukaryota > Metazoa > Arthropoda > Insecta > Lepidoptera > Erebidae > Arctia > Arctia plantaginis. Next base: position 3,386,379 of record CADEBD010001048.1, on the reverse strand, counting down.
TATAGGTATTTAATACTGTGTTTATACAGCAATATCAACAGGAAAAACGAATGTGTGCGTCACTACGTATAACTACTGGTACTTTAATAACTGCCCGTCTCGATATTCAAATTACATATTTCATATTAAATCCGCCTTTTTGTTTCACTGCCGGCACAGTCATATTATTTACAGGACAAACAAAATTATCGTTCTGCGGTGGGAAACCACACAGTAAACAGAAGCTTTGGTTTAAGTGCTAAGATATTAATAAAATTATTTACTTACTGCAGACTCGGTAATAATTCATGGAATCGAGATAGCAATATTGTGTCCTCTTTACGTATGTATTATGAGATATAAATATTACTAGATAAATACTATCAATATAAAGAATGTATTGAAACAATGTAAAGTTGTGAAATAAAAAAGCGAACATAAAACTGAATAAATACAAATTCATTGTCACTTTAACTTCTTTCTTAATACCGAATATTTATGACCGAGTCTGCAGCACCTTTTAACTCGTTCTCAGTAAAGCCACAGTTCATAAAGCTAGCGTCACGATACGCCATTTATCGTAATGCTACAGTTACTTGACTGCCAGGACATACTTATGAACTACACATGAATTTCTAGGATAGTTTATTTATTTTTAATTTTAAAACGTGTCGAAAGCGTGTGATTTATCTATATGTATTGAGACAATTATGTATTTAGTACTATATAAGTATCTTTATCAGCAGTCTGTTTGCCAAATCAGACTCAGCCTACTTGAAGCCGTGTTAAAATAAAATCTTTACTATATCTTAGCATATCTGTGCGACTACTATTTAAAATTATAATTACAAGAAAATGGTTTTCATTATTGCCAAAGTACTTTTTTAGTCAAATCAAGAATTAAATGTGTATTTGATGCATAAGTTAGAACTTCCTAATCAAATTCCTTCAAAAATAGCTGATTAATGTGTGTGGGTTTTGGCTTTGAATTTTTTAATTGTAATTTGACAACTGGACATATGTAAGATGGATCTAATATAAAATCTATTTTTTTATAAGCTGGAAGCTAGGAATTACGTGAATGGCAGAACGCATGACATGAAGTAGGGTGACCTAAATGCGGCGAGTAAATGGAATTGGTTAGGGTGACACACAAACAATATTTTTTTTTTATCATATCCACATACCTTTTGGAGATTTTCGTATGTATGTAGGTATACATTGCCTGGTCATTTTTTTTCTTATATTTATTTATTTTTTGTAAACGATCGAGCCCAGTGCGGTATTCGGAAACGGTCTCGATTCTATCCCAGTGTTTTAAAACCTATGGCTGCCATACTTTGTGGCTGTTTCCGTTAGTTGGAAACAAGGGTATGATTTTATATTTGTTTTAGACTGAATACTTTCTTGTACACTTGAAAAAGTGTTCGAATGTGAAAAGTTTTTAAATTATAAATTAACCAATTATTAATATTAGGGATGAATGTAAAAACAGTCTCAAGCTGATGAAATAAGTGCAACAAAGGGTCAATAAAGAAACGTACGTATTACGTACGTAAAATATAGGGGAATATATACAATAATAATAATTTGCCTGAAAAATCATTTTTATTTGTTTTTAACATTCCACATTATTCAAATTACAACAAAAGAATGACAGCCATATGTGTGTAGACATTTTTTTCTCTCTAGTATATTCTATACTATATAATAAGAATATACTTGTAGGAAGTATTTTTACAATATACACATATATATATTTTTGTAAATATCTCTATATTTTCAATTTCGACAAATTATACACTGTCTGAAAAATAGGAACACTCACAAATCATTTGCCTTGAAAATATAAGACACCTGCATAGCCCGCTACACAATGTAGGGGCGATGGTTCAAACCCAGACCGTACCGAACCAACCACCGCATTGACAAAAACTCAGAACTCGATCGTTCCTCGCAAGACATATCACAATTCCTGCTAGACCGGGGTCCGTGGCGTCATCGAACTCGACACAATGTAAGGACGCTTGTCTCACCTTTGACAAGGTGACACGTCCGTACAACGTGAGTGTGAGGGTGGTCGATCGCAACATCGAACCCTAAAGTCTGAAGGAGTACGTTCTCGTTGAATACCAGGTCCTGCGCCTGTAACAATATGAGAGAAAATTATAGGTAAGAGTAAGAATAGAAAAGAAAAATAATTTAATTAGTTGACTAATTCTAAACTTTTAAGGGTATTTTGAAAAGTATAGAATTATAGAAATTTATCTTTTCGTTGCACAAATGTGCCGAAAATGAAATGATACAACAGTTACTGTTGTCAAATCGTGCAGAGATCTGTATTTGAAAAAAAAAAGGCTAAACCCGTCTGTTTATCTTCTCGTAATTCCTAATCGAAATTTATTAATTTATTATTAAGAAATAACGAAAGAAGGTATTTCACAAGGTTTGACAACCGATTCCGATTATGGAGTAAATAAATCTAAAAAATACATTACGCTTAATTAATATTCGAGAACATTATACATGGTCCAGGTGTCAAGCGCTCAGTGCGACTGAGACAGGTGTGCTATGAGCGCAGTATATAAAAATAAATGGTACCATCACATCCCGTTTACTTTGACGGGCAACATCCACCTGGCCTCTTAAGTCATTGAACTCTGTATCACGATTAATGTAAATGATAAATGTAATAGTTATATTGGACTAAAGATTGTTTACACCTGTTGATCCATGCTATGAGGGTTTCATTAAAATAAATCAATTGTTGTGAAACCCTCATTGCATAATGATTTTCTCAGACTTCCAAAATCAATACCGGTTCAACTCCCTTATAATCCTACTTAGACACAAATCAACAGGTGCTAACAACCTTTTGTTCAATGAACTGAATGAGCTATTAATGGTTGAAAGTACTGTGTTGTTGCATATTTTTATGTATGTTTAACATCGACTTTTTGCGCAATTCTATGTACCATCTTGAATGCCTAAGATGCAGTCTAATATCGTTTATATTTAAGTACTGAAATAATCATAGATTTAGTGAGTTCTAAGAATGAATCCATTTATTAAGTTTTTTAGAGGTATGCGTAAGTATTTAGATCAGTTGTTAACAACAATAATGGCATTAAAACCATACTTAAACTTTAAGATGTATTCAAATAATTATCACTATGATCTTCCTGCCCTCTCGTAATCATTAGTTAGTGTCAACACAAAGGGTAACATTGCAAGAGGGTTATTTTTAAGGTGGTCTGAGTTTAAAACGAGGCAATGGAATAAGATTAATTGGTACAAGAAAAACGTATAGAGCGAGGGGGTTATGGGATACCACAAGATTTTAGAGGGAACCATTTTTTTTTTGTTGACGGGATAGAAAATCCCTTTGGATCTCCCGCTCCTCGGGGACGCAGGAGGATGTGGTGTGTGAAGAATGAAGCTGCAGTAGCTCGCTGAGGGCGAGTCGCGTACTCGTATGACCGTCTTATGATTGGATGATAGGCCTCTGGTGAAGGGACAACTTTCCAAATCGTCAAACATATTCTTAAATCAAAATCTCACCTGTTCTTGGTACTGTTCCGCAGTGAGAGCGTTGACACTCTCACCTCTGTGGAGGCATACGTGTGCCACCTTTATAACATATTCCAATTTTCTTGGCTGTTCCTCCACCTGCAAACAATTTAATTATATATTATGTTTGTATGTACGGGTGTTTTTTGTATTCCTAACATTTATATTCAGTGTCATGTACATTCATTAATATGACAATCCAGAATTTGATAACTCATGGTTTTACTCTTTCATCAACTTTAAAATGAGGAATGGAAATTAGAAGCCTTTTTTCTAGGTGTATATTCCGCAATATTTGAGACATTTGTTAACCAATTTGAAACAGTATTTCTTTTTTAAACAATTTAATAGGTTGTAAGGTTGGTCCCTTATTTATTTGATATTTTGAACCTGTATAGGTGGAAAGTTTAAGGATGATTGTTGTTGTTGATGATTATTATAAGCTACAATGATGAGTTTATCAGTACATTACAATCTACAATGTAAATTTATGTCAATATTTTTTTTATTGAAGATATTGAATGCTTTTCTTTGTAGAATATTAGTTGACGCCTAACCGTAATGTCGCAATTGATAATGATACCTATCGATACGTGTTAGATACCAGTAGTACGTTATCTGTTGTTAAAAGACAGAATCGGTCATTGCAGACATCTTGATAAACGGTTAAAAATTGGTGAAACATTTATTTGGTGTTTAGCTGGCACTCGATATTTTCGAAACTTCAAACTACACAACTGCATATTTTTGGGAAGAGAAAAGACATTTTGTACTTCAAAAATTACACCATAATCTAACTTCCAAATAACCTATTGTATGTCTAACACCAAAATAACTCACTTTTATACTACTATGAATTGTAATCAATGTTGAAAAAGATTCAGCTTGACTATATAGTTATTATAAGGAAAAACGGAACTCCCTTTTTTTTAATTTTAAATTGTAATCTTTACCTATAATACGTAGAAACAGTGTCGACCTCTATTATAGGACTCCACATACGTACTTCAGTTTTTCTTAATTCTCTATAACTTTTAGCACCTGTTAAGTACTTATGTGGTAGCAACAGGTTGTGTGTATAAAGACAACATACCTCGCCGAAGTGCTATTTCCATTAGCGAGTGACTGTGCCAAAATTTATTGAATATTCAGACCAGAAATCACCGTTAGCTTCTGCTAGTAATAGATCGCATTACTATGAAGTAGTGCCGTAAACTATCGTATAACACATTGTATATCGATAATGACGACAATATATCTGACAATCTAGTTACCCAGATTTAAAAAAGGATAAAAAATATCACTGACTGAAATGTATTACTAAAGTGACTGAAAACCTTTATTCTTTAAATTCCCAACATTGGTATGGTATGTTTCCGTCGAATTTTGAATGGAACCAAAACGGGAGGTATCTTCCAAATAAAGAAGAATAAAACGAGATTGAAAATCTCCTCTTTTTAAAAAAAAAAGACGGTTAAAATAAAAAATTACATTGTCTTCAAGTGCATTCTAATTTTCATTCAATATATAACAGTAAGTATGAATGGATCACCGATATATTTTCATCGACATTGAAAACAAGTGACGTTGATGCTGCCACTCTATCTGTTATGTATAAGAGGCGCCAAAAGGGATGCGTGGAATTTCTAATACAGTGTACAGACCTTTGAACTCCGTAAATAATAGTTGTTACAATTCCTTCAAATCATGAGTATTTGGTAGTTTATATAAATTATTAATAAAACACTTTAATTCGCCGTAGTCCTGACTGAATTTTTAGTTAGTTTTGAAGTTTGAGAAAAACAATTTCCGTATTATAAAGTGCGAATTTATGAGTATTAAACCTCGCGCATTATACTATTTGAACAACTAATATAAAATGTACGTATTTGTATTGTTTGTAGTCCTTCGAAAATTGCCACTGTTTAGTGTTGCGAGATTTTCAAATATTGTCAGTGAATTTCTAAAAGTGCGTAAATCGAATAAGTATATCAGTGATTGTTCTACGGAAGGTAGAATGGAAAATTATGTGCCATTCCCCTCACATATTTTTTCAACAGAATATCGATTTTTTTATTCTGATTTAGCTGAAAGTATTAACAAATCTCATAATTATTTTACAAGTTCCGAATCGATAGACAATTGAGTGTGATTTGACATGTTGACTATATTTTCGTAAAGCCGATTTTAATGAAAATTGTTGGTAAGTTTCTTGTTTTTTACTGGTTGAAACGACTTTTCTTCGTAGCAAAAATGACTTACGTACTGTTAGAACTTCACTGACCATATCCATTTTATTCACAGACAAGCTAGATCGAGAGTCTGTTTAGTGTACAGTTAAATGTCCCCTAGAGACAGATTATATTTAAAACATTGTTACGTACCTTGGCGGCGAGGAACAGCGCTGCAGCAGCAATAGCATTCCGATGGAACTGCGTGAAGGAATGAAAGGCGAAGAACCTGTGCATATACACTATCGCCGTGTTGATGCATAATTGAGAGCTGTTTAATACTGAATTAAGGAAATACTTGTTGGAAATTCACACACAAAAAAAAAAGTAGCATAATTTAAGTGGCTTAAAGTGTGTATAACACAACGAATTTGTGAATCATGAATTTTTGAATGCCTGAGTAAGATTACCGGATGCCAAAAACGCCCCTGAATCCAAGAGGAGGGGGCATTTACATCGTTCTTAACACCATAGACCATTCTTGATTGCCTCCGTATAACATATCATTCATTCCGTCTTATTTTTGTTTGCCACGGTGTACAAACATTGGCTATGAGAAAACTGCGGAATAAGATTCCCAATGTCGGGCCTCAACTACACCGGAATTGTTAAGACCAGATACTCCCGATTTAGATAGCGGACGTAAATCTTTTTTAGAATTGTTTTCAATGTGTAGTCTAACCAAGAAAATAATGTTTAAGTGACTTTGGAAATGTTAGGTACATGATTATAAGGCTATATTTCTCTGCCAACCCCTGAAGGTGTTTAAAGAAGAATAAGTAGATCAGACATCTAGCACCAAGCGCGCTCATTTGTCAAATCTAATAGCGTGCACTTCCATGATTCCCGTTACACATTTACGTCTATTTCTACGAAATCAATCCTATATATTACCGGAAAGCAAGAGGAAATTGAAACCAAAGCTTTTCTCATTAACTTCGTATGCAAAAGGTATCGAACATAAAATAACTAGTACTATCATTTTTTATTTCATATTTTTTATGATACTACGTGTACCGTACGTAACCGTTAAACAAACCTCTTGAACTAAACTATTCAAGTCAATAGTTTGAGTTGATAGTTAATTCTGTGCAAAAGTCAACGACCTAAGAATTTGCAAAGTACCTTTTTATCGGCGGCTTATCTTGCGTAAAAGTAATATATCTGTTACTGTAAAAGCCGGAACAACGGTAAATCTTAAGATTTACCGATAGGAGTATGTAAATGTAAGTGTTGATAAAAAGGGGAACAATTCTTTGGCCTTATACCATTAGAAACTAGTACATGCTAGGTTTTACTAGAGGCGGTTGGTAAATGTTGGTTTTGGGAACCAACATTTATCAACCGCACTTAGTAACAGTGACAATTAAAGCGCAAAGGCGAGCGGGCCGCGGCAGCGGTCGCCAAGCGCCAGATCCCTTATAACATGTCTATTTATCGACATTTACCGTGTATTGGAATTATTCCTAAGATTTAACAAGTGAACGGTGGTAAATGCACGAAATTCGGATCTTTACCATAACTCATTGGTAAATTTTAGGTTTTACCGGCAAATCTTAGGATTAGTAACCTTTTTTTTGGATAAAAGATAGGCTCTGTCCTTTGCAGTATTCCTGCCAATGTGTGTGCAAAATTTCATGATGATCGAATGAACGGTAACTTAGGCCATAAAATACTGAGTTTCGTGATTTAATAAAGACATGTCTTGCCTGTCTTTAATGATAGTCATGTCTTATTTTGTATTCATATAGATCAAAGAAAATTCAAAATCATCGTTAAAAAGCTTTAGATTTACTATTAAGAAAAAACGAACTGTAAATGTTTATATATTCTATGTCTATTGATAACAGACGCTTTTATTATTATTTAAACTACACAACACACACTACTTTCCACAGTACAGGATATCGTGAATCGCCTTTAACCGTTTTCTTAGAAGCTGTTAAAGTCTTTGCAAAACCGTGCTCTCGAAATATATATTAAGGAAAACGCTTACAATAACTCCACTTTTCATTTTGAATAGCAATACAAGATAATGTATTTAAATTGCGTCATTGTAAACGCGATTGTATTGTATTTAACTAACTGTATGGCTGTTATCTAGACCCCAAATGAAGACCCACGTTTTGTTAAGATAATTTATATATGCTTTTGAGTCTGTATAATATTTTTACATATTCAAGAAGGTTCATAAACATCATCATCAGCCTATAATAGTCCACTGCTGGACATAGGCCACTCCTTAGAAAGGAGGTTTTGGCCTACTATACCACACTGGCCAGACGGGTTGGTATAGGGTTTGTTTCAAGTTTTTAATCTTTTTGCAGTGCTCTTGTCCTGTGCAGTTTGTTCCCTTAGTCGGGTGTCCCACGGGATGAATAGGGGTGGTGACATTCCGTATTCTTAATCCGTTACCACACGGATAGGAAGGTTCACGGAATACCTATTTGCTTAGTGCGAATTAGATTATAACACGCGTGTGCTGGTGAGGGCGTGATGTCTTTATCATCAGCCTATCCCAGTGTCAACTATCCCTTATCTAAATTATAATTATATCTTGACGACGGTTATTAACCTAAGTCGGTTGAATATATTTCAATAATAAAGTTATAACTGTTATAACATCTTGAAATATGAGTTATGATAAAAGCTGTTGGATTTTTATCCGGTTTTGAGTCTTCACCAAAACCTGTAAAGTAATTCCAACTGACCTAGAATCATAATGCGAGAAGCAAGTTCTTACAGCACAAGTTAAGGAAAAGTCTTTGATTGGTGGTTATTCGACATAAAAAAGTAATTTTTGGATTACAAAATTATATTTTACTCTTGGGATATTGACTATTAAGTTCATCACCTTTACTTTGGTCTTGTGGTTAGAGACCCTGGCTGCTACGTCAGAGCTCGTGGGTTCGATTCCCACCCAGGACAAATATTGTAGGATGAGCACGATCATTTGTTCTGTCTTGGTGTACTTTATCTATAATAAGAATGTAGTAAGAAAAATATAAGTATGTTTATCAGCAGTCTGGTTACCATAGTACAAGCTCTGCCTATAGTAGAATTATTTTCTCCGTGCAGTTTGGGTCATAAATAGTCGGAGCGGTGAAGCGAGTATTTCGTTCTCTCTTCCACTCACGAGCCTTATGGGCAGGCATAGTGATGCGCATTATTGTTGTCGATAAGCGTTATCGATAGTGTATTTAGTTTTGTCATTTTGTGGGTTAGTGACAAAAATTAAAAAAAAATAGATAAAACAACGTATTTATTAAAATAAGAATAATAATAAAAGATAAGATATAATATTGTAATAAAAGAATAAATTATTAGTATGTATTGTTATAAGTACAATAGTTAAGAATGTAAAAAGTTATGTTAAGAATAAATATAAATACTTATACCTATATTTAAAATGAAAATATTATTTTTAATAAATTCTGCCGTTTTGGTACAAAACAAAGGAGTAGCCATTGTGTCACTAAAGAAATTCAGAGAGCGAATGCACAAAAACACATTTCTCTTCGACATATGTACTATAATTTGCAGTGGGGAACAACAAATGACTTATAACATAACAATGTCTCACCACCTTTGTATACCGCTCCGCCGCCGTGTACTTGCCTTTGATGACTCATTTGTTCTTATCGATAGTGGCGTTGCGCCCGCGCAACATGCTCACCGCCCTAGCCGGGCCGGGGCCGAGCTATGGTTTATGACCCAAACTGCACGGAGAAAATAATTCTACTATAGTTTGGGATCAGACGGCTGTGTTCGAAATGTGTGAAATATTATTATTATTATCAAAAACACTGCAAATATTAAAATAATCTGTTCTTGAGGTAAAGGAAATGTCTACATACACGTTTGCATGAAACCCTCGAATCGAATTCCATAGAGATGTAATATGAAAGCCACTCTGACGCCTAGTTTTAAACAGCAAAATTTAAAAGAATTAACATTAATTTACTTTAAAATATCACATACCTGGTGGTTTTAATATTAAATAATTACTCAAAGCTATTTTTTAAATTCGAGAGCCCATGTTATAAACCGTTAATTAGTACTGTTGCTACGTGATGTAACTTAATTTAAATGAGCAAAGTTCGACTTCAATTGCGTAAAATCTTATTTCTTTAGTCTTATTATAATGTGTTTAAGAAAAAGTGCAAAATATTATCTTACGAAAACACATTTATAAATAAGAACAACTTGCGAATCGTGCAAACTTATTTAGCAAACGAAACTTGGAAAATAACTATTGATAGACAATTTTAGAACTAAAAACTGGCATTGCGTGACAACACTGCCGGTATATTTTATGAGAATTTTATAACAAAATATAGCAGTTAACCTTGTCTATTGTCATGACCGCCCCCGTCCTTGGTCATCGATCAATAAGCCCCGCTTCCTTTTAGTCATAGACAAACTAGACGCTGAGACTTCAGAGGTCCGGCCGGAAAGTCAATGTTAAGGTCAATCAATATCACTACTTAGCCGAGGTTACCCACATCTTTTGCTAGATTATACTTTGGTCATGCTCATATTTTTTATTTATATAAGTTTGAGGGGACGCGGGTAGGCACAATTTTTAATTAACAAACAAATGTTGTAAAATTCAACGGTATAGTAAATACTTGATATCATTTAGTATATAAAATAATAATAATAACAGAATTAGCACAATTCTGTTGTTCAAAAACTCTCTAAACTAAACTAAAAATCACAAAAAAAATTGTTTAGCCCTTTCAAATAACGTTTCGTATTTTAAAACATAGTACTTGACAGGGCTAAACGAATTTTTAGTGATTTTTAGTTTAGATTAGAAAGTTTTCGAACAAGAGAATTGGCGCACTATGTTATAGTAGTTATAATTCAAGGTTGCACCACCTTGTTAATGTTTTGTATCCTTATCGACAATTTCTTACTCGTAGCTTATGGAGACTGCTTACATGAATGTTTAGTACAATTTAGCAAATCAAATCAAATCTTTATTTGCCAACCAAGTGTACATCAATGATCTTATAATATTATATGTAGTAGTCCCAACTTAGAAGCCTTTTCCAGGCATTGCAAAATTTGAGAGAGAACGCAGAAGAATAAATTGTTACACAAATACAAGCATTTTTTGAACAATACAAATTAAGTGACTCAATATTATTGAGCATTATTATTATTAAAACGGTTTTTATAGCATATTGATTTACGTCTTTCCAGTATGTCTGTCTAATAATATTTCGAGAACATTAAAATGATTGATAAGTTAATAGCATGATGTCACTTGAGGACAATATAAATAACATGTAAGTCAATTAACACGGCAGTACATCTGGTCACCGAACCGGTGTTCATCTCTATAAACTTATCCCAGTAACGGTGAATTTAACATCATCATCATCATCATCGTCAGCCTATCGCAGTCCACTGCTGGACATAGGCCTCTCCCATTGCACGCCACTTAGATCGATTTTGGGCTTCTCGCATCCAGCTCCTGCCAGCCATCTTGGAGTCATGAATGTCAAGGAAAAATGTTGCAACGCGCGTTAATGACCTCATCTTCATAAAGCGAGGATAAAAAACTTTTTGGCAAATTTCTTGCCACGTGGCGATTTTTGAGAAAGTTGACTGGATTGAGCAGGTAACTGTTCAGATACATAAAGAAAGGTACACAGTTCCAGATAAGTTAGGTAAAATTTTCACCGCCGCGAAATGGAATGAAAGCGACTTTTTGCAACGAAATTGTACATAATGAACTTGGGAGTCGATCGGGACGGTCACACTAGTACGGCGCAATACGCAGTCGCTCGAATTCGCTGAAATGTGCGGGAATTCTCGAGCATCCCGCGAATTACAAAATAGCAAAGTATGTAGGACGCTAACTAAGAGTATTTAAGTAAGAATGTCAGTTAAAATGACGCTTTATTATGTGTATTACGCCTTTATATAATTAGTTTGGCGAAAGTACATGCTAAATAATCCGATACAGAAAACTTTATACTGTAAGATGGCGAGGTAAGCGGTGACACGGCCTACTTTCATTTGCAAAATGTTGCGCAATTTTAAAGAGCCAGAACCATAGGAATAGTGAAAGTATCGTTCAAATTTAGGTCATGCGAAATCCACGTGAACATGTTGCCTTGTTACAGGCTTGTCTTGGTAGGTAAAGTTACAACGGAGAGCTTATTTCATATTTGGATGACTGACCAATACAATTTTACATGTTTTACGGCTTGCATAGTTTATATACTGAAGTAATACCGATTCACAATAGCAATAAATTCAAATTTCGTATAATTCATGACAATTGTAAAAAAACTTTCACGTGAGGCACTAGTTTAGACTTCAGTTTAAGTAGGTACGGTAATTTATCGTTTTATAACCGAATATATAGTCCTACATGTATACAACTGCAGTTACGATACAAAACAGGTGTGACTAAGGCATTTTTCTCGCAACTGTTTGTCAGACTGCATACAATAGACGTAACGAATTTATATTAGTGACTCATACGTACAAGTGTTTGTGTTGAATTGAGTGTAATATCTATGAGTTATAAACGGCACGTATACAAACGTACCGTTATTTCTGACTTGACACAGTAAAAAGGTAACAGTTGAGGAAGACATACTGAATAAATTTAGTGTATTCATAGCAGGCCTATTTACCTACAAACTGCTCTACGAATATATAAATACTTTTTAAACGCTAATAAATAATTACGCAATTTATTCCCTTTGCGGCTTCGTTCGTCTATCCATAAAAATAAGAGAACTAACCTATCCATACTAATATTATAAATACGAAAGTATCTGTCTGTCTGTCTGTTCCCTCTTCACGCTTAAATCGCTGAACCTATTTTGGATAAAATTTGATATAGAATTAGTTCGAGTCCAGGGAAAGGACATAGGGTAGTTTTTCTGATATGAATCATCCTTTAGGGGGTGCAAAAGGGAGTAGACGTTTGTATGGGGCATCAATGACCGCTGAACCAATTTAGTTGAAATTTGGTATGAACATACTTTGATTTTCGAGGAAAGACATAGGCAACTTTGTTACCCCGACAACCGACATAAACGCTGGCAGAGCCGCGGGAAAAGCTAGACTGATTCATCAACGCAGAGATTAAACTGCAGTGGCTACAGACTTGAAATTATAATACTTTTTTATGTTGTAAACACCCACTAAGAATGGATTTTTGGTAATTTAAAAGTAAGAAACACAAAGTAAGAGATAATCACGCGAGCGCAATAGCTTGTTCATAAAAAAAGGATTCAACAAATTGTTACACAAGTGTTGAAGTCGAACCATGACTTGTTTGGTATTGGTAACTACATTTTAAAGAGTATTGTGTCTCTTAAAGCTTAACAACTGACCTCTTTTTGGCATTATTATTTGGGTTCGGCGCACAGTATAACATTACAAAGGCTATTATCTGTTTACTTTTAAGACCTGTCATCTACCTGCCACCGACCCTTGTAAAGAATGTAATTGTTTTCTAACTGGACAAAGAAAGCAGGTAAATTTTGGTAATAATAAACAGAGGAGACTAGAGAATTTGGCTAAGGGATTTTTCAAGTCTTGGATGGCAAAAAGGGACTAAGGGACAGTACCTGGGAATGGCTGAGTCGCATACAATGGGAGAGATGCTCAACTTATAGCAGTCCAATGCTGGCCATAGGCCTCTCTCATGCGTACACAGAAATAGAACTAAATAATATTTGAACAGGTGTAACAAATGTGCATTATAAATACGAAATAAATACTATTATGGTATGTGTATAAACAGAGGCACGTATTTTTATGATAGCCTTTACCATTATCCACGCTAAATATTATGACTCATGTCTTTAGTCATACATTTCACTGATAGTAAAAATTGCAATATACTTTTATCAACATTAAAAACAAACTATTCATGCTCATTACATTACATTAATATTTTAAATAATGAATGAGTTATTTAGACTGTTGAGGAAAAGCATAGACTATACCATACTTTTTACTGCAATAACCAAAATACACGAGGGCGAAGAAACAGACACTAACGAAAATGTGATAGTGACTTTCCATTAAAGGATTAATAAAATAAATGCTACATGACTATAGTCTCTTAGGAATAATCAGGAAAAAATCCTTTCTGTTATTGAATACAAACATTAAGGCACTGTCCATTAAAAAACATTAGGTTTAATGGTTAAACATTTAAATACTCTTTTTTATTTCTTTAAACAAACAAAATAAAGCAGTTACAGAAAATTGCCTTCAATAAAATCAATATGAAATGTTGTTATCCCCAAAACCCAACATTGCAGTTGAAACAAAGGAAGATAAGTCATGGAAATTCTTTTGTTATGTTAATAGCTCCATTAGTTAAAAGCAATAAGTTAATGACCTTGCCAGTTATTGAACGTTTAACTAATTTTCACATTACTAATGTACACACATTACCGTTTTTAATAATTAAATAAAAGTGTAAGTTAATAGTGAAATTTTAAATGTTATGTATCATCATCTATGCATACAATCACACGTAAATCTGCTAAAGGGTGGACAGAAGGCTATTAAATGTGTACATTTGCTAACTGCTCCTTAAAAAACAATTGCAAAACTTCTAAAGGCAGAAATATTCTCGAAAAATAACAAAACATTACATGTTATGACAAGGAGGTTGACAATTTATCATTTCAGATAACAACAAGCCCCCCCAAATACGAATTCCACCGAACTCTCGGATTATGTGTTTATTGGCAAGTTTATTATAGATAAATAATTTGGAATGGACAATTATATTGGCTTATGTTATCTTATGTAGATATCAAATAAAACTGGTGTATGTTCAACCTGGGCCTCAATTCTGCTATTTTATGTTCTGCTTGCTATTTTATGACTAAATATCGGTAGTCTACACTAACTCTGGCATTAACTCCTTACTGCGGTTAATGTTAAAAAATAACATGTCAGTTGCAAAGTAACACATATCAGTGAAAAAATAACTGATCTAAGTACATCTTCAGGTGAAAAATTAACACATGCCACAATATCTGCAGTAAAATAAACTAATAGGCAAAATAAACTTTACAATTACAGAATGTATAAGGCCAAATAATGTTCATATGGAGGTCATGGACTCGACATTGTCAATGTTTCAACATACATAATGCAAGGTTTTCTTAGAATGGCCCAAATTAACTGTTATCAGTTACGTTTTAATTTTAGATTTGAGAAATTATTCAAAAAGTTATTATGTGTAACTTCCATACTACTACAAAATAATTTTTAAGTAAGTTATAATTACAGCATTCAGTCTTAAGTTAACTGGTTTGCATTCATAGTTTATTTTATCATGAACTACCTTTTGCCCACAAAAGTGATCTACCTATCCCTTTTGAATCATATCTTTTGCTAGATGAAGATATCTATCGCCATTGGAGCATTCCCCGCATCGTGTGTGCAAAATTAAACAAACATTAACGTTTCACATCATCTTGCCCTTTCCGATTTTATTACGGGTCTGGGTAAGATTTTTAGTATCTGACCAAATGGACACGTGGAATAGACTTTAGAATGTTAATAAGAAACCAAAATAGAGTACTATGAGTACTATATTCCTTTTTAAGAAGTTTTTTGGTTCAACAAGTTGAAAATTAAAAGACACGTAATGCAAAGCATTTGCATGATCAAAAAAACCGATCTGTCATTAATTTAAAGTAATTTAAAAAGTTTGCTGGCTAAGAAATAATAGAATAGGATAATGTTACTCAATAAAAACCCTGTTCAGTTTTAGACTGAAGACTTTTTCATTGTTTGTTGAAATACAACAATTTTACTAATTCTAACAATTTTGATGATTTTTTGTGTTGAATTTGTTGTTAGGTACTTATATGTTTAAAAAAATGGCATTAGCTTGTATTTATTTACTATCAGCAAGGAAATAATAGTTCGATATTTTAAAGCACGTAACAGGAAGACAAACACAAAAACAAGCGAGTAGTAAATGTAGATTTAAGAAGTTCAATAATTTTCCTCAATAAGTGTACATAATTTATAACAAAAACCAGTCCAAATTGATGTAATTATGATGAAACAAGATTTCTTGGTCCAGACGTGAGAAGAAACAAATGAAAATACGTCCGTTATCTATGTTTTTATCGTTTGACTAGGTACCAAGAAAGTATGATAAGATGAATATCACTACTTTTAAGCGTAGAATACAGACGACGCGAATGTGAAAATCATTCGTATGGAGTAAATTTAGCACGGACATGCAGGTCGATCACTCAGACCCTACGTCACGCGCGCAGGCGTCCCGTCTATACACAGCTGTAAGATCAGTGACCTCGAGAAAATACCACGCTATCACGCGCGACCCTAACCTAAATACACACATTTTGATCCTTTTTCTCCACATTCTAAGATAGTATACTGGTCTTAACTGTAGAAAACGGGGCGTTACTTACTGCCAGGCGGGAAATCCCACACGTTCGAGCGAAAGTGGCCGCGATGACGCCTCGGGCCACAGTTGAAGTTTCATCATGATTTCACTAATATTCACCATCACGACACACTGTATATACTCCTATATTCATTTTAATGCTCTTTAAGCATTATTTCATAAATAAAAACACGTTACAAACGCGTGTTATACGCACTTTAACCACATGACTCGACAAAAACATTGAACTGAAAACACCACTTTTTTGAAAAGGATACACTTGAAGCCTCTGGCCCATGTCCTGTATTAAATTTGCGGCCTGCTGCCGATATGCTAACTCTTTATCTGCATCTAAACCGCATTTTCTGCTTGGAGAATTCAGTAGTTGATCTTTTGTAAAATACCATTTTTCCTGCCCACCAGCCATTGAACGGATGTTCCGACTGCGCGCGAGAAAGCACGATGAAGAGCAGAGATCCGTATATGTGCTTGAGTGAAAAAGGGATAGCGCTATGACAGCGGAGACCGGACATAGACCACGTTAACATTTGAGAGATTTAAAACTAGTATTCAGACATTTTGTATGCATGACACTGTTTGGTAGCACTAATTAAACATAAAAAATTGATAGTTTTTTTTTCAAATAACACTTTAACTATAGAACGATTGTCAAAATTTCAACTAAACTTCGTAATCTTGATAGGTATTCTCAATCGGACGCCATTGCAAAACACGGTGGTCAACGCTGTAAGGTCTCCGGTGACAGAATGCGGATCTGCAACAATCACAGGTAAAGTACACTGTTTCACTATGTTTCAATGAATGGTGTAGACGTAATTGTTTCTTTTGTGCATATTTTTTTTTGTGGATAATCAACTTTTAATGATAATAGAATACTTGGAAATTACGGACCTAAAGAGTCTGTCACACCGTGCAAATGGCCGACCCACCACTGTTTACAATACACTTTACTATTTTGTTGTGGAAATGCATTAGTTAATGAAGTAAATTACTAATCATTATACCCTAATTAGTCCCTAATTTTTGATAATATTATAGTGCCATTAAGGTCTTAATGAATATGGATTTAAATAATGAGAAAAGTTATTGACTACACCAGTGAAAAATTTCGCGGCTACGTGGATTTGCATTTGCACGACCCACGACCAAGACGAAGCGTAAACAAAAAAACTTAAATTACGCAATAGAAAGTGGCTCCTGCTAAAAATTGATTACAATTGTGTTTATGTTTTGACTTAAAAGTGTATTGAATACTGAAAACATGTTTTCTTTTAATAATAGTGAAAATGTTAACCAGCTGTCCGCTCATAATATTAGGATTACTGAACGTAAGTTTTAAGATTTGTGGTATCTATCATACTCTTTGATATAATATTGAATATTTATTGCTATTTAATTCCTCATGTGGTGTGGTGACGGATTAAGAATACGGAATGTCATCACCTTTATTCATCCTGTGGGGTGTCGTAAGAGCCGATTAGGGGAACAAACTGCGCATTACAACAGAACTGCAAAGAGACGGAAAGCTTGAAACAAACTCTATACCAACCCGGCCAGCGTGGTATAGTAGGCCAAACTCTTCATTCTAAGGAAAAGCCTATGTCCAGCAGTGGACTAGTAAAGGCTGTTGATGATTGATGAATTTCTCACTTTTAAATGTGTATTTTAAGTTACTTTTATTTTCTAAATCCAGGCGTTAATGGGCGGCGGTAGTCACTTTCCCATCAGATGAACCCTCGTAGGCATACGAGGCCTCTTCCAAAAAAAATTATAAAAATTTGTTAGGTACCTAAGTACAGTAGCAGCGTATTAAAGTAATTAGTGTGACTATTAGACTATTATGTAGATTAATGACAGCAACAAGTGAAGTTAAAAACCACATACCTAATTCATTATTAAAATTTAAAAAGTACATACTTAATCTACGGTTATTAAAATTTAAAACTCGCCACAAATTTTATGGCAATAACTACTCGGGACTAAACCATTCTGCGGACTTAATTTATGTATTACCCATTTCTTCCAGTTAATCCTTCATCCACAATGTCTCAACAGCCACGTCAGGTGATTCATTTGCCGAAGGTCAGAATGTTAAGCCGCGGAGGCCGATCCTCTTCGGGTGTACGGATCACCAATGTGAAATCCATTAAACCGCCAGATCCCGATGCAGTGAAGAAGCAAGAGGAAGATCGACTTAGGGCTCAGGTACTATTTCCTTACATAAGAAGTCCCCTGGCCGCGTTTGTGTCTGTATGAAAGCGATAAACTCAAAGGCTACCGAACGGATTTTTGTACGGTTCTCACCAATAGATAGTGTGATTCCTTAGGAAGGTTTTTTTTCTTTTTTATGTTAGGGGGCAGACGAGCAGACGTTAATGTGTAATGGTTTAGGTGTATAATCCATGATGATTTCATAAAAATGGTCTGACATATAACGATTATTGTTGAAGTGGTCGCAAAAATCTAATCACGGTTACCGAAATCCACGCGGGCGAAACTGCAGGCGGAAGCTAGTTTTATAACAAAACTTCATTAGTGTCTTTGTCACCCTTGAAGTATAAATTTAAATGGGACTATTAGATTCCTAGACCTATGGGAAAGTATCCATACTACGTGATTCAAATTTTACGATTTTTTTTTGCACTCCGTGACCGTGACGTGAGTAGTATATGCCTAGACCTCCCCCTAGTTTGCACGAAGTATGATTTATAAATATAATTTTAAATCAGTTTTGGCTAATAGAAAGTTAAATAAAGATATTTGGCTCATATTCTTTATCTGTTTTTAGTGATACAGCGCTTGTCGTAAGGTATAACGCCTAAGTCGCTACCCACCCCAGTTACTGTGAGAGTTACTGCTTAAAAAGGAAAATCATTGATAACCTTCACAGATTTGCCGAAACTATTTTTTTTTTATTTTAATGAATAACCATTGACAAACAGGTCTGAGGTTAAATAATAGGTTTTTTTCATGCTCACACGACTATTTGCACGATACCCATGCCTAAGAAACCAGCTAAAAAAAATATTGTGTCTATTTGTTCTGCGTAATCTTCTAAACGTCTGGACCGATTTTGATAATATTTTACTACCAGGTACCTATATATATAACTTAAGCTATTTTTCCTCTCAGAAAAACCCTTTAAAATATTGACCAGTCCGGGAATCGAACCCACTAAGGCAGCGCTTTTCAAATTCCTGGTATTATATAAAAAAAACATATGTGTCACTTCTAATAAAATTTAAGTCTTACACTGCCAATTTTTTTGTAGTAAGACTAAGTTACAACAAACGCAAATATCATTACGCTATGCACCAGTTTGCCACTTTATCACTGCTTTTAAGACCTCGGTCAGTTCTGATCTAAAAGAAAATTCATTATAAAATTCGTTGATCCAAATACCAGTAGCTACGGTATTATACGAACTGCAGTGCCTGCTGGAAAGAAAACGACCGAATCCAGGCAGCAATGCGTTGGACTGCACCTTCAAAGACTACAATGCTATCTGTGCACTCTCCATATCGTCTCGGACGTTAGTGACAATTTTTTTTATATCCCTGTCCTAGTCCAATCACAGGACGGGCACACAGGTACTTGATCCCGGCCTTCTCTAGTTACTGTCGCAGTCCCGCTACCCCATCTGAGGCCAGTGGTACCCACTAAAAATTCTCAAGGAGGGCAGAAAATACACCTACCTCCGATTGTGCCGACCACCTTTAAATAAAATTAAGAATAGAGCAAAAAGATTATGATGGTTTTTTTTTTTAATTTTCAGCTTCAACAAGAAATAGTATCCCGTTCTCGTACATGTGCTTACAAGAGTTACGAGTGCACGCTCCCCGTGTTGTCCGGACGTCAGTATTGCTACAGGCATATACTACGAGACCCCACCGCCCCTTACAGACAGTGTGCACACACATACAACAATGGGGAAAGATGTCCTATGCCTGCCCCTGATGAGCAACGAGAGCCTAGAGACCCTGGGTAAGTTAAATTAAGTATTTACCTCGACTAAACGAGAAAGACACCATCATCTCCTTCTTTTGACTGCCTCGGTGGTGCAGTGGTAGCGTGTGCGACTGCTGTGCTGAGGTATCGGGTTCGATTCCCGGGTCGGACCAAATATTTGTATGATTTGCTAATACTTGTTTCGGACTTTGGGTGTTTTATTCTTATGTGTTTATTATTCTATCATCACATAAGAGATAGAAAGAGATACGATATACCATTATTATCACACATACGTAGCGTAGTGTATACGTAGTACATGGCTTATATGAATGATTCATTTAGCAGTTTTATAGGTATTGCAAGAATAATTCATTTAAAGGTTTTTATCATGTTAAATGTACATCTTACTTTGTCGGAGATGTACATTTAAATAGATTGAGATTAACAAATAATTTATGTACGTTTATATACAATTTATTATTGGTGGAACATATTACCCTCAAAAATACAATTACATATTTTTTTTTAATAAACCATTACTCGCCTTGCGCTCTACACTATTCATAATTATTTACTATATGTATCATTATTAAAAAACTGTATTCTTTCAAACCTTTAAGAAAAGAGCATACTCCTTCCTAAAAGGCCGGCAACGCGTTTGTGACTCATGAGTTGCAAGCGTTAATGGGCGGCGGTAGTCACTTTCCATCAGGTGACCTGTCTGCTCGTCTACCCCTTCTTACATAAATAATAATATGTAAGACTTAACTCGACATATTAGCTTTATGTGAATTGATAAAACATTACTGAGGGTGTGGTGTCCGCTTACAGGTTGTGCTTCGAACACGCGCGGGCCGCGCTGTTGTCGCGCCAGCGCAGCGCCGCGCCGCCACCGCCCGTCGCCACCACCGAGACGCTGCTCAACCAACTACAACACTATGTCAAGTCGGTACTCGCTACTTACATATTAAACTTGACACAATCCATGTGTAGTATATGTTTGCAAGAGTCTACTTAGAGCTTAGATATGTAATGTTCGTCTTCACAGGGAACGCATAATTAAATTTAAAGTATCATACTACTTATCAACCTTTTGGTTTTAACATGAAAAATGAGTTTAAACTCACGGGGTTTACTAGAAGTCACTGCATAATTTCACACTTGCACTACCATCTGATCAGCTCCAAGATACTAAGTTATAGTATTATCGTTCGAACTATATTTACATACTAAATTTAATTCAGATACAACGGTTAGTAGGTTAAAGTTGTCTTCTAAGATTTGTTTACATAAGTAATTGAGTGAACTTTACAAACTCATATAAGTGAAGCTAATAGAAGAAAGCTTTAAATCACTGTTATAATTATTATTAGTGCTAACATAATTAAAATATTGTCACATTTCATTTGTTATAATTATGAATTTCAGACCAGAGCGGCCGCGTACCACGTCGTGTGCGTCATCGGTGTCAGTAGTCAGCGATCCCGGTGAGCAAGAACCAGTTACGCCGCAAGCAGTCGATCCATTTAGTAAGTACTAATACATTTTACCCCTCTTTCCCTTCAGAAATCCCTTCGGATACCCCCACCGGACGACCGGTAGGGTAGTTATGTCGGGCTCAAAACGACTAAAAACCGCATGCCATTTCGTATACGAGTAGCCGGGGAACGAGGTGTTACCTCTTATAATAAAGATCTAACGTAACTTAACCTATGTGTAATTACCTTTTCTAAGTAATGGAATCTTTGAATTTGGATTACACACCAACTGAAAATATTGACTCACATCAAGAAAATGATGATATTGTTAGACTAAAATTTAGTGTTTAAATAACACTGAAACAAAAAGAACTTCTGTTAGTTAAATTTCATTGATCTATATTGGTTTGTGTACACTTTAAAAGCTCAAAAAATACTGCACCGATTGAGTTATTTTTTACACGATATATAAACTGCTTCCCTTCAGTTCCTCATTTCGCATCAATGCAGCCACAGTATGTTTGTTTATAACGATAATAATTAATTAGCTCATTACGGATGTCCATTCAATTTGTATTGTGGTAAGCCGCACGAGCTAACCGAAGATCCGAGACTGATTATCGAGAGCGTCCGAGAAATTTGCCTAGTAAATAAGTTAAGAAACCCTAGTACATAAGTTACTTAAGTGCACCACTAATTCTATGACCTACTAACACCTGACCGTCAATGATCGTGTCAAGGTCAGAATTGCATGGATCGGAAGACACTACGCGCCCGCCGTTGGTCGTGTCAAGGTCAAAAGCACATCGATCTAGAAACGCATTACTATCTCAAAGTCACGAAGTCTCGAAGTCAAATTGACGATTACAATGTGCGCTTGCTAGTGATTGGGCCAAGGTCGCAATAGCTTCACAGAGACAAAAATGTACTGACTACGAATGTAATGACAAAACTGTTGTACGAGCAAACCTGTACATTTGTAGTAGTTGACGAAATTAGCCTGCGTCCACGTATTTGAATTGCATATTAACTTTCATCAACAGCCTATAATAGTCCACTTCTGGACATAGGCCTCTCCTTAGAAAGGAGGTTTTGGCCTACTATAGCACGCTGGCCAAACTGGTTAGTATAGGGATTTTTTCAAGTTTTCCTTCTCTTTGCAGTGTTGTTGTCCAGCGTAGTTTGCTCCCTTAGTCGCCTCTTACGACACCCACGGGGTGAAGGGATGGTGTCTGGTCACTTCGTATTCTTAATCCGTCACCACGCGGATAGGCACTAATTTTACATACTTAATTTCTGTACATAACTTAGTACAGTCCGATTTTCCAAGCGTTTCGATGCGTAGAACCCAATAATAGACAGCAGCGGGACGTAAAGGAGCCCGGAGGCAGGGCGACACTCGACACGCATACCTATTAGTGTGTGAGTTACATCCGTACTAGACATGGCACAAAATCCCAGTGAACTGTGGTTTATCATTCGATTTTTGCGTACGTACGGTTTGCTAGGCATAGGTAGGGTAGACGCTATTAAACAGTAAATCTAGTATTTTTTAAATTATTATGTAGGGAACGGTAGCTATATAAAATAAAATAATTACTAGATTTATTGTTAAATAGGCGAAATAGGGTCTTTATGCGTCATTTGAAAACAGCTTATTGGCAATAACGCATGAATAAGTAGTAACCCTAACTAGCGTACCAAAAAAATCGAATGATAAATCACCATTCATTCATTCCTAGGTCTGAGGTCTCGGGTTCAATTCCTGGGTCGGACCAACTGTTTGTATAATCTGAAAATATTTGTTTCGGAATTTGGGTGTTTTATATGTATAATATGTATGTATTTACAAAAAAAGTATATGGGTATTCTATCAGTCAATCTAGCTTTCATAGTATAAGCTCTGATTGGTTTGAAACTAGATGGCGTTGTGTGTCAGATGTCCGAAAATATTTTTAGTATTAATGGAAGAACTTTTTGCACGTTTTACAGAGCAGATCGACGCGACCGCAATAAACGCGGCGTACTCCTCGTCTGTCATGGAGTGCGCCAGCTGCAGCGACAGCGACGGCGACAGCGTCACGCTCGGGCCCGACGGGAACTGTCGCGCGGGCGACCACGACGATCTGTCCGATGCTGAGGATGCTCCTTGTGAAGAACAACCTTTGTGGTAACGTAACATTTTGATTGACGTATAAATTAAGGAAGAAACAGATTAATTTGAAAATAAAAAGAAAATCGACTGCAATTTAGTGAAAACTAGTCTTAATGGAACAAAATATTTTTGAATATTTTCAAACTCATTTATGATACCGAAGTTCTCTTTAAAAAACTGTGTATGGAAATATCATGGACATTTGTAGCATATTTATTGTGTATGAGTGTCTCGTAGCTTTCCTAACTCGACTATTTAATGTTATACATCCATTTATTAATTTATGCCGTCATGTGTCTACAATAAAATGAAATGAATTGTGCATGGTCTTAGGCACGCGGGCGTATTCACGGCGGAGGAGGCGGTGAGCGAGGCGCAGAACGTGCTCGGCCTGCTGCAGGGCGCCTACCTGCGCCAGCTCGAGCGACTGCGCGTGCTGCTGCAGGCCGAGCGCCTCAACTACCTCCGGGGGGTCAAGACTGAGAAGGAACAGTATTGTGAGTACTACCACCTCTATTTACGACCAGCTATTGCTTGAGATATTTTCGTATTTCGTGTTTCTATCGTGAATTCGTTCATCCCTTATTTTACCCTCCATAGGACTGAAATTTCAGAAACAAGTATTTGCTTACGACTTAAAAAACATTAGCTGCCAAAATTTCAACCTACTAGCCACAGCAGTTTAGGCTCTGTGTTGATGAATCAGTCAGTATTTTATATGTATAAGCGAAAATATGCACTGACGATATGCTGATGCAAGAATCTAGCCAATGCAAAACCCCTCGAGAAATTATACTCGTATAAATATCTCCATTGAAGACTTGCAACCTGACCTTTATATTATATATATATATATATAGATTATATATATCAATTATAATACCTGGAGGAATGACCAATAGATCTCAAGAATGTTAATATATTTAATGCAAAATTTAAATTAATACTGATCTATGCTGTTTAATGTTCATGTTTCAGTTTCATTTTCTTTTATATTTTTATTTACTACATAACTTTATGTATAATTTACTATATACTTTAATAAAACAGATATATTACACAAAAATGCTTAGCTTTAGAATATTATTATTACGATTACATAAGATATACATAGTGTGTTTATAAACCAATAGGCAGTATAAACAGCCAGGCCCGGAGCGGTCCCCTGACTGTGCATGAACGGCGCCAGCTGCGGAAACTAAAGGCCTACGCCAGCTACCATAAGAAACATGGCGTCGACGCCGTACTCGCCAGGAAACTGCTGCATAAAAGGGCTAAGGTAATCTCATTAATTTGATCATAATTTATAAACTTTCAAGTTTTCCTTCTCTTTGCAGTGCTGTTCTCCTGCGTAGTTTGCTCCCTTAGCTTAGCTTAGATAGACACTCCGTATTCTTAATCTTTCACCACACAGATAACCAAAGAGAAAGAAACTTGAAACAAACCCTATACGAACCCGCCTGGCCAGTGTGGTATAGTAGGCCTAAACTTCCTTTCTAAGGTGAGCCCTATGTGTACAACGGTGGACTGTTATAGGCTGTTGACGATCATGTATTTTTCTTAATCATATTGTCTTAGGTACACAGGCTAGTACTAGTGTCTGTAATTTAGGTATAAAACATTATTTTGATTATTTTAATTCATTGAAAGTATATAATGTGATTAAGACAAAGCATCACGCCAAAATTGTTACTTCATAACTTGGATTTCATCTTTAATAAGAAAACTGATTTTTATTGTTGTTCAGCTGCCGCATTGGTCTAGTTTTAAAATACAATTGTTGGTTTTCGTAGAATTCAGTTCATTAATAGTGAGTAAAGTTACCACAAAGGTAATAGACATTTTAGTACTTCATTTTTTAGATATAAGATACCTATTTTAGACATAGTAATGCATATACTAAATATTTTGTCCAGGTCAGTGATCCATGTCCCAATCGACCGATCCCTTCTCAGGGGCGCTGCACTTTCACAGAAGGAGGAGTGCGATGTCCGCTACATGTTGTACCTGCATCAAAACACTGTCTCAAGCACATACTGCATGATAGACAACAGGTAATATTAACCAAAACACTGTTATGTTTTTATTAAGGTCATAGAACACCAGTCTGGTATATGGATTTAAACTACCATAGTAATTGCCACTTGATAAGTTGCTGTAAATGGTTTTTATTTTCTTGAATTATTTGCCGATATTTCATCGCTATTGCCTGGATAGATGTTATTAACTTTGAACTATGTGTTACATAACAGTTAAGAGTAATGACTCTCGTTATTACACAAAAAATACAAAATTCTTTGGACAGTGAAACATTTTTATTAAGTAATGATAGTTTTGTGTTAAGATTCTTTGTTATTAAGGTCGTGTGATAAAGGCGACAAATATAATGCATTATTTTGTGTCCAATTATTTCTTGTATATAATTGATAGCGATATAATTGATGTTGCACCTTATTACTCAGAAAGTATAACATGACTGTATTACATTAGATATGTCCGTATGTGGCAGGTGTTATTCGCGGCATGCGGCGACATCCGCGGCGTGTCGTCGTGCCGCGAGCCCGTGTCGAAGCTGCCGCTGCCGTCTGCCACGTGCCGCTACCACACAGACCCACCTGTGTATACTGTGTTTACACTTAAAGTAAGTCTGTCTACATATTATAACACATATTTATAAAGTTAACATTGGGCTATCAAAACTTTTTTTCAAATGATTTTTGTATAATCAACCAAGAAAAACAAGTTTCAACGAAAAACTATTTAGGAAGTACTACTTATTAAATACAGAGCTATTGGTAGATTTGAAATTAACAATATAATACAAACCGCTTTAATCAAATCTCTATGACAAATCTTTATATACAATTTTAGATTGGACTGCCCAGATATTGGCCAGAGGTATATTGGCCATTTTTTCTTCATTTAAATTTGATTGGCTACAAATATAAGTTTTGTTTAGCTAAGAAATACTTGTATATTTAGCTAAATAATAAATTTTAACTTCCTCTTACAGAAAGACGAATCGGACAGTGATACAGAATCCCACTCAACATCAGACGCTGAATCCCATCATACAGAGATCACAGAAGAAGTTGCACTAACCACCGACCACTCTGTTGATGACAGACAGGACATCGGCGAGGTGATAATACCGCCGGATACATCGTACGAATGACAAATGGCCCCCCTAGATCCAGCTGATGTGCTGTGGTTGTTAGATCAAGACGAGACGAATGAACTAGAAACATGCTCAGGAAATATGGTGTGATTAAACTGTGTTAGTGTGGTCAGAACCATTGTGATATCTTTATATAGTTGAACATTTCCTATCTAACGTAATTATTAATTCGTGACTGAATTAGTAAAGGCTTAACGCTTCTCTCGAAAAACGCTTCCAACTCAGATGGATATTGTAGTTTGTAAGCTTTTAATTTTAGAGTTGTAAATGCTTGAAAGTCAAGACTTTCTAATTTTCAATCATTCACAACACTAAATTTGACTTTTTAATTGCCAAAAGGTCAATTTAAAACTGTAACCAAAGCCTTGACGGTATAAATACCTAAGTTACGATGTCTTGAACACAAAATTTGTTTATTTTGACTATTGACATCAGTGATTTGCTATAAATTAGCAGATAAAGAATACAAACCTTAACATTTATATGGTAGCATAAACATAGCCATGGCTTTTTGGGCTGTAGCCCAAACCCCCAAAGCGTCTCTTCAGTGGCAAACGTATTTAAGCTAAGACACAGAATATTCCTAACACTTCTACCTATTCAGATAATATTTATTATCAACAGCCTTTAATAGTTCACTGCTGGACATAGGCCTCACCTTAGACATAAGGTTTTGATCAACGCTGGCCGGATGGGTTGGTTTGGTTCAAGTTTTCCTTCTCTTTGCAGTGCTGTTGTCCTGCGTAGTTTGCTCCCTTAGTCAGCTCTTACGACACCTGCGGGATGAATAGGGGTGGTGACTCTCAGTATTCTTAAAGCGTCGCCACACGGACAGGATTTTATCTATGGGTATTATAAAATAATGTGATATTGCATTTCTGATGGTATTTTCTCTGTAGCTGTATAAACAGCTATTAAAACTTTTATTGTGTGTGAAGGATAAGTCTAATTGTGTTTGTTATTGTAGAAAATCTACTTATAATAAGTGATTAGTTAATAAATGGTGATAAATTTAATGGTTAACATATTGTCTATGATTGAATTCTACCCATTACGCTACTGAAAGAAAATATTTAAAATTTAAGTTAAATGTGATCTGAAATGTAAAATAAGTTTATACATTTCCGTTTACTTATAATAAATAAAATCTAATATAAAAAAATCTCGTGTCACGGTGTGCGTGGTTGAACTCCTCCGAAACGGCTCGACCGATTTTCGTGAAATTTTGTGTGCATGGTAGGTCTGAGAATCGGCCAACATCTATTTTTCATACACCAATTTTTTTTTTGACCAAAAAAATTGAAATAATGTATATGGCAAAACAACGTTTGCCGGATCAGCTAGTAACATATAATATCAAGATATTTAACTACATTTTGACTTGCTGTTTAAACCAATTCGTAATTGCTATAAACAATATTCTTGGTAACCTGACGTTAAGTCCCGGTTTACTTATCTAAGTAATATCGCGAAAGTTTTTAAACCAATGTTTCTTCTATTTTACATCTTAAAACTAGATCCTACGCTATTAAGATTTATGTAGATCTATCTATAAAAGTATTGATGTTATTTGAATAAGGTATGATTTAATTATAAATAAAAGAACAAAATTTTTTTCATGTTGGGTTGTTTATAAGAAACAATTAAACCCTGTCCTACAGCTCTTTAGAACTGAGTACGACAAATTTAGTTGTTTACTCAATTGTAGGAGGTTACATTGGAAGATGTAAGTATAATATACTTTTGCCTGCGGTTTTGCTCGTGTATATATACGTAACTAGCTCTTTTCGAAGCCCGGCTAAGTCTGTATGCATAATATTGCCATGACAACCGATAAATAAACTACTGTGTATTGTGTACATAAACTATCAGGCAAGAATTGATTGATGAAATAGTCGCCCGCTTTCGTCGTCTCTTTAGTTCCAAAGTGATAACTTTTGGTAATATTCTCTTGTTCATTAAACTCTTTAAAAAACATCTTATAGATATCATCAACAGCCCTTACTAGTTCACTGCTGGACATAGGCCTCTCCTTAAAAAGGAGGTTATATATAGGTGTAGATAGATAAAAGGCTCAAAAATTATATTAGTTATATCAAGCACACGATAGAATTACAATTGTTGCCTGTTTATTTTAAGCTATATTAATGTATTATAAGGACCCAGAACTAATAAGAAGGAATCTCAAAAAGGATGAGGTACCCACTGTGCGCTATTCACTCAAGTATTGTTACACTAGAATGTGAATTATTTTATTGTGATATGAAAATCCAAAGGTTTATTAAATACTTATAACATGTTGTTGACTAAAATGTTTTAAATTTAGTTAATTATGTCAGTAACTTCTTAAGTTCATGAAACAATATCTTAAAACCAATTTTTTTATTAATGAACTAAAAAAAGAGAATTCATTTTTATTTCTGATTGTACGGTAATATCAACTAAAGTATAATAAAAACCTATACATACTAAACTTATTGGTTTAATTTAAATTTAAGCTTGTAAGCCTTTGCTAAAACTCTATTTTCGAAGCTATTTTAAACAATACATAATTATTCCTAATCCAATGAAATACGTTAGATACGTTGTGCATTTAATGTAGATTAAAATTACTCTTTACAGCATCTCGTTAAAAATAATATTTTAGAAGATAATAGAGGTTTAAAATGCGGGCGCAAAACAGCCGTCGCCGAGTCGGGCCTTTAGTCCGTCCCGGGTGGCAGGGCCGGCAGGATCGGAGCGGGCCTATAAATATTGCATATAAAGATGTCCTGTAGTATAGTCCTAACATAATATTAGTATAATTAATAACTCGACACTGACACCACATTATTAGTATTAGCAGCATCTACATTGCAAACGTGCGAAGCCGGGGCAGATTGATTGGTAATAAAATAAATAAATATAAACGGGCCTGTTGGTCCAAGGTAAGTGATCCTGACTGCTAAGCCGGAGGTCGTGGGTTCGATTCCCACCTAAGACAAATATTGTGTGATGAGCATGGTCATTGGTTCTGTGCCTGGATACATTACAATGTATCTATAATATATATGTATTTAAAAATATATAGGAGTGTATAGGTACCTAATTAGGTGCTATCCTAAGTATGGGATGGGAGTGCGTCGCGCGCCTAGTTAGGTCCGGCGTCGATCGGTGGAGATCAGGGGCATCCCCAGAATAGAGTGCCTGAGTCCTCTTTTTTTTTTGTGGGTCTGAAAGCCCGCATAGAAGAAAGGTTCACGTCTTTAAGCACTAAACACTGGTGTCTCGGTCCTGGTACTCAATGTAAGTTGTCTACTTTTTACATTATTTTCTGTTACATGTTTATAAGACTCCGCGCTAACGGGCTAACGAACACAGCCATCGGAGGCTGGCGATGGCGTCGGTGATCACCGCACTATTGTAACAAGTGGTATACACTCACGCAGCGGCGTTGCTAGGCGTGGGCGAAGTGGGCCTTCGCCCACGGCCTTGTACTGCGGGGGGCCTCGCGAGACTCTTTTAAATGCGATGGCCAAAGACTTTACCACAGATGACTAATTAATTTGATTACATTTACGCTCGAAGTGTGTTTGTTTCGAGCCTCCTAAGAAGCCCGATCTTAAGTGCGACTGCGAGATCATTACTACCTTTAAAAACCGTGTCCGTTAGTTTAACGGAAAAGCAGACTTTTCAGACATTAACAACATTGAGTAGGAGAAGTTTTGGGGCCCTAGGCTACTACTAATTAGGCATTATTTTGTGAACGTGATGGAAAATCCCTTTGGATTACCAGCCCTTTTGAGTAGAAGTTATGGGTATTTGCTGCTTTCTCTAAAAATCTGCCCGACGTCCGGCCGCAGGCGCTCAGCTCTGGGAGGAACTGGACCATGTGATTTCAGAGCCCTCCCGTAGTAACGCCTCGCCTAACTAGGTCCTATCCCGGAAGATGCCGTAGGCGTCCCCGCCATTTGGCCCAGTTACTACCTATGTGTTGTGTCAATACCGTATTTTGATGCGATTCGATTTGCTAGGACCGCCCATTAGACACCCACGTGGGACATTTCCCTTGCGCGAATGCGGACTGAATATTACAACAATTTTGGATTTTTGTACGATATAGTTTAAAATCTTTGCCAAATAACGAGCTTTCTAAGCATTGTAACTCGATTTAGGTGTAGTACTTCAAGATGAAGAAAGAAAGGACATAGAATCTTATTAAAGAGACGTACTTGTAAGCACAGATTCCGCAGAAAGAAGTATTTTTAAGTTAAAAATGATTACAACTACCTCAGAAACTGTAACAAGTAGGTCCGACTGTCAGCTTTAGCAATACGGAAAGTAGCAGCTGATTTAGGTTAGCAGTACGCAAAGCTGATTTAGCTGCAAAAATCTACAGTCTACCAGTGGACTTCAGTAAAGCAAAAAGCCGAATAAATTACTTTGGCAAGAAAATTAATCAAGCAAGTTACAAAATAAAACCTTTTTTCAAATCTATATGCTTTCTAATATTCTGCCATATCATGAGAAGGTACGTCGTGTTAAAGCATGTTTGGTAAAATAGAGGTATTGGGCACCTATGTCTTGGGAAAGAACGAAAGGGGCCTCGCTGATGCGACTTTTCCTACGTCGACATTACTCCACGCTACGCCTCTGCACTCACGACTCTGTGATGTCCGCGACACGCCGTCGGTGGCGACTACTTGCTCCTTATAAACGCCAACACTCAAAACTCATGCGTCACCACCTCAGCAGAAGGAGAGCGGAGTCTGCAGTAGTACCGGCCGGCTTCTCTTGCTAGCCGGTACGCCCGTTATCAGTCGCGTGTCAGTTTGGTGCAACACAAGATTACTCGCGATTTATTAATCTAATTTATTATATTACATATAACCATACAAATTACATATAATTACATTAATATCGTGATGGAATGCTGCAGCAATAACATGGTACCTTGGTACCATGGTACTTTATTAAATTTAAAAATTATTATAACTAAATCAATATAAAATTTAAGTTTTATCTGAAATCTTAGTTGTTATAAGTTTATCGTAGTTATTATAACCACTATTATTAAAAATATATTAATTATTTCAAACTAGCTGTACCCAAGCTTCAATCTGGCACAGTACTTTAAGTTTACGCTTCAAAAACTTTAAAAGATCTGGGTCAGAACTTTTAAAGGTTTTGAAGCGTATAACTAAACATTTTTATAAATATAAGTTTATTGCATTTCTATTGGAACTATAAAACTACTTCTAAGTTGACTGAATTTCTGTCACTGGACTGGGCTTGTGATTGTCCAGTTTTGGAAATTTGTAATCATTTTATTAAGTACTAGCTGACCCGGCGAACTCTGTTCCGCCTTAAAGGCAACAAATAAGCCGATTTTCGAATTTAGTAAGTTAATTTTTTTCTTAGAAAAAATCTTCCGTCTTTGAAAATTCTTCGATGAAGCATTCCAAGTATAATAACGTGGCATCTCCGAGTAAAGCAAAGTTCGTGCAAACTCAAATTTTTTTCGGAATAAATAGTATCCTATGTCCGTCTCCTGGCTCTAAGCTACCTCCTCACCAATTTTCAGCCATATCGGTAAAGCCGTTCTTGAGTTATAAATAGTGTAACTAACACGACTTTCTTTTATATATATAGATATGTAGGAAACTCATTCAGTTTTAATTTATTACAACTATTAACTGACAGTACAAAAGCCTTACATTCAAACCCATAAAATACACGCAGAAAGAAAGTGCGGAACTTGTTGTCGTTTGTGCGTTCAGGTTTGCCGTTTTGCGACTTGCATACTTGTGAATAATTTAATTGGTTTATAAATACAAGTTTCTGTGTAAAACAATGTCTGTTTTCATGATCTGAATTAGTTTAATTCGAGCACACTGTATCAGTATTAAGAGGAAATATCTCAGTATTTTATAAAAATGGTGGATCTTAGCGGTGGGTCCGAGGGCCCAATCGAACATGGATTTTCAAACAGTGTTTTTATTCTTCCTGGGATTGTTGTCATAACATTATCAGGTAATATGTTGCTCATATTATTAATTTAGGTGCTCGGCAAGAGTGTTAGATCTAAATTGGTCTTTAACACTTTCTCTGGTATCGGTCGTGATTCGCTCTGAATAGCAGAGCAGGAGACCGTCGAGTAATATTATGTGCTAGTAATTGTAAGAATTTTAACAAATGTATTGACCTAATAAAACATGGGGACTGTACATTTTCCCTCACAAATAACAAAACGAAATAATGTTATTGAAATGCTAGTGAAGAAATTTTAATCAGTTTCTTATACTGGTAGTGTTCTTAGCAGTATTGCACGTAGTTATGATTATGTAAATGTTAAGGTAAATTGAATTATGTACTTACATGTAATAATTCAACTTATTATAATTGATTATTATGATTGAGACTGAATTCTGCCTAAAAAATATTTTTTAAATTAATATCTAGAAGACCTTTAGCATAATAAAAAGTAATTAATTAATATTGAAATAAAATTGTTTGTATCCTATTAAAATATAAATATATATCATATTTTTACACATCTCACACACGGCCCT
Source organism: Arctia plantaginis (assembly GCA_902825455.1). Lineage (NCBI taxonomy): Eukaryota > Metazoa > Arthropoda > Insecta > Lepidoptera > Erebidae > Arctia > Arctia plantaginis. The sequence goes on along the minus strand of CADEBD010001048.1, from coordinate 3,352,839 downwards.
CTGATCCCAAACTAGTCAGAGCCTGTGCTATGGTAACCAGACTGCTGATAAACATACTTATATACCTATTGCTAAATACATACACATAATAGATAAATTACACCCATAAAAAGAACAAATGGTCTTGCTCATTACACAATTATTTGTCCTGGTGGGAATCAAACCTCTATGTCTGTCGTAGCAGTCACTAACCACTAGGCCAACAGGCCAGTCAAAATACATATGGTACACAGAAGCATATATTAATATAATTACTTGGAATAGGTACCTACTTAATATTTATACTTACACATAGAAGAAGTGCTTTAAAGTAAAAAAATATGGGAAACCGGCCACATAACTACATGGGTCCAGTCCAGTATGTATATATATATTGTTGAGTATCAAAGTCTAAACATTCACGATTTGAGTTACACAGATCCATGAAATAAAAAGATATTTATAATGGTCTACATTCAACCACCATCAAATGATAGTATTCTTACATTTACGTGACGAAATAGAATTCATATTAGAATATTTATCTTCTAGTTGGAAAGACCAGCACAAAAGTATCTGAATGTAATCATCATCATCTTAGAATGACATAGGCCTCTTCTTAGAACAGTAGTCTTGGCCTGCCATAACACTCTGACCAGACGGGTTGTTATAGGCTTTGTTTCAAGTTTTTCTTCTCAGTGCTGTTGTCCTGCATAGTTTGCTCCCTTAGTCGGCTCTTACAACACCTATGGAATGAATATTAAAAGCCTATTTACCCCAAATGTAAATAGCCTTATTTAAATTCTACTACCATCATGTCTTTCTAGTGTCTTCCAAAAAAAGGTTTAGATTCTTGATTCAGTTGTACTAAATCTGAACTATAAAATTTGGGAGGGTCTACTTTCTGTTATTAAGGAATGAAGAAGACAATTTCTTACAATTCATCATGATAGAGGCATGATACAGCAGCAGAAAGTCCTGCGCCTCCAAGAAGTGATTTTATTTCAATATACTCATACATCGGTCTCATTTGTAACCATAAGATGCATTATTTTAGTAAATCAAAAATTGCCAATGCCTAAAATAAATTCATTAGTATACAAAATACAATTGAATATCTGGAAGAGGCTTGCTAGTCTTTCTAGTTCATAGTTCCAAAGTTGCTACTAAGGGAGTGAATTGGAACAGACTACAGTATGCAGCTATGCCTCCATTGCATTCTTTTTCAGACTGTTTTTGTACTACTTCTCACCAGTACTGGTCAACAAATCATAAGTAAATGATACTTCCCATGGAATCCTTTAACTCAAGAATCAAAGGTGCCTTCAAGGTCTATTTTTGCTTCATATATTATCTATTCTATAATCCATAATGCAAGAACTGCTATGTTTCCTTTTGGTCTAAATGTCCCTGTGAATATAACTATTAATGTACTTAAAATGATCAGCACCATAAAATTATTTACAGTATTTTCTCAATGATAGTGACATAGTTTCAAGGGTATCTGTCAGCTGTACAAAATGTCTGGAACCATATATTACTAGAGCATAACACTTGTGTAAATGCATTAATTTGTGGTGTAATATGTGGGCTTAAGAGTGAGCGATTATAATAGTAGTATCTACGCGTTTTTTTACTGTTATTACGTTTCTTTACCTGTAATTACATGGTTCTCCCCAGAACACCTATTGGGTGCTATATTTAGTGGAAACACCACATATTCGTTGCAGTACTCGTACTAACACAAGCTGTAGGTATTGGCTCGTTACGTCACAAACAGCTAGGGTCAACACGTCCACTGTCGCCAACGGCTCGCACGCGACTGTTCTCCCCAACCACCGACCGTGAACCCGAGACAACTAGACAAGCACTACACTCCTGGTCCCAAGGGATCCGAATTGATTTTAGACCTCCTCAACATCTAAGAAGAAGGACCATGTATGGTGCAATATTTGACTCTTGATCTTTTATTCAAAAAATAGAATCTACAAATGTACAACTAAAAAAATCTAGAAATTTGTAATTTTCAAAGCGGGGAAGTGTTATTTTGACACTAAAAAAGTCGCTGAATTTGGTTATAGTGATCAAAATCATGTTACAACTCGTATAAATCGTATAATACGACACTATAAAAAAAATTGTTGAAAAAGAAACAAATTTTCAAGTCATCCAGCTTTTAGACAATAAAAAAAAACATCCCGAGTAAATTGATGTAATGTGACAACTAAAGTAACAAAGTGACAACTTACCAGGCAGAACCACCCAGAAATCTCCAATTGAAACTTTACAAGTGGAAGTTATTGACAATTGTAATCATCAACTTCAATCATCATCATCATTTGCATACATACTTGCATACTATGTATACATATTAACATACACTCTCGCCGTCGGCGTATTAAAAGCCCTTATTTTGCTGACTGGAATTTTAGTCCCACTTACGAAATGGGCACTAATAATATATATAAAGAAAAGAAGTTAAATAAGAATTATATTCCCGATTATGGTATGAAAGGGATATGGTTAAATAGGAGAGTGTAGGCAGTAGCTTCATCAAGTCAGGGCCGCCTGTAACTCGAACTGGCTATTTCCGGACAATTCGAGCTCTCAAACAACAAGTCAACTCTTGTCTCTTTACCTTGGGAATATTAAGGCAACGTATTTTATAAAATGACACTAGGATGGTGATTTTGTCAGCAGCATAAGAGTCAACGAGAAAAAAGCAAATATATAATTTTTGGACATGCGTTCTCGACTTTAAACTAAAGCTCGCTCAGCTTATGACACCCGCTTTACTCTTATATCTTACGCCACTGGCTATTAACAACGTGTATTCCACGTTTCATCGCCACAAGATAAACACATCCATTCTACCGATAAGGTTTTAATTCTTATGTTCTCTTGCTAAAATATGGACGCGTTCGACCAGGAAGCTTATACGAAACTCCAAGAGTTGTTGAAGGATGTTGACCCAGAGAAAGCACCTTCTAGAAAGGATATATTGAACATGGTAGATTCTTTAGACCTGTCCGATGAGGCGAAGGAAAAGATCAAGGTCATGCTGGTCGGTGATGTACCTAAAGTGTTTGGTTCCTATGGAGGCGGGACTTTATTAGCTGTGATCTTCATTTTGGTGGTGTTCGCAATGATATGTGAGTTAATTTAAATAACCAATTTAAAAAGAAAACAATGAACGTGCTCAATATGTTATTGTATGATTTGTAGATATTTTGAAGCGATTGTGAACTTGTTTTTATGAGAAAAACAAATATTTTCGATATTTTTTTTCGATGCTGCGGTAGTATGGGAAACTAACATTTGTTTTATTAGATGTTAGCTACTCGAAAGATGTTAAAGATGCTTTTAAAACTTATCCCGTTAAGAAGAAAATTCGTGAATTTGAATACCGATGTATTCTATTAATATTATAAGCAAGCGAATCAGCTTGCTTATAATATTTGTAAATTGTTTTTTTTAATGTATAAATACATAAATAATCGTCTGCGACTGTCAAAAGGAATACATTTTCACCGGCTTTGCAATATTTTTCATTGATGGGTCCTCTCCTATTAGTCTTAGCGTGGTGTTATATAGTCCATAACATTTCTCGATAAATGGGCTATCCGACACTAAGTTTTTTTTTTAAATTTGATGCAGTGTTTCCTGAGATTAGCACGTTCAACCAAACAAACTTTTTAGCTATATAATGTTAGTATATATTAAAACGTATATATGAGAGCGTGGATATATTTTGTGATAAATCAGCCCGTATCAGTTTTACCATATCTATTTATTTTTATACAAATTTATTACATTTACTTGTAAACTTCTAGTGCTATGAAGGCAATTTTAACTTACTTCTAATAACCATATTTATTTATTTAGGACAACTTACAAAACATACACTAATACATAATTTACAAACATGTTTTACAAATATGTGCTGAGTGTTGTCTTACTTACAAGTTGCCACGGTATGGTAAGGGACAGTCACATCTAAGATTACCATGCAATATCTATAATAGTATACTAAACATACAGAAAATCATGGCAATTAATTAAAGACAGTGATGATCTAAGAAGGTCCAAATGACGCAATAACTTTGCTTTTAAATTTTGTAAGTATCGAAATTAAACTTTTTTTAAAGACAACTTCCGCACTAGGAATATACGTGGCAACACAATGAATAAAAAATAGATTTATAGACGGTTCTTAGCTTTTAATTATTACTTAGTGTTGTACAGTAATGATGTATTTGTGCTTGGGATTATTAAATCCTGTGTCGCACGTTACAAAATTACATGAAACGGACACAAAGAACACCCAGATTCAGAACAACAATTTGTGACTCACACAAAGTGTTGTCCCATGTGGGGATCGGACCCACACTCAGCATAGTAGGAAGTGGAGGGGTCACTTTGTACATATAGTAGTACAATAATTGGTCTTTTCAAAGCTAAGAGTTAGTGGAACTCTTAAAACCCAAAAGCTCTTGAGTTTTGGTTCATTTTATTCCTTTTCACGACCCCAACAATTTGGGCTTCGTGAAAATTGACTGATGATGGAGCCGGGAGGTGAATACAGGCGTTTTTTAATAATTTGGTTTGTCATAAAGAGATATTTTTTCAAATTTAACGAATAATATTTTGGTGGTCATCATGGTCTAAAATTACTAGACGATTAGCGAATTAGCGATTATGAATTTGTTGTCTAACTGGTAAAAATGTTACAATTGTGACAGTATTGTGACCATTTGATGGCATTGTTATTGTATTTTTGACCGACGCGTAAAAATAGAGGAGGTTATCATTTTTTTTTTAAGTTTGTTACCTCAGATCTTGGTAAAATAAAAAAAGATTTGTTTTTTTTGGGAGATCATACTTCCCGTTCCAATTCAAGTTTTAAGCAGAAAAAGTACTACCGCTAATAGTAGAAAATTAAGAAATTAAGTAAGTTTACTCTTTATTACAATTTGTCGTGATGTAGTCCATTTAAATCTAAAATACTTCTTTAAAACTTAAATATTATATTAATTTATGCGATCGTATCTAACCTGATTTGAACTACTTTTGACCTTAAAATTATAGACTACAATACTGCCGTTCCAATCCAATACACTGTAACTTTTGAAAACGACTTTGGACCTTGAAAGCTTTGTTACAGTTTTTTACCATGTTAAAACCCTAATTTCAATACAATACAGTATTTTTTAAATTATTGTCTCTTCTAAAATACACTTTAGAATAACAAAAGTGTTGATCAGGGGTACTAATCCGACATAAAGAAACTGGCAAGGCAAAACGCTGTAAGTCAAGTTGACTTGGATTGGCACGGCAAATCCAAGTCAACTTAGTAGAAGTATAAAATACAAACTTACGGTCTGATAACTAGCTAATAGCAAGCTAGGGGTAGAATTCTTATATTCCTTTGCACGATGAGATAGTTTACATATTAGTATTCGGAATCAATATAGCTTAACACAAGATATCTTTGGTATCGTTTATATAACAAAGTGAGGCAACTTTTTCGCGATACAACACAAATTATTTCCGTCTTAGTTAAATCCTGTCTCTAAAAGCGTGATAATTTTTAGCTCTCACCAATATCCTTGTTTGAAATATGTAAATCTTAATTTATTTTATTCATCAGTTATAAATTTTTAAGTTGTTTCCAGCAGATTAATAATTTCTTCTTTTATTAAGGGTTTTCTGCTTCTTCAATCCAAACGGCCAGATTTCTGACGGCGCGATTCCCTGTCATATATAGATCAGTCCTCGGAAATCCTTCAATAAAGGTTCCTCGTCGATTATCCGGTCCATATCTTTGAAGCACCGTCCATTTTAGTTGCACGAACAGTTTGGTACTTAAATTTCTTCATAAGTTATTTTGAAGTCAGACGTCTCGCATAGCTGTTTTCGTCGAGCATTGCGTCAAGTTTAGTGACCGTGCCTCTATAGCAATCTTCTTAAAAACCGGATAACGCTGTAACACCATTTTGGGTCATTTTGTACCTGTTATATATCTTAACACTGATAAGTTGTTGATATGGAATAAACCGTGTTTTGGGATTACATAAACATTGATAACGAGAATGTAACGATAATTATTTAAGTATTAACTTTCGCGTTCAATTATATACATTTATTTTATTGGATATTAACGCTGTCACGTCACCAGTATTTGGAATGTATTTATAAATAAGCCTTTGGATGATGATTATGCCTTTGGATTGGCCGTTTCCACCAGGTTTCTGACCACGCTCAAATCGTTAATATATATATAAGTGATACGTGTTTTTAAGGGATAACTGGAGTTTGAGAATTTTATTGATTTGTTCTGTTTTTGATTTTATATTATACCTACATTTCATAGAAAAAGAAGAAAGAAAGAAAGAAAATTTTTGTTTGGTACAGACACACCAATATAGGGTAATATCCACCCATAGTAGGACTCACAAAACTAAAATCATGCACTCCATTTGAATATACAGTGAAACAGGATATCTGTTTAGGGTATCTACAATTTCTGGGTAACTTATTCGTCTCACCGCTGTACCAAATGGGCGTTCAGTCGAGCATTTGCCAAGCGAAGGCCCGGCGCTGTAGAATATGTAAAATAATAACAGTTAGAAACAAGTTTTGCTATACAGCGTGCAAAAAAGTAACACTAACGGCAATGCCCGTAAGAATATAAACTCAAATTCAAATATCTATATATATGTATATAGTTGTTTGTTTAGATAACATCTATTTTTGTATCTTCGTTGATAAGCTACGATTTTTGTTAGAATAATATTTGTTTACGTGACTAGTCTGTACAAACCAGATAACAACAATCACTAAGGCAATTTTGAAAAAATCTCAGACGAAGTGATTGATTTTATTAATGATTTGTATTTAATTATTATTATTTATATTTTTAATTGTTAGAGGAGTTACTTTCAGACAGCACTCAAGCATCGTGCTCTCACAAAATGTTTAAGTTAAATTGTAATAAAGAACATATTGTAAACGTTATCTTATAGAACAGTACTGTCTGTTTCTCAGAATATTGGTGTCACGCTGGAAAAGCTTTCGATAGCCTTAGGCATCGTGGTTTATGCTGCCAAAAAGAAAACATTGCCAAACTTTTTTGAACAATACTCACAAAAACTCCTATAGTCGAAAAAATAAGATAGGTTTTTTTGCCACCACCCAGTGGTAGACTGCACGGATGGCGTAGTGGTTTAAGCGGTCGCCACGCCGCTTCCTACCACGCCGAGTGTTGTGGGTTCAAACCCCACATGGGACGACACTTTGTGTGATCCACAAATTGTTGTTCTGAGTCTGGGTGTTCTTTGTGTCCGTTTCATGTATGTTTGTAAAGTCCCCCGCGACACAGGATATATTCCTAATGCGGGAGTTGTCTTTAAAAAAAAAAAAAAAGTTTTTCTGTGAAAAGTATAAAGTGTTAGCTCTGTGTGAGTAAAAAGATGCGGCCTAAGTGCGATTCCTTGTGGGACGCCACAACTTGTCTGTTATTTTCCAACTTTTGTTGTTATGTTACCTTTAACATATAGAAAGATATAGATTTTGGAGTAAAGCACCTGATCTGCTCACTGTGGTTTTGAAATAAATCGTACAATTTGAAGCCATCGTGTCCTAAATGCATTGAAAAGATCCATTATTGTATTTTTGCATGCTTAAAATACAATTCTGTCTGTATTATTCCTTGTATTCCTGTATTATTCCTGTAGTAATGTTAACGGACGCTCTGATTACCTGTAGCACTTTTACCATATATGTATGTACTTATACCACAAGGTAACACAATGCTCAAACAGTAATGGAAGACTGACATGCATTGAGAAACGGTGTCCGAAAAAATGTAGATCTCACAAAGATTCTTTGTGTACTCTCTTAAAATACGTGAAGTCATTTGCATTTTTATTTCTTTTCTATGTATTATATAGTAATTCCAAACTATTATTGTGTTATCTACAAATTTTCTTTTCCATTTATATATATCTCGATTCTGTGTTGGTATAATTCGTAAATATCATTCAAAATGGTATCGAAATTTGGTCTTTTACATTTCGATAGTAATTTATTGCTATCTTATACTCGTATTGATAAAGTATGCTTTTTATTCGAATTAAGTGTAGACACGTAAATGTGTCAGTTGCCGATAAATTTGCCTTCGCAGATAAGTTAGTTTATCTGTAAGTGTCGGGCAAAGCGGTGAGTGTCATGTTATGATATTTAATTAATTTATGTTTCTGAAGCGACTTGATAAATATTGAAAAGGAATCAACTTATCAAAAATTAATTTTAAATAAAATTTTGCGTTAAAATTTTTGGGATTGGCTTCAATGCCCTTAGATCGATTACTTACCTAACTTAGATTATTATCGATCTCACAAGTATTTTGAATAAAAAATTAAAATTCGGCCATAAAAAAGGTACAATTAAATTCCATTTTTTTTAAGAAAAATAATAAAAGAACATTAGGAAGGCTTAATAATTTATTATTTTTAAATACGACTATGTCAATCGTATAAAAAATACTTTTACTAATATTTAATTTTATTTGAAAAATTACAACGGATAAAAAAAAACAATTGAAATGAAATATTAAGAAAAATAAATGCAGAAAGAAAAAATATTAATCGATGCCTTAATTTAAAGAGGGTGTCAAAAATAGAGTAGAGCCGGTCGCATCTTGTCTGCATTGCATTGAGCAGGCATCTTAATATAGCTGTAGGGCATTTGTGACATTGTCATCGACATACAAACATCCAACTGGTATACATTTTAGAACTAAGAATTTTTTTCAACAGTAGAAACAAAATGGCAGAACCTGATATCAGTATTAAAATACCCATCGGAGGAGATGGAGAAGGTATGGGATTCGGTGCTGCAATCTCCGAAAAACTAGCTAGCACTATCAGTAATATGGACGTAGTTAGCACTCTGCAAAAGATGATTTCCACTATACCGGAAGATGAAGAGTCAGAAGACATCCGCAACAGATTGAAAAATGCTATTGAACAATTTCAACTTATGAGTGACGAAGAAAAGGCTGAATTTACCCTCAAAGTGAAAGAAGGTCTGATGAGCAAACTTCAAGCTAAACTGGAAGAAAGTGGTGCTTTAAATCAACTCGAAGACGCGATCAGGGGGGCCGTAATGTCTAAACTGTATATGATCGCTGCTGGATTCATTTTACTAGTCATCTTATTAGGTATGTCCATTGTTTTTGTGTTGTCGACGTATTTTAAATATATTCTGCGGACTCGTGGCTATTTTATCGACGTTCTTTAAAAAAAAACCCACTTCACACCTGTTTGTGTTAAAGAATATCAAGAATATCGGACGTCAAGTCTTAATCCAGTAATTAGGCGATCGTAATCTTCGTAATTGATTACAGTAGGTTCGTTTTGTATTATTTAATTATTGATAAAGTTAATCTAATTCTTAAGTAGGTAATGATTACGTTAATGTAGTGGCAGTGACCTGAATACTGTAGGTGCTCACTTTGGACTGCAAGTCAAAGTTTCTATTCTTCAAATGAAAGAATAATAATTTGGCGACTAAACATAGTCAATATTGTTCCCATAGTCCCATCAACTACAGGTGTAATCCCAAGACAACTTCACCAATCAATAAAAATGATAGATTTACTCCCTCATACATATAAAAGTCTCCAAAAATCAGCTATTCTTAACACCTGTAGAATAGTAAGAATTTTTTTACAGTGAGACAGTCGAGCAAATACAACAGACACAATCATCTCTTAGTAGAAATCATTTACATGTTAACGATATTACCTTCATAGAGTAACACTTGACTTCGGCCCGTGACAGACACTAGCATGTCACACACGAATAGAATAATAAATATAATCTATTCTTTAAAGGGTATAAAAGACCATCTCTTCACCTACATAAAATACTTGCTAATTTGTTTCTCGTCTACAGTATGAGTTAAACCAGATATCTTTTCTTTTCTTTATTTATCTAATCACGTCTAATAGTTGCCGCAAAAAATTGATTGACAAAATTACTTTAGGGACGGGATAAAAACATGACAACAGTTACGAGCATATGAATCAAATCAATATCAAGGCTGCTATTAACTTTACAAATCAATGCAGACAAGACAAGTACCTAGGTCTAGAGTTGACAAGTTTGAGCCGATAGCCAAAGTAAACTTATGTTGGTCAATGACCCTATATTTACACAGAACCAACAGTTAGTCTTTTTAGGCAGGTTTATTAAACGTGCTGACTTTAGAACCTATATTTTTCATTAATAAAAATAGAGGCCATATTTATTGTCTGTTTTTCTTGGATACTTTTAATTTGCGGCGGCACTTAGTGTATACTGTCGTGACTGCAGTCAGATGAGGGTTGCAAACTATTTATCTACTACAAGCTTTTGCCTGCGGTTTCGCCCGCTTGTGTGTCGGTTATCGTCGTTAGAAAGTAGCTTATGTTATTCGCTGCTAATGTGTAGCTTTCCATTGGTGAAAGACTGATTAAAATCGGTTTAGTAGTTTAGGTGTAGGTATCGATTATGATTAACTTTTGAAAATAAGTAACAAAACATCGCAATTCGGTCACTGCATCGTCATTAAGTGAAATTCTAACGGTGCAATCTAAATTGTCTGTTTTATAACTGCGAAATAACTGTTCCACATAAGGTGGAGCAAAATGTTGTGTCGGTTCTTCACGTGAGGACAAAACTATCTTTTTAGTCACATTTGTATTTGAACGTCATCATCAAACTATTTATTTTGTGTCGGCTGAGTGTCAATAAATATCACGGATCATTTTGGACAAGCAATAGTTAATTTACGCAGTAATGCTGAAAAAAAACAGTGCAACTGGATAGAAATCTTCTTTTTGACGGGTCAAAGCGCTTGGTCTTTCTTCATGGAATAGTACCAAAGAATTAAAGCCGAAAAAAGAAATTAATCATTGCTCGTATTTACATACTATTTAAATTAACGCTTATCCCAAATTATACATAAACGTTTAATATAATATTCGGAATTTTGGATAGGCAAATATTTATTCAATTGTGCTTTACTGCACGAGCAAATTTCTACTCTATCACTGTGGAGCGAGAGTCGAAATTTAATTCAGTATTAAAGACTGATCTTTTGTGTTAGTACAAGCGATAAGCGGTTTCTAACTCCCGTAATAAATATGTATGTACCTACTTTGTTATGGGAGACAGAAACCGCTTATCGCTTTAGCACTTGGGTGAGGCATATACTTCTCCATTCAATATCGCAATTCTAAAGTCTAATCATTTCTTTCAAATTGTTTGAAATACATTGATTCTTATGTTTGTAAATTACTTTAACTTTTCAACTGTAACTAATATGTTGATACGTAAAATTCAAGGATTTTTGATTATGAAAGCATTCACAAGTCTTGCCAATCTCAGGAACTACAGTTTAGAATTGATAAAATATTTTAGTGTTCGATAGTCCATTTATCGAGGAAGGCTAGATAAAATCACGCTAAGACCAAAAGAAGCCGAGCTTTGGTGTAAAATGTTTGAAAAACGGGGGAAATTTATTCCTTTTGGAGACGCAGACGATTTGCACGGGTCAGCTGGTTCAACTATAAACGTTAATTTGCAGTCAATTCTGCAATACACAATTCTGCAATACACTAGCTTATGTGTAATAATTAACTTTTAAAAAAGTATCATCGACTCACATCATATTGTATTGTATTAAACTGTATTCTTTATTTTCCGCCTTCAGGGTTACTATTTTTGCTTCACGTTTGAATAGTCGGCCTGACTGACTTCAAACTGGAATCCCAAATTTAAGAAGTATTTTCTTAATCAGTTTCTAAATTAAGGTATTCTGAGGTAATAAACAAAAACACGTCCGTGTGGTGACGGATTAAGAATACAGAGTGTCACCACCCCTATTCATCCCGTGGGTGTCGTAAGAGTCGACTAAGGGAGAGAACTACGCAGAACGACAGCACTGCAGAGAGAAGGAAAACTTGACACAAACCCTATACCAACCCGTATGGCCAGCGTGGTATAGTAGGCCAAAATCTCCTTTCTAATAAGAGGCTTTTGTCCAGCAGTGGACTATTAAAGGCTGTTGAAGTAAAGAAACAAAAAAGAAAAAAAAACAACCGAGTTGTAGAATAGTTGAAGAGTTTTTTAAAGTCAGTTGAAAGCCCAGCGTGGTACCAGGCCAGCGTGGTATAGTAGGCCAAAACCTCCTTTACAAAGAGGATATCATGCAATCAGATGTCATTGCTCAGTTTCAGTGATCTATTTTTAGGAGCCTGGCATTAGTTCCGACTTACATGACAGACAGTTGACAGTATTGACAGATGTCTAGCTAATAGTTTTCGCATATCCAGTATCTGAATTACCATCTATCTGTTTTATATCCACTCTAGTCTGGATATTTCATAACTATAAGACTCATATTCGTCATGAGTAATGTATTTATTAACAAAAATATCTTCATCCAGCAACTCCTTGAGTGCACATGCGCTCTTTTTATCTGTCATAAGAATTTTATTGCTACCCATTATTAACATAAGCAATCCTTGCTCTATTCCAGTTTTCTTCGGCTACAAACTATACAAATCGATAAAGGACAAAGAAAAGAAGAAGGAAGAAAAGAAAAAGGCCAAACAATCGAAGAAGAAGAAGTGAAACAACAACAAAACGCAACAGCAAGCAAAAGTGCGTCGTGTTTAGAAAATTATGTATTTTTATTGTAGGCAACTGTATTTAAAAAAAATATGTTATTTTTTATAACTTATTAGTGTAACTAGTGTCGTCAATACGAATGAGGTAAATTATGGTGGATGGTTATGAAACATGCAATTTCTTAGTTCCGACAGGCTGTAAAAATCCCTGATTATGTGGCTTCACACAAAAATAAATGCGTTTAGTTTACTTTTCAATTTTGTTTTTATTATTTATGACAGCAAAAATGTTAATCTTAAAAAGTACGTAATTTTCTGACACTACTTTTAATGACTGATTATGAAGTATAAGGTTAAAACGTTTATATATACGTTGTTGTATTTCTGACAATTTGAAGATGTTTACGATTATATTTCTTCCAAATATTTAATGATTAGCTGTTCATGGTATATTTACGCACCAATGTGTATTTTACACCGTACAGTTATTTGCTCAAATGTAGAAAAATCATAACATTGCCATCAAAGGTCTTTATTTATCACTAAATTGCATTGAAAATAATATTGTACATTCCGAATTGTTGAATTTAATGTAATACATATTTTTTATTTATTTTTATTATAGATTTGCGCAAAAGCGTTATGTGAGCTTTTTTAATGTTTTATTAATAAAACAATTTATTTTTACATTACATGGATGATATGGTGGAAATGTGTTGTTATTTATTAATATTTTTCAATTACACAAAGTTTACCAATTAATACAGTTAAGACAAGACATCGATGTAAAGTACACAAATAGAAATTCGTCTCATGCGAAGAAGAAAATTCTTATCTAAAATAGGTGCCTTCGGGAGCCGTGCAGCAGGATCCTCTGACGGAAGGGCATGTGGTTTTTAATCTGTTCGATTCCGAAATATCACATCATCATCAACTTTACGTAGGTTTTTTTTCTGTTTAGGCTCCCATAACAGAATTTCGAATAGATTTTATTTCTTGAATAAGTGGTGTTTTTGCAAAGACAAGACCTCAACATCCCCTTGATACTTGGGGCCCAGGTTTTTGGAAAAAGCTGTTTCTTAATCCTTGCGAGCGTGCAAACGCAAGAGCGCGCCCCTTTATCCTTCGTGCGAGTGCATGCCAAGACAAGAGCTTAGCGTCCCATTAATCTTTCACTAGGCAAAGTTACTAATTTATCACCCACGTCTTGCGATGTAAAAGGTAGGAATAGTGAATAGGAATAGAATGGGAATAGTACTCTAACTGTTAAGTGACAATTAGGAAAGTCGTATTAGGTAGGAATGAGTTAAGGCGGAATATTGATCAACCAGACTTGACAAAATTACCCCCCCCTCCTCCATAGCAGAAATAATACAAAAAGACTATTATAAATATAAATTTATTATTGAAAATACACAATTATGTATATCTTTTGGCCTTAAAGTAACATTAGTGTACGGAATACTAAAAACAATGTTCACTAATGACACATAGCGATACAACAGTTCTAAGGACACTATCATACACAACTAAACATAAAACATTTTATTTATCATAATCGGGAGTAAAAATAGTTAATTTTATAATAGATATGTTCATGGAATGTTGGCCCTACTGCTGCAATGTCATCCGTATTACTACGAGTTTTTATTTGGAGCTGGCAACATTGGGTCGTTACGTCATCGTACAAAATAATAATAGCGTTCTTTCCATAAACTTATCAACGAGATAATAATAAAATATTAAAAGTACCAGTACTTACAAGTATTTTTGACAAATAATGGATTTGACATATAACAAGTGTTTTTAATAATTAAATAATAGGTTTACTGTTAGTACGCATATTACAGCGAGATGCATGATGGTTGCAACAATGATAATGGAAAGTAAAGCCGTAACCTCATGCATTCAAATGATCAAAGCTGCCAGTTCCAATGTTATAATGACGAAATGATCTCAGTTCATTTAGACCCTGTTAGACGATTCTAAACATTTTCGATTCAGTCGAATTTTGGACATTTTACAATTTGAAGATCCTCAACTTGAAAAGAATTATCACAGAATATTATGAGGCCGTCTTCAAATTTCATACCGATTTATAAACAATTTTGGTCCTTACACACCTAAAAATAAATGTCAATTTCTGCCAAAATACATTTTAGTCCTACAAAAATCTACTGGAGAAACGTTATATTTATTTAAAAAATTGTATAAATTTTAATATACTTAGGCACTTTTGGAATGACATTGAGCGTGTACAATTCGCGCGTAATCTATGATATTATATCACCAAAAATATTTCTGATTCTTTATTATCATAATATTAATGTTTTGTCATATTACTGGTTATGTTCCGAGATTCAAGTTTATATAAAGAGACATTGTAGAGATTTATTTCTAATCTACTATCACGAATGCATCAAATACATTTGTAACCAATAACATGGCAACACATACGTTTAAAAAACCGTTACTTCAGTTCACACAACGCTTATTCTAAAAAATTTAATCCACAAATACATTATTTTAATTTTTCAAATATAATAGTTGTATTGCATTTGTCTCTACTCTAATATGTGTGGACTCAAATAAGGGTTTTCGATTACCTACATTTTTAACTATTTTATATTTTACTTCATGAAAAACGTTGTGGTTTTTAATTTTTCTTCAAGGGATCAAGGTTGTCTATTGAAAAATCATCGTTTCCAAATGTGATCCCTCGGCTGAAGCCGTCCTGAGGAATAAACATTTTGTGATCAGTTTAAAATTCATGTGTATATTACACGGACTGAGGATGTTAGATACTTGTAGTTCAATAAGTAAGTGACAGAAAAATCCACGTATAAATGTTTTATAGCAATAGTGCATCTTACAGGTAATTTTCTCAATAATCTTCAATTATCACGCTAGCCGTTTTAGTTACAACAATGATATGAGTATGAAATGCGATGATGGAAATTCACTGATCGCGAGATTTAGCACAAAACATGTAATGCAGAGCAAGCGACACGAATGTAGTTAGTTAAATCCCGATTATAAAAATGGAATATCTTGACAACTTATTGAATCTATTTACATATTACATCATTTATTTAAGATTACTGATATCAATATTTTCTTGTTACTAATTAACTCTTTATATTGATATTTCTAATCTCTAATTCTTTACATTAACATTATAAAATAATAAACCTCACACGTCTCACACCGCAGAGTCTTTACTCTGTAGTACAGACTGCTGATAAACATACTTATATATTCTTCTAAATACATACTTATTATAGATAAAGTAAACCCAGAAACAGAACGAATGATCGTACTCATTACACAATATTTGTCCTGAGTAGGCATCGAACCCACGACCTCTGGTTTATCAGCCAGAATCACTAACCACTAGATCAACAGGCCCGACATCATCATTTATTTGTAATTCATGACTTTCACCCACGCTATGGAAAAAAACAACTGTCACTAGCATATTTTGTTACTGTGATAGCCTAATCCTGCGATATAAGACTGCTTCCATTATAAGCCACACATTATATCCACTTTCAAGACTTACCCGTCAAGCTGTTAAAAATTAATAATTGAGTTTTATATTTTGTTCTGAGTAAGTTTGTTGTACATTTTTTAAATAGATTACATAAAAATGACATCTGAATATAAAATTATAGGTACATCATCAACAGCCTTTACTAGTCCACTCTAGGAAGGAGGTTTTGGCCTATTATACTACGCTGGCCACTGATTAATATTTACTCATAGTAGAATTTCATTAGCAAGTTTCTTATCACAAAATTTACTATCGTGCATTTTCGTTTTACGTGACAATTTGAATCAATTGCGTGATCAATTTCAGCTACTTCTAAAGAACCAACACATATATTTGATGTACATACATCCAAACAAAAACATTGTATATTTAAAAAAATCTTTCTTGTATTGAACATTTCAATAAAATATAGTACAGTTAGTAGTTTAGCTACTTGCAACACTGAAAAGTGTGAGGTACTTTTCTACTAAAAATAATATGACTTAAGTTTCTACCAGTTTAGAAACACAGTTAATAGTGTTTTTAAGTTTGTCTTCATACTCATAGCACTGGATTATATAGAGATTATTATTGGATTATTTATTCAAGTACGACAAGAAGTTTAGAAATTTTATTTTCTCACCTTCATTTCCGAAATAGTTTTATCTAAAAACCCGTTGAAACTGCTGTTGAGTTCCACAGATTGCTTCTCGCTGAGGTTCCCGAATCCGTTGAAGGTATTATTGAATCCATTCCCGAAGATATTTCCACTCTTCTGCGTATCGAACGGGTCGTAGCCGCTGAGACCGTTAGTGAACGACGTGTTCGTGTTGAAGACTGAAGTGTGGAGATTGAAATCGGAGATATCGTAATTCGGTTTGTTGGGGGTGGACGTCGGGAAGGGTTGTGTCGTGGGGGCGGGCGGCGGGGGTTGCTGTTGGACGGCGAAGGGCGTGGAGCCGAACAGGTCACTGCCGTTGAGGGTCGGTTGCGGAGGGGGGACGGCTGTCGGTTGTCGCTTCGACGTCTTGGGAGGGGGTGCCACTGCAAAGTAAAGGGGTTTGTAAATATATATTTTTGTAAAGGTATTAGGTATGGTGTTTTGTGAGGAGTAAATTATTTTAAATAATGAACCCAAGCAGAAGACAATCTGTACGTATAAATAGTAAGGTACCAAAGAGTCAAGACGTGAGTATAGTCCGTTCACGTGAAGAAAATAGTTAAGTATCCATCAAGCCCTGGACCAATCAGGTTCCAAGCTTTCGTACGAAACGATAGTTTCTTGGAACCTGATTGGTGAGTGTAAGTAAGTAGCGAGCAAGTACTCACGGAGCGGCGGCGTGGCGGCGTGGTGCGGCGCCGGCGCGGGCGGCTCCTCACACGCGCGGGGGTCGAAGTCTAGAACACCACACGAGTTATGAGTAACAGTTAGAATCGTGGCTCACAGTTACACAAATTACAGAAGTCATACCATACAAAATAAATTCTCTTTTGTGTGTTTTAAAAGACAACTCCCTCACTAGGAACGTGTCCTGTGTCGCGGTAGACTTTACATACACATATAAAACGGACACAAAGAACACACAGACTCAGAACAACAAATTGGGGATCACACAAAGTGTTGCCCCATGTGGGGAACCATATCACAACACTCAACTACGCCACCCGTACCAGTCTATGACTAGACCAAAAACATAATAACTCGATGTGTTTCGTCTGTCACTGCTGTTGATCCTTGTGTACAGGAGTTACAGTGGTGGGCGTGTGGAAGAATACTCTCCCTTCTAGAATTAGGATGGAGGGTTTTGGGACTCAAAGAACCTCTCTCACTGTGAAAATGTGAAAGATGTGCTTAAAACCGGGTTACTGTTAGACCACGGTATCGCTCTGGTCGAGAGGACCAATATATACAAAAGCATGACTAGCCCACGATTAAAATATCTATACTAATATTACAAAGAGGTAAAGTTTGTGAGTTTGTATGTTCGGTTTAATCTCCGATACTACTGATACGATTTTGAAAAAACAAATACTGTTACAAAGGTATATTATCCCTGAGTGCTATAGACTACTTTTTTTAAGTATGATAAAATGTACCTTATTAAGATGTTATAAAGCACAGAGGCCTTGTATAAAGTCCACCATTACCAATAGTTGATATATTGACATGAACTCACCACTGTCCGAATCAGAGTTGAGGATCAATCCTTCGAGCTTGGTTCCTACAGAGGGGTTCTTGCTTGTCAACAAATCGCCAATCAGTTTACTGGAACAACACAACATTTTATTTACATAACATAACATAACAATAGCACATATTTAACCCCTATTTTTAGCCTTAGAAATATATATTTTTCTATTAAATTAAGTAATAAATAAGAATTATCCAGGTTCTCTAATAACTTATAAGATTTTGAGGTTAAAAATTATTTAATTGAATTGTGTAAATTTCTTTTTTTTTAATTAGTTAAAAGTACAATATCATAGTAACGATCACGTTTTTAGTTACAAGGTGAGTGTTGTTTATACTTTATCAGTCCACGGCTGGACATAAGCATCTCCTTAGAAAAGAGGTTTTGGCCTATTACGAGTATACCACGCTGGCCAGACGGGTTGGTATAGAGTTTGTTTCAATTTTCCTTCTCTTTGTAGTACTATTGTTTTGCGTAGTTTGCTCCCTTCGTCGGCTCTTACGACACCCACGGAATGAATAGGGGTGGTGGCACTCCGTATTTTTAATCCGTCACCACACGGATAGTTATTTATACTTACCCGGTGCCGAAGTTGTGTTTCCCGTTGTGTTGGGGCGGAGGTGTTGCCAGCAATAAATTGTTGTCGTTGCTGGAGTTGAACGTGTCCGTGGAATTGTTGGATAGTGCGTCTACACCTGAAATTTTTATAAAATTATGTTTTTTTTAAAATTCAGCAGACGAATCTCTAATGGTGAGTGACAACTGGCGACTATAAACACCTACACATATAAATGTGGTACCGGCCTTTGAGTGGGGTGATTTGGGATCACGGTCTTGGAGTTCGTATTAGTTGTGCGGAAGCAAAAAATTATTAGGTTATTTAGAGATCTTAAAAAAGTATATAAGTATTCTATTAGTTAATCTAGCTTTCATGGTACAAGCTCTGCTTAGTTTGACACTAGATGGCGTTTTGTGTCAGATGTCCGAAATGTTATTCATCAACAGCCTTTAACAGTCCACTACTGGACATAGGCCTCTCCTTAGAAAGGAGGTTAAAAATGAAATGAAATGTTATTATATTGATATAAAGAAAGGAAAGGGCAGATATATCGTTTGCAACTATCAGTGCTATAAAGTATCCACATCTTTCGACTCAGAAATAAGTTTCATGTTATTAGCATACTTCTGTACGCTAATAAATGACATCGTAGGTTATTGAGTAGATATTGTATCATAACCGCCACTTGCTTCTATACTTTCTTATGTGACTTTCTGAACTGCCCTTTCTTCGAAAAATCTCAAATTTGGTCTGAATATATATTTATACTAAACGTACCTAACTCGGGCGTCTTGTTCCCGTTCATAGCGCTGAACCCATTGGCCAGAGTGAGGGTATTTAATTGTTTCTCGAGCTCGGGTGGCGGCTTGAATTCTGTGATGTCTGACAACTTGTTGCGCGCCAGATATGAATTTAAATCGTCTTTGTATGTGATCTTTGATAACTCCTGAAAAAAAAAGATAATGAAATGTAAATCAACTTCTAGCAATTAAGTTTCTAGCAATTTGGCTATCAAGACTGTGTGTAATTTATATAAAATGAATTCCACAAGAGAGTTCCACAAATCATATTAAGAAAATTTGTGGAATACAGTAGTATAGTTATAAATGTTATAATCATGATAGAATTTATATTTATGGATTTTATAGCTATCACGATTTAACTATACCTACTTTATAAAGTTCATCAGTAAATTAATACTGTACTTGCAGGTAAAAATAATATTTAACTTAGTTCTAGAATAGAATTTCAGCCAAAATCTACCTTAAAACTTCGAAATTCTTGAACCTGGCTTAGCTGATGTCTATCAGCTTTGTTTTATTTAGACGACAAAGTACTAAATAAATAAATTTTAGTAATCATTTACGTCTGAAATACATATATACGAGTATTTATATAATGCTATTAATTTTATAAGTATCAAAATTCCGCTTACCTGTAAACGATTTTTGTAAGTATTCATCTGTATCTCCAGTTTCTTGTTCTGTAGCTGCATCTTCTGCATCTCGATGTATTTGCCATTGTCGTTCAAGAACCGCCTGAAAAGAAATTTCGACATTTCGATACAATCAAATTTATAATCATTCAAATGAAGTGAAATAAATGCCGTTATCCGTGTGGTCACACCATCAAGAAAACTGAGTGTGACCACCCATATTCATCCCATAGAACCGACTAAGGGAGCAAACTACGCAGGACAATACCACTGCAAAGAGAAGGAAAACTTAAAACAAACCCTAAACCAACTAGAGAGGCCTTTGTCCAGCAGTGGACTGTTAAAGGCTGATGATGATGATGATTAGCTTAATAGTCATAATTGTGTTGCCGCCTTTTGAGCCTCCGAGGTAAGGTTTGGGCTCCAGAAAATTCACTCACTCGCTGAAAAGCATCGAAGGATTTGCTTAACACTGTATTTCTGTGAAGCCCGTATCACGCATGGCTCTCTCATTGCAAGAGCACAGCAGTGCTGCTGGATACATGGTTAAAAACTGTTAAAGTGTTTTACTGATGTCGTATCATTTTTAATTTCAATCTTTGTTGTAAATCAGCTATTTTATAGGTTAAAAATAAGTCTCATTAAAACTAAGTATTATCTTCCTGTACTACTAAGTAGTATTAGCTCCTGTTTTAAATCTAAGTATTCTTGACCGAGGGCATTTTACTTTAGAAGGTTAACAGTACATTAACATGAAGGTTGCAAAACAATGAATTTATCATTCTTTGTCTCACAAAGAGACGAACAAAAGACTAAATTTAGGTGCAGTTGGCGTTTTTAAAAGAGGACGGGAGGCATGACAAGACTGCATAGTGTGTACGTATTAATATTACAGGTAAAAAAAATAAAAACAGATTACTGGGCAATAAACATTTGTTTTAACTTGTTGACATGTACTAATGCATTGTGCATGAGTTTAATAATAATTCATAACATCATCTATCTCATATTGGCAGAGCGTGTACGAAACAGACTCATTATTCTCCGAGCCTTTTACTAGGTTCGGGTCAGCTTTCAGCCACTTTTTACTTAGTGCGACTGCTATCAGATCCTCCAAGTAACTATTTGTTTCGAAGTTTGGCTGTTTTCTATGTGTAATATGTTTGTATTTACAAAAAAAAAGTATATTAGTATGTATGTATAGTATTGACTGATATCAATCTAGCTTTCATAGTACAAGCTCTGCTTAGTTTGAAACTAGATGGAGTTGTGTTGCTAGATGTCCGAAAATATTATATTATTATTTAATTACCTACTAGGCGATATCGAAGTTTTGTAGATAGACTGGTTTTAGGGCTCCAGGTACCCTAAATGATTTCCATAGATGTCGGTATGGCATCCGAGACCGACAACAAAGCATAGGTACTGATATATTAATAAACACAAACATATTATAGATAATTTCGAACCAGACACAGAACAAATGATTGTGCTCTTTACACAATTATTTGTTCAGGGTGGGAATCAGTAAATCAATGGCGTGACTAAAGAAAACGTCTTTTTAACACACATAAAAACATACCTATATGCCAAGTCGAATGCTTGCCCAATTGTAAGCGTGATTTCCGAAGCTAACTTCGATGAAATAAACACGAAGCACTCATGCTTATCCATGTTGCCATCGTGGCCATTGACATTGTTGACGGTGCTGCCCCCTTTAGCGATAAAAGAGAAGTATTTCTTTGCACCCTTGTCGTCCGCGCAGTACGATATCCGGTGCAGCGGGAACTGGTAGAGGATGTTATTCGTTTTTGGCTCCTGGAATCAAAGGAAAGTAAGCTTTAAATATGTGGTGATATTTAGTAAAATGTACTTTAACGCCATCTAGCGAACATAATTGAAACTACTAAGCAACTATTGATCCTGTACCGTGCAATGAAAGTTCTTGATCTGATTCGTACCAATATAAGTAGTATACCAATGAGTTACAACTTTCGAACGCCAACCTTTATGAACGTGATCTACTTGCATGATATGGTCACACACATACAATGAAATTTTACTTCAAATATAAATGCAAAAGACGAAAATATAGATTCATAGTCTCGAACAGTACAGCTTCTTTTTGACTTTGACGGAAATTAAACCGCAGGTAAATACTTATAATACATACGAGTACATGTTGGATATTTTGATTATCTGTGGTATTATTAGTGTTCTATCTTTACTATGGTAGTTGGTATTAAATAAAAGACATGGCGAACTTCAATAGTGTGTTAATTTTTGTTTAATGAGAAAACCCAATAGCACGCTTCCACTGCGCAAAATAACAAGCGCACAATATTGGAAAAATGTTGTAGTAATAATATTAAAGAAGAACGGTGCAAATGATTTGAAGATTATATTAAAATTCGTGAAAACAATTTACAACAATTTTTTCCTTCACAATAATGGAAAAATTGTACTTGCCTATTTTAAAAGAAGGCGACTCTTATGCCAATTGGAAGTTTAGGCTTATGATGTTACTTCAAGAAAAACAAGTGGAAAAAGTATTAGGGAGCGGATATGATTCAAAAGAAGATAAAGAGTTTGGTAAGAAAGATGCAACAGCAAAATGTGTCATAGTACAATGTCTGAGCGACAAATATTTAGAGATAATAAGAGGTTCTAAAACGGCTTCGGAGATGATAAAAGCCCTGAATGGTATGTTTGAAAGGAAAAGTGTCATGAGCAAAATGTATTTAAGAAGAAAACTTATTACTTTAAAATGTGCACCTGGCACAAAACTTCAAGATTTCTTTATGTGTTTTGATAATGTCGTTGCGGAGCTTGCTGGTGTGGGATCTACTGTAGAAGAGGAAGATAAGATATGCTATTTGTTAGCCGCTTTACCAATAGAATATGAAAGAGTGGTGACAGCGATAGAGATGTCGAGTGAAAAGATCAATATAGATTCAGTTAAAGCCAGATTGCTAGATGCGGAGATAAAATTGGCAAGAAAAGAGAACAGTCAGAAACACAAGAACAAGCTTTTAATTGTTATGTATGTGGCAAGCCGGGACACAAAGCTATTCAATGCAAGAGAAATTATAGATTTGGAGTACAATCACAAGGATATGGAAATCAAAGACAAGGACAACCCCAACGTGGTCAAGCTCGAGGAAGGTTATATGGACATGGTCAAAGATATAGAGGGCAAAGAGGTAGAAACAGAGAGCAGGCTGCGTGCATGGCCAGTGAAGATGATTTTATGAATAATGAGATGTTATTTACTGCGTTTCAGGTTACAAATAATGATGTCTTGTGTAACAATATTATTAGTAATAAAAATTATATTAAGTTCATTATAGATTCAGGTGCTACAGAAAATTTAATCAAGGATTGCTACAAACCATTGATGTTTGATATAGAGAAGATACCAGAAACTAGAATTTATATAGCAAATGGTGAATATCTAGTGTGTAATGAAAAAGGTAAGATTAGGGTTATTTATTCCAAGTTACAAGTAAAAGTTACAGTTCACTGCCTAATTGTTAAAAATCTTTCTTATAATATAATATCAGTAAGGCAATTATTATCTAGAGGAGCAGAGGTTAAATTTTGTGCTGATTTTGTATCAATATATTATCCAGGTAATAGGGTTGTAGAAGGTAGATTACAATCAAAATTATATACTATTGATTTTAAGTTATCTACTGAGGAATGTATGTTGAGCAAAGAGAAGGACATGACATTATGGCATAGAAGGCTAGGTCACTTAAATAGAAAAGGTTTGGGTTTATTAGGGTTACCAGCATCAAGTGAGAACTGTGATAGCTGTATGGAAGGAAAAAGTACGCGAAGAGCATTCCCTGTAGCTGAAAGGCATTCAAGAGAGATAGGTGATTTGATACATTCAGATGTATGTGGACCGATTGCAACTACAACTTCTCAGGGTGAAAAATATTTTCAGGTAATTATTGATGATTATTCCCATTTTGTAAAAGTAAAGTTATTAAAGTACAAAAATGAAGCTGAACAGAATTTGATAGATTACATTAAAGAGCTTAAGACACAGAAAGGGTATAAAACAAAAAAACTTAGATTAGACAATGGAGGGGAATTTTCTTCAAATTATTTCAAGAACTTTTGTCGTAATAAAGGAATAGTAATTCAGTATACTTCACCATATACTCCTATGCAAAATGGTTGTAGCGAGCGGATGAATAGGACGTTGCTAAATAGAGTGAGAACCAAGTTTGTTGAAACAAAATTACCAAAGCACTTATGGGGTGAAGCTATATATTGCTCAACGTATGAATTAAACAGATGCCCAAGTAGAGTATTAGAAAATAAAACCCCAGCTATGTTATGGTATGGTGCAAATGATTTAAGTAAATTAAGAGTATTTGGTGCAAGAGCATGGATGGTGCGTATACCGAAACTAAGTAAGCTTGAGGAGAGAGCAAAGTCAGTAGTTATGGTTGGTTATTCGCCTAATGGTTATAGATTATGGGACCCAGAAACCAATAAAGTATGTTGTTCTACTGATGTAAGGTTTGATGAGAGAAACATTAAGTTTAATAACACAAAAGATGAACATGAAAGAAGAGATAATGAAATTAGAATTTTTGATAGTGAAGGAAGTGTTGGAAAAGAAATAGTTGAGGATATAGTCAATGAACAGAGAGAGCCAGAGGAAGATTTAAACAAAGAAGAAGAAATGTATTTTGATCCAGATAATACTTTAGAGAATGAAGAAAATGTGCAAAAGTCAAGATTTGGAAGAGAAATAAAGAAACCAAAACATTTAGAGGATTATGAAATATATACAGCATATTGTTTGATAACTGAAGAAGTGCCAAAGACATATGAAGAAGCAAGTAAGGATAAAGAATGGAGGCAAGCTATAGATAAAGAGATAGATTCGTTAAAGAAACTAAATACATGGACAGTTACCAAAAACAAAGGATACAAGGCTATAGACACAAAATGGATATTTAATATTAAAGATAATGGTATTAAGAAAGCGAGATTAGTTGTGAAAGGATTCCAATTGCCTGAAAAATATTTTGAGACAAATTATGCGCCAGTGGCTAGGATGTCTACTGTAAGAGCATTTTTAGCACATTCTGTAGAAGAAAATTTACCTGTATACCAATTAGACGTACCTACAGCATTTTTAAATGGAATTTTAGAGTCGGAGATTTACATTAAAGTACCTGAAGGGATAAATATAAATGGAAATACAGTATTGAAGCTAAATAGGGGGTTATATGGATTAAAAGAAAGTCCTAAATGCTGGAATAAACAGTTTAATAAAATAATGATAGAAGAAGGTTTAAAAAGGTCAGGTTATGATTTTTGTTTATATGTGAATGATAACGCAAAGCTATTAGTATATGTTGATGATATTCTTTTGATGGGGAAAACAGAAGAAGTAGAAAGAATCAAACAAGTATTAAGTGAGAAATTCAATACCAGAGACTTAGGTGAAATTAAGAGCTTTCTAGGAATGGAAATCGAAAAAATAGAAAATGGAATCAAGATAAAACAAACTAAACAAGTAGACAAAATACTTGAAAAATTCAATATGACAGAGTGCAATCAGTCAAATACACCTATGGAAGCAGGATTAAATGTTAATGAAAATGAAGAGATTATTGATGTTCCTTATAAAGAGTTGATAGGATCATTATTATTTATATCGTCCAATAGTAGACCAGATATAACATATGCTGTTTCATACTTAAGTAGATTTCTGGATAAACCAACAAAAAGTACTTGGAAGGCAGGAAAGAGAATATTACGTTATTTGAAAGGTACTAAAGACAAAGGTCTGGTATACGAAAGAAGCAATGAACCTAAAGAGGTATTGACATATTCAGATGCGGACTGGGCCTCAGACAAACTAGACAGGAAAAGTACTAGTGGATGTACAGTATTCTATTGTTCAAAACTTATTTCTTGGTATTCAAAGAAACAGTTATCGGTAGCTTTATCAACCGCAGAGGCGGAATATTTAGCAGGGGCGTTAGCAGTTTGTGAAATAGTTAATTTGAAAGGTGTCATGTCTGAACTTACTTCAGTAAATATTCCTTGTAGACTTTTAATAGATAATCAAAGTACTTTAAAGCTGGTTGAGAGTTATGAGCATAGCAAAAGATCTAAACACATAGATATTAAGGCTCATTATATAAAAGATGTAATTAGTAAGAAAATTATTTCATTGTCTTATGTTCCTTCTAATAAGAATGTATCTGATATATTAACTAAAGCATTGTCAACTAACCAACATAGTTATTTAACTAGCAAAATGAATGTTATTTAAAAGTAATGTTTAGAAATAAGAATGTTATTGATAGGCAGGAAGAAAAAGTTTAATTTCAGTGTTAATTTAATTTAAGTTGTAGAAGAAATAAGTTAATTGAATTTAAGTTTGGTTACATACATTATTACATTATTTGTAAGCAATTTCAATTATGAAATTGAGCAGGGGTGTTGGATATTTTGATTATCTGTGGTATTATTAGTGTTCTATCTTTACTATGGTATATATATAGCCCCTTATACCAAAGTAAGAGATTACACAGGTTCATTTTTATGTTACATGATTTTAGTTACACTATGTCTCTTAATTCGGTGTGCCTTTTGGCATAGGCCTCCTCCAACGATTTCCATTGTTGTCTGTCCTGAGCAACCCTTCTCCACAATGGTCCCACTGTCAACCTGATCTCATCTTCCCATCTTATGTTTTGCCTTCCTCGGCTTCTGCGTCCATCCCTTGGGTACCATTCTGTAACAGCTTTGCTCCATTTCCCTTTATTTTCCCGCATCATGTGACCTACCCATCTCCATTTCTGCTGATCGATTCGATTCAATACGTCGGTGAGTTTAGTTTTTAGACGCAGGTCCATATTTCTCACTTTATCCTGTCGTTTACATCCTGTCATGCTCCTTTCCATTGCTCTTTGGGCTATGGCAAGCTTTTCCCTTAATATTTTAGTAAGGGCCCATGTTTCGCAGCCGTATGTTAAGCATGGTAGGATACATGAGTTGAAGGTCTTTCTCTTCAGTGACATGCTCAGGTCCTTTGACTTCATTATTTCCTTGAGCGACCAGTATTTCCTCCATCCAGTAGCGATCCTGAAGTTGATTTCTTTTGTCATTTGATCTTTGGTTGAGATGACTTGACCCAAATAAGTATAATCTTCCACATACTCCAATAGTTCGTTATTAATGCTGATGTTGGTTTTTCGGGAGTTTGTCATTAATTTTGTCTTAGTAGTGTTCAATTTTAGTCCGACTTTTATACTTTCTTCTCTTAGATTTTGTATCATATATTCTAGCTTTTTGGGGCATTCTTCTAGTAGCACTAGGTCGTCGGCGAATCTTAGATGGTGCATTCTAGCTCCGTTTATACTAATGCCATATTCTTCCCAGTTTAGTTTACGGAATAAATTTTCCAGTACTGCGGAAAACAATTTTGGGGAAAGTGGGTCCCCTTGTCTCACACCTCTTTGTATTTGAAATTCACCTCCCAATGTCTCTAGCCGAATCCTAGCTTTGATATTGGAGTATATGCATTTTATTATTTTGATATATATGGTTGGTATTCCTTGGTGTTCTAGGCTTTCCCAAATATACTCATGACTCAAGCTATCAAAGGCCTTGGCGTAGTCTATAAAGGCTATGAATATATCCTTATTGTACTCGTTGTATTTCTCAAGTATTTGTTTAACAGTATGTATATGGTCAATGGTTGAAAATCCCTTTCTAAATCCTGCCTGCTCGACTGGTTGTTGTTCGTCTAATTTAAGGCTGATTCTGTCTAGTATTATCTTTGAGAAGACTTTGTATACATTGGATGTCAGACAAATAGGTCTATAGTTTTCTATGTCTTCTTTGTCTCCTTTCTTATGTAATAAGATGATATGAGATTCTGACCATTGCCTAGGAATATTGCCAGTTAGTAGAATGTCGTTAAAGATTCTTGTAAGAATGGGCACCAATTCTTCTATAGTTCCTTTCAACAGTTCATTCGTTATTTTGTCTGGGCCAGGAGATTTATCCATCTTTTGGCTATTGATTGCCTTTTCGACTTCGCATGTTAGAATTTCAGGTGTAGGGTCAAAATTCGATTCATATGGTATTTTGGTCTCGTTGTGATCATTTGATGCATCCTCTTCTTGTTTAGTATACAGTTGTCGATAGAAGCTTGTGGCTCGATCTTTGATATCTTGGCGTATCGAGGTGACGTTGTTGGTCTTTCTTTTTATTTTAGGTATCCACTCTTTGCCAGATTCTCGCAATTCCTTCAAAGCTTTCTTCACACCTCCCGTCTTTTTAATGTGGTATTCTAGAGTCATCAATCTCTTGACTTTACGATCCTTTCTTATGTTTTCTCTTATTTTTTTACTAATATCAGTGATAAGTATTATGTTGTCTTTTTTTGTTCCTTTTTGGATTAGTTCTTTTCTTTCGTTGATTAATTGCACTGTCTGTGCGCTTAGTTGATATTTGTTTTTAGGACTGTTTTCTTTAGAGAAACTGCTTTGTAGTTCCCTTTCTAGGATGTTATATTTCTGAATTGTGTTCATATTATTATTTGTGATTTGTTCATTTACTTTCTTGAGAGGCTTTGTGTTTTCTAAGTTGAGTTGTGCTTGCTTTTCGTTTTTATGGCTTTTTATGTGGCTGCGAGGGGTTTTTGTTCGACACTTTCTAAGGGAACATCTCACCATTCGGTGATTTGTGTTAAAATTAAGTTTGCTAATAACCGTAGTATCTGTAAACGCTTTAGGGTGATTGCTTATTATGTAATCAATTTCATTTTTATATGTACCATCTGGGGATACCCAAGTCCATTTATTGTTGTGGTGCTTCTTAAAGTTCGTATTGAGGATGAATAGATTGTGTTCCATTAAGAATTCAACCAGCTTTTGGCCGTTTCGACTTCTCTTACCGTGCCCGAACTTGCCAAGTACATATTCGTTATTGTTTTATATATACTATGGTATATATACATATATATATATATGGTATATATACATATACATATATATATATATATACTATGGTATTTTATATATACTATGGTAGTTGGTATTAAATAAAAGACATGGCGAACTTCAATAGTGTGTTAATTTTTGTTTAATGAGAAAACCCAATAGTACATATATAAAGTAGTCCAGTGATAAACATAGTTCAAATACACTCGATTTTTGTTATGATCGTTTTTATATTACGCCTATGGATAAACGAGCAGACGGGTCACCGAATGGACGCAAACTAACTATTAAAATTTAAATTATTTGTTTCAACTCAAGGTTAAACAAACCAAGAATCGGTATAAATAGAACTGCAACTTCCGCGAAGCTACATAATCAGTACCATAAAGCATTTTAAAGTCAATGTTCCGTACAATTCGCACAATTAGAAAGGGTAAACTATGTATAATCAATGGTGGCTCGTTCGGGTGCAGTCGGGTAAATTCGTGAGTTTCCGCTGCTTTCACGTCACGGCGCGCGCGCAAGGTCATGAACACTATTTGTCACAGTTCGAGCTATTTACATGTTAGTCAGCTGTTTATGTTTTGTACTTTGATTATTTACTTCTTTTGTTGCGGTGATACTTGTTTGAAAGACCTATTCAATGATCAACTGATTTAGGAGTTTTTTCAGTGCTGACAATATTGTAGATATCAAATACATAGTATTATAAATCGCTATCAAAGTACTATAATACATCATCAGCAACAGGTGTTGGAAAGGTTTATTCCAGAGCCAAGATAATTTGTTCTTTTAACTTTTGTCATTGCCAAAGCATAGAAAGACTTTATTAAAGTTAAATAGAAAGCAGTTATTTAATTTCTTTTAATTTGACTTCAGACAAGCTGGGCAATGGCTTAGAATGGTGGCATTATATGCAATGCGTAAAAAAAACCTTTTAAAAATTAGCGAATTTAAAGACCTATCGCGATGGAGGTTTGCTATGAACGCCCTCTGCCCTGCCCCATCCAATCCAGGGTATAAAGCAAAATAAGTAGAATAAGAAAACTCACGTAAAGTTTGAAAATCAATCCTCAACGGGAACGTAAAAAAATCCCTTCATTGTGTGGAAATAATGGTGGCTGAAGACTGATAATATTGACATTCACAGGTAATTGGTATTATTGTGTGGACATCAAACCAATTAGCTGTAAATGCGAGGCTGTCAATAGATGTCAATATTGTATGGCATTCAATGACAATACTTGCTCAGTAAGTTATTGTTGTTTATTTAACAAAGGATGAAACAAAGCAGTCTAGCAGTTTGAGTGTTTACATCGTCAAATGTTCGATTGCGGTGGGGAACCGCTTCGAGTCCTGGAGATCCTTAAGATGTGGGTTCTGTGATTACTGTCTGATCAACTTTATTGGGTGTCCGTGACTTGTCATTTCAAAATTCCAATGGTTCTTAAACGACTTCAAAAAAGGAGGAGGATCTCAATTTTTTTTTATGTTTGTTAGCTCAGAAATCCATCATTTCATCATGAACCGATTTTGAAAATTCTGTTGTTTTTGAGAGGCTGTACTTCTCGTTTAAAGGAAAAATAATAAGGGTGCCAAAATTAAAGAATGAAGAATAAAATTTAACACAATTCATCATGATGATTTTAAAGTCAGCCGGATATTTTTTTAAAGTTTATCAAAACAAGTACAGAGTAATAAAGTCAGAGAGTTTTTCATGAGAACTTCCTAAACAATTAACATATTGTGTATTTCTTATTTGATTTTAAAAGGTATACACACAAAAAATAAGAAGACTGCAAAATATATAAATCACGTATTTTTTGAATGTTGAATATTGCCAACTTTAAAAACTTTCCTTGAAATATTGGAAGCTTTGAGTCTTGGTAATAATATTCACCGCCAATGATATCTCTTTCTATGACTGTCCCTAGATAGGCTGTTTTAAAAGTTGGTTTTTAATTGTATGTCATAACAAAACCGATGGCCGGTGACCCGAGTAATTAAATATTGCCATCATTGGTCGCCGCCATGTTATGTTTTAAAATTAAACAATCGAAAACGTAAGTCGGTCATTAGAAACCTGAGATGTTAAAGCATTTAAGAATCGTAATCGTATGTAAGAACCGTATGTATCTTGGTTATGTCACACAGCAAAAATAAACGCTAGTTACATGCACACTTTGCTTTGATGTCAATTTAAAAGTAAATAATATAGTAATTTAAGTTACTGTAAGTTTCTTTTTTGAACGGATAAGTTACTAAAAATGCGCATCAGTTACTTTTTTTAAATTCTATTGTTTAGGAAGTCGTTTTTTCCCACATTGGCTCACATTGCCCGCATTAAATATTACTAACTTTTTATTATCTACCATACATATAATTAAACCACCCTATCAAGTAGGAAATTAGAGAGAGAAAAATCATCAAAAGGCCAAAATATACCGTGTGGCGACAGATTAAGAACACCGAGTGTCACCACCCCTATTCATACTATGGGTGTCGTAAGAGTCGACTAAGGGAGCAAAACTTGAAGCAAACCCTATGCTAACCCGTCTGCCCGGCGTGGTATACTATGCCAAGACTTCCTTTCTAGGGAAAGGCCTATATCCAGCAGTAAACTATTACGATGATGATGTATACTAATCGGCTCAATTTTTAGGCCACTTCAATTGCACCAGTTACCCGTGGGTTTCTATAATTCAGGTGAGACCAGGGCTTGTATCACCGTTGTTTTTTTTCCCCGTGTACCGTGAGGAAATATACGGAGGAGGAAGAAATCGTGTTGTTATGTACCATTGTTGCTCTTCAATTTGGAATTTAGATGGGTTCAGTGGACACATTCTGGGGCCGATCTTTCATCAAAGGTGTCTCTTACGGGTCTATGGTGAGGTGGTTATTTAATGCTACATTTCTAATGACCTAGTATAGTTAGAGAAAGGAAAAAATATATTTAAACCTTCAACAAATATGATAAAATAATGCTAACAAAGACTAGCTTCTACAACTCGTTGAAAAGTGAAATCATAGACAATCATAGACGTTACGTGCCCGCGGTAAATTATTCCCGCGCTTATAACACGATGTCTTAAAAGTAAAAGTGTTTCTCTATGCCAGATGAGATGTTTTAAGGTTGTAATTGATTTTATGGTGAATCGATAGTCATGGGAATGTCTGCAGAATGGTTCATAAGAACATAAAATGTGGTAACACAAAATTGAAAACTACGTATTAGGTAATCGATTGAAGGCAATAAATAGTGTCAATTTTGCGTATACAATGTTTTTCTTAGTAAACAGGCGGTTTACCTGATCCTCAGCGGTCCTATAAGACTAGATGATATTGTAAGAAAATATAATAATATAGATGAGGTACCTGCAGAGAGACTGCAAAAACAACAATAAATTCTTCAGAAAATTGGAGTCGTTTATTTTTTTGCCGGACCCGATGAGGGTTGATGTCTAATGGATTGTCAAATCCGATTTCCCGGATTGCAATTCCTAGCGGTACCTTTTCTACCCTTAGTCGGAAAGAATCTATTATACCTGATTTCTTTATGTTATTTTTGACCGAATTGGTCGATAGCACAGCTTGTTTAAAATAAATTGACTTAACGTTAATAGAATAATATTTATTTTACAATGACAAATTATATTATAGAACTTAGCGAAGATCAACAACGTTTTGATATAGTTGATGCTGTGGCAGTAAGTTTTAGACTTACTTAAAATATTCAGTCTTTAATTCAATTCGATAATTCATTAAAATTCTTTAAATAAACAGGAACTGATTATTTACACAAGACCTAAGATTATTTAGTTCAAATTCTTGATGAATGAAAAATTATTTAGGAAACCTGTGTCTAGACCTCAGGTCCACGAGAGGAAACCTTAATTCTTCCAGCAGGAGGTTTAATCGTACTGTTAATACGTGTAAAGCGTGATGACACGAAACTAACCTGTATCGCTACTCCATCCACGGATATCGTAATCTCCACCTTCTTACACTTAGCACCGTCTTTGGCCTCTGACTTCTTCAGTTGCTGTGTGAACTGCAGCTTTTTTATAGCATCCTTCACGACTTCTATGCCCTTGGGCTGTTCCACTTGTGTACAGCCGAGGAACTGGAAAGAGATGGGAAAAATAATTAGTAAGTTTGTTAAAGCTAGCTAAACTTAATCCTGGCCCTATTTCGGCACAAATCGCCCGGAGTGATACCATGATCTCACAGAAAACCGGTGTCAAGTAGTTTTTCACCGAGTGAGTGAAGTTCCCAAAGCCCAAACCTTCTCCCTTCTCTTGATTCGACAGGGTAGGGACTCAAATGCCTGCAACTCACTTGTGACTCTTGAGTTGCAAGTGTCCATGGGCTGCGGTAGTCACTTACTATCAGGTGACCCGTCTGCTCGTTTGCCCTTCTATACTGTGGCGACTCATCTATCGAAGACACACCGAACTATGGAGTAACTCCTGAATGAGAATTGCTAATTCTGTATCGCGATATGAAGGATTCTCTTGCCTACTAGCATATTTACTACTTCTCAACATTAACCGTTGGACCGCGACCCGCCGCATGATTACTTCGCCTGGTCGGAGGATCCTCCCTTTGTGTTGGAAGGACATGACACCCGTTCCTCCACATAAACCATAAAAAAGCTACCCTCCATTCTAGGCAGGCTACACACATTTCATCCAAAAATCCTAGTGTATCTGAGTAACGATAGGTTTTTAAAAGCCGGCTGATATTGATGCTATATCTCTAGTGACACACATTCTATTGGCTTCATCTCTCTTCACTATCTCTATCAGAGGAAGTGGTGGATAAATTTGTAAGCTTATACCCTATTGTATGAATCCATTGAGTTAGATAATGAAACAGTAAGTGCGTTAACCCTCTAACTCTTAGTTACATATGGTGATACCAAAAACTGGCAAGGGATATGTAGGAGTAAAACG
The DNA here is from genome assembly GCA_902825455.1 of Arctia plantaginis. Taxonomy (NCBI): domain Eukaryota; kingdom Metazoa; phylum Arthropoda; class Insecta; order Lepidoptera; family Erebidae; genus Arctia; species Arctia plantaginis. The sequence goes on along the minus strand of CADEBD010001048.1, from coordinate 3,318,518 downwards.
GATGTACATAAAAAACGATTAAAAAGCCAAAATTTCGAGTTTATAGGCTTGGGCCTATAAACTAAAAATTTTGGCGGCTTAGGTTCTGCTTTGTTGAATCAGTAAGTGAGTAATTTTATATGTATAGATTCTGTGTTAATGATGGGTTTATAATTACGCAGTAGTTCCCTAGGACTCGGTCTTTGTTTAAATCTAGTGTTTATCTCAGAAAAACAATAAACAATTGTTTTCCGCCGATCTAAAATAGATAGAATATCTGTACATAGCAAGTCGCGCGATAGAGTTATTATCTAATTATACAACAATAGCCGTAAGAAATGAATGAACGCGTACAAAAGTCCCAATAGCTTAGAATAAGACGGTTTTTTTAAACATACTTTCCATGTTTTGCAATTGTTAATGAGAATTCACGCCTTCGCAATCCAACATTAAAAATTGAATTAAAAATTATAATATTTTGCTACAAACTTTGTTTATTTCTTTTATGCGTTTGTGGAATGCATTACAATACAAAATAGTATACTTTTAAGGAACTTTCGAATGAACTTTATCATTACTACCGACTCCGATTTTTTATTCTACGATTTAACATTTATTTTGTACAAGTTGTACAACGTCCATATGATTTTTAACATATCGAAACTTACTATTTTTTTAATGTTCTACAAATTTAGATTAGTGTTTACATATATATTAATATCATCATCCACGCTGGCCAGACCGGTTGGTATAGGGTTTGTGTCAAGTTTTTCTTCTCTTTACAGTGCTGTTTGTCCTGCGTAGTTTGCTCCCTTAATCGGCTCTTACGACATATCATCACGCGGATATATAAACATACAGGCCGGCGCCTTCTAACTTTAAAGTCCGACTTGTAAAAACATCTGAAAAGATTTACTTGCAGAAATAAATATCATTTTATTTCATCATCATCATATCATTTCATTTCATTACAAAGAATATGGAAAAGTCCTATTTTTATTAAAGTCGGTTGATATAATAGACAACGGTCAGACAATAGTTAATTAAAAGAGTAATTGTTCCAGCTCAGTGGTGCTACGCCCCCTCGCCAGACATCTGCCGTAGATAGGTTACACGTGCACTGATAATGTTATCACTTATCACTGAAGCTTTATGATAGTATTGTTTATATACTAACGCCAGTTGCAATAGACAACCATCATTTTGTTCACTTTTGCAACCGACTACTAGAGACCTATTTCTTAGCGTTCCATGGATTCACAATTCATGTGATAGATAGGGGCAACACATGTGACTTCGACAGGGGAATTGCAACCCAGGGATAGGTCTAGGGAGTACTCCTTAAGACGCGTCAGCGCCCACCTCCACTGTCTGCTGTGTTAGCCCCTCTTCCTAACCATATTTGATACGAGCCTAGCAAGGCCGCTTTAGATATTCGTTCTAGAAAAGAGCTTACTGAAGCTCTTGGCAATACAAGGTCTTTAAGCAGGTTATAGAGGGATTTAGCTGGAATACCCCACCCACTTCCACTGTAAACAACGTAACGAAGTTTCCAGTTATTTTTAAACTAATACGTATATTATAAAGCTGTAGTTTGTTTCTTTGGTTGAACGCGCTGATATCAGGAACAGTTCGAATTGAAATTTTTTTTTAGTGTTGGATAGCCCATTATTCGAGGAAGAATATAGGCTTTATAACATCACGGTACGGCCAATAGGAGCTGAACGTCAATGAAAAATGTTGCAAAAAAATCGGAAAATGTATTCCTTATGAAAGAGGCACACAAATTTGCGCGGGACAGATATTCCCCAAAAATTAACTTTTAAAACGTATCACCGACTTCAACGTGCTAAAATAATGATGAATTCAAATGAACTGTATTCTTTATTACTTAATTTGCCACCCTTAGACCACCAATTTAATTGGTTCAAGAGTAAAGAATACCTTCCCAAGTAAAAAAAGATTTTTCCAAATCAGTTTTGTGGTCCCAAATTTGGTTGTAATAATTTTTTGTTTGTTACCTCGAAATTCGGTCATTTGTGTATAGATTTAGAAAATTATTTTACTGAGGGTGAAAAATAATGGAATAGAGAAGTACAATTCATCGTGATACAGGACCATTGAGGTCGGTGATCTGGCTATACCTACATATAAAATTCCTTGCTCTGACTGATTCATCAACAGCTACACACTTAAAGTGTTGGCAGCTGATAATTTTTATGTTATAAGTACCCACTACAAAAAAAAGTTTTCGGAAAAATCACCCCTAAGGAGGTAAAATAGGGGATAAAAGATTGTATGGAAGTTCGTCGTTTTCAAAGTCAGAAAGACGAAATAAGCGAGCGAGGCCTATAGGCCAGTACTTTATAATAGTGATATCATCATAAGAGATACATACCTTCACTGGGTAAGCAACGTGTCCTTTAACGAGAGCGTCGGGCGCATGTAACCAATTTCTACCATTGGGGGCGCCATTCGCCTTGCCCTTTCCCTGCCAGAACAGCAGGGTTGACATCCTGAAACAAATAGAAAATTTTATTAAAAATAATATTCAATTACTGTTTATTTCAGTAACAGTCTTTCTTAAAGTATAGATCGTGACTATCTTCTTTGGAGTCTGATCACATCAAGATGCGATCGGGATGTAACGTCATTGCGCTGATTGCTTCTAGCAGGATAGAGGCTGGTTAGGCGAGTCATCGATTCGTGTTCCGGGACCTCCCTAGATTAATTTGGGTGGAAGTACTACATATTTCTGGCTTTTGCATCACCACGATGGTGATCATCCCCCGTAATCTAGAGATCAGATGAGATTTTCCACCCCGTCACCATTAAAAAAGGTCAGAGGGGAGGAAGGGTATGGCACGTGTCTATGGTGATGATAGTCGTTTTCATATCTGCTCGTATGCCCACTATTACATAAAAATAAAACTGTTTTCTTTTCTCATTTGTGGGAATTATGATAGATAAAGATTTATGATAGTGCGCAGGAGTTTGTGTTTTTGGTAATTTTATTAAAGAACACAGCGAATTTGTTAGATAATAATTTCTGACGTTGAATATTCAAAATCAAGATGTTTCTTGTAAACGTGATGAGGTTTTATCATCTTTTAAACTTGTTTCTTTTGAACAGTGCGTTAGGATTTAATTTTAAAATACGCAGAGGTCAAAGCGATTGCTGAATATTTACGAACCATGGTCAAACTTAATTATAAAAACTTTTGCTTAGTTTTGTATGGAAATTTTCTAATTCTTAAGATAACATGCATACACGAGTACGTATATACTAGCGAGTAGTAGCCGTGTATTTTTTTATTTGTATGTTATTGTATATTAGAAGATAGATGTATGCCAGAACAATAGGGGCTCATGGAGGTCATAAGTCCCCTGAGCTAAGTCCAAATTGTACGATTTTAAATAATAGGTAATCCACTTGCATGAGTCACACAAAAATTATCCCTTAGTGGCTTGTACTAGATATGTTTTAGAGCAATAAATCTGAAATAAAATGACAGCATGGTTTTTTAAGTCCTTCACCAGTTGTCGCACTTAATCACACCCATATTATACACTGAAGGAATTAATTACTTAACTACTTCATGATTATAAATGATGTCTGTCTATTGATGAAATTTGTATGAGAATCCGCTTAGTACTTTCAGAGTTTATCGCGTTCAGACAGACATTCACAAAGACATGGCGAGGACCTTTTTATTTTATATAGTAAGTAGTGCTGTTTTTACGGTTTCACTCGTATAAAAGGAATTTTGACATCCTTCGAGAATATTACCTCTTTTCTGTCAAGTTAATTGATTATCGCATGAACGGTGACAGCGCATGAAAGCGATATACATATATGAATGTTTACTGGTATAATGTTTGCCTCGGTGGCACATTGGGAGTTTATGCGACTACTGTCCGGTCTTGGGTTCGTATAATATGCATGTATTTACAAAAAAAGTATACAAGTATTCTAGCAGTCAATCTAGCTTTCATAGTACAAGCTCTGGTTAGTTTGAAACTAGATGGCGTTGTTGCCAGATGTCCAAAAAAAAAGAAAATGGTAGATTACGTGAGAATGGTATGTTTCCATAGACTGACTATGGAATTTCAAGTATTAGTTATGTAGAAATAGATGATTCAATGCTAATTGTGTCAGTATATCTTTATCTTATTCGATCATTATACTATTATATTCCATGACAATTAATTCCATTTAAATTACAATACAAGGTATATGTCTCATCCGATTCCAATGTTACAAAGTTCTTGGAATTTCATGCCAGGTTTTCTCCATAGGAACTCTGACTGACTACTACCCAAGATCTCTTTTTCTTCTGATCATTGCAGAAATGATTTAATCCACAAGCACGACTGGAATGTTGGTCTAGCGGTTAGTGGTCCTGACTGCTAAGCCAGTGATCGTGGGTTTGATTCCCCACCAGGACAAATAATTGTGTGATGAGCACGATCATTTGTCCTGTTTCTAGATGTAATTATCTATACAAATAAATACAATTGAAGTGTCTGTTTGTAATGTCAAAATAATAGGTTTCTTCATGCTCACTCGGTTATTTGCAAGATGAATTTGCCTAAAAACCAGTTTAAATATTTTGACTGTCTGTCAGTTTGTTCCGGCTATAATTTTTAAAACGGCTGTACCGATTCTGATAATATTTTACTTCCAGGTAGCTGTCTATATAATAAGTAACTTAGGCTATATTTTCTCTCAGAAAAACCCTATAAAACTTTGTCCGGTTCGGGAATCGAAGCCACTAATGCAGCGCTTTTCAAAAACGAAGTCGCAGGCACCAAGCTTGTCTATAATATGTATGTATTTAAAAATATACCACTGATGATAGACTACTGCTGCCCATGACGTTACACCTGCAGCTTAAGAGTCATAAGTGAGTTGCCGCTCGTCGAGGCTCCCTCCCGTCCCCCAGTAACAGGGGGAAGGAGGGTCTGGGCTAGGGTATCATCACTTATGTGGTGCAAAGCAACGAAAGAGCAGCTTAACACCAGGTTTCTGTGAGGCCGTGGTTTCACTCCGATCGAGCCTGGTCCATATGTGCCGAGGCATTACTCTCCTACGGGAAACGACGACTCACGAAAATACATACTTATAAATGTGGAAGTGAGTTTGTTTGTTACGTTTTCACGCCTAAACCATTAAAACGTTGTTCAAAATTCTTTCACTAACGGAAAGCTACATTATCAGCGAGTAACAAAGGCTAGTTTTTAACCGACCTACAAGCGGGCGGAGCCGCGGGCAGAAGCTAGTATAGTATCTATTACAATATTTAAATCAATCTGTAATATATACATATGTTACATGGAAAATCAATACAACATTTTTTTTTATTGCACGTGTAAATAATTTGTATTAATTATTTAAATGAGATCGTGTGTGGATTATGTACGTAATAAGGATTGTTTTTATAAGTTTGTAGGAAATAGGTAAAACAGTGAACATGATAATAAAGTATACTTATTTTTATTTTTATTTAAAATATTTTTATGCTGTTGAATGTTAAAAATAACTTTAAGAAAATAATAATTTCATACGTCCCACACTCAGCAGTCTGATCCCAAGGCAGAGCAGGCATGATAAACATACTTATATAGTTCTAAATACATACATATTACACATAAATTACACCCAGACACAGAACAAATGATCGTGCTCATCACACAATATTTGTCCTGGGTGGGAATCGAACCCACGAATTTCGGCTAAGCAGTCAGGGTCACCAACCACTAGACCAACAGGCCCGTCATCGCAAAATTGATTTGAACTGACTAAATTGATTTAAACGTTAGAGAGTCACCAAAGGTATATCGAGGTGGGCTCATCATTACAGAAAATCGCTGTTGAGGGGGGGAGGGGGGGAGTTGTCACTCAACGTGTGGCAACGCTCATGTTTGAATATTGAAAATTTAATTATCACATCACATCAACAGCCTTTAATAGTCCACGCAAAAACTTTGAATAAAAACTTCTTGTTGTATGTATTAGTAAAAGATCATACATAGTATGTGCTAACAGTAGGTACTTTTACCCAAAAAAATACTGTTCCCAAAGGTTAAACTAGAAACATGCTAGCAAATCCGCTGACAAAATCTATTTGACGAAACCCTAAAAGAATGAAGACGTCCATCATTTAAAGTGGTCAGTTTTTCTTTTTCTCCTGAATTAGGAATTTATCCAGGACTCAGAACAACAATTTGTGGATGAAGACAATGTGTTTGTTTGAACCTACAATACTCAGCACAGTAGGGAGCCGCAAGGTGACCGCTGAAACAAGCCGTGCAGTCAACTCTCAATACTCAATACATTTATTGCATTCCATAATGTGATACAGATGTCAGGCTTACAATTATAGACCCTGTCGGGCACAGCACAATGTTAGGAGAGAGGAAGAGTTTGTAACAATTATTATTATTTGTGCCTAGACAAAGTTTATGATAATAATAACAATAATAAAGTTTATTTCTCTTCCACAAAGGTTCCTTAAAATTAAAACTTATAAATAAATTGAGAGTACGTGGTTTTTAATTCCTTTGTGGGAGACTGGTATCCGCACTAGGTCTCCCTGTCACACATGATGTATATTATTGCACACATCTTATATGATATTATTGCACTATTCACATCTAAAGTAATTACATTTATTTTTATATTTTATCAATTAAAATATTTTCCATTTTAATTTAATTTTCTTTTTTTTTTATTTATATAGCCTATTAAAATATTTTCCGTTTCAATTTGAAAGAATAAAGACGTCTTTTATTTATGATAGCTAGTTGCATCTAATGACAAAACTCCTCGCCTATAAAGCACCTTCAATTATGTACTCCACTATTCAAATTATCACCTATCTTCCATTTAATCTTGTCGTGATGATTCGACACGACCGTGATGTACGTCTATTAATTGTCGCTGTCAGTATCGAATATCATCAGACACGAACAGTCAAGGTTGACAATATAATTATAAACCCAATAGGTTAGGCTTAACTATTGTAGAATGTCCGTGTGGTGACGGATTACGAATACGAAATGTCGCCACCCCTATTTATCCTGTGGGTGTCGTAAAAGCCGACTTAGGGAGCAAACTACGCAGGACAACAGCACTGCAAAGAGAAGGAAAACTTGAAACAAAGCCTATACCAACCCGTCTGGCCAGCGTGGTACAGTAGGCCAAAACCTCCTTTCTAAGGAGAGGTCTATGTCCAACAGTGGACTGTTATAGGCTGTTGATGTGATGTGATGTTGCTCCCTTGGTCGGCTCTTACGACACCCACGGGATGTACGAGGGCGGTATTCTTAATCGTTCACCACACGAAATGGAATTTGTCCATCTAAAGCCATAAATGTCCAGTTGACGGTAATAAGCTTGGACTCGTAACGTAAGTCCGATTACAATGACTAAGTACTAAGTGGACCTTCGGTCATATAAGAGCGAGTGTATGTTTGTATGACTTTCAAAGCTTAAAGTCGACTAGTTATAACAGACTACCGTAAATCTAATATATTACGAAATAAATTCAATATACATACATGCATTTGTTCCTGAGTTGCTCAAGAAACTATTGGCCGACGGACATGTTGAAACTTAAAGGAAACTTACGCAAAATGCTGTCTTAGATTACATCTCCTGATTCAGAATTTTGTTTGTAATGAGGATGTAAAAAAGGAATAAATATTGAGCATATAAATAAGAAGGCATTTAAATAAGAAATCTAAGTTCATATCCAACTCGTTGTCCATAATAATTAAATACGACGACTTGTAGGTATTTAGTATCTGCCTTAGACGACGGGAGATCTCTCTGGATAAGGATAACAATATCTCTTTCAGAATTGTTCCAAATGAAGGAACAAATGGCAGCACATTAACCAAAGAAAGAGAGGGAGAAATGCATTTAGTTTTTGATTCCTGTCTGGAATATCTACAACTATGAGACACAAGTGCGTTTTCCCTCTGGATCCCCACCCCTCATCATCTTGGGGAGGAAGATTGGTGCTCCGGTAACCTCCTCCAGAAGGCCAATTACTTGGCAACTGTTTTCTCTGTGGCCGTAATATCACCCCGATCGAGCCGACGGATATATATATATATTATGCAATATTTCTTTAGGAGACGTCAGCGTGCATTTCAAGAAGAATGAATCCTTTTTTTAAAGTTGAGCAGTGTTCTAACAAAGAGCACTAAAATCCTAGCAGCATTTTTTGAAGAGATCCGTTGTCTGTCTCCAAAACTTATGTTTCGAATAAACCCCTTTCGAACAAAAAATAATTTTGAAAATCCGTCGATATATGAAGGAATTATGCAAAGAAATACATATCCGAATTGATAACTTCCTCCTTTTTAAAGTCGGTTCACAAAAGAATAGCACTATAGGAAGCCAAACAGGTAAGCTATAAAAACCACTGCTAAACATAACGGAACTAGAAAAATCGGTAGGTACTTAAAAAGGTCATTGTAAACGAGCTGGTGCCGGCAGTCTTCAATTTGTATGTATAAAACATAACTAGCCAAGGTTGGCAAACTTGAGATGACTTTAGAGCATCGAACTACATTGAATGTGGGACGTGTTTCGAAAATATTGATGATGTTTGTGTTTGTATACAAAGAATTGTAATTTAATAATAATATTTTTGGACATCTGACACACAACGTCATCTAGTTGCAAACTATAAAATCTAGATTTAGAATACTTTTATACTTTTTTTTTTGTAAATACATTCAGTCCACTGCTGGCCAGACGGGTTGATATAGGGTTTGTGTCAAGTTTTCCTTATTTTTGTAGTGCTGTTGTCTTGCGTTATTTTGCACCCTTAGTCTGCTTTTACGACACCCACGGGATGAATAGGGGTAGTGACATTCCGTATTCTTAATCCGTCACTACACGGACAGTGACAGACTATTATAGACATAAGACGGCAAACGAGCAGACGGGTTACGTGACGGTCTACCGACATCAATGGACATTTACGACTCAGGAGTCACAAGTGCGTTACCGCCTTTCGAGTCTACCCGATAGTAATAGGGAGAGGGAAGAGAATTTGGGCTGTGCTACCTTGAGTCATTCAGTGAAATACAACGAAAGAACTCCTTAAGACTGGTTTTCTGTGAAGCCGGGTTTTCCCCCGAGATGGTCTATTTGTGCCGAACCACGGTTCTCCCATAATCAAGTGTTAGTTTAATGATACCGTTCACTGAAACGTAGAACGTAGCATTTTGAAATGATTTCAACATTATACATATCAAATACTAGCTACTGCGCGCGGCTCCGTCCGCGTAAATGTCAGAATTTCATCAAGAATCAAAGTATCTTTATACATCATTTCATCTAAATCAGTTCAGCGCTTTTTGAGCCCCCATACAAACTTCCACCCCCTTAAAGGATGATTTCCAAAATAAAAACTACCCCATGTCCTTTTCTGGGACTCGGATGATCTCTGTACCAAATTTCATCTCAGTCAAAGACAGACAGACAGACACACTTGCTCATTTTTAATATTAGTATGGAAACTCAGTAGCTGTATCACGTCGTGTCTTACCCAATTTAATTTTATAACACATCCCGCTGCGAGTGGATTTTGCCTGAATGGTTGGTTAACTGGATCCATAATCAGAGCATGATTATCCACGTTTTAAGAGCAACAGTAATAGTAAAACACTTTTTTGTACACCAGGTAACTACAAAAAATAACCTACTACATGTAATATACTAGAATAATACTAGATGAGATAAGTATCTCATCTAGTTTTAGGTTATTTTTTGTGGTTACCTTGTACTTACAAGTGGCGGCCTTATCGCTCAGAGGCAATATCTTACAGGCACCGTGATACTCAAAGAATCCTCATTCATGTAACTAAAGACTAGTTTACATCAGTTCAAAATCAATGCGCCAACAACAACAAACAAACAACAACTGTACGAGTATTCTTCATCAGTTAATTATCCACCCTTAATGGTGGTATTTTTATTTTAAATAGCACAAAACGTACATCATACCCTGTCAAATAAAAATACATTTGCCAAATCGGTTCATGAATGACGGAGTTCTGATTTCACAATTATAAAAAAAACTTTTTATAAACTAGGTTAAAAAGTGATCCAAAACGGCTCATTGTGTGAAGAAGAAAAGAAAATAGAAAACTAGCTTTTTAAAAGTAGTCTATGGCCTTCTTCAAGAATCAAAGTGTCGTCACACCAAATATCATTAGCCGGGAAATCGTAACAGACAGTTACTTTCGCAATCATAATATGAGTAGGTAGGATTGTCTCTCTTTTACTCGAAGGAAAAATATATTCAGCTAACATATTATGTATAATATTTACATACACAGTTATGCAATATTTCCGTACTTCACACATGTAAACGGGGTTGCAACATCGAAAATTACACATAATTATTATGACGCCAACACTGACAATAAAAAGATTTTAAGATAATAAAAAATGTCGGGAAATACACCAATTACTTCTGTAATTAAATAATAAATATTGCTTGCTTGGTTTAGCGCATATAAGAAGAGTCTTGAGTTGTTTAAGAGACGTATGAAGGTGACAAAAAGTAAATAGTATTACGTAAAACTTGTTTAAATATAAACTACCTCTTTGGTATAAAATTTTAAAGGCACTAGAAATAACAATCAAACGCCTTTAATACAGTCTTCGATTAAAAGAAAAAGTAAGAGTTAGGAGCTGGATGCGAGAAGCTCAAAATCGATCTAAGTGGCGTGCAATGGGAGAGCTAATAATTACTCATGAATCTTTGAGTATATTTTTTCGTGATTAAAAAACGCAAGCCTCTTTAGATAATATGAATAATGAATTAAATAAAAAAGTTATGTAGGTAAATCAAAAGGCCAAAACCTCCTTTCTAAGGAGAGGTTTATGTCCAATAGTGGACTATGATAGTCTGATGATGATGATGAAGAGTTATCAGTGATGTAACTAGAGCCCAAACTGAGTCATCCCTAAAGAAGCAAGGAAGGGGGGGGGGGGGGGGGGGAGAGACAGCGGTTTTGGCTCTCGAGGGGCAGGTGTTCGTGGGCGATGATAGTTACTTACCATCAGGTGATCTATTTGCTCGTTTATAATCCTACACCATAAAAACATTAAAGTTATACTTACTTTGGTTCCAGAAAGCGGTGTTTAAAGTTTTTTTGGTAAAACTCTTTTTTAAACGTCTGATATTACTCTGGAACTCAAGTCACTATTAAAAGAACCCATAAACCCTTTAAAAGATGCTGAAATACTAAGGGGCATATTCTTTATGACTACATGACATGATTACCTCATCATCATCATCAACTACAGCCTTTACTAGTCCACTGCTGGACATAAACCTCTCCTTAGAAAGGAGGAGACCTTTTGATTTACCAACATTGCTTTTTTATTTAATTCATTTTTCATATTATCAAGAGGCTTGCCTTTTTTAGAGTATACAAAAAGATTAATGAGCAATTATAAGTACTAAGGCTATAATATAAGTATCTAAGCCTTATGCGTTTAAGGAATGAATTTATGTAGGTACTTAGTCTTTATTTGTAAACTATTTTATCAAACTATGGTTAAAAATTAGCACAACTTGAGTCCCACGAGGTGCTAAACGACAGCGTGGCAGGCCTAGGCGACGATGACGAAAAGACTGGTCCGAACTTGGTGTGCTAACACGACCGAGATTTGGAAAGCAGAGTGGGAGGCCTTTACCCTGCATGGGGACAATACAGGATAAAACATAAAATAACTACTTACCAATATTTATTTAACAGTTAACCGTAAATTTTTAGGAATTGTATACTTAATTCTTAGAAAATCTATATAATGCCCAGCCTATTTACGAAATGTGTAAAATAGTTTTTTGAAGATTCTTTAAGACCCATATTTTTTGTGAAATGTAGGCACCTATGTATTTTATATTATACTTATTAATTATTATTATTAAGTACAGAGAAACTAATATTCCTGTGAATGTAATAAATAAAACACATGAGTAAACTAAGAACCAGAATAAATATTAAAACTCTCGTTGTGAGGTAGGTAACACTGATATCCTGAATGTTTCCAATTGATATTTAGGCAATGTGTAGAGTTCTAAGGAATAGTGCATCTTACAAAATATATCGTACATTTCCTATTTATTTTAGGAATTGTTTACATTTCCTAAGATGCATACAAATTAAATGTATGCGCGTAGAATCTTTTTGTGAAGTTTACCAGTGGCTAAAATTATTCAGCTCATCTTTATACTTAAAGTATCGGGTTTAAGTCACACACAATACAAAACCTACTCTATTAATAGGACATAAAACAACAAAATGGCTTAAAGAAATTTTTTAGAATATCCGACGAATAAACAAACGAATATCAACCGTATTCTGAGTTCAAAAAGTTGAAACAAGTCGCATACATTCATGCATTGTTCTCGTAAGAGGCATGATCTGGTTTTATCTTTATATTAATGGCCATAGAGTGTATATTAGCATGAGGTAAACATGGTAGTTGTTGCATTACGTCAATGCGGATGGAGGCAGAGTTCCGTACTAAGTACGGACTGACACGGCGCGTCGCGCACAGACGCACACTGACGCAACATATGTACGTTCATTCACATTTGTTTAGCATAGTGACGAGACATCTCCGCACAGATGTAAATACTGTGGTGTAAAAATTGTTTATAATAATTGTCCATAACGTTTAAAATTAATCTAATTATCAACGTTATGGACAATTATTACTATTAATCTAATTAAAACTAGAAACTGGTAGGGTACTTGCAAATCATACAAATTTTAAGTGTGTACTAAAAAACAAATATCGTAGATTATATTTTTTTCAATTATAAATTTACAGTTTTACCTATGCATTTCGGGTGTAAATATTACCTACATTCAGCCTTACCCAATTTTATCGACAAAAAGCAATTACTATCGATTTATTTTGCGTATCTATTTGTTTTATCTATTTTACGATATGTAGGTACATATGAATATTCGGGTATTATTTGAATGTATACACTTACACTTAAATTAGAAATAAACCGAGCGAGGGTTTACAAATATTATTTAATCCTGCCCTGTGCATAAATGTTCTTAATATGATTGGAATAGCTGCAAAAGTAAATAATCTAACATGTTATCTATTTGAATTACTCTATCTACATTTTGAAGTAATATTCGAATGTTCGTTTAGTGCATTAACCTCCTCGTATTTAGCTTTGCATATTTTATTTATTTAACTTTGTAAAAACAAGTTCTTAACCCGTCATCTTGTTTTTACGTAGTAGTGTGCAAGATAAGGAAAAAATTGATACCAAGAATCAAGAAGACTACGACGCATAAAAACAATCAATTAAACTCTTATATTTATTACTTTAACCATAAAAACATATCTGAAAGAATTATCATAAAAAAAAAAACAATTAAGTCGACATCGAGTGAACGATTCGACGTTCTATCCCATCACTACAGTTTGCATAACGCACACACACCCGCACACACACACAGACACCGGACGCGGCTGAGACTAGGTGATTGCGAATGAACTGTCCTGGGCCAGGAAAACTAGAGATAAGTAGTTTGTATAAGATACAACTCAAACGAGTGTTCTTTTCAAATTGTTCTTGGAATACGCAATGGTGTCATGCTCTGTAAGCGGATTGGCTACTTCGTTTATAGAACGAGTTTTATAGAAAAAAAGAGAAATTTTCAGTTCGAGTACAAAAATACTGATTATTTTCTATTAGAATTTTAGAATTGACATTTTTTTAAGTTTTTTGCGTATGTATATATATAGTCTAGTACCTATTATTATATAGGTACTATTATATATCTATGATAAATAGAAGAATAGATTTTAGCAAGCTTGTTAAATACTTGAAGCAGCGTGTAAGAAGGTTTAGCAGAGAGATTTGGTTTGAGGTTGATTTATAGCTATTGGCCAGACTTGAACGGACTTATGAAAAAAGATGAGCACTCGTTGTGGTTTATAGATAATGGGGAAAATTACTGTCAAGTCAAATTAGTATCTTTATATTAAACAAAACCAACTTAACATGTTTATACCTATAGATGTTGATTTGAAAATATCACATCAACAGCATTTTGTACTCCACTCTGAACATGGACCTCTCCTTAAAAAGAAGATTTTGGCCTACTATACCACGCTGGCCAGACGGGTTTGTATAGGGTTTGTATCAAGTTTTCCTTCTCTTTGCAGTTCTATTGTCCTGCGAAGCTTGCTCAATTAGTCAGTTTTTACGGCACCTACGGGATGAATAGGCTGGTGACACTCCGTATTCTAAATCCGTCACCATGCACGTAAGCAAACATACAGAGAATGTGGCAAAGCCCTCATTTTATCAAAGTTGTTTGATAAAATAGACAACAATCAGACAATAGTGAATTAAATAAGTAAAGGTTTATAATTGTAATGAAAAAGTAGTTAAGAGGCAGGGAGAGGTATATTGTTTAAACGATTAGATTGGCGAGAATAAGCTGTAAATATAAAAACATTAAATTGATAATGGGGGGACCGTTCCGGCTGTACTTTAAGATGTTACATTTAATTATGCAGGCGAAATAATTAACTTTAAACTTAGGAATCTGTCCCATTCAGGTTTTTTATTTATTTATTTTGGTACCAAAAAGTTACACATAGCAGTAATTTAGAATTTGCATATCCCATAACCCATACTTTTGTCCACGAGGTTATAGGTGGAGTAGAAAAGGTAACGGACGCGCACTATACACAATAGGGGAATTATATATTATAATAAAAGATAGATAGTTAATTAAAAAATGTCATCATTGATCTGTAAGAATTTCAGCAGTATTTATTTTTTTAATTTAGAGTGAGAGAGAGCTATGATCGGGCGAACGGCTTGCCACGTCCGAAGAAGAACCAACTGCTTTTAGAGCAAGAGGAGCGAAGAGTGAAGATCACGAATCAATCTATTGCCAGATGGATTGATAACCTAAAAAGGTAGCTGGTATTGACTTGAGGTGGAAGGTTGGTCATGCCGGATGCTATAACACACTGCTGGCTTATGTCTGGCATTGAATTAGCCTATAATTGATTGATATCGAGTCACCTAATGGTAAGCGACTATAGCCGACGAAGAATACCCGCAACTAAGAGTCATAAGTAGATGATCTTTAAGTCCCTCGCACAAATTAAGGGCGGGGAGGGGGGGGGGGGTGATTCCAGTCTTATTTTGACGACCTACATATTATCATGAGATCTGGAGGTAAAGATTCTCGAATTGTTCAATATGTTTTTGCATTAGTTTTAAATATTTAAAAAAATAATTGTATCTAAATAAGTTTATACCAGCTTCAGGACCAATAGAACAAGCTAGTGCACAGTTAGAGTCTTGGATAACTCTATATTATCTAAATATTTATTTATTTATCATCCGTTTAAAACTAAAACATTGTAAGAGCGATCACAATATGTTGGCGCTAAAACCGGTCATGGTTGTGACTCATTCAAATAAAATGGCAACGGATTGTTGAATGCACCTCATGGCATATACACTAAAGTTTTCTTTTCATTCTTTGTCTTGTATCATTTACATGGCATTGGATGTATGCCTGCAAGAATTACACACTTAGTAATAAATGAAATGGTACAATACTTATAAAAATCTTCTAGACGATGTTTTTTCTATTGTTAACTAGCTATTGTTCGGGCCTTTCTAGGCGTGATGATTATAACTTTGACAATGACGAACTTCCATACAACCATTCATTGTTTATTTTACCCTCTTAGGGGTGAAATTTTCAAAAATCCTTTTTTAGTGGGTGTGCTTACAATATAAAAGGAAACTGCTGTCAACATTTCAAGTATGTAGTCTAAGCGGTTTAGACTCTGCGTTGATGAATCAGTCAGTGCAAGTATTTTATACTTATAGCTGGTACTCGCGACTTAGTTTGCCTGGAATTTGTAAAGTGCTGCCTTGGTGGGTTCGATTCCCGGAGCGTTCAAAATTTTCAAGGGTTTTTCTGAGAGGAAAACAGCGTAAGTTACTCCTTAAATAGACAGCTACCTGGTATTAAAATATTATCAAAATCGGTCCAGCCGTTTAGAAGATTATCCAGAACAACAGACAGACAAAAAATAAATAAACTGGTTTTTAAGCATAGGTATAGTGCAAATAACCGTGTGAGCATGAAAAACCCTAATTTTTGACATTACAAAAAAACACTTCAATTTTATTTGTTTGTATAGATGTATTATAAATCACTTATTAGTTTTGATGGGTATGTCACCCTCTTCTCTCATTTTATGCAGTCTGTGAGAGTGTTTTCATGTAAAGGGGCGGAAGAGTGTAACAGGAAGTCAGGCAAGCGAGCGCCGTTTGATTTGACCATTGAGAGACAGTTGACAGTTAGATGGCAGATGACGTAGGTGGTATGTCAGATGTCATATGCAACACGACGCTATGATACTTGGGAGCGGAGCAGGAACGTTTAACGTGATACGGCTATAACCTCCTTATTTTTATTCTTTAATAAATAAACATATATGTATAATTAATAATTAAATTTATTTACTACATATTTATCCTGTTCTGTTACTACGAATACAATCATAAAGAGGGAAGAGGAAACAACAATTTTATTTATTGTTCTTTTGATCTTGCGGTTGAGAATATTTTGATCTTAAGGTTTATTTTCCTTCCTTAAAAATATAAAATAAATACCACATACGTTATGGAACCTTAATTTCTGTAAGTATTTCGAAATGAAGCAAAACTATATCACAAAAAAACTTAACGGTTTGCTTTTCAATAAAAAACTAGACAATTTAAAAAAGCATATTACTATACCACATTTGACATTCAAACTTAACGGTGAGAAAAAACACCACCGGTGTTTAAGAAAGTTACTTTTGTCTATGCTCGGTCTCAACTGTACGACGTTTTGTTCACAAATATGCATTTTTCTAAATAATGTGTGAACAGTTAGCTGTATCTAGGTGTTCATACTATAACCTTTATACATTCTTCACAATGAATGAGCAAAGAGGATATTCTCATAACCGTAATGAAGGCTAACCGGATTGACGTTAAGATTAATATTTCTTTAATAATTTTGACATGTATTGTGATTGCTCATTGTTGTCCAATTTTTTTTTCTTGTGCGATACTTCTACATGACTAAAGGAAAATAAACAAATTCTTTCTGACCTCTAAATGTATTGAATAATATTGATACTGTTATCACAATGCGGTTTAACCGCGTGTTGCTTAGCAACCCCTCAATAGGTTTTTCTTGAAACTACATGTGAAATACCAGCAGTGTTACGTACAGAGTAAGATAAGAATGCGTTGCGATATACATTTTAATGGTATTACATTTTGTAATAGTTACTTGCTATGTTTAACTTTCAATCTGTAAAATTTAAACAATTTTAATCGCCTCTTTTTGTGTATATTTCAAAATCCATTCCAATCCATCAAAACGTTTATTTAAATTCAAAATTCGAATGCACAATTGGCGCGGTAATCAGAATTCCAAATCGATCAAATAAGTCGTCGTCCATTGCTTCTTGTTTTAAGTCTTTCGATTCTATGTTTGAGTTTAGGATAGCAATGTTTAAGTTCTTAATAAATCTGGTGTATTTACACGGTGCAAGTAAGGTGTGTTGACATTATGCGTCATAGATAAGATATGCCCGGAACGCATTGCGATTGTGATATAAACCGCGGGTATGTACGACATATAAACTTGAATATAAATCAGCAATTAATACTTATTATATTGCATATATGCATATTTACTTTTAGTTTTGATTAACAGGAAGTGACGAAAATGGTTGCCTAACTATAGGTTTTATATGTGGCACTGCGACGCATACTGTTGGGTACTAGGCAACTGCCTGAGCCTTGTAATGTACGAAGATACATATCAAAATTAAATTTAAGTTTTCTGACCCTGCATAGGCAAGAGTAATTGGGAATAGAAACAGCAATCAAATAAAATAAAAAATCTTATATACTATTGCCATCAGAAATATCTCTTCTAGTGATGTGTGGTGTAATTATTTTTTTTACAACTCTTAGAAAAAAATATAGGTATAAATTAATTAGTGTTATTATTGGTTATCAACTTGCATATTGATTGTTGAACGAATTGAGATGTACTTACTAGCTGGTGGTATAACAAATATTTGAATTCGCAATAGCTTATGCGAAAACTTATTATATTATATTATATATTGTATTTTATAATATTATTAATAAGTCAATTAAGAAAAAAAACAAAAAGCGGATATGCCAGCACATCATATATGTGCTGGCAAAGCATAGCTCTTCCACGATTTACATATTTTTTTCTTTTAAAAGGATAACTCCCGCACCAGGAATATATCCTGTCGAGGGGTTCTTTATAGACAATCATGAAATAGACATAAAGAACACCAAGGTTCAGAACAACAATTTGTGGCACACTTAAAGTGCGCCACCCGCCACCCGTTCAGTCGTACACAGTTATATATTCATGATACTAGAATTTCTTGTAGCATCATTGGCTAAAAGATATAAAGTAATTGTCTGTGTTCATGTCCTTAAAAATAGTTAGTGACGGTATTTTATATTTATTTATGTTATTTACAATAAACAAGGAACAACTAAACGGAATTTCTATCACGAATTTATATTCTTATCATCATAATTTTCCTGGTACCAGGCAGTTGAGTGATACGATCAAAACTCTTATTTTTTTCTCATTTATATCTATTAATAGGTTTATTATGAAACATGACGTATAAGGAAAATACTCAGTTTTTTCTTTAGACTGGGGCCAGACTCCCGTGAGTATGATTGCTACGAAATTTAACAGCCTATTTCGTCTAACATAACCTGGACTCTGTTTCTTTGAACTAAATGTCTGCATTTAGTGAATAGCAAACTTTCCTTGCTTCTTCAGAATCACACAGCCTTTTCTGGACCGTACACGGGAGACGAGTGGTCGACAGTTGCCTGTTATAGCCACATATTCCCTTATACTGCAAACTGCCTGCCCCTAATGTTTTTACCTCATAGTCCGAAAATCTCATCCTCGCTATACTTTGACGGACAGCGTTAGCGATATTACCAAGCTTTTGTCAGCGTCAAAACTGTGACGTAACGGTGACATCTACAGAAACTTTAACAAGGAGGCTTACTTCTCAACAGAAAGTTAAAAGCCCAATCCGGCTATACCGTAAAGAAAGCTGGTATGCCCTGCCGTTTCAGTTAAATTAGAACTTTTAAAATTACTTCGACAGTCTTGAGTCTTCGCCAAAACTCTTACTGTCTCGCATTGCGGGGTTGGAAATAGATCATTTAAAGTCCTTCTGCTGCCATGACAAAAAGATAGAACGCAACTCAGCATAGAAACTTTGATTTTTAAGTTAACAATATTAAAATCAGATGCATACCGACCATATATAACTTGTCTAACAAGTTGTTCGCTACCATTTATGTTTTTATTTCCGACTTAATGGTTGTTTTTATTAGAAAGATTCACACGGGTTTGCAAGGCATAGAAAAGAACAAATGTTTCATAAGAATTCATACAAAAACAACGTTTGGGAAAAACGTATATTAGAAACAATTTTTTTTGGATAGTGCTTGATACTACTACTCTGTGTTCAATTTATGTTTTCATTTACATTATAAGACCTATGTAATACTCCCAACAAATTTACGTTGTATTACCAGCAGGCTTGACTGTGTGTATGTGAACTGCTGCTGCAGGTTTTCTACCTCGGTTGTGCAGTTGTGGTAGGGATGCACATACATACATGATGTAATGGATGTTATAAATATAGATTATGTAAGAAAGTTTGTGAGAAAATTTATTGTGACGAGACTATTTTGACTATTTTTTACTAAAGTACTTTGTAATGAGACTAATTCCACTAACACTCCAACAGCTGTGACCACACCAGGCTCAAGTGACATTTGTTAAGTCTCAGAAAAAGTTCAACTGTCTTGGAAGTAACGTTTTTACGAAAACGAATACTAAAAAGGAGGACAACGGATGTAGCAATAATTAACGATTAATTATAAGAACTTCCTTTAAAAGTTAATTTGATCTTATATTTTTAGTTTATGTGCCAAAAATTTATTTGCCCCAAAAGTGTCTTAAAATCAGCTATTATTTGTTCATTCCTTAATTTAGGAAGAAAAAAAACTAACTAGATGTTACAGGCCTTTGTAGAGTTGACGAGTATCTCCTACCTTTAATTCGTAATTTAATATCAGCTCGTAATAATTTAAAAATAATATAGTAATGTTACTAGAATCTAAAAAAAATGGTCTGTTGGTTTAGAATCGATCTTCGCTGAGGAGGGTAACACCATACCATCAGACCACGGAGCATATCCAGGATCTTTCTTACCTGTAACAAAAACAGAATTAGTTTTAAATGTGTGATGATTTTTTTTGTGATTTTTTAAGTTCATCTAATTTTAATTCAATTATTTCATAGAGGCTTTGCCTAATATGCAATCAGGCAGCCGCGTATCTTGTTTTCTGTGCCCCTAACAGCGTAATTGCAAAATTCATGACAATCGGTTGAGTAGTTAAAACTTGTAAGCGTAACAAACAAACGAACTTCTTTCACATTTATATATCTCTATTCTGGACAAAGATCACCAGCATTTATCACCAACTTACGCACTTAACCTGATACCCCCCTTTTCTGTGATCATATATGTGTATCTTGCATACGTGTGACGCGTTTAAATCGGTGGTAAACATTCAAGTAACTTAGTTTACTGGTTACGTATAGTTATGTAATAGTTAAGTTACGATTAAGTGCTAGACAAGTTTTACGTAACATAAATATGACTTGGCATTTCCGTTATTTATGGAAAACCTAACTGAAGTGTTATTTACTACTTATAAAACTGGAATCTAGTTATTAATGAACTTAAAAAAGAGCCAAATAATAATAATAACCTCACACATCTGAGACACGGCCGTCAGGACCCAGAGCCTGTACTATGGTAACAAGACTGGTGATAAATAAACTTAAATATTCCTGAATACATACATATTTGCGATAAAATACACCCAGACACAGAGCAAATGATTGTAATTAGCACACAATTATTTGTCCTGGGTGGAAATCGAACCCAGACCTCTGGCGTAGCAGTCAGTATCACTTACGATTAGACCTGTCAATAGGCCTGACATAAAGAAAACAGTAACGAACTACAACTCTCGGGTTTTGCAATCGGATTTTCTTAATTTTTGGTTATTAGCGCTAACAGCATTGCAAAGAGAAAACTCGACACAAACCCTATACCAACTCATCTGGCCGCGTGGCCGTTTCAGTTTTTTTAATTAAGGCCAAAGGCTTTCTTCTCAGATAAGACAGTCATTCCGCGTAAAGGCTAAATTTGACTAGGTATAATACTAGTATAAAACAGCTTAAAAGTTTTTTATTTGTTTGCTTAAACAAGCTTATCTCTGGTGGTGAAAGTCAGATTGGAATTATTCATTTTCTATTTGATACAATATTTATTTAAGAATAATATACATTATAAAACATCTGCGCGAATGGCGTAGTGGTTTAAACGGTCACCTAGCCGCTTTCTACTGCGCTGAGTGTTGTGGGCTCGATCCCCATGTGGGACAACATTTTGTGTGATCCACTAATTGTTGTTGAGTCTCTGTGTGTCATGTCTCCGTTTTATAAATATTTATAAAGTTTCCTGCGACACAGGATATATTCCTAATGCCTAGTTGTCTTAACAAAAAAAAGAAGCATCGCGATACGGCCCTTAGGAACAGGGTCTCAATTCTGCTTTTTTTTAATATTGTATCAATAGACTGTCGATGGAATGTCGTCGGAATAGTTTTGCATTTTTCGAAATCTACTAACTATGTAAGACCAATGGCCTCCCGGTGACTTGTCACTGAACTGCCATTATAGCAAATGTCGATGATGTCTTTGTAATAGTTTGTTAAATGGTACATTTTAAATTTGTAAGGAAATGATATATTTAATATTCTAGACATGGCAATGTCGTTGATATCACTATTGATGATCCATTGTCACTATTTGGAGTCTATTAACATTGTGAATTTATGTTAGTAGAATACCGATATTTTGACCGATGGCAATGGCATCTCAGTGGCATCTCAATAGCGTGTCACCGGAATGACAGTGGCTCGTATTTTAACATAAAATAGCAGAATTGAGGCCCAGGACAGTGGCCATTCTCCGCAGTAGAATGTACACAATAAATGCATTCCTTTCAATTAAGTATTATGTCATGTTTCTATATAAGATAATTATCTCATAGTTTAGCGTTCGGTTGCGTGGGAGATTGGCTCTTTTCATTTAGTCCTTCAACTTAGCTATATTAATGTACAAATATTAATTTTAAAATAAATTAGATGGTTAAGAATATTTGATGATGTTGTAATTTAAGAATTTTAATTACAAAATTTGTAAATTACAAATAAAACATAATTTAATTAATTGTTTAGATCCAAAATCGTAACAACTTCATTTACTGAATCTCTTTCGGTAAACAAAACGGGTACAGAATACCATTACGTAAATTAGAAAAAAAACATTAAATTGTGTAGTTACAATAGTATAATACTAGTTTTATCCGTGAGAGTGTCACCACCCCTATTCATCCCGTGGGTAAGTAAGAGCCGACTGAGGGAGCAAACTCTGCAGGATAACAGCGCTGCAAAAGGAAGGAAAACTTGAAACTAACCCTAAACCACACGGTGTGCCCCTCTGCGCCTGTAACAGGAGGGATCCGGGAACAGCTGTTGTTAAGACATCCGGACCCCTCCTAGCGCCAGCCCGCTCCTGGTGCGGGCTCCGTCTCAATATTTTCCTCTCTTTAGGCGACGTCCGGCACACGCGGTGTGGAGGGGAAACCCACCCCGTCCACCCGCGGCCACACTCAGGGCGGCATGAGGCGGTGAACCTTACACCAACCCATCTGGCCAGCGTGGTATAGTAGGCCAAAATCTCAGTTAGGGACTGCTGATGTCTCCTCCCGCGTGTATGTCGGTTATCCTATGTAAAACTAGCCTATGTTATCGCTGATAATGTAGCTTTCCATCGGTAAAGGGGTTTTAAAACGGTTTAGTGATTTAGGGGTGAAAGCGTAACAAATAAACAAACAAGCCAATGAACAAACAAACAAACTTTTTTAATTTTCACTTTCTTGCACCTTTTATTAGCTTTAAAAAAAATTAAGTGATCTTATTAGAAATAAATTCATTTAACAAACTTTCACATTTGTAATATAAGTATGGAAGTATGGATAATCACAGCCAAGAAGATTTTTATTATATATTCTGGTTCATCTTTTTGTATGTATGTTTGTGACCCGTGATACTCTAACTAGCTGTAGCATCTATAATCAAGTATGTCACTGTCTGACCTTATTAGTAAATTTTATGTTATCTATACTCCCGTTATATATTAAATATTAATTTAATGGCCAATTACTTACTAATTTACGTATTAATAATTGCAACAATTGCGCATTTCTTTATCAATTAAACAAATAAGAACACTATATATATCTTTAAACCGGTGTTAAGCAGATTTGAGTGTGAGTGAGGAGTGAGGACTCATTCGGTGAAAAGCGACGATAAATGTACACCAACCGGAACGTAACGGTTAACAAAGCTCAAACCCCCCCCATTATCCCTTGGGGAGGACCTCAGAAGAACTGTAACGTACTGTGACTTTTGAGTTGTAGGTGTCCGTGAGCAGCGGTAGTCACTTACCATCAGGTGACCCATCTGTTCGTTTGCCCCCTTATACCATCAAACACATGACTGACTAGTTTTAGGTTTCACACTTTCACTGTCACCGTCGCTGCGACGACTCGTTCAAAAAGAGTCAGGTCCGCAACTGATCTTTCAAATACGAAAACCATTCACAAAAAAGAAATATGTATATATAAATATAAGAATTTTATAAATGTGAAAGTGAGATTGTTTGTTACACTTTCAAGCCTAAACCACTACACACAATTTTTTACCGCGATAACCGAAATACATGCGGGCGGAGCCGCGGGTAAGACTATATATACTTTATAATAAAAGCTCAGCAAAATTGTGAACATTTCCTTTAAAACCGTTGTGACTCATACAATTGCGAAATCTAACCAAGCTGTGTTAGAATTTAACTCCAAATTGGCTGCAACCGCGAAAAGACACATGATTTCGAAACTATAATACTAGGCCAGCATATTTCAAAGCAAAGTAAACTTTAATGCAATGAAATGGAGTTCATTTAAATGCTTTCGGTGGAACAATGCTCAGATCCGCTCCGATTTGAGTATTTCTCTTATGTTAGATAACTGACATGGTTTGATTAGTGCACGAAAGAATTTTTGTTAAGTTTTGAATGCAAGTTAAATGTGAATGACAAGTATGGCTGCCATTTTATTGCTTCGTGGTTGGTTCGAGGTCAAGGTCCAATCAGACCGGTTTGTTCAAATATGGAATTAACTATTGAAAATATAAACTTGTGTGTTTTTTTCAAGTGGTGTGTACCTATTATACGTCTTGGCTAAGATCTTCGCATTTCGGTGACGTTGATGACGTGATTCCTTTTTTTTGTGCTGAAATCCCCTCCAGGGTACCAGTTGCCGGGGAACTCATGATTTATTTCTTTTAGATGTTATATTTTTTCTACTTAAATTAAAATTGTTTCATTAATTATTTATAGCTTTAGTTGACAGAATGGAGCTGGACGTCACGACACAGGGAATCCTAGTGTGGGATCCCAGTGATTATTGAAATCTGTACTTTAAAATTTTAGTGTTCTTTGTGTATATAAATTTGTGTACAATATTTTCATTTTAAACGACTTTAAAACATAAAGAAAAAGTTATCAATGCGTCTGTATTTTTTTTTGTATGTTTGTTACGCGATTTCTCCGTCAATTGTGAAGCGATTTGCAAAATTCTTTTTGTAATCGAAAGTGTATATGCTCAATAGATGCTGCGCAATAATGATATAGCAGTGACGAGCTCATAATCGATATGATATCGTAATATGAATATCAAATCAAAACACGCGTGGACTGTTAATTGGTTATGTAAATAATTACAATCCTTGATTTTCTATAAGGTTACTAATTGATATTTGTTACAGACAGACACGTTGGAGAATGTATACGGTATCTCAAATCTATTTATAGATGAATGCCATTTTTTTTGCAAAGGATTTAGGAGAATATATTTTTTTATAATAATTACTTCTTTTTCTGTACACTTTGTAATTCTAGATATGTTTTTCAGTGATCCTAAGTTTTTATCGAAATATTTATTTGACATTTGACAGCTTTGACGTATCTCAACCTGTCTCAAATTACCCGCCTTTCACTTTTGCATTGCATTTTACTGTTTCGTAATACCATAGACAATTGATTGCTGAAAAAAAATTAATTTATTTAACAACGAAATTCAGGAAAACGAATCAAGAAAATGTGTATTGTTAAATTATGTTTAGAATTCTTTGACGACAATCGTTTTAGTTTTTTTATTTAATCGACTGTGCGGTACGATCGCTGTATTGTTTACCGCCACCCACCTGTCGGTCATCGAGCATAAGCATTGCCTTTTACGACTATTAACTTCTTAAAAACCTCAAGGTGACTGTTTAAAAATGCTTTTGACAATCTAAATGTAGATTTACGAAGAAAAACACAACCCATCCCAACCAAGTTCTTAGCGGTATATAAGTTCCTTGAGCATAGCTCAAAGGACCACAAATTGAAGTCTAGAGTTTAACTGGTCAATTGAGTTTCCTAAAATTTAAATGAGGTCCCAAGGGCCTTACAGATAAAACTAATATACTTTTAATTTAATACGTTTATACATTTTAATACCAAGTATTATTTAAATTAATTATATAAACAAGACGTTAAAAATATTTTAAAAATTTAAAAATATTACTACTTAATAATAATAATTTTAGTGCTCAAAATTCAATTCATATTTCAAATATCTCAAAATATAAACTAAAATTCACTTCATAGACAATAGTGTTGGCGTCAATTAAAACGCGCAGATAATAAATTGAATTCTCACGTTGTCTGTGACTTGCATAGACAATGGTTCTCATGAGACGAGATTATTTACGCAACTTCTTTTTGTTAAGTCATGTCATACATACATTTCGGCCATCAAGGGTCTTAAATAAAGACTAAGGATGTCTAATAACAATTGATTTAATAATAATTGAATCTAAGTCATTCTTGTATTTTTACCCAACTGCACAAGAAAGAGGGTATTATTTTTTGGTTGTTATATTTGTATGTATTGTATATATCGTAATCGTCATCATCAACAGCCTTTAGTAATCCACTGCTTGACATGGGCCTCTCCTTAAAAAGGAGGTTTTGACCTATGGCCAGACGGGTTGGTATAGGGGTTTAGCCGCTCGCCGAGCCACGATGGCTCGTTGGTCGTTCCGGCTGGAGACTCCACGCGCTGGCTTCGCCGCCGTGGAGGCTCTCCAGCCGGTCATCGCCGAGTGGGCAGGGCGGCAGCACGGGACCCTTTCCTTCCGGCTCACGCAGGTGCTTTCCGGGCATGGTTGCTTCGGAAAGTACCTGCACACGGTCGCTAGGAGGGAACTGAGTCCCGCCTGCCACCACTGCGACTGCAGTGAGGACTCGGCCCAGCACACGCTGGCGGTCTGCCCCGCATGGGCGGCGCAGCGCCGGGCCCTCACTGCAGTCATCGGAGTGGATCTCTCGCTACCGGCCGTAGTACGCTCCATGGCCGGTAGCGACAGTTGTTTTACCGCGGTCGCAACCTTCTGCGAGGTAGTAATCTCGCGGAAGGAGGCGGCGGAGAGGGCCCGGGAGGACGACCTCCACTCGGACCCGATCCGCCGCCGGCGAACCGGGCGGCGGAGGCCCGCCTACCACAGCCTCATGCCGCCCTGAGTGTGGCCGCGGGTGGACGGGGTGGGTTTCCCCTCCACCCGCATTAGTTTGGCCAGCCGCGAGGGGGCGGCGTCCGCGTGTGCCGGACGCCGCCTAAAGAGAGGAACAACATCGAGACGGAGCCCGCACCAGGAGCGGGCTGGCGCTAGGAGGGGTCCGGATGTCTTAACAACAGCTGTTCCCGGATCCCTCCTGTTACAGGCGCAGAGTGGCAAACCGTGTGGTTTTAGTCGGTCCGAGTCCGACACACCACCCCGCCGCAAACCCCGGAGGGGTGACGGTCCGAGGGGATTTCCACACGTTAAAAAAAAAAAAAAAAAAAAAAAAAACGGGTTTGTTTCAAGTTTTCTTTCTC
The DNA here is from genome assembly GCA_902825455.1 of Arctia plantaginis. Lineage (NCBI taxonomy): Eukaryota > Metazoa > Arthropoda > Insecta > Lepidoptera > Erebidae > Arctia > Arctia plantaginis. The sequence goes on along the minus strand of CADEBD010001048.1, from coordinate 3,291,220 downwards.
TTTGCAGTGCTGTTGTCCTGCGTAGTTTGCTCCCTTAGTCGGCTCTTACAACACCCATGGGATGAATAGGGGTGGTGTCACTACGTATTCTTCCGTATTTTAATTGTATTAGATAAAAATATTTTATTTGTTATTTTGAAACAGAACAAAATAAAATAATACAAATTCTTATTTATATTTTCATTAAAATTACTAGGTATAATTAGATTTCAATTGCATGAGAGAATTTATTAACCAAAAAGTTTGACAAAGCAACATGACCTAGTCGTATTAATTACAACCTCCTCGCAGTTATAATGTTACGATGATTTTGTAAACAAAAAAAGCTATAGTCTGCATATTTTAGACATATATTTCGATAGTCCATAATAGACTCAAAAAAAGTAGTCTTAAATTAAATATTTTTAAATAAATCGTTTACTAAAATACGTTGTCAAGTATATCTTTGCCAATGTGCTTAGGCGCGTGCGCATAAAACTATATTCGCCATAGCCCATAATGTAGTTTTTATGCGCACGCGCCTAACGCATACAAAGCAACCAATAGGCATGTATGTGTTGCGTAAAGGAGCACTCGGTTGTAATCGGGGTGCCAGGGATTTCCATTCTAGGGTACATCTGGTTCCAAAGCTACTCGTACCCGACATGGTGCGACGAAGTTATCAGAGAGGATTTCTGCACAGAAAAAAAAAGTACACTGGCTTACAAGGTGCCGCTGTAAGAAGATACCTTACTGTTGTTACTTATACTGCGACGTAGCAAGTTTTTGTGGTTTCCTAAAACTAAAGTTGCTTAGTCATATTGTACATATTAAATTTCTTATATATTAGTAACGAGTCGTTATTTTTTTTAAATACTTTGTAACTTTGGACTCTATGTATAGAAGATACCATCAGTTTCTTAATAAGAAAACAAATTGCTGGAGCTGCTGATTTAACTAAGATAAGAAACCAAGATCCAAGAGTTTGAAAGACAGATCTAGATTTGAAAGTAGATTGTTAAGCCTGGGCCTTGTGTGAGATCAAGTTATTTTTATTAATTCTTGAATAACAACATAGTTCAAACGAATTTCGGTAAATTTACGTAGATAATATTACTCCTTTTTTCAGTTTACCTCTCTTAATATTATTAAGTGAGTACTGGTCTCTGGCATACAATACACTCTCTGACTCCTATGGATCATATTATAGAATTTGAAAAAAAAAAACAGTACTAGTCAGAACTGCTCGAATAATAAATAATACACTTCTACAGCATGAAGTTTATTTTTACCAATACCCACAAATGCACGATAAATTGCTCGGACGACCGCCTTAATCAGTTCTCAAAGAACTAAGTTAATCCAGTTCAAACCTTAGTAGGTCAACCCCAAATCTTGAAGCAATTCATTCCCAGTTAGATAGGACGTGGCGTAATCACAAATCGGGTCAGATCATAGGTCGTTCTCCAAACACGAGATAATTCTATGATCGTCGCGTCCTCTCCAGACGTAAGAGGTCGAAGGTCTTTTGTTACTGTGACCTTGTATTAGTTTGAGAATGTAACTGTGGGACTTAATTCCGGGTAATAATATGATGAAGGTTTTTTTATAAGGAGCAAATGAACCGACGATTTTATCGCCGTAACTATCGTCGTCTAAGGAAACCTTCAACTCAAGAGTCATAAGTGTGTTGCCGCCCTTTGAGCCCCCCCCAGAATTATATTAGATAGAGTTAGAGGTAGGGGGGTGGGGGGCAAATTGCTTAACACTGTACTGCTCACTGCGGTCACGGTACTATTATAATACAGTATTGTAACTCGGCCGCATGATAGAAATAAATGCCTACAGCCGCGCGGTACGTAAACATGCGTTAGGGCTGCCCGTCTCCAGCATTTTAGTGATATTTGCCTACTTTCTGTTTCTATTTAGATTTGTGATTGTAAATATCCTTTTTATATAAATAAATGAAATACTTTGTATATTGAATAGGAATTGTTCAATAAAAATGCGTGTTGTTTTTTGATTGGTAGATTTAATTAAAAAACATTTTTTTGTTTGAAAAACCAATCGGGCTTATAAATTAGCGACCGAAAAAAATCCTTCTATAAAATAAAATAAATGTGCTTTCTCCATACGCGTTACAAAACTCCAATCCTTAGAAACTCCAACACCTACCACCTACTCAACTAGAATGCAAGAAACAGCTGACGAGTAAGTAACTTTTTATCTCAGCTAATTAACGTCTCTATAAATTAGGTACCTACCTACAACTCGCAACAACTCAAAACAAAAATTCTTTGGTCACCAATTAATTAATTATTAAAAAGCTGAACAGCTGACTACGAATGTTTTAAAATCACAACCCTCAAACATCTAAATATTATATATGAGTCTAGCTGTTGTTGTTAATACCGAGAAAATAAAACCAGTTTTTAGTGGTATATGTTGTTATAGTAGCAGCAGAAACACTTTGTGAAAATTTCGAAAACTGTCTAATGACACACAGACGGTAACAAATTTTTTTTAGTATTATTCATACACACAGATAATAAAGATATATTATTAAAAATAAAATACCACGTCTTTAAGTAGAATTTTCTTTTTTTTGAATTATGCAAAGTAACAAAACAAACATGCACCGAAGTTTTAACACAAGCGTAAGTAGGTAGGTACCTACCGTATCATGATTCATTCAGAACCGCATGTAACTCCCTATTTCACTCGTCTCAATAACTTTCCGTTACTCTATTTGCTTTATTTATTCATCCAAACACCTTTTTTTTCGTAAAATAAAAGGAAATACTTATCCATTAAAAAGACACACATTATGTACCTACGTACTAGTAAGTAAAATTATTTTATAGTCTTACTTTTCAGAGTTTCCAGGTAATTTAAAAAAACTTATGTCTGGATGCGTTATTGACGAATTCATACAACCAAAAACAGCACAATATTTCCTACTCGTCATATTAACTGATTTTTAGAGAAAAAATCGCGCGGTTATTGTTAAAAAAACAACACGCAGTCCGTTCGACACTGCGGTACAGCCGTGACTGTCTGCGCCCCGAGCGCACCCCGAGATCGAGGCGCGTAGGTATAGCTCCCGTTTCGTCCGTTTGTATGAAGTTGCAGTACTGTATTATAATAGTACCGTGCTGCGGTTGAGCCTTCCCATTTGTGCCGAAACTAGGCTCTTTCATGGTTAAACACAGAGATAATTGTATAGAATACCCATGACGATATAAATGTATTCATAAATTTAAAATAAAAATAGACCCAGGCTAGAGAAGAGGTTTATAACACACTAGCTTTTGCCCGCGGCTCCGCCCGCGTATATGTCGGTTATCGCCGTAAAAAGTTGCCTATGTCTTTCCTCAGAAATCAAAGTATCTTCATACCAAATTTCATCTAAATCGGTTCAGCGGCTATTGATTCAACATACAAACTTCCACCTCGCTTTTCACCCCTTAAAGGAAAAATTTGAATATTATCCTTAGTACATAATATGTACTAGTAGAGAACGAGAGGTAATCAACACTTATTGTGGAGAGCAAAATACTGATAAGGCCACTTATAGCGTATGTTCAAGTTCAAGAGCAAATATTACGATAACAATCTAGATTTTATTGATTTTACACGAAAAGAGCGGCTAAAGACTCCATGAAAAGATATTGAGTGACGCTCAAATGTACTCTCAGTGTCCAGAACCAGAAGGTAAGTAGATTAATTTGTGTCAAGCTAAATAAAACCAAATGTATTGCTTTTTTTTAACAGTGGAAATGATTTCCTCTACAAACAGTCACCTGTTGAACAAAAAAAACATCCCTCTTCGTGAGAACTATGTGTAGATCACACAATTTTTTTCCGCATTTGAATCGAACAGTCGACCTTGGGCGGCGCTGCGCAGATGTAAAGGCGATCACAAAAACCATCCATTTAACTGCATAAATTAATTGAATAAGTATATAATATATTGACTGGATTGTATGGCAATATAAATGCCAAAAAGCTACCTTCACATCAGTTATATCTACTAGTACTTATATTCTATATTACCGAGACTTTATGATCGAAAAAGAGTATAAATCTTGATATTATCATGGACATTACAGAAAACCTTGACGCCTTGGGGTCTACAGTTAAAAAAACAAAACCTATATAAGTATGTATATATTCCTTTATATACTCAATGTTACAAGCGAAATTAACGATCTAAACCACTAATTCGACTTGTTTTTTGTTGATATTTTTTACTAACGGCCTCGAGTTAGTCATTTTATCCGTACATTGTTAAACAAGTACGTTGCGATTAATAATTTATTCTTCGATTAATATAATTCATTCGATTTTAGATGCGTCAATGGTACTTAAATATGTTGCCACAAAAAAGGATATACTAGATATACTAGAGAAGGATAGATTGATTGATAAATAAGAGACTCGTAATAAAAGATTGGTCTCAATTCAGTTCCGATCAACTCTCGATCTCACAACTGTCACAAAGGGGAGTATTTTAGTAGTAAATTAAGTGTTAAACATCAAACGTTGACTGTAATGTGATTATATCGTATTGTAACCGAAAATTTAATCGGTAGTCTGCTAGTGTTAGTAATACTATTTACTAAGAGAATACCTTTTATGACGAGATTTTTTGCGTTGCGAGATCGAGAGTGGATCGGAACTGAATTATGACCGAATTTTTATTACGAAAATTGGCCTTCTGGGCTCGGACAGTTGCTCAGTTGCAGACTCAGCTATTGCTGACATTCCTCAGTTTATCCAAATAAGCGACAACTCTTTCCTGTCTTCCCTTTTTATCTACCTCTTTTTTCAAAATACCCTCAATTTTCCCATCTAATCCCTTAAATGCCTGGTTAACGGCAATAAGTTTCTACGGCGCTTCTGCATATTTCTTCGGGTATTTAGACGTGATTATGTGTATGAATAAAATCCGAATTTACGCAAGCCCATCCGAGAGCTAGTTAGCTAGTTTATAACAAAGTAAACACAAACGGGCAATGAATAGACAAAATGACTTATTCATGGCCCGCATTTGCCGGTCGAATACACGTGTTTGTAAGCGTTTCATGATGATAGGTGAAGTAATAAATGCGTGAAAGCGTAAAAAACATACAAACATTCGCATAATTTGTGGTTTTGCGGGGATTTATGTCTTAACCGACTTCAAAATAGGAAGGATAAAAACTTTATTACCTCTTCATAATATTTAAGAAAAAATCATCAACTAAAGATACAAATTAAGGTATAAAAAATACAGTTAATTATATCCATACTGTTTTATTACTCTTGGTTATTTTTGGTTGACTAGTAATCGTAAGTTTATTGGATGTGTACACATACCGGATAAAAAACGCAAATTGTCTAAAGTGGCGTGGATGTTATAACAGGACTTCTTAGAACGCCAGTTAGTCAGCTGTCCTTATATCATTGTTCTTTTATATATACTAATAAAGTGGTAAAAAAACGTATTGTAAGTTTGTATAGCAGACCTTATAATAACTTATAAGGGCAGTGAGAATCATAGTTCATTTAGAAGACAGTTTAATGCCTTGTTTTGTCGATATGTACTTAGTTTTGGCATAGAATTTTCGTTAGCTACTTGGTGTAAATGAGATGTAAGCTTGGGTTCGGTGTACACTAACGGTGGACATGATCACAGTGAACTGTGATTTATCATTCGATTTTTGCGTACGTAGGTTAGGGTTGCTAGGTAGGTAGGTTAGACGCTATTTAACAGTAAATCTAGTATTTTTTAAAATTATTATGTAGGGAACTAAAAAATAATTACTAGATTTACTGTTAAATAGGCGATATAGGGTATTTATGCATAAACTAACATTTCGTGATTGATCACCCATCTACAGGTTTCCCGTGCTTTGCTGTACTGACAACAGAATACATAGAATATACGTCTAAAGGTCGGTTAACATGGTATGTGTGTAAGTGCAATGTAAGGCTAGGTGCACATTTAGTAAAGTGTGTCTAGGTCATCGTTCAGTATTCGCTAACAGGACAAAGGTGCTAATAACACTAATAATATGAGCAAATAACCACACGCATACGTTATGTGATATGTGTGTTATATTATATATTATGAGATCAAAAGTTATCATGACGTAAGCATGATTTTTAAATAATAACTTCACACATCTCACACATGGCCACCTGTACCCAAATTAGGCAGAGTCTATGCACTATGCTAACCAGACTGCTGATAAATATAAATACTCAATTTGTTTTTCTAAACACATACATCTTATATATAAAATTCTCGTGTCATAATGTTCGTTCCCGTACTCCTCCGAAACGGCTTGACCGATTCTCATGAAAATTTGTGTGCACATCGGGTAGGTCTGAGAATCGGCCAACATCTATTTTTTATACCCCTAAATGGTAAGGGTGACCCATCCCTAATTTTTTTTTTGTTTTGCAATACAACGTTTGCCGGGTCAGCTAGTATTATAAAAAAATTACCCAGACACCCAGACACGGAGAAAATGATCGTGCTCATAACACAATTATTTGGTACGTGGTAGAATCGAACCCACGACCTCTGGCTTAGACATAACAGTAATAATATAATAATATATAAATATTCTACCACATTCACACAACGCCATTTAGTCCCAAACTAAGCAGAGCTTGTAATATGGGTACTTACTAGACAACTGATATAAATACATATATACTTTTTTTTGTAAATACATACATATTATACACAGAAACACCCAGACCAAATCAAACATTAAATGATCATGCACTCAAATGTTTGACTTGAGCCGGAATTGAACCCGCTACCTTTGGAATAGCAAGCCGATACACAAACCTACGCCATCCGGTCGTCATACAGTCTTAATTAAATTAAGTATGACAAAAGACGGTAACAAAAACTATGGTCGTTAATGTTTTCAAGTCTTTATATGTATTTCAATTGTAAAACCAAGTATTAAAGTCAATGATTTGGCAATAGTTGGGTGTGACGTCATAACTCATTATTTTATACAAATTTATACACAACGTGCCGTTTTGACGTTTAAAAGAGGAACTGATTTGATTTCACAGTCAAATTGTTTTACTGGTGAGTTACCAACCCTGACCTCGGTCACGTTAAACTTTGGTGACTAAACCAGGCTAGCCGCTAGTAGGAGTTACCAAACCAGACCTGGAACAGTACTTTCTTTTATATGGTATAACACTGGCATTATTTCTTTTTTATCCTTTAATTTTCTACGTCATTATTCTCCAGCAGAAATACAACCATTTAAAAATTCATTGTTGGTTAGTTGTCATGATTTACAAGCATATGACGACAATGACAATGACTAAAATATTTATATTATTATGTTTAATATAATTTATATGTATTATTTATTTTAATTATTAATTTAATTACTTATATACTGCACCACAAACTAAAATTATTATTACTTTCTTTCACTGCACAGATTTTCTGAAAATCGCGTCCAAATTAGTAGCGCAAGTTTAAAACCTTTAACAATATAATTTTACAATTTTATAAAGTTACATAACATTTTATAAAATTTAATTGGCTTTGAATATTCAAATTTATTACTTTATGTAATTAAATACAATTAATAAATTAACTTGTTTAAAAATATCTTTTAACATATTTAACCAGTGAGAATATACATATGTATATTACATTAGGTAATACGGGACGATGATTATTTGTTCGCCTTTTTAAGTCATCACTATCATCAGCAGCCTTTAGTAGTCCACTGCTGGACATAGGCGTCTCCTTAGAACAGAGGTTTTGGCCTACTATACAACCCAGAGTTGTAGAGTAGGCCAGACGGGTTGGTAGAGGGTTTATTTCAAGTTTTCCTTCTCTTTGCAGTGCTGTTGTCCTGCGTAGTTTGGCTCCCTTAGTCCAGTTAGTAGTTAGGACACCCACGGGATAAACAGGGGTGGTGACTCTCCGTATTTTTAATCCCTTTTTTTAGTAAATCTTACATACGGAGCAACTTCGGACCGTAACAATGATTGAATATTGAAAGTTTATGTGTGGGAACCTTTTCGTGGAAGTCTGCATTATTATAATAAAAATTATGTAAAAAGGACTACAAGCTACAGGGATAGGTACACTGTACAGACTTTTTGTACAAAGACCTGTAACGACACAAACAGCATATAAAATATCAGTATAAGTTTAACTGGTAAAAACGGTGATCTCTTGGGTGCATAAAAATTACAAAATTCATGTGTTTTAAATTCTAAATGTGTTCTCAAAACAACATTTATTCCGCTTACTGTGGAATCGCTGTAGCTAGATCAAGAAAGAGTATGCATACTGAAATGAGTGGTACCCACTTAAGACAACAACAAAAAAGTAATTTTCTTAGATATTTAACATTAATATGTAAGATAATTAATTATTTAAATAAAAATATTAAAAAAAAACAACAAATAATCAATAATGGGCTTCAAAGCAACACAAAAATATAATTAAGTACATTTTTCTGCAACACGGCATATAGTAGTTTAAGTATTTATTTATTAAATAATTTAATATTCACAATTCAAAAAGCGAATCAATTTTAAACGGTTTATCATTGCTTTCATTGTGCTTTTTAAATTTTATTTTTATTGATTTAAATTAAAAAAAATGAACATATAGATGAAATCCCCAATCGTAGCAAAAAGGTCACCAGATCCAAAATGGCGCAGCGCGCGAAAATGGCAAACGTTTGAGGTTAAAAGTGAAAGAGATCACGCCCTCTGTTGTAGGTTGTCTTTGACAATGAAACATTCGAATTACATTGTTTAGTTAGAACGTTCATGTTGAAAAGGTAATAATTTGCTGCTATCGAAGTTATGTTTCAAATCTACATATTAATACGTAAAGAAAATTCTTTGTGCCCTTTTTTAAACAAATATGCCACACCGAAGCTGTCATAATTATTTGGAATACTTAATGTGAAGTAAAAGCAGCTTAAATATAATATGTATTAATAAGATAAAAATGTTGTAATGCTGGCTAGTTGATAATATTTATATAAAACTAGATATTATGATGCCTTTATATATTTTGACCTGTCATAGACCAAACATTTATACAGTGGTCAAATTCGACGCGTGACCATAAACAATCTTTAAAACTTAAAATCGAGACATAGCCAAGAGACTTTTTCTCATAGATCCTCTTTAATGGTAAATGTACCGCTACTATTTACGACTGGCTCATAGAGGCGGGTCATGTTTCATTCTATGATATTAAGTTTTCTAAGAGAAACGTATATTAACTGCATCTTACATTACGTTGAATGAAAGCAGCTAAATGCAGAATTATTGTATCAGGTGACTTCATGAGCGAGTAAGCAGCTGATCCTGGCTATTTGGTTACTATGAGTTCTAACTGGTGTTGGACTTTATACCTTGTTATATAGATTTTAATATTAAAATTGAACAGGTAGTAGTTTTAATAGGGATATTTGCCTCGTTAGGTTTTGAATAGGCTTTATGTCTGTTACTGGACCTAATATATTTCATAATAGTGGAAGGCTTTTCAATTGTGTATACAGTAAAACAGGCATATGTTTTGAACAGAAATAATTTTTACTACCTCTTAATAATTATTGAGTAACGATTAGTGGATGATAATTTACTTATTTTATTAATGAAAAAATGTCGTAAACTATGCAATATTAAATTATGAAGACCTCCACAACCTGAACTGTTAAGAGCTCAGGAGCTCTTAACAATCACTTAATAACGGAACAGTATCGTTTGATACCTTAGCGGTAGAAGATACATTACAGAGCTCTGGCGCCAGTCATGAGAAAGTTGGTCATCCTACTTATAAGTCTGTAAAGGTCTAGAAAGCAGGTTCGTTACTGATTACATTGTAAAACGATTTATATTCAACTGGTGTCGTGTCTTTTAGTCACAATTAGCTCTTGGCTTTTGTTTATCTATGCATTTACATAAAAAAAGTTTGTTTGTTAAATATTGCATTTTTTTTAATGTTTGTTGCCGATCATGGATTATATCGTGAGAGATCAATGCTTCGGCACGTATTATGGGCCAAGTTCGACCGGAAGGGGAGAGGGGCGACTGAAAGGGCAGATGTCCACATGCAGCATTTTGTTAGTAAACTTTTCCTAAGATAAAAATAAACTTAACTTATGGGCTATTGCAGACTGTAATTTATATCTGTGCCAAATTTTATCTAGATCCGTTCAGCCGGTCTGGTATAAAAAAAATACATTTAAATTTTGGGCGAAAACTCTCTCTACTATGGTGTCTTGAAGAGGTGACCTTCTTGAAAGCACTTACATGGTTTGAAAACATGTAACCCCTTGACCATACAAGAAATAGTACATACGTGTACAATACAAGCACTACAATATTTTAATTTAAATCTATGACATGTTACAACAAATATCGATTACAATGAAATGTTTCGCATCAATTCGTCATACCGATGTAATAACATAGTCGCCCGTAATCGTTGTGGGCGATAGCTAAATAACTTGGTGTCAGAGCATCGCGCTGTTCTAATTTTAAAAAGTATAACGCGTACTTTGGTTAATTTTTTAAATTAGGTTGACCGATTTTGTTTATGGTACTTCGTTTTAGTGTATTGTCTTAAGTTAAAATTTTTAAACATAGCCAAAGCGGACCTGTTTTTTGGCAATAAGGCTATTTCGGCTAAAAAGTTTGGGAAAACTCCAACTTAGGCTTGACTACTTTACAAATAACTTAATAACAATAGATAAGTAGTCCAAAAATTAAATATAAAATTGTTACCTCGATTCCACTACGATTACAGAAAAACGAAGATTAAATTACCTGTAAAAAGATAAAAAGGCGTAATTAATAAAGGTCCTGCTCTAATAGAATTTTCCAGAATTATTAGCAAATGAAAATAAAATTGATTTGATAGAGTAAGTCTCTATCAAATCAATTTTATTTTCATTTGCTAATAATTCTAGAAAATTCTATATATAAGAGTTACATACCACGAATAAAATCGTAAATCTGACACAACTCTCTTCCTGTTCGTAAGTATCAGGCACACATGGAATGGTGCTACGCAATATGGAGCATAAATCAAATAATATGCATAGAGTACACGATCTAAACCAATGCGTTTGTATAATATGTTACATTACTGTATTCACGCACCCATTTATAATTAATCCTCATTATCTATACTAATACAGGCTCGTGGCTAAATGGTGGCCAAGTAGGTTAAGGTACAATTTTAAGCAATCCTAGCTAGGTCAGTCTATTGATGGTTGACCATTTTCAACGAGAGCACTTTAAGACATCAGTGGCAAACGTTACTTGCATTTGGAGGCCTATAAAGTCAGCAGTCTATCTATAGAACTTCGATATCACCTAATACCTACTTGGGTTGTGAAAGTTTGAGGGCAGTCGTTCCAAGTAAATATCGAAGTTGAGCTCTGTTGAAGTAAACTGTGACCTTGTTTAAGAAAAAGGTGCGGAGGATGAAGGAGAAGACTCAAGGCAGGCCAGGCAAAAACTCTAGTGATCTACATTTGCCCTACAAAAAGCAATATTCCGCTAAATTCTTCCCAAACTTCATTTACAATTTAAAACTTTTATGCGTTATTTGAAATATTAGTCCATTCCGGCAATGAATGACACATCTCACACAAGGCTGTCTGATTTCAGAACCAGGCAGAACCCGTGGCATAATAACCAGACTGCTGATAAACATACTTGTACATATATATCTAAATACATAGGTGTTTATTATTATTTTGTATTAGATACTATATTGCGCATAGACACAGGACAAAGGATCGTGCTTATTACATAAATATTTGATCTGGTTCCGAATCGATTCCACGACATCTGGTTCAGGAGTCAGAATCGCTAACCACTAGATCGACAGGGCCTTAACTATGCTTTTTAATATTGTATCAATTGACAGTCGATATACTTTCGTCGGAATAGTTTTACACTCTCCGTATTCTACTAACTATTTAAGACCAATTGGCCCCGATGGCTTGTCACCGAACTTCCACAGATACAAATGTCGTCGATGTCTTTGTAATAGTTTTGTAATCGGTGCATTTGAAATTTGTAAGCAAAATTATTTATGTAATTTTCCAGATGGCAGTGCTGTTAATATCACATTTGATAAGCTATTGTCACTACATGAATTTACCTCAGTAGAATACCGATCATCTCAATAGCGTGTCAATGGAATGACAGTGGCCTGTACGTTAATGTAAAATGGCAAAATTGAGGCCCTCATCAGTCAATGATGTGTCTGATGTACTTGTCATTTAACTGCTAACTGGCCTTCGCTGTCTTCTAGCGACACAGTGATATCATCGCTTTAAAGGAAATTGTCGCGTACAATCAAGTCGACGACAAACTAATTTGAAATGAACTAGCTGTTTTATAATGTTAATGTCACATACAGATTCAGTCACTCGTTGACACAGACACATTTACTATATTTTCAACCAACTACAAAAGAAAGTTTACATTCTTCCTTTCAATATTCTTTCCCAATAACTGATCATGCTTCGCGCAATAACGGCTCATCACCATAGGGCCAAGTGCGAGTTTATTTAACTTCTACTTGATGGTCACGGTGACCGCGTTCGGCGCTACGACTGTAACGCACTGAGATCTCCACCAATCGAGTCGATGTAAAATTAAAAAAAAAAAGTGATGTACCTACATATATCTATGTATGTCTAGCTAGATGATCTCCACTATGTTTTGGAGACTTGGCATGCCATGCAATCATCCTACAGGTAAAAACATCTGTCTAGTCTGAACGGTGATTAAATTTAATAAGTTCTTGCAAAAGTTTCAATGGATGCGATGACAGGAAAATGACATACAATTTGTGATACTTAGCTCCTAATTGTATGGACTTAAATATGCCAAAGTGATTTATATTCAGAACGGAGTCTTTCGTTAAACCTTATGTCTGTACATCATCATACATATATTTCCTCATATGTACATTACTAAAACTACTTTAGAGTAGAATAAACTTTGTTAAACAACTGGTACACAGACCAGTTTATTTATTGTCTTCTATCTTCAAACGACCCTTACTGCTAAGCCAGAGGGTATTGGTCCCACCCAAGACAAATAATTGTGTACTAAGCACGATCATTTTTTCTGTGTCGCGGTGTATTATATATATATATATATGTTTATGAGCAGTCTGATAGCACAGACTTTGCTTAGTTTGGGATGGCCGTGTTTGAGATGTGTTAAATTATTATTATATCAAATAATAATAATTATTGGTGTATTATTTGACTGCAACGTCTGCAACTTTGCTAAGAACTTTGAAACTTCTGTTAATTCGTGCCTAAAATCGTAATATTGATACCGACAATATAGACATAGATGAATAGATTATGATTCACGGAGAATCCATATTTGTAAGTAAATCTCATCTCCTGACTTTTGGTTTAGTACATTTATGACATTTTTAGGTAAAATATTTTGCATGGCTTATTCTCCCTAAGCTTCAGGGAAAAGTTCAAGTTGTCAACACTGTCTAGTCCATAATTTAACTACTCACCTATTTAATTTGTTTAAAATTGTCTTTCACAATTTTTTTTATTCCCTTTGACAATGACATTATTTTATAGACGCCGGACCCGTTACAAGATGTTAAAGAAAATACCGTTTACAGTTAATTTAAATATGGAATACATAATTTAAAAACTGAAACGGCTTCTAGAGGATAATGACCTCCTAGACTCCCAGAATAGTTTCAATATTTTTTAAGATAGTGCCACTATTATTTGTTGTACTACGACTTCATCGAAATATGTACATTTTCTAAGATACATGTAACTCCATCTATTTGAACTAAGAATACAGCTGTTCAAGATGGCGGCCCGTTTCGGGGTCAACGCACGCTTGACAGAACAATACCTGGCCGAGTTGGATTTTAACGCAAATCCGAGCATTCGCTAAGAGCTAACGGATTTTAATATGGGTCAAGTAATTTTATTACTTTTGTTTTTTACAGCCTTTTGTTTTTAATCTAAAGAAATCTTAGTTTGGTTTATCTACAAAAAGAAATTAACTTATGTTATTTCGTTGTCAGTCGAATTTTGAAGTAAATTGAAATGATAAGCGTGGGTGGACACAGTGTTTAATCAATTTTACAGTGCTTTAATATACATCTAGTACATGCACTTTTATTGAAATAAAACTAGGACACAATCATAAAATGGGTCGTATAATCGCGAGCTGATAAAACGCAGTTGGTTTCAGTTATTAAAGCCTCTACGCAGTAAGTTGATTAACGAAAACAAAAATTGAATTAGAAATGACTGTTTCTTTAAACATAACTTGTGTTCTATAGTGATCTGATAATCTTGTGATCTGATAGTTTTCGTTATACGAAATCGAAGAAGTACACAACAATTAAAAACTAAAACCTTTCTTTTTCTTAATCTAATTGTCTTCTACTTCTATTTTTCATCATTCGTTACATCAGTTTGTTTATTAATAGCAATTAAATCTCAAAAAAAGAATATAATTCCTTTAAACATAATGGCACGAAACTTTTCTCCCTTTTGGGGATAATACAAACAAGTTGGCAACACCGTTATCATAAAGTAACATAGACTTAATAGAAATGGGAAATGATATTCGCTCCAGTGAAAGCAAGTTAAATATGGAGTTTCTAATTAGTGAAGCGTTTAACCTTACAATTGAAAGCCATAGCTTTATAATTTACACTTGAAACATTAATTTACGATTAAGATACCGTATTTTCACGTCTAATGGCACTGATATTACGTACAGTACTCAACTAAGATGAAACAAACGGTATACAGTAATATATTTAAAACAGCAAGGTTAACTTTTTCTCATAAAACCTTTTTGTTTAAACTACGCAATTACTCCTAACGGCCAAAATTAGTATTCACGAAAGATACTAACCATCATGAAGCTCGGTATGAGGTTAGTCCAACTTGTGGGAGTATTACTTCCTTGCAAATGTATTAATGTAATTTCCTTATTAGCGAATGAGAAAAAGTAGTGCTGCCACTGTTGCTTTGTTGATTTCCCTAATATATTTAGAAAAAGTCAAAATAAAGATGTGACGTATAAACGCAAAGGTCAGATATAACGGTATTAATAAGAACTAGTTGGTGATGGAAAGTTTGGATAGCTTATTTAGAACAAAATATACACATTATAAAAGGTTTTTACATTTCTGAGCTTAGTATTAATCCGTCACCACACAGACTATTTAAGTTTTATTTTTTATGTTAGAGGGGGCAGACGAGCAGACGGGTCACCTGATGAAGAGTGACCATCGCCGCCCATGAACGTCTGCAACTCAGGAGTCACAAAAGGAAGAAGTACACCATTTTCTTCAAGGTTTGAAGGTTAAGTTTACTTATTATTTAAGTTATTTCAAAGCACAGAATTTATTTTAACGCAAAAAAACTTATTTTAATAAAACTTTTTGACATAAAGCCCTGAATTTGAGTGAACTATTCTTCTTCACTTACTTCAATACATGGTTATATAAGCATTCGATAACAAATTAATTGAAAATATTGAGAAACTTAACGATACATAACTCAGTTTTATCATTTATATGTCCTTGAGTATTTGCGGTTTAATAACATCGACTATTATAATTTCACTATAAAACATTGGGTAAATCAGAATGGCACGAAATTCTTTTCTAATTTATTTTTAATTTGGTTAAGGTTATCAGATGCTCGATAGTTTCTGATTATGACATCATTAGATTTTTTTTTGCCCGTGTAGTGACGGATTAAGAATACAGAATGTCACTACCCCAATTCATCCTGTGGGTATCGTAAGAGCCGACTAAGGGCGCAAAACAGCGCAATACACCACCACTGCGAAAAGAAGGAAAACTTGACACAAACTCTATACCGACCCGTCTGGCCAGCGTGGTACAGTAGGCCAAAACCTCCTTTCTAAGGAGAGGCCCCTGTCCAGAAGTAGACTATTAAAGGCTGTTGAAGTGATGATGATTTTCATTAGATTTTTAGACACCAGACTAAATACAAATTGATCCAACAAATAGCTACTGAAATAGTTATTACCATAAGATAAATCCTTTTAAAAAAGAAGTTGACTTCAAACAATACTTACAAAGAGCACTAAAAACGCAGCAGAAATGGCGGTTGATCTGCCGTCATTTTTTGAAGAGTTCCTGTCTCCGGAATTCATCATCAGATCTATATGAAATTGAAATGGGACCATTTCGGATAAACCCTTTTCAAACAAAAAATAAGTTTGAAAATCCGTCTATATTTTTTTTTATGTTAGAGGGGGCAGACGAGCAGACGGGTCACCTGATGGAAAGTGACGTCGTAAGTCGTTTAAAAGCAGAAAAAATTGAGATCTGAGTAGTTTCTGTCAGTTTCTGAGTACTTCTCAAGGACCAAAATTAGTGAATTCGCTGCTTTCTATATATTATAAACCTAGGGAATGCTAAATTTCACATAACTCAGCGAAACTCCCTAAAAAGACACTCAACGTATTGCACATTGTATTCTTGAACTTACCAAGAACAACTTGTGATATTTAAGTTTAATTCTAATTTTGCTAGTTATCTTATCATCAGACTCGCATAACATCTTTGCCAAGTCCTTATCAATACAAACGCTATTATTACATCACGTATAAACTCCTTTTAATGAGGGTCACCCTATCACAATTTCACACATAACCGCTATTGTCAATTCAATTCCGACAATTAAAATTGAAGACACAAGCGCCATTCACATACGGCTCCGGAACGCGTCAACTTCCGCGTATCGCAAACAAAGACAATTTGTCCAGCCTTTACGCGCCTCTTTGTTTTATCTACTTGAGCATAGAGCAAAAAAACAGATGTAAATATTGCAAAGTAATTAATGTATTTAAATACAGGATGGGGATGTAACAGATTGCTAAAATTACTAGCAATTATGTGCATCTTGCTACTTAACAGACGACTTTGGTTTGTCTATGATTTAAGTTCATTACATTTAAACAAGACTTATTCTTGTTTAATTTTAATACTGCTAAAGAAAGTGAATCACATTTTCAATTTAATTTGCAAGTAAAATTATGTTATTATGGTTATAACTATTAAACCTTTTTCGAAAAAGACTTGAAAATTCCACCGACATAGTTTTTTTTTTCATGTGTCAACATGCTTTTATTGGCTTCCATTGAAATAGCTACTTACAATTAAAGTCAAATCAAATAGCGCACACTTTTCCGGTTGCCTGTTACACATTTCCGTCCCTATTCACAAAATCTCGCCTATAGCGAGCAGGCAACCAAGAGGATAGACGTTATATATAAAAGAATGTAAATAATATTTAGACAAGCATTTAATAACCCTTCTACAATAACCATCGTCGTGGGAGAAAGGTGCTACGGCACAAATGGGCCAGGCTCGACCCTAGTAATACCATGGCCTCACAGAAAACCGGTGTTAAACAGTTCTTTCATTGTTTTTAATCGAGTGAGTGAAGTTACCGAAGCCCAAATCCTCCGCCTCCCCATGATTTTGGGGTGAGGACTGAAAGGGCTGAAAAGGGAGGAGGACTGAGGACTGAAAAATCTTAAGTTTCAGGTAGTCGGTGAAGATAGTCACTTACCATCAGGTGACATGTCTGCCCGTTTTCTTCTTATACCATAAAAAACCAGTGTTAGTATTATATAACTACATCACAGATCCTATGGCGCACTCTTGCGCAGTAGCTTTCGAACACGTGTCTTCTATTAAACAGGGTGTAATTAACACCTAATGCGACATAACATTTAAATTGCAAAATAAACATTATCTTAAAGAGGGTCGACATCAAGGAAATGCGTATCCCTAAAAGCTATCTTATTTTTAATAATAAGCTGATAGAAATAAAGTCA
Source organism: Arctia plantaginis (assembly GCA_902825455.1). NCBI lineage: Eukaryota > Metazoa > Arthropoda > Insecta > Lepidoptera > Erebidae > Arctia > Arctia plantaginis. The sequence continues at coordinate 3,273,325 of CADEBD010001048.1, read as the reverse complement.
TTGAAAACAACACTAGCAAGAAAGACATTTCGAAAGTCGTTGTTGGTATGTAAATAATTATACATAATACATCACGAAATTTATAAATATAGTTGCATAACTTTTATAACAATTAGTCGAAGAATTATAATCGCGCATTTGCCCAATTCATGTCGAAATAATTCGACAGTGTGGCAAACTGCGACCTTGTTGATTCAACGGTTTGTGAAAAATCTGCAATGTCAAAGTCGCAATGTAAACTCTTTAGTGCTGCGATTCATTTTAATGTACTAAAATAATGAGCAGAAAAGCCATTACAGTTAATTTACATCAGTGAAACGAGGTTAGTCCGCGTTGCTACTTTAGACAAAAAAAACGTGTGCGTCTCGGGACACCCGACAGAAGTGATAACTTAAACTAATCTAAGTTGAACTATTTAATATTGAAATTTTTTAACTTGAGTAAAGCTCAGGTTATTACTTAAATGTTATGTTAAACGTTTGTCCGAAATACGGCTAGCGCTGAGTTAGAGATACGGAGCCTGCCTACCGCTGCCGTATTCGTGAAAGAAAGAGAAGCCAGACAGACTGGCGCCGTAACGCGTTACGTAACGAAGCGGTTTACCCTCCCATTAGAAGTTATGACTTCAAAAATTATGTATGAGTAAGGGTATTAACGCTTTCATATAAAAGGTATTATATGTATGCCGTTGAATAACCCGAGGTCTTAACCCAAGTTGCATTGGCCGTGGTGACAGGCTGACTATAGTCCATCAACGTCGTGCGCGACCGTCCTGCGGGGTGACAGACGGTGGCGGGGACGAGGTACTCAAGATGTCAGCGGGTAGCGGGTAGCGGGGAATGGAATCGTGTGTAGCCGTGTGCTAGAATGACGCGCGATTATCGGGTTATAGCTCAATAGTGCCGGTCGTATAATTATGTACCCGCAAATAATCGAAATTTTTGCACATACTCCAGTATGTGTCATAACTCTAGACGTTATAAAAATAATTGTTATTTTATAATCATAAAAACTAGTAAGTGTTTAAATTAACTTTTAAAAAGTATTACGATGTAGGTGGGTGGTTAATTGTAATAAAAAAAATCTGTATTTTTCATTCCTCAATATATCATCTTTAGAGCTGGTATTTTTAAATTTGATTCAAACCAAAAGGGAGGTGTTTCCTCCCAAATAAAAAAGACTTCTTTTCATAAAAACCGAAACAGCTACCGCCGAATTTAGAACCCATTTCTTTTTTTGAATTCGGTTAAAAACCGAAAGGCAATTAAAACGCAACAATTATATTGTAATCAAGACCGTAAGATATCACAAGCTTTCACAATTAACATTCGAATTACAATATAGCCTGTGCGTAAGTAATTGCGTTGGAAAGATGTCTGTTTGTACCTACATAGCCCAGTTCAAATAAAAAAGTCAAGATGGAACTTTGTGGAGAACGCAGTGAGACTGGTTTTATAAACAAGTGTGCGTGGGCCATCATAATTTTATTTCATTAAAAATATTGGTTTCTGCGCGGTTTACTTGTTAATATTGTTGTCATTTTTGATGACGGTTTGGCTGACAAGGCATAGTTTAATTGTACGCGTGTGCGTGTAATTGTGTATGTACACGCCAAGGCGCAGTTTTCATAGGCCTTACTTCGTTGTTTTCAGAGTACCATCTTAACTTATTGGTTTGATCTGAGCTTCATAGCTAAATTATAATGTATCAACATTGTAATAGGCACGTATTAGGATTAGATTGCTCCAATGTATCTCTTACAAACGTGTTGTTACAACACTAGCAATGGCGCGCAATCTAGAGATGTAGAATTGCATGACTCACAACGTAATTTAGTAGAATGAAGAGGTTTCGGGAACTGTTATAGAGGACTTCCTTTCCAAGAATATTCAATCTACATCCACGTATTACAATCTACTTTTACCAAAGACAGATAAATAAACAAGACATTGTAAATAAATTTACATTCCCAGAAGATATATATGTTTAGTTTCTTTAAAAAATACATTTTCAGGAGCTATTTTGTACAAACAGGAAAACAACAGAGATAGGTATTTTAAGGTATCAGTAATTCATATACTGTTTTCCATCTTATGCGAGGAATTGGGGCAATATTATAACTTACAAAGGAGTGAAGCATTGTGTAATGATGTTTAGTCAGGGGTTTTGCCAAGACAAATTGCATCAATCTTTACATTTAGATATTTTTACCAAATAAATTAATTTTATATAACCTGTGTAAATTACAGAGTGCCCATGTTAAAAAATTAAATAAATACGTAACAGAAACAGTAACTGTTATTTCCGAGAATAAACGAACTCCGAATATAATTATCTGTAAGTCTTCAAAATAACACTTTTGCATTATAATAAAGTGAAGGTCTGAAAATGTTCAAACAATGAAGGATAAAGTTACCGACTGCAACGGTATCACATTAATGGCGGGTAATACGAGTATATATATTTTTTAATTTGAAACATGTGAGTCACTTCATATTCGGCCTACTTTTTTAGAGACATTGATATATAATGTAACACCTTTTGAAAAGTGTGAAATAAATTCAGAATTAAACTTAGTTTTTCTATTTGCAGGAATACAAGAAATGTTATAAATTACTATGTATTTTTGTAGTTTTTGGGGGCAAACGAGCAGACGGGTCAGCTGATGGTAAGCAAATACCGCCGCCCATGGACACCTGCAACTCACAAGTGCGTTGCTGCCCTTATGACTTTTCAGTAGCAGGTTTTGAATGAGCAACATCTTTTCTTTTTCTTTCCTGCAATCTTTGAAAGTGTTTTCGTGACAAGACTGAAGTGTGTAACAGACAGAGAAAAACAAAGAATACTTAATCGTTCGATTGTCATAACTCCAGAACCTTCGGTGTATTATTTATGACCGAGTTTTGTTTACTGTTTTACATAGTTTTCCCTCCAGTAAGGATAATCAAACGGTTGTATTGGGCGCTAAGAAATCTATATAATAATATAAATCATTCGTGTTTTTCATATATTTATTTATTTATTAGGATCTCCTACGAAAAATATACACATGTAAAAACACAATAATTGGCTGAGAGGGTATAAAGTCGGTGTATTCCTTCACTTACAGGAGACCACAACAAGCACAGTGAGAAAAATAATAACATCAACCAAGCGAACAAAGTTACAAGCAATACAGAAATTTAGTCTTAAAAGAAACAAAAAATAGAATTTAAAATTTAAATAAGTTATGTAACTTGTTAAAAATAGGAAAAATAAAAAATAACGTTGAGGCTTACATTACATTAAAGCTGTTAACCATTTCTTATATTTAGACAAGCAGGCATATATCTAAATCAGTCGTTTTGGCTAACAAGTTATATTGCCTACAAGGTCTTGGCGTAATGGCCTAGGTTTGTATTAGCGCCAGGGATGTGGTATATTTGACAATATACAAGGCATACATTATTCAACAAAATAGATATAAGATAAAGTCTTAAAATAAATACTGATAAATTAGAGAAAAGACTGCAGCATATATATTTGGATGTTACTTAAACTATTGGTTTATGGCTACATATTATGATATTAAAATAATGTTCAAGTAGGAAGTTATCTTAAATATGCAGTAATAATATTTATGGTTCTTTTATTTTATTATTTTTGCTTTGTGTAATGCATGTACAGTTTAGCATAGGTTATTTTTTATAAATTAACAAGCGCGTCTTGCCGTTAAACAATTAGATACGTTTGACTAGAATAAAGTTTAAATCTTAGATCTAAGTTACTATTGTGAAATAACTAAAAAAAAACAACGCAGAGGAAGAGCCAGAAGTTAACTCAGCCCCCCTGGGGTAATGTTTGTGTAGTCAGGATTTACGACTAACTCCAATTTGATTAGCTACATGAAGTCGTATGAATAATTCAGAGAGTGGGTCATGACCCCGTTGCCCTCCTTCTGTATCTGCGCTTGCAACAAGGATAGAATGACGCTATGATCCTGACTATAATTGTCTGTCTCTTACCGAAGAGTAATTTTCTTTAAATTGCTTTTATTGTAGAAAAAATACAACTGCCGCATTAGGAATATATCCTGTGTCGCGGGAAACTTTAAAAACATACATGAAAGGACACATAGAACACCCAGATTCAGAACAACAATTTAAGGATCACACAAAGTGGGGCTCGAAACCACAACACTGAGCGCAGGAAGTGGCGTGGCGACCGCTTTAAGCACTACGCCACCCGTGCAGTCAGACTGTTAAAGAAAAGAATAACAAACATTCTCTTCCCCGTCCCCTATTAGGTGCATATTATTATAGCGTTGACAATCACATAATGTATTAAATACGAAATAAGATGAAGTCGTGACCTGTCTGACCTCATTTAGATAGCACGAGTTCTTTTATTGCATTGTCTGGTATAATTATCCCATTAGGTACTTTTGCAAGGATAATAACAACGGGTCATTTTGCAAGTTCTACTGTATAAGGGCAATGTCAGACATTTAACCTTCGTTGAAGTCAAGAAACGAAAGAAAGAAGAATTTTTGTATTTTCAATCAGTTTTTTTACTTATTTTTTTTTGATAAATAAACTCCTGATTGTAAACTAAGCAAGAGCCTGTGCTATGGAAAACAGACTCCTGATAAACATATTTAAAAAGGTATTTCTAAATACATATATATAAATATGTCGTCCGTGTAGTAAATAAATGAAATATTGACTTCAAAATTTTAAATTATGTCAATAAACCAGTTAGTTTTGTTTAAAGTTGTTCCAATTTCTAACATGTATAAATTGAATATCGAATTCCAAATTTAAAATTATGTTATCACAAAGAAAGTCGAATTCGGGTAGTTATTTAAAAAAAAGATCTCTTTGAACGCAAAACAAAATAGAAATACTAAGGCTACCTATATCATTCCAAACCTTCACATTTAGATGACAATAATACATTTTGAAATACAATACAGTTATAAATAAATACACAACTCGATATTGTATTCCATTCTGGCAATGACCTCGTCCGCACAGATAACAGACAGCGCAATCCTAACTATCACTTTCAATTTTACCGCCCTATTTATTTTGCATGACCATTGTATTAACGTTTTAACGAACTTTGACCGGACTTTATCGGAGATAATATTACTAAACACTAATGCGCAATACTAAAACGTTAACATATGTTATTTACTAGATTATGGAAAGTCGAGAGGTTTTTGAACAACGCATTTTAAGTTTTTCTACTGCGTTGTAGCGAAAACCAAAGATAAAACATAAACCAGAGAGCAAAAACATCTGTTTTCATGTGACGTTATTTTTACGTACATATACGCCTAGATTCCGTCTGGCCAGCCAAAACCTCCTTTTTAAAAAGAGGCCTATGCCCAGTAGTGGAATACTAAAGGCTGCTGATGATGATGCGCCTATATCTCTTAAGAGTCAAGCAGAGGCTTATTGTATGCCCTTACTCATTGTCATCACTTTTAAGTAAACAAGCTAATTATTGAAAAGAAAATCCAAAACTCGGCTGCTTGAAAATGTATACTTAGGTACTCAAAAGTTACAAACGGCTCACAATTAAGACGAATCCAACGACACCTCCCAAACTAAAATGCATCAAGCCTGTTCGATATGAATGTAATACATGTAGGTGTGAGCTGTGGCAACACCAGGGAGAATGAGTTAGCACACATAATAATAAAACAAGATGTCGTCATATAAACGTTAGATCTTTTATTTCATACTACAAATATAACATGGTGTCAGGTGTAAAATTAAGTAAAACAAGTAACTTTAGTGAAAATATAACTATTGTGATAATAACCTTTGTGGAGAAAATAAAATCTTAGTGAAATATTGTAATTGAAAAAACGTGGCCGGTTTACTCAGTAGATGGTCTACGACCGCCAAAAGGTCTAAAACTTAGTGGGACAGATGCCAATTGGAAAAAGTTTAAACAGCTTTTCGAGATTTACGTAGAAGCAGCAGGTTTAGAAAAAATAAGTGAAAACCGCAAAATAGCCATTTTTCTCAACGCAGGTGGTGAGGAAGTTGTGGATGTGTTCAATACTCTAAAGGAGCAAGATAAAGTGTCGCTACAGGCTTTATTCGCAGCTTTAGATGCGTATACAGAGCCACTGAAGAGCTTGGTGCTCAAAACCTATGAATTTCTTAACTATAGGCAACAGGAAGGTGAGGCAGTTGACCACTTTGTGACAAGGTTGAAGAACCAAGGAAAAAAGTGTGAGCTGGGTGAAATGGAAGACAGACTAGTGGCTATAATGTTGGTTATTGGCATTGCTGATAGTGCTTTAAAAGAAAGGTTACTTCGGGAAGAAAGCTTAGAACTGGACCGTGCTGTAACAATTTGTAGGGCCGCAGAAGCTGGAAGAAAACAATTACAGGGTATAGCTGGTACGGCGAAGGAGAGTGTGGATGTGCTCAGAAAAACTACAGAGAGGAGCCGACACAGGGGTGAAAAAACAGGCAAAACTGAAGGAAACAAGTTGTGTAACAAGTGTGGGTTACATCACGAGGCTAGAAAGTGCCCTGCCTTCGGGAGGAGGTGTGCAGTGTGTAGCAAGTATAACCACTATGCAAAGCCGTGCAGGTTTAATAAGAAACAAGAAGAAGAGAAGAAGAAGCTTAGTGAAAGAAAGAAAGTACATGCCGTAGAAGAAGAAGACAGCACTGACAGTGATAATAACTTCTATATGTCGAGTGTGATAACTAATAACAGTATAAAACAACAGTGGTTAGTCAAGATAAAGGTATGTGAAAAGGAGTTGAACTTTAAAATTGATACTGGGGCAGACTGTAATACTTTGTCCTTACAAACTTATAATAAGATAAAAAATAATAGCTGTGTGTTAAAAAGATCTAAAAATGTACTAATTGTGTATAATGGAGAAAGAATTAACACTGTAGGACAGGCTGAATTGGACTGTTACTACAAATATGAAAAGAAAGTGTTAAAATTTAATATTATTGACTTACCAGTGCAGCCAGTGATTGGCTTACCTGATTGTATTAAGTTAAACTTAGTGAAAAGAGTAGAAAGTCTCTCACAGTTCGATTCAACCAAAGAAAATTTTATAAAACTGTATAAAGATGTTTTTAATGGTCTTGGTGACATAGGTACATATAAAATAAAGTTAAAGGAAGATGCAGTTCCTGTCATAAAACCCATAAGGCGAGTTGCTCATGCAATTAAAAATAAATTAAAAGAAACCTTAGATAACTATGAAAAAAGAGGTGTGATAGAAAAAGTAGAGGGTCCAACTGAGTGGTGTAATAACTTAGTAATTATTGAAAAACCTGATGGGTCTCTTAGGTTATGTTTAGATCCGAAGGAGTTAAATAATAATATCTTAAGAGAGCATTTTTTGATACCGTCTCCAGAGGAGATTTATAATAGTTCACAAGGAAAACAAGTGTTTAGTGTGTTGGACATGAAGGACGGATTTTTTCAAATAAAATTAGAGGATGATAAAAATCTTTGTACATTTGGAACATCTTTTGGTAGGTATAAGTTTAATAGGATGCCTTTTGGTATTTCCTCAGCACCTGAAGTGATGCAAAAAATGAACACTAAGATATTTGGAGATATAGAAGGAGTTATGATATATTTCGATGATTTGATAGTCGCAGGAAAGGACAAAGAAAGCCATGATAGGATTCTAACTAAAGTAATGAATAGAGCCAAAATGTATAATGTTAAGTTTAATAGTAAAAAACTGCAATATAGACAAGAACATGTAAAGTATGTAGGGTTGATAATAAATAAAGAAGGAATTAGTGTAGATCCAGATCATATAAAAGCAATAATTAGCCTAGAAGAGCCAAAAAATGTAAAACAACTACAGAAATTTTTAGGGATGTGTAACTACTTAAGTAAGTTCATTCCACAGTATTCAAAAATAACAGATCCACTGAGAGTTTTGTTAAGAAAAGATGTAGAATGGAACTGGGGATCAGCCCAAATGCAGGCTTTTAGTGAGGTAAAAGAGAAATTAACTAGTGCGCCTACATTAGCAATGTTAAGTAGTAAAGGAAATGTAGTTTTACAAACAGACAGCTCAAAAAATGGTATGGGAGCATGTTTAATGCAAGAGGGGAGACCAATATCATTCTATTCAAGGTCCTATACTGAGTGTCAGACTAGGTGGGCTCCTATAGAAAAAGAGCTCTTTGCAATCTGTGTGGCAGTTGAAAAATATCATCAGTTTGTGTATGGACGCAAAATATTAATTGAAACTGACCACAAGCCTTTGGTAGCAATCATGACAAAAGATATAAGTAAAATTTCAGCCAGGTTGCAAAGGATGGTTCTCAAACTTTTAAAATATAATTTTGAGATTAAGTATATACCAGGGTCGCAGATGTATATAGCTGACTATTTGTCTAGAAACTTTTGTGATAACAAGCAGGAAGAGCCTACTTTGCAAGAAATTATACATACTATTAGTACAGAAATAGTGTATGGATTAGAGAAAGAATTGCCTATTTCTCAAGAAAGATTACAAAACTTAAAAAATGAAACATTGAGAGATACAAACTTGCAAAGTGTGCTCAACTGGTATAACAATGGTTGGCCTAGTAATGACAGAAATTTTTATAACAAAGAGTTAAAGATTTTTTATAAATTGAGAAATAACATACATGTTTATAACAATATTATATACTATAAGGATAGGTTAGTTATTCCAAAGCATTTAAGGCAAGATATGATCAAGCGAATTCATGAAGGTCATGCTGGTGTTGTAAAGAGCAAACAACGTGCTAGAAAGGTATTGTTTTGGCCAGGTATGACAGTGGACATAGAAAACTTTGTGTTGGGCTGCAAAGCTTGTGAAAAGTTTGGACCATCCAATGCAAAAGAGCCTTTAATGTCTCATGAGGTGCCAGATATTCCATTTCACAAGGTTGGTGTAGATATTTGTACCTTTTCAGGGAAGGATTTTTTGGTATTAATTGATTATTACTCAAAGTGGGTAGAGGTCAAATATTTAAAAGAGAAAACTGCAAGCAATGTTGTTAAACAGTTTAAAGTAATTATGTCAGTTCATGGTATTCCAAAGTTCTGTGTAAGTGATAATATGCCATTTTCTAGTTTTGAGTTTAAAAAGTTTGCCAAAGAGTATGATATCGAATTGATTCACTCTAGTCCTAGATATCCACAGTCAAACGGTTTGTCTGAAAAAGCTGTTGGAATTATAAAGTCTTTGTTAAAAAAATGTAAAGAAGATGGTACAGAGTTTGCGATGAGCTTGTTAGCATACAGAACTACACCTGTAGCAGGGTTAGAGTACAGTCCTTCTGAGTTACTCATGTCAAGACTCCTTAGAACTACATTACCATGTGTATATGATAAATTAAAGCCAAAATTACCTATTAATGTCACAGAAAAAATGAAAATAATTAAAGAAAAGTATTCACAGAATTATAATAGGACAGCTAAAACTAAAAAATCATTTCAAAAGGGGGAGAATGTTGTAATACAGAATGTGCCTAATAAAACATGGTTGCCGGGGAAAGTTTTAGAGAAAGTTAAACCGAGATCTTACAAAATTATGAATGAGGAAGGCAATGTAGTTCGAAGGAATGAAAAGCATATAAATCCTAGCAAGAATAAATTAGTTATTAAGAGGGAAGTACTGGATAGTGATGATCCTGTTAGGGATAATAGACTGGGAAATAATAATGTTGTTCCTAACATTTCTAGGAAACAAAATGTTACTACTGAGGTTCCTTTTACTACTAGGTCAGGTAGAGTAGTTAAGACACCGCAATATTTAAAAGATTATTGTGTGTATTAAGATGGCTATTCTTAGTCTGTAACCTTTTGTTATGTTTAAAAGTAATTTTATTAAGTTTAAGATAAGTGCCAACTTAACAGAGACTTGTGTGTTACTGTTTATCCTACTTGTCATACAAGGGGGGATGTTCGATATGAATGTAATACATGTAGGTGTGAGCTGTGGCAACACCAGGGAGAATGAGTTAGCACACATAATAATAAAACAAGATGTCGTCATATAAACGTTAGATCTTTTATTTCATACTACAAATATAACAAAGCCTTGTTAAGAACGCGCCAAAGAAATATACATACCACAAGATTTACTACAAATATTATATTATATTTATAAAATATATGACTCATGTAATAGTTAAAATGTTTTTTTTTTTGCCTATCTTTTTCTTTCAATATTCCCATTCACTATTAATATATCTTCGGAAATACATTCTTGATTACATAAAATGACCTATAAGGACTCTTCATGTTGTTAATTAATTTTAACTTTATTGCACATAATTAAGAGTCAATATAGGCCTTCTGTTGTAGTCCCATAATATATTCTATGTTATGTATTACCTCGAAATACTTTGAATGTTTCTAAACAAATTTGTAAATAAGCCTTATCGTTTAAAACATGGCGATTCTGCGGTCACCCAGTTTCCTATTGCGTCAACATTGTACAAGCGTTCAGACGGACTAGCTTGAGCGTTCATTGCCTATATTAAACCTACAGAAATAGATTTAATTAAAATGAAAAAAAAAAGATCAAACAAACAGACGCATCACCCGACAGAAAGTGACTATACAAGAGTTTTGCCACCCTTTCAGTGAACCCTTATCCAAAGTTTAGAAGAGAAATGAGATACAAAGGGAACATGGGGGTTCCCACACAGGAGGGAGTAGATGGCCCGAGGTACGTCGGGGTACCAGGGATTTCTTTTCTAGGGTACACCTGTTTCCCCGGCTACTGGTACCCGAGTTTTAGGTCACTTTCAGTCCGACATACACCGGTGGGTGGTATCCGGGTTAACAAAAAAGGGAGAAGAGGTTAGTCTCCGGTAACGTCACCCATTAAGTGAAAAGTTTACGGTTTTCTATGGCCGTGGTATCACTCCGGTTGAGACGGAGACACTCACCGGACGGTTAGTGTGCTCACTTATTTTGAGGGTAAAATATATATGAAATTTGTACCTATGACTAACCGTTTTTGAGTAAACAGTGTCCATTACAAATTTTTGTTATGAAACGAAACGAATATTAGTGAAAACACAGGTCGGGGCGATTGTTTATTTCAAACAATCAATGAGATTTGAATAGACGTATAACAATAATTATCTTCCTATTTACGGCACTCGGTGGTATCCTCAGAAATGCTAATTTTTTCACCTATCTTTCATAGACCCGGTACCAATCTGGCCAGCGTGGTAATGTAGGCCAAAACCTCCATGCTAACAAGAGCATGTCCAGCAGTGGACCATTAAAGGCTGATGATAATGATGATACTGCCTATTTCGAATAGTGTCTGAATGAAGAACAGGCTTAGTCTCTATTACATAAATAGGACGAAATAATGACCAGGAAAAAGTGAGCGTTTAACAAGTTTCTGCCTATCCTCTCGGGGAAGCGTGAGTGTATGTATACATGTACATTATAAAATAACAATAAGAGTGAATGGACACTGACACATTACACTTTATCTGTTGTGTCGGCATACGCCCACCATATTGTCGTATCGCAGTTGTGGGCAGACGTAGACTAAATAACAAAAGCCTGCTTTAGTTCCTAAAGCACACAACTATACCATATCATAAATATTAAAACATATCATAGTTTTACTCGACCAGGATTATGAATCGCTTTGACGTAGGCATATGATTTAAAATCCTGGTTTAATTGTGATAATTAGTAACTAGTATTATAAAGTCGAATGTTAGTTAGTTACGAACCGGTAAGTTAACTTAGTCTGTGGTTAGTATAGGAAAATAAAAGTGTTGTGTTTTATTCGTTTTTAGGCAGAGCCTGCCTCTTCTGCCTTAAAGAAATTGGCCGAATTGGTATAACCATTCTCGAGTTTTGCTCTTAGCAACACATTTGACGATTCATTTGTTTAGATAGACTAGTTTTCTTCCCGAGGCACCGCCCGCATGTTTTAAAAAAAAAACTTTTACCAATGAAAAGGTTCATTATAAGCGAGAAACCTAAACTAATTTTAACCGACATACACGCGGGCGGAGCTGAATTATTTCCCTTAATTTAAGTTTATTGTTTACCATAATCCAATTTAACAACACCTTCACAATCAAATGCCTGCTTTGTCTGACATTGAGTGACTCAGTTTAATAGGATGTACTTTCAATTTTCAGTAACGGGTGACCTTAAATATATTGTTAGAAGTTTAACTAATAATCGTAGAGCACAAATATTATGTAACGGATTTGGCTTTAAGAGACCTATGTTAATGCCTATTTGTCTAGCGGATAGTGAAGCTCTCTGCTCAGCCAGAGGTCATCAGGGTTCCAACCCAGGACAAAAATTTTATGACGAGCACGTTCATTTGTTATATTATCTTTAATACGTGCATATTGACGACGACGTGACGACTGGATGGCGTAGTGGTTTGTGCAACGGACTGCTATTCCAAAGGTCGCGGGTTCGATTCCCGCTCAAGTCAAACATTTGTGTGCATGAACATTTGATGTTTGATTTGGTCTGGGTGTTTCTATGTATAATATGTATGTATTTACAAAAAAAAAGTATATATGTATTTATATCAGTTGTCTAGTACCCATAGTACAAGCTCTGCTTAGTTTGGGACTAGATGGCGTTGTGTGTATGTGGTAGAATATATTATAATATATTATTATTATATTTAAATATATATGAATATGTTTATTTAGAAAATATGTGCCGGCACCAGGGTCATCTATAAGCCGTAGATGGCCCGAGGTACGTTGGAGTACCAGGGCTTTCCTTTCTAGGGTAGGCCTGGTTCCCTGGCTACTGGCACCTGGAGACGGAGTGCGGTTTTTGGTCGGTTCGAATCCGACATAGTCGTGGTATCCGAGGGGACTAATAAATTCTTGGTTCCGTACTAAAACCAACCTATCATGTGTTAGCCCCATCAATATTAAAAGTGTCTGACCAACACTTAAAATCGACCTTGTCAAGTTGAAAATGAGAACCAGCTAAATCATATTCGTGATTGCAATTATCCAAGATATATGCGAACACGAGAGGTCTAGATATTGTGATCAGAATAAAAATTGTAACACGCTAAATAAAAAAAAAACATTGGCACTCTGGCGTGCCCATAGAGGTGTAAAAATTTTTTTTTTTTTTTTTTATAACAGGCAAACCTTTGTTTTTTTTTTCCATTCGAAGAATGGCGACTAAATATATATCTATGTTGTACGTTTATACACAATATATGTTTATAATATAAATAGTTATGTTATCAACGTATTTCAACCCAAACTCAATTATTGTGTAAACGGGGGCAATATATGTAAATACTTATATACAGAGGTGTCGGTAACGGTAACAGAGTCGCAATCAAAAGTGCCTAACTCGCCTAAAGAAGTTTTCACTTCAAAAACAAATACCCGACTGCGTGAAAATCACGCAACGAATGAATGAAATGAATATCACAAACGTAACGACAATTCCCGAGCCAAAATCCATCAAGCCCTTTATACTACAGTGCGTGCCACACTTTTGAAAACCATATACCTCCTTCTGGTGAGTTCTTGTTGCGGGTTGACAGGCTTCACAGTATTCTGGGCGGTGGCACCGAGGCACAAAAATCAATCGATATTTCGACACCAAATCGGGCTGTTAAACAATGAATTATAATCTTAATCCGTTGTCATTTCCAATTTGTAAGGCATCTTGGGGATATACTGTATCAATAGCTATTTTTTGACATTTCTTTTTTATATAGTACAGATAGCAAGCGACCAGGGCCTCAATTCGTCGTCGTCGATGTCTTTGAAATAGTTTAGTAAATGGTACATTTTAAATTTGTAAGGAAATTTTTAATTTTCCATATATGGCAATGTTGTTGATATCACCATTGATGATCCATTGTCACTACATCGACTGACTATTGACACAGTGAATTTATGTTAGTACAATACCAATATTTTCACCGGTGACAATGGCATCTCAATAGCGTGTCAATGGAATAACAGTGGCTTGTACGTTAACATAAAATAGCATAATTGAGGTCCAGATAGGTCCCTTATGATAAATAACTATCGCAGGTCATGGAAACTCGCAGTTCTAGAGATAAAACGTTACCGCCCTTTGAGTACCTGCCAGAATTAGGATGGAAGGGTGACTTGCCGCACCGCACTTGATAAGCAATGAAAGAATTGGTTAAGACTGGTTTTCTGTGAGGCCATGATATCACTCTAGTAGACTTAGTCTCGTGTGCCGTAAGTCCGATGGAAACTTAATGGCGGCTCTGAAGTTAGCTGCGCACACAGGTGAGTACAGTCAAGTCGACTCCACTGTACGTAGACAGGAATGGGCGCGCATGTGCAGTGTACGGATGTAACTCACACACACTAAAAGGCATGCGTGGCGTGTGTCGCTCTGCCCCCGCGCTCCTTTAAAACGCAAGATGTTCCGAGCCGCCATTAAGTTTGCAACGGACTGTACGTACTTGTATAATATAACTACACTATATACTATTCTATCCTTTTCTAGATATTTCTTTTACTTCAAATGACACATAGAGTTTAGTCCAAATTTATAACTATTTCGCTCTTTATTAAATGTATAATTAATTAACAAATTAATTAGCAATTAGCAAGAGAGCATCTATTATACCTTGAGCACGTCACAAACATTTGCAGGAAAATAATAAATTAAATGATATTTATGTTTGGGTTAATTACCGGTTGCTCTAGTTAATCGCGATTACGTAACAATTCTTACGAAGTTATATTAAAAATGAAGACCGAGACTACTTACTAAAAATATCAAAAAAAAATAAAAATATATATATATATACAACCGACTTCAATGCTCCTTCATCATTAAACTGTTTTCGTTTTTTTAAATTAAAATGACACTTCATAGTAAAAACAACCAAATCGTATCGTAATCGTGTACAATATAAGTAACGGAGTACTGTTCTTTTTTGGAGTGGATTTAAAAATTTGCCAAACCCAATGCCGAGGTTTAGCGTGGTATAGTAGGCCAAAACTTCCTTTCTAAGGAGAGGCCTATGTCCAGCAGTGGACTATTAAAGGCTGTTGATGATAATGATATAACGCTGGCTAGACGGTTTGGCATTGGGTTTATTTTAAGTTTTTCTTCTCTTACAGATAAATTACACAGAACAAATTATGCTGATCACACAATTATTTGTCCTGGATGAGATTAGAACCCACGACCTCTGGCTTAGCACTCGGGTCACTAACTACAAGGCCGTCAAAGTGATTTGGTATTCGTATGTTAATATCAGGTAATACGATTGTCATATAATGGAGTCGATTATGTATTATGATTTTCATTTTTTTTTAATGTTCACCAACAATTGTTATAGATATAATACATTCAAGTATTTGTGTATACAAAGGTGAGAATTAACAACTTCACGATTGATGATACAGCAAAATTACGAATTTGATCATAAATTGTCAATAAACTTTATTGTGAATGATTTCTATGATGACACGATGTTCTAAATTTAAAAAAAAATGGCTTTAGGCTACACGAGTACCTGCTTAAATAAGTTTTGTAAGTCACAACAGGTAGACTGTACAACAATAGATGTGACTGACTGTACTAGATTGTACTAGATATACTACTAACCAAAAATATGTAATTAAACACAAATAGTATTTATAAATAAAACAAAAAAGTTTATATACCTTAAACCGGATACGGCACAACATCTATGCCTAAACATTTTTTTTTTCACCACGGCACATGCACAAACAGCATTCGCACTCAGCAACCACTCAATTGAAAAACAAAATTGTCACTATTCAAATGAATCGCGTGCAGACAAATATCTTTAGAACGATTAACATTGATATGGAAAGGTTATTGTATCTGTCAGGAAGGACTTCGCGTATACTATTAAGAGTAACTTTAAAACCATATTTCTTGATTAAACTACCTTTTATACGCGGCCAATTTCCTTAATAAATAATAAATAAAAGTAGGTCATGGGTAAATCTATACAAATAAATAAAATTGAAGTGTCTGTTTGTAATGTCAAAATTATAGGTCTTTTATCATACTCACACGGTTAATAGCACGATACCTATGCCTAAAAACCAGTTTAATTTTTTTTTCTGTCTGTCTGTTTGTTCCGGGTAATCTTCCAAACGGCTGAACCGATTTCGATAATACTTTACTACCAGGTAGCTGTCTACCTAAGCAATAACTTAAGCTATTTTTCCTCTGAGAAAAACCCTTTAAAATTTTGCCCGGTCCGGGCATCACACCCACTAAGGCAGCGCTTTTCAAATTCCACGTGAATGAAGTGGGTACCAGCTAGTTCCTTTAAACTTTCGCGTCAATAATATTGATGGGATCATGCACACTGTCACAAATTTAAATAACAGTAAGGGTATATTTATTAATTTCTTAAAACAAATTTGTTTTATTTCATATATCGCATCGGTTGAAAATACAAGTCACTGACTAAACTAATACAAATTAAAAATATGATGACTAATATTCGTATCCGTTATTGTCACTAGTTTAAATAATAGTGACATTAAGGAGTACCGCATGAGAGGAAAGTTTGAAATACAGGATACTTTTAACAGACTAATAAAAGTAGGAGATCCTCAGTTCATTGAAATTTAATTTTTGTGGTATGTGCCCGAAAAAAACTCTTGTTTTGTTTATGTTTGTTAAAAGAACTCTTCAAATATTGTAGTCACCTGCAGTAATTTTAGGTTTTTCATAGTAACAGTGAAACACAGATAGTTACCAGAACTACTTAATAATAAAAGTGAAAATATATGATGTGACGTCCAAGGAACAATTGTTTCGTTGTTTTTTTACCGAGTGAGTGAGGTTACCGCAACTGTCTTTAAATTCTTCCCCTGATTCTGGGAAACGCACTTATGACCCTTGAGTTGCAGGTGTACATGGGCGGTGGTAGTCACTTAACATGAGGTGACCCGTATGCTCTCCCCCCCCCCATATACCACAATCTACTGTATCTGAGTAACGATAGGTTTTTATAAGCCAGCATCAGGTGACCCGTCTACTTGCTTGCCCTCTTATACCATTAAAAACATTTATAATCACGGTTCGAATTTAAATTTATAAACATATTTTTTCTATCGACTTTATTATACACAATATAATCATGTATATTTTATGTTAGTGTTTATTGACAAACTAAGCAACTTGCGATACCGGTCTTAGCATTTGCATATTTCGGTAAGGTCGCGGTCGTACTACCGCAATCGGTCACAAATACTTGCCTCACCATGTATTAGAATATTTTAAATTGTATGTTTTATCATGCTTAAGGCCGGGTGTCCCGAGTGCAATTGGTATTTACGGCGCAACTTCGGATATAAAGCGTCTTCCCCCGATCAAACATCGCTTTAATAAAGGAATAAAAAATTAGTTGATATAATAAACAAAATCTATTGGGTATGATACCTCCAGTTATCTATTAAGTTTATTCTAAAAAATGAATCATAATATCAAATGAGAATAAAATCGAAAAAAGGAGATAAAATTAAAGAGGTAACTTTGTGAATTTCTTCTATTGAGTCAACTTTATTAAATCGTGTTTTCATTGGATACATTCCCTAGAATATATCCTCAACAATATCAATAAATTTTCCTAGATTTTAATTTCACTGCTTAATCCGTCAAAAAATAATTCTAATAACGTGTTTTGCAGTACCTCCCGGCCTTAAATAAAGTAACTTAACTTACTATCCGATGACCGGCCAAATAAATAAAGGTCCGAATATCTTATTGTTCCCGGATTATTCTTTTACGGATATTTACTTAAGTAAATACTTTAGGTAACTGAAACTCACTCAAATTCATCCTGTTTCATATTACGCGCGCGTGCTCATTGATCAAATCAATCCGTTTCCTTTCTGTTACACAATTCCGATTGAAGACAACCAAGAGGAAAGCTGTCATCATCATCAATAGCCTTTAATAGTCCACTACTGGACATATCCCTCTTCTTAGAAAGGAGGTTTTGGTCTACTATACCAGACGGGTTGGTACTCGTATAGCGTTTGTTTCAAGTTTTCTTTTTCTTTGCAGTGATATTTTTCTGCGCAGTCTACTCCCTTAGTCGGCTCTTACGACGACATGAATAGGGGAGACACTACGCATTCCTTATCCGTCACCATACGGACAATATATGTAATGTGTAAATAAAAATATGGACCCTTGCTATGCTTCCAACGTTCCATGCTATTTCCCAGCGCTTTAATAGTTCAACTTCCTATTTAAATCTTGCTTGAAGTTGATTGATAGTATCATTTTGAGTTACCATGGACGGGCAATGGGATACTCGGCCATTAGCGACCTACTTTTAAACCTATTTTTCAATCAATTTCTCGTTGTTATTCGTTAGTTGTATATTTTATGTATTTGTCAGTAGTTAGATTTTTTTATCAAGGTACAAACGTATCAAGGTTGCGTTGAGGATATTAAAGGATCTGCGTGACTTAAAAGGATTTATTTTTATCTTAATTATCTCACATTGTAACCCGTTCAAGGTTATAATTAATGAAATAAAAACATTTTATGTGAAATTCCATTATGACGTCATTACTCATCACTTCGTCAGAAATCGTGACTGGGCTTATGATCTAGTGGTTAATGAACCTGACTGCTAAATCAAAGATCGTGAGTTCAATTCTACCTAGTTAGTCTAGTTCAAGACAAATAATTGGATTATGAGTACGATTGTTCTACATCTGTTGTAGTTGTTACGCACGGTTGGTGTTGTACCCTGCTCATTCCACAGGAACACAATATCCGGATAAAAAGCCTATGTGCTATCCCAGACTATAATCGATCTCCTGTGCCAAATTTCATCCAGAGTCTTTCAGTCGTTTTTGCGTAAAAGAGTAACAAACTTCCATAAATACTTTTGCCATTCTATTATTGGTAAGTCTGTGTTTCTAACTTATGAAATGACGAACTTTATTTTACCCTTTAGTTGTGAGATTTCCAAAAATCCTTTCTTAATGGCTGCTTACAACATAGAAAGCATCAGCTGCCAAAATTTCAAGTTTCTAGCCCCAGCGGTTTAGACACTAGGTAATTTGTATGGATTCAATATGTGTATTAATAAAATATCAAAGATCGTCTGACTGTCGAATTTCGACCGATTTGAATGTATTGTTTTATTTCATTCATCAATGTTACTTAAACTGTCATTGTTTAGACTTTTGTACAATGACCGATCAAAATATATACTGGACCTCAATAGTTTTGTTATAATTTTTTAACTTTTAGCACGTTTTGTTTAAAAACTATACCTTTCTGCAACTGACTGCCTCGGAGGTGCAGTGGCAGCCTATGCGACTGTTGTGCTAAGGTCTCGGTTTCGATGCCCGGCTCGAACCAAATGTTTGTATGATCTAAAAATATTTGTTTCGGAGTTTGGGTGTTTTCTATGTATAATATGCATGTATTTATATTATAAGGTACATATATCTATGTATTCTATCAGTCAATCTAGTTTTCATAGTACAAGCTATGCTTAGTTTGAAATTAGAAGGCGTTGTGTGGCAGATGTTGGAAAATATTATAAATATTTTATTATAATTCTTCTACATATGAACAGTGAACAGTGAAATATGACATCAACCGAGCGCCATATTAGTTAAAAAAAATCATTACATATTAAGTAATATGAACAAAGATAAAAATAATCATAGAAAATAAAATGGATCAAATTTATAACGAAACGAAATAACATAATAAACTTGATAATGTTTAATCATCAGATCTTTGCGTGAGAGTATGGCGGGAAACTGGTATCAATTAAATGTACCTACTTATAACTAATTCTGCTTTACTACTTGTGTGTGTGTGTGTGTGTTGTTGTGTACAGAGTTTACGTTCCTTTAAATTATCACTGAAATTGTTCTGATACAGCATCCCGCTTCTATCTTCCTAAATAATTCATTTATTTTATATTTTTTGACAGGTATGTTGCTCTAGTGGTTAGTGACCCTGACTGCTAAACCAGAGGTTAGATTCACATCCAGGACATATAAATGTGTGATGAACACGACTATTTGGTCTGTGTCTGGTTGTAATTTATCTATAATATTTATGTATGTATTTAGAAATATGAAGGCATGTCTATCAGCAGTCTGGTTACCACAGTGCAGGCTCTGCCTAGAGGTTTTGATAGATTCGACAATTAGAGTTTATTTACCGATATACATCAAAAAACTTAAAAAAAAATCACAAATAGTTTAAAAAACATATTTTAAACAAACAAATAGTACAACAAACTTTTGAGTAAGTTTATAATTAAATTATATTTACATGGTCTACTGAAAAAAAAGACATTTTTTATACGAATCACTATACGTAGGATCTATGACATGCTATGTAACATTTGCAACCCTCAGGAGCAGAGCAGTGACTATAAACAAAAGTGAAATTGAAAGTTACGGTTAGTTTGAATATAAAATTGTCTATGCCTCACGAATATGATAAAAATTCAACAACTTTTTTTAAAAATCTCATTAAAATATTAAAAAAAAGAATAATGACGCATTTAATTGTGCAACTGTCACGACTCAAGACTCATATCCAGTGATGATGTAACCATAACGTTTTAATAAAGTTACCGCTCATTACCATTGTACATTACCGTAGTATATATAACAAGCTATTTCACTTGGCTTAGCTCGCATTATTATTTCTTATTTCGTGTTTCTAACTTTCAAAACGGCGCCCTTCCTGACAAACGTTCACCCCTTATTTTACCCCCTTAGAGGTGAAATTTCCAAAATCCTTTCTTAGTGGGTGCTCACAGTAAAAAGGATCTGCTGTCAAAAGTTCAAGTTTGTAACCCCAGCGGTTTCCCAGTTGATTAATCAGTGAGTCAGGGCTAGTTATTAAACATATGTATAGTATACATGTATACTATACTACTGTATAGAATACATTTTGTTTATTAGAGTTCAGAGGGCTCGGAGTTCGAGGCAACAGTCGGTTCGAGATCCTAGCTTGCGTCAGCTATTACTTACACTTCGTAAGCCATTTGTATTAGGCAATAATATAATAATATTTCTGACATTTGACACACAACGCCCTCTAGTTTCAAAATAAGCAGAACCTGTGCTATGAAAGCTAGATTGACTGTTAGAATACCTATATAGTTTTTTTTTTGTAAATACACACGTATTATACATAGAACACACCAAAACTCCAAACAAATATTGGCAGACCTTACAAACACTTGGTCCGACCCGGGAATCGATCTCGAGACCTCAGCACAGAAGTCAGATACGCTACCACTGCACCACCGATACAGTTAATTGCAGAAAGCTACAGGTTTTAAACGAAACGTGCTATAAATTAAAAAAATATAATAAAACGTCTGGTTAAAACTATCCAGTATATATTTTGATCGGTCATTTTACAAAAGTCTAAACAATGACAGTTTAAGTAACATTGATGAATGAAATAAAACAATACATTCAAATCGGTCGAATTTACTAAAACGCCCGGTTGACGGCTTGCCTTGTCGAAATAGAACTAATACGGCCCTTCAGGTTAAGAGTCGTGATTCTATGTATGTATAAATAAAATAATATAAATGTATTTTACAGTACATAAAATAATAAATCAACGTTTTGTGCTTAACATTCGTGACGGGCACGGCAGCAACGTTTACACTAACTGTATTATACACGGCACAGTGACACAGTGATGAATAACATTTACTGGCATTTAAAAACAATGACCAATTAAACTTCCATCGAAATTATCATTAAAAGGAGGAAATGGACTACTAGAATTTGTGGGTGGAAACCCTGATTTTGCAAATGTTGTTACGGTGACCACTTACCCTCAAGTGAGTGCTTTTTCATCACATTAGTGGCATCAAATATTGTATAAGAGATAGGTAACTAATAGGTTAAGTTTTTATAAAGCTTAACGCTCTGTTAAGGTTTGATTTCAATAATACAAAATATATTTATCATTACTTTAAATCAGGTAATATTTTAGTATAAGTGTACTCTATAATTACTTTAAAAGGGACTATAATAGGGCATGTACCTCCACCATAGATACTTACGGAGACAACTATGTTTAGAAAAAGTAATTAAAACTTGTTTATGTTAAAATAGTGCGATAAACTTCTTTGTTTTGATGACACACATTGTCCTTTTATTCTCAAAGGATCGCGTTGGAACAAGGTTTGTATTTAAATAAACTTATCATTTATTTCTAGTTGATGACAAAATATTTCATAGATGTTTTTATAAGTTTTTTTGTGTCATTGACAAAGAATAGGCAAGTTAGAGTTTGCCAACTCAACTTGTTATTCAAGTATTCTTTATTTGAATAAAAATAAAAAACAAACACTATAGTTTCGAAAAACGTAAAACAATATTTATGGTTTTAATTTTAAACTGGCAGAATAGAGCGTAAATAGATAATCAAAAACTGAAAAAAAAAAAAACAAACCTCGAATTAGCTCTTGTCATTTTGGTCCCATTCGCGCCAAATTCAATTTCACTACCGCTAAAACTTTTGACTAAAGGCACGTCGCCTTCCGCCATTTTTAATGTAAAATAAACACTAATTAAATAGTCAAAATAGTTTTTGTTGGAATGTTAACGTCCGAACGGTTTTCGGTTTCGCGCGCGAGCGTTCTACGCGGCGTACGACGATATACTGAAGGTTTCTACGATTATTTTATTGATGTTAATATAACGATGGACGGCATGGCCGCTGGTACAAGATAACATGTGATCGCTGGACGTTGTTGTGTCAGTGATAATTGAATAGGTTTATGCGAGAATGCGAGATGGTATGACCAATGATTGATTGTTTTTGTTCTCGTTGGTGTTTGTTTGTCCAAGTTTCGTTTAACATACAATTTTACCGTAATATTTTTTACATTTTTACTGTGCCCTATTTATACCTTTTAAAATTGCCTTAATGAACTAAAATTTCTTTTAACAATCGATTAATTTTGTAGCTTATGAGGGAATCGTCTGCATTAGACAAGCAATAGTTTTAGACTTGATGGGGGATAATTTCGTTTAAGACAGGTTATCGAACATTACACTTTCGCTTTCCATGATATATAATTATGTATACTTCGGCAATTAACATGATCACATAATAATCTCGACCAGGTTGCACTAGACATCACAGACCAGTGGCTAAACACGACCCGGTGGAATTGTCAGATGATTCAAATTTATTTAAATACTTGTTACGTGGTTGTAATAGTATACAGATTATCAAACTACTTCTTTATCCATGCTAAAAACCTAATTAAGAAAAAAAAAGGGTCTTATTAATTAATATTATGTTTGTAGGACATCTTATCACAAAGCTCATCGGAATACTTCATATACAATGGATTGCAAACAAT
This sequence comes from Arctia plantaginis, assembly GCA_902825455.1. Lineage (NCBI taxonomy): Eukaryota > Metazoa > Arthropoda > Insecta > Lepidoptera > Erebidae > Arctia > Arctia plantaginis. The sequence continues at coordinate 3,249,939 of CADEBD010001048.1, read as the reverse complement.
ACTGCCCAGTTACGTAACTCCCTGCCCGACTTTTATGGCCCAGTTCATTATTACTTAACTCTGACGGGTTAGTCGTGTTCAACTAATACCAATAAGTGTCTCGTACACAGTTGTACATACATAATTATGCTGCTTACTTTCCTGAGACAGGAACTGGTTGGAAAAAAATAGCGTTACAACAATAAATTGTAATGTTACATCTCACGTTAGTTGGAGAAAATGGAACAAGACACACTGTTGACTTGATTTAAACATCTAATATTAAATTCTCAATTCTCAAAAATACTTTTTGTAGTTTAAAACATATTCTGATAAGTCGTAGACTATTGATTTGATACTAAAAATGAACAATAAGTAAATTCCAATGAGAAGAAAACGTTTTGTAATCCTTTATTCAGAGAAAGTTATATACAATAGTCTCTTCGACGATTCATGATAACGAACATGTTTTACTCAAATGAACTCAATAAATCAGTACAAGCTTATAAAAATCACTTAATCTCTGCTAAATTTGTCTCATTTATATGTAGAATGATGTTCAATACTTAACTCTTAGAAATGTAGTTTGTAAATAGTTGACTATATTATATAACCATTTTACCAATACTTTCTTGAAATAAAAACCAATAACACGAATCAACTGAACGTTACAAAAACAACAACTACTACTAATAACAATTTAACAAACTTTTGTAACAACTGAATATAATGTTTAATTACATTATTTAGTTGCACAATACAAGAAATATAGGATCCTTTTATGATGTAGAAATTTTACCTTCAGTACAGCTGCATTCTAACGCATTTATGCAATGAAAGTTGAATAAACAAAACTGTTTTGCACGCCCTCAATTTTATACACCTGATGGTAGCGACATACGCCCTTAATACAATGTCATTTATTTATATGTCATTTTATATATGAAAGGCACAGTAGTTATATATAATTTAGTATAATATAATTGTAAATTTATAGATTTAAAGATTTTAGAATACATGATATAAAATCAATAATTCTTATATTTCTGGCTTATTCATCACATCACATCATCATCAACAGCCTTTAATAGTCCACTGCTGGTCATAGGCTTCTCCTTAGAAAGGAGGTTCTGGCTTATTAATATTAGAAAAATATAACAGAAAATTGCAGGTAATCGAATTGGGTTATAAAACCTACCTACCTTGATTTTAACCTCTTGGGAGAGGCCTATGTCCAGCAGTGGACTGCGATAGGCTGTTGATGATGATGATAAATTGGGTTATATAATATTAAAATACTTTACTCATCGTTTCTTGTATGCTATTTTTTTATTATGTATGATTATTTTCAGTTAATGTAGATGAGAGAAAATTAATGGAAAAACAAAATTGCGATATCTTAAATGAAAAATTCGAAAATTTTGGTAAATATATTAAATAAAAAACAGGATCTTATTATCTTATATGCCGCGTTAAAATGTTATCAGGTTTTATCAGATATTCCTATTTATTCTTTTTCCACATTTTCACTTGCGTTTGATGTCAGTTAAAGGGTCTACAATATTTATAGCCTACAATCTTCCTTAAGATATTGTCCATCAAATGTATTTATTACCAATTTTTCAAATCAATATTAGTTTAAGTGATTAGTACGTTCAACAATTAAGCAAACGGTTAAGCTTCACTATGGTTGAGGCCACTAGCCTTCGTTCGTGTTACAAAAATATTTCAAATACAAAATATTCTTGGGAAAACTCTAGGCAAATAATAATATATACATATGTGAATACATGCAGGTAATTTCTTTTTTTTAATGCACGTTGGCTCACTCTCACAGCAAGCCGTCCAAACACGTCACACAGATAATCTTGAGTTTGTACCAAGCGGTGTCATCCGCCGTATTTTTGGTAAATCCCGCGCAAAATAAGCTCTGTATTACGTGAACAGGAAGTACGTAAAGGGAGGCACAAAGTCCAAGTTTCGCCCACCTACTCGTATTCGGTGAATGGAAGGGGCCTGGTAGATGTCCCATTAAATTTTATTAACATTTCTATTAGTAAATACATATTTTTAAATGTTGATACATTTATAAAAGTTAGACTATACAACAAGGCCCTACCAAATCAGCAGCCAGATATTTGTTCTTAAGCTGCACACGCCCATTAAATCTGAACTTCAGAGAAACCCTTCTACATTGCTCACTAAAGTAGTTTTCCAAGTTGAAAATCTCAATTTTCCACGCTACTACTGAGAATTTCCAAAAAGACTCCAGATAAGTCCAGCAGGTAGCTTCAGCGTCATAATCTAACCAAGAAACATCATATTTGTAACTGGTCTCCTTGTCTAGAGGAGAGTGATCCTGATTGCTATCCGATTCTCAAACAGGACATAATTGTATGATGAGCACGCTCTTTCATTCTGTGTTTAATTTATCTTTAATATGTATGTATTTAGAAGTAAGTATGTTTATCAGTAGTCCGATTACCGTAGTATAGACTCTGCCTTGTTTAGGATCAGCCGGCAGTGTGCGAGATGTGTGAATAAAAAAGGTCTGTCAGTGTACGCAAACACACATTGGAACATACATATAAGTTGTTTTGTGACTTTTATCAAAGTAACGATTCTGAAGAACCCACAACATCGAGAGATAAACAAAACAAATACAAACAACAAAAAACCGAACGTTATTATTGTTTATATATTATTTATATGTTTGTTTTGTTCATTTTACGATGTTGTGAGTTCTTCCGAATTAAGATAATAATGACACAATATAAACATTTTGCTTTTTACTGACTTAAAAACTATCAATCTAGCCTACTGCGTGTTATTTTAAGCAGATCGTTTTTTTTAAGACATAATGAGCAAACGAGCAGGGTCACCTCATGGTAAGTGACTACCTACATCGTTATCAACAGCCTTTACCAGTCCACTGCTGGGCATAGGCCTCCCCTTAGAAAAGAGGTTTTGGCCTACTATACCACGCTCGCCAGACGTATAGGGTTTTTTAGGGTTACCTGCAATTGAAGAGTCACAAGTGCAATGCCTTTTGAGGTACGTTGTTCTTGAAGGCTTCAAGGTCATATCGGTCCGGAAATACGACAAGTTAGGTATCATCTATGTAGTATACCCTTATTATTATTAAGATGCCGAATACAGGTTTAGCCGCTTCGAAGTTTTTACACAGCACTTATGTAGGTGTAGGTGATAATAAGAATATACATGCAATGACTCACATGTTAAAGCAAGTCAAAGTCGTCAGTCCAGCTGTTTACTCTTTGTGTCGATGATAATAAATATGACATTTACATAATAAAATATTCAATAACATTTGATGAAAACAGGTCCTCTATAACACAATATTACGAAAATAAACAATATTGATTGTAGGAAGCTTATCATAAATCGATAAAAATGGTAGAAATAGTGACGTCAATATTTTAGGTGTGCCACAGGGTAGCATTTTTGGACCCCTCTTGTTTTTATATCATGTTTATGAACTTCTAGTATTATAGACTACTTGAAAGTAATGACTGAACATGATGCAACCATTGATAGTGATCTTAATAGTTATTTAAATGATGAAAGTGTAGCAGATAAGTATCTAAACTTTTTATAATAATAAAACTAGCTGACCCGGCAAACGTTGTTTTGCCATATACCTACATTATTTCTAGGAAATATTTTTTTTTCAGTTTAATAAAAAGTTGAATCATAATAAAAAATCATAATGAAATAAAAATAAAAAAACTGTCAAAAAATATTGAGGGGTAGGTCGCCTTTATCACTTAGGGGTATGAAAAATAGATGTTGACCGATTCTACGACCTACCCGATATGCACAAAAAAATCATAAATATCGGTCCAGACTTTTCGAGGGAGTTTGGTAACAAACACTGCGACACGAGAATTTTATATATTAGATGTTAATTTATAATAAATAAAACAAAGTTCCCATAGAAATAACTATGTGTAATAGAACGCGAAAGTTTAAAAGTCTTATTTTTTTATTATTTATTTATGACACACAATACAATGGTTATGTATGAATAGTATTGTTCGTTTCAGTTTTGGTATTTGATGTATATTGATACTGCTATATAGATACATACAATACATACAGCACTCTACTAAGAATATTATTTCTACATCAGTTGGTATACATATAGTAATATTGTTACTGAGATACTAAAAGGTCCGTGCCTTGGCCGAAATCCTAAATAAAGCTCTCGGTGTCCTTTGTATAGACATTGTGCCGTCTGCCGTAACGATGTTACATCATCGCCCTACGCAGATCATCAACAGCCTTTTATATTCCAATGTTGGATATACGCCTATTCTTAGAAAGGATGTTTTGGATGACTATACCATGCTGGCCAGGCGGGGTTGGTATAGGGTTTGTGTGTCGGATGGTGTCCTGCGTAGTTTGCCTCCTTAGTCGGCTCTTACAACACCCACGGAATGAATGATAGTGACACTCCGTATTCTTAATCCGTAACCACAGGGATACAATAGTGTATAGTATAAAAAACATCCCGTCGCCCCGTCCCGTCGGTTTCGCTCACCCCAATTCATTCTATTCCTTTGTCACGTCTGAAATCCATTACTCATTCAATAAGGGTTCTAGTCATGCAGGCGATAGGCCACAGACACCAGGTAAACTCTTGGCAACGTTACACACTGCATTGACGCCAAATAAAATTTGAAAAGAGTAAGAAGATGACATCATGGGGTCATAAGCTATTCTGTGGAAAAATATTTTTAAATACGTTTACATTTTTTTTAAATATATCGTAAAATATTAACAGAGGAAAAACTAATATGTATTCCTTTTACTTATAAATATGTATTTATTTGTTGTTGTATCTAAAAGTTAATGTTTATTTTCAAATGAAAACTTTTTGCTGTGCTGGCGGCAAATTTATTTCATTCTTTTCGGATCCCAACTATATCATCGTATGTAAACTACAACCCAGTCACTTTATCTATATTATTATGCTAAAAAAATTCACTTCGGTTTCTTAATACTTTTTTGTCAACAGTCGCAAGAAGTAAATATATTAAATCACACCACAGACTATTTTCTCCTAAAGCAGTTAAAAGATTTTACAAAAAATAACTAAAAACAGCTACAAGCTTAAGAAACGGCTTACGACAATATAAAAACCTTCCCACAATTGAAACTTTACAAAAAATATTAGAAATTTAAATTTAAAATTCTACGGCCAATCGCCGAATGCCAAAATTGGCGTTGCTCACTTTCAACGAACGTGATTGGATAACAAACGAACTCTATGACCCGTAATTGGTCAGACGGTAATTTCGAACGACAACAGTTTGCTTTCTCTAATTGTCTATGACTTTCGCTGGTTTCGCACATTTTTTTTTTGTTTACTAAATTGTTGACGAAGTTGTCATGTACGTGGCCTATATTAGGGGTGAGACAGAGTCAGAGATCATGCAAATGCCTACAATAAAAAGCATGTCATTATTACCATAGTTATATCACGTTTATTGTCTATGCTAATCACCACGTATACAAGTATTAAGAGGCATGCTTGGGCACACAGAGACCACAAGTTGGCAGTCCAAATTACCATTAACCAATGGCCATTGAGTCAAAAATTCTTTTGACCAACTTGTTCAGTAATAAGTGTTTTGGCTAGTATAAGAGACTTGACATTAACATTACATTATTGAGGAAATAGCAGTGTATTAGGATGATTTTTATTTTTAACAAATCTGGTAGAATTTAGAAATAAGTATTTAAACTAATCTTACAATTCATTAATTTTAACCTGCTTCTGATTACCATTCACTTCACCCTCTTAAAAGATGATTTCTGGGATAAAAACTATCCCATGTCCTTTCCCGGGACTCAAACTATCTTTATACCAAATTACATCTAAATGAATTTAGCGGTTTAAGCGTAAAGAGGTAACAGACAGACAGACACAGTTTCGCATTGATAATATTAGTATGGATTTCCATCACCAAGACGCTCATCAGATGATAATAATGTAATCATCATCATCAGCCTTTAATAGTCCACTGCTTGACATAGGCCTCTCATAAGAAAGGAGGTTTTGGCCTACTATACCACGCTGACCAGACGGGTTAGTATAGGGTTTGTTTCAAGATTTCCTTCTCTTTGCAGTGATGTTGTCCTGCTTAGCTAGTTCCCTTAATCGGCTCTTACGGCACCCGATCAATAGGGGGTGACACTCCGTATTCCGATGAAAATGTCAGTGTGGGGAAAATTAAACCACTCAGTTTAAGTGACGACCCACGCCAATGGACACATGCAACTCAGAGAGATACAAGTGCGTGGACATCCTTTAAGTCATCCCCTTGCCGTGCGTTGAATTATAAACAAATTACAAGTATAAAACGGACAGGCAATCAATACAACGCAAGACTATAACTTTGATTATGTATATACCAATAAACACACGCTATGACCCCGTACACGATCATATTACCAAGATTTCAATGACCTACTAAGTATAATGCATCTTCAAGCATTAAACTGTGCTGTATTGTTTAGTAATGTTTATTACTTTGATGCTAAAAGTAGGTTTTGTATACGACAAAATGAAGTTTCTGCTCACTTAAATATCTTACTGAATACTGTAATGCAATGACGTAACCAGAGGGGTTCCATCGGTGCATAGGTACAAGATGCAGCCCCAGGAGGGGCGCAGAATCGTAGAATGGTTTATACGGCGCCCTTACATAGTGGCGGGCTTACAGCGTCCGCATAAAGTACAAGTTACGATACGGCTATAAAGGTGTACTCACCTTTTTTTTATTAACAAACTGATAAAAAACAATAAATAACTATTCAACAAAAAAAATTGAGCAGTCGCGGGACGTCTGGCGGGTGTGAAACATCGAAATTCTTTTGTAGAAATAATGAGTTTAAATCACTTTGATAATTAATCAGCGTGAGAGAGTCGCAGTCATTGGTGCATGGCGACGCGTCACCGTCATTACATATAACACAGTGTGGCGACGCATGCCGTGTCGACGCTTCTCCACGCCAACAGCCAGTCTGACGCTCCGCAAAGAACGCTGATTAAATTTATGTCTAGATTAAGTTAAGTGAAAAATTAGTAAAGATATCGGCGACCAATAAATTACACACCAGGTTGTTATTTAGTTATCCAAGTTTACAAAGAGAAAAATGTCTTTACGAGGTGTTCATGACACACAGTTTGAATATGGAATACCGTAAATAAACGACGTCACCATACACAGCTTTGTTAATAAGTCCAAGTAGAGTTTAATAAAATGTGGTATGGTGGTCGTTGTTATACAGACTTCGAAGGGCTAGGGTCCGGGGGCAGGATTGCTATTTTATGAAATTTGCTATTTGCAAATTGCTATTTATATGATAGACAACCTTGTCATGAGCGTACTAGGGTAAAAGAAGTAAGAGACAACAGCAAGAGAGAAGGACCAAATGGGGGTCCGGATGACACACAGAGCGTTAACACACGTATGATTTTGAGTAGCAGGTGTCCATTGGCGGCGGTAGTCACTTGCCATAAAGTGAATCGTCTTCTCGTTTGGGGCCTATACTAATTTTTTTTCTCTACAAAAAAAAAGTAGGTATCGCTATATTTATTACTAGCTGGTACCCGCGACTTTGTTCGCGTGGAATTTGAGAAGCGCTACCTTAGTGGTGTAGAACGGTAAGCGACTGGAGTCCATGAGGCCGCGGGTTCGATGCTCGGGCCGGGCAAAATTTTAAAGGGTTTTTCTGAGAGGAAAAATAACCTAAGTTACTCCTTATATAGACAGTTATCCGCTAGTGAAATATTATCAAAATCAGTCAAGCCTTTCCGAAGATTCCCCGGAACAAACAGACAGACAGTCAAAAATATATTTAAACTGGCATTGAGGCATAGGTATCGTGCAAAAACCTTGTGCGCATGAAAAAACCTATTATTTTGACATTACAAACAGAGACTTCAATTTAATTTATTTGTATAGATTAATTTGAACAATCCTTATGTTCCTTAGAATTGCGAGTGTCTGGCTAAAAACAAGAAATTAAATATTCGCACTCGCGATTATTTCTTAATTCGTGTTTGTAACTTTTAAAATGACAAATTTCCGAACAACCGTTCACCTCTTACTTTACCCCTTCAGGAATGAAATTTCTTAGTTTTGATTTAAAAAAAGCACCAACTGCCAAAATTTAAAGTTTATAGCCCCAGGGGTTGGGTTCTCCATTGAATCAGTCCGTCAGTCAAGGCAAGTATTTTTTATATAGAATCTATACTATAGATAAAGGTTCTACGTTTCTTTCGAGAACAGAACCCTGGAACGACTCGACTCGACTGCCTCGGTGGTGCAGTGGTAGTGTATGCAACTGCTGTGCTGAGGTCTCCGGTTCGAATCCCGGTTCGGACCAAATATTTGTATGATCTCCAAATATTATGTATGTATTTACAAAAAAAAGTTTATAAGTATTCTATCAGTTAATGTAGATTTCATAGTACGAGCTCTGCTTAATTTAAAACTAGATGGCGTTCTGTGTCAGATGTCCAAAAAAAAAATTTTTTTTATTAAAAACTATATCTTCTCGTAGTTTCAAGAGGTTTTTGCTACTATAACGTAGGTATATCAAAATGCTTTAATCAAATGTTATTACTTAAAACGTTGCTTTGAGGCAAAAACTTACCGGAGGTGACCGATTTGTACCAATTCTGGGGTACGACGCTATCTCAGTCACACTAATGTTAATAAGTATTGTGGTCTCGCTCGCCCATTCGCGGTAAAGCATACCGTTAGGAGAATTCTAGTTTGTATGGCTTGCGAAGAAGCGCTAACAGCTGTTGTTCATTTATTTATTGGCAATTTAGTGGCGACAGTACCTTGTAAACCAGAACTCTTGATCATCTTCTAGTTTTTTTTAAGTTTATTTGGTTCTTTTAGTTCCACTAATTTCTTTAATGGACGACGGCCAAGACAACTCTCTCAAAAACCTAAGCCTTTCCCCCGCTCCTATGACCAAGCGACTTTGAAGACCTCCCCCGGCCCTCTCCTTAATGTACTTGAGTCCGTTCCTTAACAACTCTCCATTTCGCGTCAGATATCTATAATGACACGTGTCGAAATTTAAACACCTGTAAAATATGACACCTAATCATCCGACTCCCCATCAAGCCTTGTAATTGTTTGTTCATTGAAACTTATCCTTAGTTTTTTTTAATACATTTGATAGTTTAATTATAAGTTATTATAACATTTAGCGATAATAACATAGACATAACACAAAAAGTTGATTTAAACTAGTTTTTACATCAAAATTACAATTAGGTAACTAATAATTTTATAGACGCGTTAACCCGATTTCGACTTTAGAAATTAACATGGTAGAAAGTTATATTATACAGATGTGATTGATGTCGCTAGGAGTTGAATAATCCAGGTTGTTGGCCACTATAAGCAGTAATAAACATGGACAACTAAAAACTGATGGAAAAACATATAACTATACCTGTATAAACATGTAGAGTGATATCATGTAATCCAGGGAGGAGAGGCTGTAAGTTGCAGGTAGTGTGACCCGTGTAGTCATATGCCCATACAATAAAACAACCTTCAAGAAAGGAGCGTACTCCTTCCTAAAAGGCCGGCAACGTGTTAGTGACTCCTGAGTTGCAGACGTTCATGGGCGGCGATGGTCACTTTACATCAGGTGACCCGACTGCTCGTCTGCCCCCTCTAACATAAAAAATATATATATATCTGCAATATGTAACTAAGTAGTAAGTAAATGTACTTCAGTGGACTAATTCCAATAGGTTTAACACCGATGTGTTAAAAGGTTGTTTATTTTTTCCGTCTTCTTTTTTTATAAAGGCAAAAAGCGAAGAAATTAATCCTCAAGCTTTTTCCCAAGAAAACTTTCATAAACATTATAATCTTTGAAGACAGTTGTCGCATTCAAAAAGAAAAAATCAGCTTATATTTGACAGACACCGGACATACAACCTAATTACTTAAAAATCAATACTATTAACTTTTTAAAATTCTTATTTTATTAGTACGGATAATTAGCATTAATATATAAATTAATATTTAAAGGCAAGGACACACTCAGAGAATGGTCACTGATCTAATTTTATTAAGTCTTAAGACTGAATTACATTGAGTCTAAAGTTGGCTGTCACAGACTTTTAGGTAAAAGTTGTGTACCTTGCAAACTACATTTAATATTCATTTTAAAGTTGTAGATTTTGATAATTATTATCTATTTGTACTTTAATGTATTAAATATTTAAAACTTCATGAAAAAAATCGGCAGGGCTCTGAAGCGTAGTATTGGCGTCTAGAATTTCTCTAGTTCAGAACATGTGTACACTAGTTACAATAGAATTATGAATTTATTAAAAAGGCTGTTTATTTATGGTAGACATAGGGGGCCAAACGAGCAGATGGTAAGTAACTTTTTTTAACCTTTGGAAACTTCCCTCGGACTGTCACCCCACCGGGGTTTGGGGCAGGGTGGTGTGTCGGCATCGGATCGACTACAGCCCCACGGTATAATAATGCGCATGTAATAATAGGGATGCTTTTATTTAGACATCCGGACCCTTATTGTAAGTAACTACCGCAGCCCATGGGTCCACCCACCCGCAACTCAAGATTCGAAAGTGCGTAGCTGCCCTTTCGGTGCCTCCCTCCAAAATTAGTGGGAGGGGGAGGGTTTAGGCTTCGGTAACCATACTCACTCGGCAAAAGCAACTGCTTAACATCGGTTTCTGTGAGGCCGTGGTATTACTCCGGTCGAGCCTGGTCCACATGTGCCTTACAATCAGGTAACCCGTATGGTCTCTTGAACCCTGGTCCATAAAACGAGCCACGGGCCTATTGGTCTATCGGTTAGTGACTGCTAAGCCGGAGGTGGTGGGTTAGTTTCCCACCAGGACAAATAATTGTGTGATAAGCATGGTCATTTGTTCTGTGTCTATAATTATCTATAATGTGTATGTATTTAGAAATACATAAGTGTGTTTATCAGCAGTCTGGTTACCATAGCACCGGCTCTGCCTAGTTTAGAGACGACCGTCTGCGAGATGTGTCAAGATATTATTATTATAAAAGAAGTTTAGTTATAATTACGGCTACTGACATCCTTAAGAAGTAAAATACCACCATTGTTTGTTTGTATTTTATCCCTTTTTTGATCATGGACCTATTACTTTCACTGTTTGCTTTCAATCGAATTAGTGCCCCATAAAGTAAGTCGATGTACTCCATAAAAGACGACAGAATCCTAATGGAGCTCATTCAACCCATGTTTAGGCTACCTTAGTGTGCAACTAACCTTATGGGAGCTTAAATGACAATGAAACCTATAAGTGAAAGTATTGGTGATGAATCCACACGCACCTGGCTCTAAAATCTAAAGGGTTCTTGTCTATCTGTGTATATCCTAGCTGTTGGCCGCGGCTTCGCTTAAAAATGACGAACTCCCATACAACTGTTATGATATTTTACCCACTTTGTGATCAAATTTCCAAAAATCTTTTTTTAATGAGTGCTTACAACATAAAAAGCATCAGCTGGCAAAATTTCATGTTTCTAGCCGCAGCGGCTTAGACTCTGCGTTGATCAATCAGTAAATCAGGGCACGTGATTTTATATTTATAGATAAAACAAAGACAGGTTAGTTACATCATTTATAACTTAAAATACGGCTGGACTGATTTTTATGGTGCCACTATGTCATCCGTGCAGTCTAGTGATTCCGTAAATACACCGATTTTTTATTTATAAAGGACAACTCTCGTATTAGGTATATATTTATTACATGAATTATACATAAAATAAACTTAGCCGTTGTGATTACGCACCTCTAGGATATTTTGGCACACCGTGGCAACAAAACAGATTCAAGCATAGAGCGAATTAACGGGGGTAGCTTACTCAGCTCCGCTTCTTTAACCCATGAGTAAAAAAGCAAGGTTCTCCATATAACTTATGTACAGAAACACACAGTTTATGACTAAAGGTTGTGTCAGCCAGCGGACGTGGCACGGTGGTAGCGCAGTCCAATCTTAAAGCCACGCAAAAGGAAAAAGAATGTTTACATTTATTTATAGATTGAAGCTAACTTAGTCAATTATTGCACGATTTCCATTTGCTCTATTCTTAGAAACTTTTTCATAATATTGTCCAATAATGTATAATAATATTAAAATTTTGTGTTGCAAATTAATTTATTTACTTACTTAATTCGTAATTTATTGGCAAGGTCGTTTTGTAATCTTCGCCCTAATAGTCTATAAAACATCGTTTTTTATGCTGGAGGTTTTTTTAAGTTTGATGATGAAAAACAAGCTTGGAAACGGTTTGAATTCAATTGTATCTATAGTATTATTTCTTAAGAAATTTCTAGATATTATTGTCTCAACTTTGTTTCAAGTTTTCCTTCTCTTTGAAGAAAAAACTTGAAACAACCCTATACCTAACCCGTCTGGCCAGCGTGGTGCAGTAGGCCAAAACCTTTCTAAGGAGAGGCCTATGTCCAGCAGTGGACAAATTAACTTTAATCGCCGAATAGATACAACAAAAGTAAGTAAGAAGTCGTTTAAGCAATCTTGGTTCAAAAAAAAAGAACTGCACGGATGGCGTAGTGGTTTAAGCGGTCACCTCGCCGCTTCCTACTGCGCTGAGTGTTCGATCAACACATGGGACATCACTTTGAGTGATACACAAAGTGTTGTTCTGAATCTGGGTGTTCTTTGTGTCCGTTGCATGTATGTTTGTAAAGTACCCGCGACACAGGATATATTCTTAATGCGGGAGTTGTCTGTTTAAAAAAAAAAACTTTACAAATTGCTGTGAACCTTTACAAATTAGGTACTTTCAATTCAAGATGGGAGGTCATCTTTGAGCAGTCGAGACTAACGTCAAGCTTTAATTTGATAACCTACTTGAAACCCTAAGAACTACTTAGCTTAGGGAGGGTTCCAACCCCTCTATTCTTCACGGCATCAAAAAGATGATGAGCATTTTAGCTAAGTAAAATCGTAAATATTATAGTAGGGCTAATTGCTTTTAAAATATAATAATAACGTTAAAGTCGCGGGTACCAACTAGTAAGAAATATTCACATGAGCGAAGAATGGCTATTGGTGTATATTATAGTTAGTGACTACATAATTCTGTACAACATTGTCCTACAAACTAATACTTTAGAAGAATTCTTTGTATAAATTGTTAAGCAAGTTTTACGGATGAAAGAATTTGTAATGTTGAATAGAAGTTTATATCAATATAGAACAAGTGCAGAAAGCATAAACGTTTAATCAATAGGTAATATGTTATTATTAAATACTAGCTGGTGCCCGCGAGTTCGTCCGCGTGGAATTTAAAAAGCGCTGTCGTAGTGGGTTCGATTCCCGGTCTGGGCAAAATTTTATAGGGTTTTTCTGAGAAAAAAATAGCAAGTTACTCCAAGTTACTCCTTATATAGACCTAACTGGAAATAAAATATTATCAAAATCGGTCCTGCCGTTTTGAAGATTACCCGAAACAAACAGACTGACAAAAAATAGTTAAACTCTTTTTTAGCTGTGTGAGCATGAAAAACCCTATTATTTTGACATTACACACAGACACTTCAATTTTATTTATTTGTATAGATGTATAGATTATCAGTCCAGTAAATTGTTATGCGGCAAAGTCCACTAAAAACAACAGTATCTCATGGTACGGAGTCTATGGTAATGTCATGTAATATACCCGCCCATTAAAAATTAACAACTACACTATGGCCGAAAATCGATTAGGTACCAGACCATCTAAAAATAGATGAAGAAAAAACCGTTTTATACATTTGTTCAATGATTCGCTTCGCCTTTTTGTCGTTTAGCTGCTATTGACAAGCTTTAGTCAGTAAAAAAATGATATTTTCTCCTTAGACGCTTAATTTATTATATATTAAACGAAGAGACACAATTAAAGATTTTTTTTAATTTTCATCGGTAAATTGCAGACTAGCGATAATACCACGATCTATAATGAAAATAACTGTTTTCTTTAGAACAGAACTTATTGTTCTTGTAAGTAAAAGTAAGTAGTGCCATAAGCAAAAGGTTAGTAACCTGTCATTATTACGTCCAATGGTTAGTTTTCACCACAAATTATGGTGTGAGTCACGATTACAACGACAATACGGGCCTAAGTACCTTCAGAGCTAAGTAAAAAGTTTATTGGTGTTACAACAGTCACCACAAGAAAAGACATGATTGTCTATTGGAATTCTCTAGAATCGTTAGAACATTTTTAAAAGCGCGGGTATTCAAAAATACATTATGTTTGCCTTGCCAATAATTCAAACGACTAGAGGATTATTTGTAGTTATTTTTATATATTTTTTTAATTTTTATGGAAAATATCTAGACATTTCTACTTCAAACAACTTTTTTCTTTTTAATAAGGTTGCAGGTAGGCATATGACACAATCACAGTGAACTGTGATTTATCATTCGATTTTTACTTGCGTAGGTTAGGGTTGCTAGGTAGGTAGGTAGGTTAGACGTTATTCAACAGTAAATCTAGTATTTTTTTAATTATAATGTAGGGAATGCTAGGTAAATATAGTAAAATAATTACTAGATTTACTGTTAAATAGGCGAAATAGGGTATTTTTGCCTCGTCTGCAAGCAGCTTACTGGCAACCACGCGTGAGTTAGTAGTAACCCTAACCTACGTACGAAAAATCAAATGATAAATCACCGGTCTTTCACAGTTCGCTGTTTTTATCCCATGCCTATTGCAAGGGTTTGGTACGGTAAGTTGTATAAAGTTGTATTTATGAGCAATGTTAGCAAAGTTAGACAATCGCAGTTTGTACATTCAATTCGCCCGCGGCCGTTTGTTAGCCTGCGGGCCCGTCCACGCAGGTGTCATACCTACCTCTAAATTATAAAACATAATTACCCACCGTCGAAATCGTAACGATTTCAAAACCGGTAATTTATACACATACTAAGATATAGTAAGTATAAGGTAAAAAATCGTAAATCATATATAAGTCATTAGGTTAAAAATCGTAAACATCCATAAAACTAGTTGCAACGTTGCTCATGGTACGTTGTGAGCCATTCATTCGACCCTGTAATGAGCAAGAGAAAGCGTTCCTAACCGCTCTAGATTTAAAAAAAACTTACCTGTATCAGTTGTCGTTGTTTTCAAAAAAATAAACGTCTCAAAACACTTGCAACAACAGTAAAAAAACTTTTAAAATCACTAAACAAAAACTTGGGCCTGCAAAAGAAAACTTATTTTATGTAACTGTGAACTTCCTAATGCAACCGGTTTTGGAGCTAAGTTATACAATTTTAATATGCAAAACTCACAGATGAGATTGTTCAACTCTTGTAATTAGTGTGTCAATTGTATTTTTATTTGTTTATAACTGTATGAGTTATTTGTTGGCGATTAAAATCAAGTAACAGAAAATGCGCAACAAGCTAACACGACGGTCCCCCGCTCTCAACTGACTTCAAGCTCGAATAGTGTTACCAGCGCGCGAAGAAGGTTTTACTCTTAAACCAACATAAGATTTCATTACAAAAGTTGAAAAGATACCTTATTGGAATGCCATAAGACTGGTTATAGAGAGTAACTGTACTACTGGCATGTAAATTGTGATTTGGCTTTTAAATATGATCGTGATAGAACGCGTACAAAGAGTATTTTATCGTTTTCAAAACGAATAAAAAATACATAATTGAATGACATTGTATGGAAAAAAGTGATGTTTCACACGTTCTATGAGTGTTTTGAAGTATCGATAAGTAAATGATTCATAATTTTGTTCCTTGAATACTTGTAACTGTTTGCTATATTATAGTTATTTAATAATTATATACCGTAGCTATAAAGGATTCATAATTACATCACTATTATTTGTAGTAGGTAGGTGTGTGTATTGCAGAACCTTAACACAATATTTAATTCAAAACGTGATCATATAAAAGTCGAAGAAATTTAAACATGGCGCTTGACATTTCTTTTTTTTTATAATTATTTAGAAAAGCTCATATTTAGTTATGGAACTATTTATAGACTTTACAGTGTGCTATTTTTTACTTATTATAAATTGTAATATATGTTTAAAATAATATTTTTATTTAGAATGTTGAAGCTTATATCGGTTTAGTTAGTAGATTAGACCTATTAGTTAAAAAATAATTTCAATTGAAAATGGAACATGGTGTTATTAAAATCATGTTGTATAGACTTACGTGAAGTGTAAAACTGGAACTCAGAAGTACGCACATGTGTTTAACAGCTTTCGTCAACAAATTACTGCCATTTAACGCAGAGATGCACAAATCGCAATTGTAAAAGATAGAAGGGATTGTATAGTGCAGTATCTTACTTAAAAATAACAGTTATATGACTTTAATATAATTTAAAAGGCAGAAATTACCACATTTCAACACGCCTAGGAACTCTCTAACTGGGATACCTACCTACCACACAGAAAACGTTGGCAATCAGCAATTTTCAGCAAAGAAACAAAGCTATATATGCAATTTTCTTTCTTTCAAGAAGTGATTCCCAGAGTTTGCTGTCTGGATGGATGTCCACAGTTTTAAGCGGCTAATGGAATCCTAAGTTCGTTTGTTTACTAACCTGTTAATAACAAAATAAAATTTGAAAATATACTGTTTTGGTCAGGTGTTAATTTCTTGATGACCGACTAGTTTGAGTCACAATCCTTTAATATACGTGAACATGTCTCACAAAAGTTTTAGTTTTATAAAAAGTAATATACCCCCTTCTTCTGATAGTCGGTTAACAATATGATAAAAAGTAAGTATGTTTCCTGATCACGCCAATCGAAATCTGGCGTTATCGCATGTGCGTGCAGACATAATTTACATCTCTTGTGGTTGTATATGTAACATGAAAGAAATAGAACGAAATTAAATTATCTAGGTGTAAGGAGCTGGTCTACAGTACCCGTAGTAAAAACACCCGTATCGCGAGTTGATGTTGTTACCTGGCAACATTACAAACAAGTGTCAATGGTGGGTGACCCGCACAGGTAGCTCGGCCGTTCCTGTTATGTTGCATAAATATAACTAAAAGGCTTAGCGGATAGAACGCAACGCGGATAATTGAGTTTGTATGTTAAACAATGATGTTGTGTAAAATTAGAATTTATCTGTGACTGGTATGTTTTATATTACTGTTACCCGGATGCAGCGCATACAATATTTATTTCATGTACAATTATTATAGGTACCTACTGTGTAATGACGTCAATTAAAAATTAACTCAATACATCTCACACACGGCCGTGTGATCCCAAACTAGGCAATGGTAACCAGACTGCTGTTACACATACTTACATATTTCTAAATACATACATAATATAGATAAATTATACGAAGACACAGAACAAGATCGTGCTTATTAAAGATGCCACGAATTGTAGGATAATTGGCCGAATACCGAATAATGAATATTCGGCGAGTCTCTTCGCCGAAGCGCCGGCATTCATTCGGCAACACTTAGTGCCTTTCGCGGGTTTAAACCTGAATCAGTAAAATTGTCAGCAAACACAAAACAATATCCTAACCTAAGAGAATTTGCTAAGATTTATTTACCATCTGGAAGCAGTATATACAGTGAGCGGCTACTTGCCGAAGGAGGTTTAATTTTGAGAAAAAACGTGATCGTTTCTTATCAAAAAGTGCTGAAAAAAGTTTTAAGTATTAATATGATAAGTTATTAGTGAAAAAAAAATCTTTGTAAGTAATAGTATGCATTTTTTTCGTGATTTACTATTCGGTGTTTAGACCGGTTTCGGGTTCGGATTCGGTTTAGACCGGAATATTAGGCCAAATACCGAATAGTGAAAAAAAAAATGGCCGAATACTGGAATAGTTGCCGAATATTCGTGGCATCTCTAATGCTTATCACACAATTATTTGTTCGGAGTGGGAATCAGACCTACGACCTGTGGCTTAGCAGTTAGGATCACTAACCACTACGCCAACAGGGCCGACAAATGTAAAGTTTATCCCAAAAGTACCATAGGCCTGTTTAGAAGCCATGTCAATAGCACCCTCATCATGTAAGAGTGGGACAATAGTCCACTTGTCAAACTTGACAAGTCATTGGCCCCTATTACAGACATTTAATAATAAAAAACGTTGGACGGGCTTATAAAATTTGATGGTTTCCCTCGACTTCTCTGGGATTCCATCATCAGATCCTGACTTGTTGAAAATGGGATAATTTCGGGAGTATACCCTCTCGATTATAGAAAGAATTTAGGAAATGGGCTCAAAATTGACGGAGAAATCGCTATCAAAAATCGCTAACTATCGAAAAAAAATACAGCCGAATTGAGAACCGTCTCTCCTAGTAGTCGGTGAAAAAATAGAGATGACACTATTGTTGCTTTGTCGTACACCGGATAGTTACTTGTTATCTGTTTCATCTCTAATAAAAAATCAAAGCTCTTTTTGAGGAGGTAGTTGAACTGCCAGAAGTCAGATCATACTTTTTTACCAAGAAGTCTTTAACGAATATATAATTATAATAACCTTACACATTTCACACACGGACGTCTAATTCCAAACTAGCCAGAGCCTGTGCTATGGTAACCAGACAGCTGATACACATACCTAATTGACTATAACTAAATACATACATTTAATACACAAATTACACCCAGACACAGAACAAATGTTAATCACACAATATTTGTCCTGGGTGGGATTTGAACTCACGACCTTTGGCTTAGCAGTCACGAGCACTATCTACTACACCAACATACAGTCTAACACATATACAGGTATACATATGCAGAGAATATGTATGTACCTCTGAACATACATAAAAACTTAATCAAAAAACCATAGACAGTGGTGTTTAGTACAGCTCTGTGGATAGTATGATTTCAATGGGTACAGGAAACGGTAACTTTTTTTTTTAAAGACAACACCCGCACTAGGTATGTATCCTGTGTCGCGGGGGACTTTACAAACATACATAAAACGGACACAAAGAACACCCAGACTCAGATTAACAATTTGTGGATTACCAAAGTCTTGTCCCATGTGGGACACGAACACACAGTGTGGGAGGTGACCGCCTTAACCACCACGCCATCCTATCAGTCACGGTCACAGAAAACAGTAAATCATTTCATCATCACTCACCCGGTGAACAGCAAAGAAAAAACTGCTTAAAATCGGTTTTCTGTGAGGCCGTAGTACAGTCTACTCAGGTCGAGCCGGCCCATTTGTGTCGAAGCATGCATCTCTCACGGTACCTGCTAAATAATAATAATATTTATTTCTGTCATGTTTTACACGTTTATTTTTATTACCTCGTCTGCTTCTCTAAAAAGGAAAAGTTTTCCCCGTTTTTCACAGTATTTATCATTCACATTCGTCTTCATCAAAGGGCTATCCAAGACTATAATATTATTCAATTCGAATTCCTGAATTCCTGAGATTACCCCGAGCATACAAACTTACAAACTTTGCCTCTTGATAATATTAGATCTCTCACAGTCTTCTGTCTCATTCACTCACTCACTTTTCATATTATTTGATTTCAAAAAAGTTAGTTCAATTCTTATACCAATAACGACAATAAGGAACACAAAAAAAGAAGTAACCAATTCATTCGGAAGTTATGCGAGTACTTACATTTTTATCTATATAGAAGATTAATCATTTAGAAAAGGCAATTTAAGGGAAGAAAGAAAAATAAAATTGAATTTAAAAAAAAAAAAAACAGAACAAAAAAACAAAAAAAAAAAACAGTTACCTACTACTATTTGACCAAGAGTTGTATACAATTTTTCATAAACGCAATCTTACTTATCCGTGATTACCTTTCGAATGTTATTGGTGCTGTCCCCTCAATCTGCTTAATAAAGACGCTGATAAAGAAGAATAAACGTATGATAGCATAGAATACACGTCGAATCTTGCTTGCGTAAACAGGCCTGAGGCACTACAGAATTGGGCAGAGAACCAAGAACATCTCAAAGCCATTGTTATACAAAGAAAGTTGCTCATGAAGAAAGTTCAGTAGTAAGCCTTAAAAAGTTTGATTTTTATCTTCTAAAAGTTTCAACTTCACTGTAACGAGCGTACCTGCGGGCAAGCATATTACTCCTGATTGCCATCGCCCTACATTCTCTCCCAAGATACTTAAAGTGATTTCCTAGTTTTAGCTCTATTCCATTCAACTTTATTGGTGGTCCATTTAAAGGACACTTGCCAGGGGCTTTTCAAAACCAAGTACTCACTTTTTGTACAATTATACTCGTATATTAGGCTGTGCTTATGACTACAAGTTTCGCATATGGCTAACAGTTTTAGCTTAGCAGCACCATGTCGGCCGCGTAACTATAATTGTTCATGCAAACATCAACGGAACAACCGACCTTCGCACTGCTAAGCTGAACAAGAAGCTCGTTAACGTACAGGTTGAATAGCTTGGGAGCATTCAACCCACCTTATCTCACCCCGCACTCCATCCTGTACGAGCCCGAAAAACTGTTAGTCCACTTAACACTATATATCTTTTGGCAAAAAATATCATCTGATACAAGGTTAAAGCCTTTTTCAGGTCGAGAAAACATGCATTCACAGGTATTTCTGTATAGTACTGCACAGTGTGTGCCTTAGTATGGCGCTTTTAGTAGAGTCCGAGATGAAAGCCGAACTGCGCGTGATGCATGTTTAGATGTATTCAAAGTTCTGAATCAAACATCTAACTGCGCAATCTCAACTGTAGCCAAATATACTATAGTTATTTAATTGTGATAGATCAATAGTTTTGTATTTCACAATTGACACAATAATAGTTCGCATGAGATCAGCGGTAGATTACTATAGAGAATATTCGCGGCAGGTGAACTCGAGCGTACTTCCATTGCTCGATGCTGAATCCGCCGTGATCGGACAACTTATCTCTTCATGTCAGACACAATATAACGAACTTGTTGTCGAATCTATATTACGATCGATATTAAATTCAAGTTCCAAAAAAGTGGCGCATTCAGATAGATGTGTTTGTACCACAGTGCCTTTCAGTAACAACAACGCAACACACAATGCAACGAAAACGGTTTTCAAAGACACAGGAACCAGTGATGGCCTGAAACCATCGCAGTAGAACGCTTCCGACATTCAGATATCTTTATACACCAATATTTTCTCTTCAAGTAAAATTCGATACATCTGGAAGATAAAAGAAGGAATAAACTCTCAAATTATCTGTGAATTAGATGTAAACTTACACAATTTATTATGTAAGTCTCTTTTTACTTTTACAAAACCGTTTCTTAACGGGTATCTTCCAGATATCATGATGCCCGATATGATTTTGACAAAGTACATCGCTAAGTTATAATTTACTGTTTTAAATCAAGTTGTCTACAAATCATCATTACGACAATGATTGCAGCAACATTGTTTTGTTTTTAAAGGCTTACAAGCAACTAGTATTAACGTTAACCCCTCTAGCTAAGTAAGTAAATTACTTGTTAACACAAGCAATTTACACTCCTAACGGAGTGGGTTCACGTCGGTAGTGTACTGGTCAGGATTCGAACATTACACTGGATACCTCCTACGCACTATGTAATTAGTATAAAAATACATTAGTAGACTGTATTCTTTTGTTATAATGATACTTGGTTTTGTTTTTTTTTTTCATGAAAGCCATTCTTCATATTACTTTTCATTTTCTTTTAATTCTTAAAGTTTTGTCAATATTATTGTCCTAATAGAACATTCTTTTTAGCTAGTAGGTACACCACTAATTGTAAGGTACTTACTAAATGTACTTACGTAGTTTTATAAGAGTTTTTAAACAAGATATACCAAATATCCAAGTACTTGTTGTCTATGCTCTGAGCTTATTATCACACGTAGTTATCACAGACTAGCAAATATTTATAAAGCTTAATAATCTACTAACTTCATAAAGTCCCCAACCACCAAGATAAGATACATGACATATCTTTAGGACAGAAGATGTCAAACTGAGACCCCATAAAGCAAAGTATACCTATAGCAGACTTAAAGAAAAGTGCTTCGGTTTGCTGTGATATCACAGTCTCACAGAAAACCAGTGTTAAGCTTTTATTGCAATACACCAATTGAGTGACGTTACTGTAGGCTCAGCCCCCCCTCTCCCGGGGAGGACAGGGGGAGTCTCCCTGGTGGTCGGGCGCATTGAGGCGCTGGGCT
Source organism: Arctia plantaginis (assembly GCA_902825455.1). Classification (NCBI taxonomy): domain Eukaryota; kingdom Metazoa; phylum Arthropoda; class Insecta; order Lepidoptera; family Erebidae; genus Arctia; species Arctia plantaginis. Next base: position 3,227,693 of record CADEBD010001048.1, on the reverse strand, counting down.
TACGGGTGGCCCCAGATAAGACGGAGGCCCTGTTATTTCATGGGCCCCGTCGTGGTCCACCCCCTGGCGCCTCAATCGTGGTCAACTCGGTCCTCGTACCGGTTCGGGCCCAGATGAAATATCTGGGCCTGATCCTCGACGGGAGGTGGCTCTTCGACGAGCACTTCCGACAGCTTGCTCCAAAGCTGGTCGGCGCTGCGTCTGCCCTAGGGCGACTTTTGCCCAATATGGGTGGACCCAGCGTCGCGACAAGACGGCTGTACACGGGGGTTGTCCGGTCAATGGCACTGTACGGTGCACCGGTGTGGGCGGCGGCTCTGACCGCCCAGAATAGGGTACGCCTCTGGCGCCCTCAGAGGGTAATGGCGGTCAGAGCCATACGCGGTTACCGCACCGTTTCGACGGAGGTGGCATGCGCGTTGGCCGGAACTCCCCCGTGGGATTTGGAGGCGGAAGTGCTAGCCGAAGTTTATCGGCGAGTGGCTGACTCCCGGGCGGAAAGCGGATTTCGCCCTCCGCCCGAGGATGTGCGCGAGTGGCGCGAAGCCGCTCGCCGAGCCACGATGGCTCGTTGGTCGTTCCGGCTGGAGACTCCACGCGCTGGCTTCGCCGCCGTGGAGGCTCTCCAGCCGGTCATCGCCGAGTGGGCAGGGCGGCAGCACGGGACCCTTTCCTTCCGGCTGACGCAGGTGCTTTCCGGGCACGGTTGCTTCGGAAAGTACCTGCACTCGGTCGCAAGGAGGGAACTGAGTCCCGCCTGCCACCACTGCGACTGCAGTGAGGACTCGGCCCAGCACACGCTGGCGGTCTGCCCCGCATGGGCGGCGCAGCGCCGGGCCCTCACTGCAGTCATCGGAGTGGATCTCTCGCTACCGGCCGTAGTACGCTCCATGGCCGGTAGCGACAGTTGTTTTACCGCGGTCGCAACCTTCTGCGAGGTAGTAATCTCGCGGAAGGAGGCGGCGGAGAGGGCCCGGGAGGACGACCTCCACTCGGACCCGATCCGCCGCCGGCGAACCGGGCGGCGGAGGCCCGCCTATCACAGCCTCATGCCGCCCTGAGTGTGGCCGCGGGTGGACGGGGTGGGTTTCCCCTCCACCCGCATTAGTTTGGCCAGCCGCGAGGGGGCGGCGTCCGCGTGTGCCGGACGTCGCCTATAAAGAGAGGAAAAACATTGAGACGGAGCCCGCACCAGGAGCGGGCTGGCGCTAGGAGGGGTCCGGATGTCTTAACAACAGCTGTTCCCGGATGTGCCACTCTGCGCCTGTAACAGGCCCTCCTGTTACAGGCGCAGAGTGGCACACCGTGTGGTTTTAGTCGGTCCGAGTCCGACACACCACCCCGCCGCAAACCCCGGAGGGGTGACGGTCCGAGGGGATTTCCACACGTTAAAAAAAAAAAAAAGGCTCAGCCCCTCAACCCCTTGTCAAATTAAAGGTTAAATACAGGTTACCCGGTCCACATCCAAATCGGATAGCCGGACTTGTAGAATGCCGCGTTAAAAAAGCTATACAGAACCCATAGGCCTGTTTTTGACTGGCCTGTTGTTCTAGTGGTTAGTGACCCTTACTGTTACGTCAGAGGTCGTGGGTCCGATTCCCACCCAGGACAAATAATTGTGTCATTTGTTCTGTGTCTTGGTGTATTTTATCTAAAATATGTATGTTTTTAAAAATATATAAGTATGTTTATCAGTAGTCTGGTTATCATAGTACAGGCTCTGCCTAGTTTGGGATCAGACGGCCGTGTGTGAGATGTGTGAAAAATATTATTATTATACTATATTATTAACAAACGGCGACGGCGAAAACTACGCAGAACAACAGCACTGCAGAGAGAAGGAAAACTTGACACAAAGCCTTTTTTTTTTTTTTAACGTGTGGAAATCCCCTCGGACCGTCACCTCACCGGGGTTTGCGGCGGGGTGGTGTGTCGGACTCGGACCGACTAAAACCACACGGTGTGCCACTCTGTGCCTGTAATAGGAGGGATCCGGGAACAGCTGTTATTAAGACATCCGGACCCCTCCTAGCGCCGGCCCGCTCCAGTTGCGGGCCCCGTCTCAAAATTGTTCCTCTCTTTAGGCGACCGGCAACGCCGCCCCCTCGCGGCTGGCCAAACTAATGCGGGTGGAGGGGAAACCCACCCCGTCCACCCGCGGCCACACTCAGGGCGGCATGAGGCGGTGATAGGCGCGCCTCCGCCGCCCGGTTCGCCGGCGGCGGATCGGGTCCGAGTGGAGGTCGTCCTCCCGGGCCTTCTCCGCCGCCTCCTTCTGCGAGATTACTTCCTCGCAGAAGGTTGCGACCGCGTTAAAACAACTGTCGCTACCGGCCATGGAGCGTACTACGGCCGGTAGCGAGAGATCCACTCCGATGACTGCAGTGAGGGCCCGGCGCTGCGTCGCCCATGCGGGGCAGACCGCCAGCGTGTGCTGGGCCGAGTCCTCACTGCAGTCGCAGTGGTGGCAGGCGGGACTCAGTTCCCTCCTAGCGACCGAGTGCAGGTACTTTCCGAAGCAACCGTGCCCGGAAAGCACCTGCGTCAGCCGGAAGGAAAGGGTCCCGTGCTGCCGCCCTGCCCACTCGGCGATGACCGGCTGGAGAGCCTCCACGGCGGCGAAGCCAGCGCGTGGAGTCTCCAACCGGAACGACCAACGTGCCATCGTGGCTCGGCGAGCGGCTTCGCGCCACTCGCGCACATCCTCGGGCGGGGGGCGAAATCCGCTCTCCGCCCGGGAGTCAGCCACTCGCCGATAAACTTCGGCGAGCACTTCCGCCTCCAAATCCCACGGGGGAGTTCCGGCCAACGCGCACGCCACCTCCGTCGACACGGTGCGGTAACCGCGTATGGCTCTGACCGCCATTACCCTCTGAGGGCGCCAGAGGCGTGCCCTATTCTGGGCGGTCAGAGCCGCTGCCCACACCGGTGCACCGTATAGTGCCATTGACCGGACAACCCCCGTGTACAGCCGCCTTGTCGCGACGCTGGGTCCACCCAAATTGGGCAAAAGTCGCCCTAGGGCAGACGCAGCGCCGACCAGCTTTGGAGCAAGCTGTCGGAAGTGCTCGTCGAAGAGCCACCTCCCGTCGAGGATCAGGCCCAGATATTTCATCTGGGCCCGAACCGGTACGAGGACCGAGTTGACCACGATTGAGGCGCCAGGGGGTGGACCACGACGGGGCCCATGAAATAACAGGGCCTCCGTCTTATCTAGAGCCACCCGTAAGCCCAGCGCCTCAATGCGCCCGACCACCAGGGAAACTCCCCCTGTGGCCAGGCGCACCGCCTCTTGGACTTGACACAAAGCCTATACTAACCCGTCTGGCCAGCGTGGTATAGTAGGCCAAAACCTCCTTTCTAAGGAGAGGCTTATGTCCAGCAGTGGACTATTAAAGGCTGTTGATGATTATAGGTATATTTTCTAACTAACTATTTTTTCCCCGAGTGCAATCAAAATACATTTGTTTATGATTGAGGAAACGATTGGGGGCTACGAGTTTTAAAGTTTGACAATCACTGATTTAAGGATACTTACACGTTAATGTATTACTCCTACATAAACCTACATTACTCATCATGCTTGTTTGACCTGAATTAAGTAAAGTTACCACACTTTAGATTAAAAAATTTCTTCCGAGTCTTTTTTTTTGGCTTTAAGTCTACTGAACTACGATACGGCTAAACTTCGAACACAAGTACTAGGCGATATCGAAGTTCTGTAGATAGACCGTAATGTTGTCAGACTTTTTAGAGCTCCAAGTACCCGTAACGATTGCCACTGATGTTCGTATGGCAACTGGGACCGACGGATTAACGTGCTCTCCGAGGCACGGAGGGATCTCAATGTGTGGACACACACTTATTGTGGACACTTTAGGTTTTCATATGCAGTTATTTTTAAGATTTAGTTAAGATTCCGTCTATATTTTGAGATTTATATGTTTGTTTAATCTTCAGACAATATACGTTGGATATTTAGTACTTAAGCTTTTTTTTTTTTTTTTTGACGGGCCTGTTAGTCTAGTGGTTAGTGACCCTGACTGCTAAACCGGAGGTCGTGGGTTCGATTCCCACCCAGGACAAATATTGTGTGATGAGCACGGTCATTTGTTCTGTGTCTGGGTGTAATTTATCTATAATATGTATGTATTTAGAAATATATAAATATGTTTATCAGCGGTCTGGTGACCATAGTACAGGCTCTGCCTAGTTTGGGATCAGACGGCCGTGTGTGAGTGTGTGAGATATATTATATTATTATTATTATACTATTATTCACTGAAGTGTCTACACACAAGTATTAAAATGAATCAATGAAGGTTCTCCTATCTTTGATCAGCGAAGATTATTTTTTGCGTCCAACAGTAATTAATGCCCCACTCATACTTCCGCTTTATAACCAATCCTCATTCCTAATCCAATCCATACTCCTCTGAAACGCTTTCCGTCTCGAAATCAGGATAGCACCCAGCCGCCTCTCGTTCAAGATGAAAGTTCCAGCTCGCATTCTGAACACCCTAGCAGGTTCCTTCCAACCTTAAAGTTTTAGATATTATTAATAAAGAGGTAGGAACATTGTACCACTAATACTTATAACTACATAAAGAATGAAAATAAAAGTAAAATAAAATAATTACGTCTGTGAAAAGAAACGAAAAAATTGCTTAACACCAGTTTTCTGTGTGTGAAGCTGTGGAATCACTCCGGTCGAGACGGCCCATTTGTGTCGAATAATGGTTCTCCAACGAATTCAGACTCTTCTTCTTTTAACTTTTATTCAAAAAAAACGTTAATCTTCGCATGTCGCGTTACAGCCAAAGTCAATATGGCGGCGCTCGCATCAGCTGACCGTGTAGCATTTCATTGTAGCATTCTCACTCATTCGTGAGTTTTTGATCAATACCGTAAATTGAAAAACGAGAATTATCAGCCTACGATCCGAAAAAAGTTTCACTTGCAACCATAAAACTATACCACACTTTTATTTTAATTCATTATTTTATTGCAGAACAAATTGTCGCCTGCGGTAATTCAGGTTTCGGTTTGTTTCAGCGGTATTCACTTAAGATCACTTAGGACCCGTCTCGTCTGCTCGTTCGCCCTATGCCATAAAAAATCCTAACCTAGCGCATATTGGGTTTTCAGTAAGTGCATATACTTTTATTTTAATTCATTATTTAATTGCAGAACAAATTGTCGCCTGCGGTAATTCAGGTTTCGTACCGTGGCGGCAATCATACTAGCGAGAGTACTCCCACTCCGATGGCCACCACTAGGTCACGCCGCGGTCCGGCCATCGCAGTGGCGGCACTCACTCAGGCGTTGGCTGCTTGCGGATCAGGCACAGGTGATCTCCGTAACAACCTTTCCCGGTAATCACCTGTGTCAGCCGGTATGAGAGGGTTCCGTGACGCCTCTCGAGCTAATCCTCCATAACAAGTCTTATCGCCGCAATAACAATTAAGAATACGCTGTGTTACCACCCCTATTCATCCCCTGGGTGTCGTAAGAGCCGACCAAGGGAGCAAACTACGCATGACAACAACACTGTAAAGAGAAGGAAAGCTTGACACCAATATGCATCATCATCATCCTTTAATAGTCCACTGCTGGACAAAGGCCTCTCCTTAGAAAGGTGGCTTTGGCTTACTATACTACGTTGGGCAAGCGGGTTGATATAAGGTTTGTTTCAAGTTTGCCTTCTTTTTGCAGAGCTGCTGTCCCTTAGTGTGACCCTTAGTCGACTGCTACGACACCCACAGGATGAACAAGGGTGGTAACACTGCGTATTCTTAATTGTCATTAGATGTATCATGGATCTGGCAAATGGATCTTTCGAAATTGAATGATAATATTAACCTCTTGATAGGCCACGACTCCCACTTTCTCGTTTACTTGATGCATGTTCGTTGATCTAGGCCGTCCACGTTTTCTTTTCCTTTCTATTTTACCTTCCAGTACTGTATTGTCATTGTCATTGTTAGTTAAAAATCTATCTATCAGTTATAAGGAACCGTGAACCGAACATATAAAAACTATGTTGTGTCCACAGTAACTCCTTCGACATGGTTATTCTTCTTTCGGGGCACGATTATGACAACAGTCGTCAAAATTCTTGTTTGTTGACTACAAAGTTATCGGAGTAGATATTTTGAGGATTTTACTATTAGTTAATTTTTATTTAATTATGAAGTATAGGTAAGTTATTAATCTGAATATTAAGAGTCCGTAACTGTGAAGCCTATTAGACAACCTAAAAACTATTTGATGTTTTGTTCTATAGGTAGATACAAAACAGTACATTTATGCAACATTTTACAGTGAAAATTATAACTAAAATTTAGAAGGACGGTCTTATTGCCTAATTTAAATTATTCTAATATTCAGCAACCTTACGAGGAATTAATAAGATTTGGCTAGATAGTAGTAGTTGGTTGTGTATACAGACAAAAAAATACAGATACGATATTTTCAACTACTGAATATACATTCTGTTTGACCTTAGAATATTAGTAATAATTGCACGATAAACATTCCTTTTATGGTTTAATTTTCTTTCAGTTGCCCACAATGCGACTTTGTGGCTCAATTCGAAAGTGCGCTGAAAATGCATCAGCAACTGCACCATGAGCGGCCTGATGAGAAACTCCTGAATGTAAACAGCACCAGTGCGGTGAGTGTTATAACTAAGCTGCAAAATAATATACGTATTTCACTGTTTGTGACGCTTAACATCGAGAGTTTTAATTCCACAGCGTTATAAAGTGGTTCCCTTGTCATCACACCATGCTTAGCAATATTGGGATATGATTCTATCTGTGAAGTGCAAAAGGGTGGCCATGAGTTTGTTTGCCCTTTCTTCTCATAAGGCTCAACCCCTTGGAAACGGGCGGTTGTAGATCGGCACAGGCATATCATAGATTTTGTATGGGCTTGATTTTTGTTGAATTTATTTGCTTACTATTTGACAAAACAGAGATTGTTTTGTGTGTGTTGATCTATAACTTTAGAGTCTACATAAAAGACGATTTCTAACAATTTAATTTTTTTTTTATGATATAAAGAGAGTTTGAGTTGATTTCAAAATGCTTGTAAAATTCCCTGTGCCACAGCAATAATTAAAAGTGCGGTTGTCTTTTGTTAAGAGAGACAAGAGAGTTGCTTTGTGTTTTTTTCTGAAGGGTTTACTTGTATTTGTGATGAGTATTATGTTATTTTAGGAAAAATCCAAGACGATGCCTCGTTCTATGTCACCGGAGACAATTTTTTCAATCAACAAGGGATCTAAATGTTAGTAATTTTTTTAAATTATTTATAATAATAATCTCATACATCTCACACACGGCTGTCTGATCCCGAACTAGGCAGAGCCTGTACTATATTAACCAGGCTGATGATAAACATCCAATTTTTTAAATATGATATTACACGCGTAGGTTTGACTGCAAATATATTGGAAATAGTTTAGGAAGATTATGATGACTAGTGCAATGGGAGACGCCTATGTCAAGTAGTGGTCTGCGGTAGGCTGATGATGATGATGATGATGATGACTAAAAGACAGACCATTTTAAGGAGGGAAAGACATGCTTCTGCGCAAATGGGCCGACCGAAGTGATACCAGAGCTCCACAGAAACAAGGTGTTTAGCAAGTCTTTGTGTACCGAGTGATTCAGATGTTATATAAGAAGGTAGGTAGGTAAGAAGGTATATAAGAAGGGAAGGCTGTGGTAGGAAAGGGATATTGCTTATATGGATGAGTGGACAGCAATAGTTAGAGCAGGTCAGGCTTGCATAGCTGTAACCTAATTTTCTGTTTCTGAAAAGTTCATTTAACCAATTGCTTTAAAAATACAAAATTATTTCGTTTCTAAATTCGTGTAAAATCTCATAAATGTGTTTTGATGTCGGCACATTCGCAGTAATTAACCGCACGTCTTCAGCTACGCGTTTGTTCGACAAACTACGGGCACGCATCTGCCGCAGCCGAACGTCGCTGGCTGTCCAACCTGAAGACATTGCTGACAATACCTACAACGAATTATCCGCCAATGTATGTACCCTTTTTAAATATTATTATTAACTTGCCGGGTATAAGAGTAGAGGTCGAGCAAAGAAGAAATATATGAACTGAGTATAACAATGAAGTGACTGAAGAAATTTGGAGAATCGGTAGAATTTTATGCCAGTAATTGGATTAAAATGGACTTTGAAGAAGAATTGCTGAAGTAAGGTTACTAGGAAAGTATGATTGATCATTCTACAACAGAGCTTCGTTAGTATCCTGGCAGCTTAGTTATCTCTGGAATTAATACACCACTTGCATACCCTAGCTGACACCTTCCAATTCGAAGCAATTGCAGAAGCGATATTATAGAACAGTACTTCTTTATTAAGCTGCCACGTTCCATAATATGCAATTCTGTTTACGGAAATTAACGCGCTCACTATAGGTATTAAGTACATACCTTGGAAATGTCTGACGTTTCGACCAAGGTCTCAATTCTGCTATTTTATGTTACCGTACAAGCCGCTGTCATTCCATTGATACACTATTGAGATGCCATTGATATCGGTATTCTACTGACATAAATTCACAGTGTCAATACACTGTCGATGTAGTGACAATGGCTCATCAATGGAGATAACAACAACTGCCATGTCTGGAAAATAAATATATCCTTTCCTTACAAAATTTAAAATGTACCGTTTACCAAACTATTACACAGACATCGACGTTATTTGTATCAGTATCAGAGATCGTTGGTCTTTCATAGTTAGTAGAATACGAAAACTGCAGAATTCCATCGACATACAATAATAAAAAACTTGATTTGAAAATATCACAGAATAGATATAGAAATAACATAATTAGTTCTATATCTGTTTTTACTCTCCATGTTTGTCTTCTAACATACAGAAAGTTCAATTCTTAAAAGCTTAATAAATACCTACTCTCGCACATACGTGATTAAGTGCAAAAAAGGTTGATATGAGTAATATTAATCAAAAAGCTACATTAAAATGTATTAAATGTCTCTTTGATATATTATATACAAAATATGAATCAATGGAGCAACTGCACTATACTACTCTTATTAAAACAGGTACAGGAGTGTTAGATTTAATTAACCAAAGTAACCGTAAAATAAAATTTTGATTAGTCTCTCCGAACTCTTCAAAATAAATTTTATTCCCCTTTGCCAAAAGATGGAAACGATCAAAGGAGGATCATGTTGTCTGATATTATGTTTCTTTGTTGTGCAGGATACTTCTATGGATGTGAGGAGTGAGGGTACCTCGAAGCTTCTAAAACGTGATATGTCTCGAATTAGTGCGATCACAACAATCAAAGAGATTAAGGAAACTTATTCTTGTCATCTCTGCACATTTGATGCTGATCGGTGAGCTCTAAAAAGTTAGTCTAGGGCACTGTCGAGACCCCTTGAATAGGGCCTGATTAGGCCTGGTGTCGATTCGGGGAGGACCTAAAATCACACGGTCCGGTTCCTCCCCATTGTAGGGCCTGAGGCCTGAGGCCGACCGTCGGGGTGGTTTTTAGTGAAAACACCACATAATCTTAGCTCCTGCGTCCCCAAGGAGCCGGCAATAGAAGGTGATTTTCCACCCCGTCAACAAAACAAAAAATTGGCAGACAGGAATACTACTTTATACCATAACTTAAGCCTTTGATTTTGGAAAATTAAATGAGGTACATTCAACACAATTACCTTTATAATTTTAAACAAGTAATACTATTTTTATAGGTAAATAATCGTATACCTATAAAGATAGTATTACTGCGGCAGGTATACACCTGAACAAAGACATCAAAAAAGCGTTTAGGAACATAAGGTCCAAAGCGCAAAATGTCAAACTATCTGAAATTGTAAAAAGAGCAGATGTCACAAGGTCAAAAACGCACATCATCGAAAGCGCAATGTCAAAATAGAATGTCCCGTTTGCAGATTGTCTAAAAATGCTTAGAAACTCAAAAAAGAATCGTTAAAATATGTTCATGTAACTTAAGCTATTAACTTATAACTTGTATTTATATGATTGCAATGCATTTGAAGTGCACTAATTTTCACAATACAATAATCTTTACTTCTCAAGAATAAAATTTCGGATATTGCTAAGTTTTGTATTTGACAAATAATGATTTGCCTTTTTATAAATAGTTCTTGATGTGTATTTTTTTTATAAATTATTCCATATTTAGATTATATTAGATAGCAACTAATTCAAATAGCAAATGTTTTCGCAGAATAACTGTTTTGGACCGACATCTTTTAAACGACCATAAAATCGGCTTAGAAACTCTTCTAAAACTTGTGATGGCTAAAACCAGGGAAGGTCTAACCGAAGCTCCTCCGCCTACAGCTTTCGGCATCAGACAACCTTACTATAAGAATACAATGGACTTAATGGAGGAGGGGGAATTCATGATAGAGACCGTGGCCCCGAAGGTGAAAATATTAAAGAATTCCGCCACAAACACTGACCTCAAAATGACAGATATACCAGACTTGAAAGACAATTGTCAAATGATAACTAAGGAGTTGGAAAAGTTGATGACACATTCTGAAAAATGTGGCAATGAAGACTTTCTGGGGAAGATGCAGACTCTCAACGAATATATGTGCAGGTACGTAAAATGGACAATTATAAAATTTATAACCTAATGTTAGGAATACCAAGGGAAAAAGGGATGTTTATCCAACACAGAAGAAAGATCCAAGGTAGTGGAGCATTCAAATTGTACATCTGCCAAGGAACATAATGAAATTCAAGTTATGACGTAATGAATATAGAGGAACCCAGCTTTTGGCCATTGATAAAAATATCTAATAACTGATTTCAGTGGTAATAAAATCTTCGTTAAAATTGAATAGGAGTGAATGGTAATAAATTACCGCCATTTTCACATTGATTGACTGTTAAATTTATACTTTATTGTGTGCAGATTTGTTAACTCATCCAACACCTTAAAGAAGACACTGACGAAAGAGTTTGGTTCCAAAAATTCAGTGCGCGAGCGAATGAGCGGTGATCAGCAGCTTTTTGAATTGAGTTTAGCAGAGTAAGTAATTCATTCTTTTAGTTAAGGATTTTAAATTATTTTTATTTTGTTATGTATTCCTACTAATATTATAAATGCGAAGTAACTCTGTTTGTATATATGTTGCTGACTGATTTTTATAAAATTTGGCATGAGATAGAGATATTGTGATTCTTGAAGAAGGACATGGGTTACTTTTTACTGGCTTCGTTCTAAGAAGTTAACATAATGTTGTTTTCAGAACAGATTCGCCTCGCGAATGGGAAAGATGTCATAGCGAGAAAATAGACAGGAGCAGGAACAAGCACTCCGATAATAATAGGTCAGTACTAATTGGAACTATGTGACTACTTATCTGAGGTTGTATTCACACAGTACTAATTGTTTTTGAAGGTTTTTAAATGTGTACATCAATGCAAAATAAATTGTATGTTTTGTTTCAGAGGCGATAAGAAATTGGTAGCAGAGAGTTTTTACTTTTAATTTAAATTATGAGTTTTTTATAAGATAGTTTTAAAATAATTTTTTAATAAATTTATTTATGTTATTTGTTTTTTTTTAATTTATAAGTCGTGATACCAAATACAACACGAGATTTGTTGTCTGATAGTTCATTCTCTCTTTACATGAAATATTAAAAGTTTTAAGCGTTTTAAGACGCAGTCCTATTTCTTAGACGGTTAATTTAAAAAAGAGGATATATCTACCAGGTATAATCCATACCATACCAGGGTAGCAATCATCAGGGTATCAATTATAAAACAAAATAAAAGCTAAGGGCACCGGATTGCCTTAACGGTATGATTCGCCATTACTTTCGCTTTAAGAACCTCTGACCAAACTCGTTCCAAGAAATTATCGTTTTGTACGAAAGCTCTGAACCCGAGTGGTGGTCTGAATTGGTCAATGCGTCACTATTTTCTTAACGCGAATGAACTAATTTGTTAAGCATATATATGTCGACCTTCTAATTATAACTAAACTGATTGCACACTGGTGCTTAAAGTGTCACTAGGTTGCATCGATTGAGAAGTAAATTTACAAATAGGAAAAAAATATTTGTGCGAAGTCTAAGTGACGGACACCGACCGTTACAGGAACCATTTCTAAGGTGAAATAGTTCTGTACCAGAGCCATGCTTCAGCACATTTGGGCCAGCTCGACCAGGGTGATAACACGGCCTCACAGAACACCAGTAAGATTTTCTTTCGTCACATTTTACCGAGAGAGTGAAGTTACCGGATGAAATCTTACGCTGTAAAACTTTTTAACTCCATTAGGCCATTCTGTTTGATTCGAGGAATATTTAACCGTACTACAAGCTGATATTTAAGCGATGAAGAAAGGAAGGCCAGAATTTGAAGAAGTCCCATAATGAATAACAAACCTACAAGTAAAAACATTCTTTATTATTGTAAATTATACAAAAGTATACAAAAATTAATACAAAACTAACAATCATCATAATTTTCGTGTTCACAGCGATAATTATTTTTTGAACTCCTGCAATGGTCACAGGTCAGCATGCCAGCTTGCATTTTTTGTTTATTTTGATAATGGCAACACAACATGTATACATTTCTATCGTGGTTTGAATTATTTACATCATGGCCACATTCCAACTTCGTGAACGAATCCCCGCTTGACATACAAGTCTGGCAACACGTGCAAGGATTTTTTTCTACATTCTCCATATGTGCACTCATCGTATCCTGTCCGACCATGTTTTTCACTACTGGTAACACTCTAGGACCGTTTCTAACCATAGGTCGGTTTGAATTTTCAATATATTTATCAGTCTTTCTCACTGTGGCAAACATTCTGTTTACTTCTTCTATCGCGTCCTTTGACTTAGACTTCTCCTTTACAGAATATTTTAACTCTTCTAACTTCATCTGTGGTATCGAAGAAGATTTATGTTTAATCAAATCTATGGAGTACTGTGATTTTCTAATAAAATCTGGCTGAAAACTGTTTACGATAACGAATGCCCCAATTTCTGGCTTTTTTCTGTCCTCAATGGAGTAGTGGAATTTACTGATTGTCAGTCTGGAAGAATCCTTTGTATTATCAGTAGATACAGCTACGTCTTTCGAATGTACTGGTTTTATTTTGTCCTTATTAATATCTCCTTTTTTCTTTTGAAAAACAGTTAACACTTCATTCAAAAGATTTAAGCCTTGAGTAACGTTTGTGTCCGATGTCTGTACATCTTTCACATTACGAAAATTCTCTAAAGTAGTTTTGTCACATATTTCTTTGTCTTTGGTCGAATTGTGGCAATAATCGCAATTTTTCTGGCATATCGGGCATGATTGGGTAACAAATTTATAATAATCTCCGTCTCTTTGTTCAAACTTAGACTTTAAACAGATTGAGCAAAAATTATTTTTTGCTCTGCATGTTTTCTTGTTGTTTCTTTTATCCATTTCTAAGTCTTTTTTCCACCTAAAGTCCGGTTTATAAGTTGTTATGTAGATGCTTATCTTTTTGCCTGAGGTATTTGATATCATGTGAACTTCTGGAACAAAAATCGTTATCGGTCTTTATCTTATAGTAATACTAGTTACTGCTCACGGCTTCGCTAGTTGTTTTCCATTTCGTGTTTCTAATTTTGAAAATGACTAACTACGACCAACGAACCTGATTTGATTTCCCCCTTTACCCATGAAAGTTCAAAAAATCCAATCAAAGGTAATTTTAAAGCATTAAAATTTCTTCTTATCGAGATGGACGATTGACGATTCTAATATTTTAAACATAAAATAAAATTTGGGTAACATAAAATTTTCATTTTCATACGGAACGAACCGCTCTTTTTCTCCAGAGGCCTATGACCGAAATCCAAAATTAGTTTTGAATTTTACTACCGTATCTGTCAAGAGGAAGCTTAGGTGCCACACAGAAGCCATGTTTTAACAATGCCAGTACAGGTGGTATAAGATAACAAGACTTGAAGTAAACCGCTGGTATTGTGAGTGCTTCCACTAGTTAACCACTGGTGCGGTAAGTGCTTCCCTTACTACTGTGACAAATAGTAGTGACATATATTCGTAAGTTTAGCATTTAACTCTCGCGGTTACTTTATGTATATATGTATATGTACGTAGTGTACACTATCTACTTGAACTAAATCAAGAGGGCTTTTGTTATCACAACAGCACTTCAGCACAGGGTGACATCCATCCTAGTCTTAGATACATATATTGTATTGTATAATATAATGAAAAAATATTTAAAACATGTATCTTACGATTGCGTGTGCTTCAATTTTATCCTTACATAGTTTACTGGCACAGTTGTTGATTAAAATTACATTAGTAATTATAAATAATGTAAATAAAATATTATTTGTACATTCACAAGTTGATGTTCACTTGAATTCGAATTTGACAGCAGAATACCATTAAGAATTAGCTCCAAAGAAAAAGAGGAATCTTAATCCTCCTTGGTTGTAATAGTAAAGTTCTGACTTTGTTATATATTTATAAAACTATGAAATACAACAAAAGTAAAATTTCATTTATTGTATTCGTAAATATTGTAGTACAGTAAGAGAAGGCATATTTAATACAGGTTAGGTTTAGAACTGACCTAAGGGGATGTGTGTTTTAGGTTAGATATTTTATACATCTACAGGAGCTTTGTCTATGATCAGTGGTCAGCTAATCACCAGATAATTAGCTGTTTAAGCTTTAATATACCTGTTTATTATAATTAACAGTTACTAATGTTAATAATAATAAACATGTATCATACTCAACTTAACTTATAATTTGAAGGATTTTTGCAAACCATCTGTACTAACAATGGTTTGCAAAAATCGCTCGAATTGACAAATTATGCTGCTTGTTATCGCTCTGAAACTATTGTAATTGTTATTGGTTTACTGGTTACTTTCAAATCCAGCTAAGTCGATATGATTTCTTTTTTGCTACGGTATCTTTACTACTAGTGGGAACTATATTGACTGAACTGAACTTGGATTTGGAGGCGGAAGTGCTCGCCGAAGTTTATAGGCCAACGGCTTAGTTCGGGGCGAGTAGTGGCAGTCGGATTCCGCGCGAAAAAGTTCGCGAGTGGCGAGAGGCAGGTAGCCGAGCCACGATGGCTCGTAGGTGATCCCGTCTGGAGGCTCCACGTGCGAGCTTTACCACCGGGAAGGGGTTCCAGCTGGTCATCGTCGAGTGGGCAGGGCGGCAGCGCAGGATCCATTCTTTCCAACTGAATTAGGCCCTTTCGGGACACGGCTGACTCGGTCGCTTGGAGGGAATTGAGTACCGCCTGTCACCACTGCGATTGCGGTGAGTATTTACTCAGCACATGCGTGCGGTATGTTTTGCTGGAGCGACGCAGCGTCGGGGCCTCACTGCAATCACCGTGGGGGATTTCTCGCTAGCAGCCGTCATACGCTCCATGGCAGGCAGAAACAAATGTTTTAGCGCGGTTGCATCCTTCTGCGAAGACGTCATCTCCTCCCTCCTATTTCAGGCGCAGTGGCACACCGTGTGGTTTTAGTCGGTCCGACTCGTGTGAACCCCGGTGGGTGACGGCTCAAGGGGGGGCTACATCCATGTTGGATCGGTCTACCTGTAAATTACCATATTTAGATAGAGTTAAATAAAGGTATAGATAGTAGAGAATAAATATCAAGTATTAAATTAGATTAGTTTAGATATTCTAATCCAACAGGTTTTTTCAGACCTTGCTTTTTAGTTACGTTTAATGTTTATCAGATTCAAAACAACTTATCTTAAACCTTCGTAGGTCCCTTTATATGAATTTGTATTATAATCTTCTTTGTTGAATTCTACATACCTAAAATCCTGTCCAATAAAATAAACCATGACAGATGTGACAGTTTTTGAAAAAAATTCTTAGCAAAATTTAGTTAAAAATTGAAAATATTAAAATTTAACAAGTGTTGTAATTAGTTTCGTAGTTTCGTGTATTATTTGTCAGGTAAGAATGTTATTAATAATTATATAAATTGAAAACAAGCGAGTAAAATGTTTGAATGCACTTCGATTGAAGTTCTCGATAGAAACGAACATAGAATGTTGTAGACAAGATCTTGTATTCATGAAGTATTTTAACCGGTGTCTTAAAAGCCTTTAATGCAGGACTTTAGATCGTGGCAGTACTCTGTAAAGGCAGCACAAGCATCTCCGCTTTGATAATATCCATATTTTACTTGTCAGGCGACTTCATGGTGTAATATGTTTTAGTTCTATTCATAAGGAGCTGCGAGGGATTGAGTTGGATATAGTCGGTTTGTTTAGTGTGTTTATCTGTGCAGTTTGGGCTTTTCTATGGTACCTTTGTCCTAGACAAAGAATTACTTCGATCTGTTCATAATTAACGATTTCATTTTTAGATATTTTGTGTTAGCTTGATTTGTTAAAGTGCGTGTCAAGTTATAGGTATTTCTGAAATCCTTTTGTTTTATTACATTTCTAACTATACTATCTAAGACTGAGATGAAACATGTGGCGCACCTAATTACCTGACTAGGGCAAGGCCTTAAACAATCTTTATTGAGTAGGCCTTATTATAGAGCACTTTCAAACGTCAATAGGGTACAAAATAATAAAAGCTAAAAGATTAGTAGAGACCAGAAGACCTCGCCTGGGTCGAGTTAGGTACTGTGGAAAGCCTGATCAACAGGCGGCCAATGCGTGCCAATGTTTTCTGGATAATTAAACTAGACCTACTTGTGACGGAAGAACGTGTGGTATTTTATTTAATAATCCAAATAAAAAAATTCTAATAAAGTTGCAACTGTAACGCCGAATATGTATTACAGACGATATAAGTACTCTATCAATTTCTTCTTTTTGTCTCTAATTTGCTTTAAAAATAATCGATTTTTATATAACTTGCGAATTAAACTGGCTCTCTATTCGTCAGCGCCGTCAGCTGCGCGCCCTCATCACTCTCTATTCCATTCTCAACTCACCCATTCCCCCCACCTACCTGACATCTTCATTCCAATTTCTGTGTTCCAACCACGATAGAACAATTCTACTACGTTGGCAATTTAGTAAGGTTTTATTATTCACTGAAGTCACACATAAGTATTAAAATGAATCAATGAAGGTTCTCCACTCCTCTCCTCTGCCTTGATCAGCAAAGATTCTTTTTTGCGTCCTACAGTAATTAATGCCCCACTCAGACTTCCGCTTGTGACTCCTCGTTCCTAATCCAATCCGTACTCCTCTGGAACGCTCTCCCTCTAGAAATCAGTATAGCACCCAGCCGCCTCTCGTTCAAGATGAAAGTTCGAGCTCACATTCTGGACACCCCAGATATTATTAATATGTAGGTTTATCTATGTATGTAACTAGGTAAGTATTTATGTATGTGTATGGATTTGGTACGTATGTATGTATATTTTTCGCATTGTTTCTGTCTAATTTATAAAAAAAATCTTTTACTTTACATATCATTGTCTAGTGCACCCAGCCACACATTTCAGCACTACCCTAAGGTAGACTGGGAGAAAATATCTGTGGCATTAAGTCCGTCATTTTACAACTCATACTTACTTGTGCATAAAAAATTGAAATATTTATTCGATTGTAATAAACATGTACTGGGCAACCATTTAAGAATAGTCCTCAAAATGGCTAACCCGAATCTGGCGTATTAATCCATTTGATAAAACACGGACGGTTTGAAGAAGGTAATCTGGGTCTCAATTCTGCTGTTTTATGTTAAGGTACAAGCCACTGTCATTCTATTGACACACTATTTAGATTCCATTAAAACGCCTTTACATTGTCAATAGACCGTCAATGTAGTGACAATGACTCATCAATGATCATATCAACATAATTGTCATATCTGGCCAATTAAATATATAGTTTACTTACAAATTTAAAATGTGCTATTTACCAAACTATTACAAAGACATCGACGACATTTGTATCAATGGCAGTTCAGTGATAAGTCATCATTGTCAGCCTCATTTGTCTTAGTAGAAAACTATTCCGAGGACATTCCATCGACAGTCTATTGATACAATATTAAATTATCGGAATTGAGGCCCTGGTATGAGGAGTGCCTGTAAAACTTAAGTCATCATCTTGTCCATTTTGCTGGTCATTACATCATCTAGTCAAGAAAACCACGCCTTCAGTCAGCCTGTTGCCACTTCAAACCTTTTTCGTTCAGCAGTTCTTAGAAACGTAAAATTGTTTAAGAATGTTATTCCAAGCAAGTGATTTTGGTTCAGCACCTCTCAATTTTAACATACTTTGATTACAGAAATTTTGCTTAAAAAAATTCTATACAAAATTAGAATTGCAAGAAAATGCGAGCCTCGGAACCGAATAATGCTATACACAAGAAGAAATGAAAGAGAGCAAAGCTGTTTATGTTACAAAACGTAATATTAAAGAAAATTTAGGTAGGGATTACAATTTTTACGTAAGCCACGTCATCAGAGACCGAGACCTGACTTTGCAGTCTCTGAGATATGAAAAAACCCAAGAAGTGGGGACCCAGTACGATTGCAAGAGGGATAACCTAGTATGCACGTGTAGAAACCTTTCTGGTGTAAGGAAAAAGCAAGATTTTAGATACTCGATTGCCCCAAATCAAGTCTTCGCTTACCACGAGAAATCAAGGAGTTTTACAGATATTGGGATAGGTACAGTTCAACCGTTTCAGAGAAAAAAAGTTAAAAGAATATACCTGCCTGAGACTAATGACAGGGGGTGTGGAAGTTCGGACTTAACAAATTACTTGCTTCGTAAGTTAATTACTTTACTATTGACTAGCCACCTGTATCTTAAACACTATAAAATAAAACGGGCTTATCACGGTAATTGACAACCACACCCATCTTGATAATTTTCCTACTTTTTTTCTTTACCACCCTTAAACTATCATTTCAAATTCAAGTGCGTTTTTTTTATTTAATCAGCTTACTAAGGAGCAGGTTGGTTAACTAGGCTTGCTTGGAGATTCATTATATCACAATCCGAATATTGTAACAGCCCCTTTTCCTATCAATTCGACTTTAAGCTTTTAGACTTGAGTATTTTGCCGCACACAACAAATTTATAGACAGCAACATGCTTCCTCTATTATAATAAAATCAATAATGTTGAATAGTACTAGTGACTTAATTCAATATGTGTACCAAGTTCCACCAAGTGCCATCAATCACCAGTATAAATAGTCATTTTGCTTCAGTTTGTATGTAATGGTTGCAGACTAATCCAAGTCGAAGTGTCTTTCAGATCTTATCATTTTTAAGGAATTTCATTTCATTTTTGAAATAAACTGTTTGAAACAGTTTATTGATACACTTCAAAAGATGTCTTTACCTTCAATGGTCCTTTAACTTGTAATATTGCTTTTCAGATTTTTCATTATTAACTAAAATAAATGCTACAATGATGAAAACCCCATTTAGTATGAATTAGATGACTAAAACATGAAAAGAAAAAAAATTATCTCAGTTTTCTGTTCCTAGGTAAGCCAAGACAATACGTGCCAAGGGGATATTATGAGACTAAAAAAACGACATCAAAGTGTGTCGGTGGTATATTAGATTATAACACAGTTAGCGTCATGAGCGAAAAATTGTCACCAATCATACAAACTGCATCGGGATCTACCAGCCCGCGGGAACTTGAGAATAAAGATATAAAGATTGGCAGTAACACTATTACCAAGAGCCTAACTGATACCAGTACACAAGTAGAAGACGGTGTTAACAAGGAAATAGAAATAAATATACAGTCAAAGGAATCGACTAAACATGTTCCCCAAAGTCAGCAACAGTTAAACCAAGAAAAAATTAAGATAACAATTACAAAACACCCAGCTGCCATTTCAAGCGCAGTCAAAGAAAAATTTACAGCGCAAGACAAATATTCTTCAGATTCTTTAGTACAACACATTCATGATTTAGAAAGCCCTATGATTGATAAACAAAGTCGGTGTTCTGACGATCCCATGGAAAACAAACTTGAAAGAGAATACAGAAAAATATTTACAACCAAATCCAAACAGTCAAAAAAATCTAGTACTGATAGCCGTTTGCCTGACTACAAGAGTGCATCTATTTTAAAACGCAGATTTGAAGCGCTTCGGCGTGGTCTAGGTAGAAAAGAAGATTCTTCAAAAAATTCTGTTTTTTTAAGTAAAATGTCGAGTCAAGTTAACATGTCTGCTGCTAGTCATCGAGACGTTTCTATAAATTCAGACCCCCCATCTTTGGAGGCCAGATCCTACTCTCATACGAAAATTTATAGTCCTCACGCATTTCCATCAATCGTTGAACATGATAAAACTATTCCTTACTCCCCTCAATCAATCTACGAAAGGTCTATAAGTAGTAAACAAACGGACAGAAACGCTATGTCATGGCCTAAAACTGATGAAGATGACAGTGAGTCCCAAGGAGTTAAAGGTATGTTTAAGTTATGGGGAAAAAAATTTAATCTAGAAGATGATCATTACAGACCAAATGCTACACCAAAATCTTCTTATACTTCAAAAAAAGGAGTAAAGAAAGAGAGATCAATGAAAATATCCTCCAAGATTAATGCAGAAGAAAAAGAAAAACGAAAGTTCTTTTTCTTCAAGAAGAAGAACAAAGAAAAGCCATTTAAGACTAAGAAAGGTGTTACGGCTGGTCGTTGTGAAGTAAAAGACGGGTTGATGATTAAAATTGGTAATATAGCTAATGATCCAGAAGCGCAAAATAAGAGACTAGATGGAATGTCTGAAATTTATGAAGAAACTATGAAGTCAGCTTGGCTTCAGAAATATCTTTCTCAAGAAATTGACTCACGAAATAGTGTCAAAGTAAGGTGGAACAATAAAACATACACATCAAGTAGTAGTACAGTCTTCGAACTTATGGATAATGTATACAAAGACCCCGGTAAGGTGTTCAGGTCAAAGAGTGAGGTTACTATAGAATCCTCTTATTACAAATCATATACGAGGCACCATCAAGTGAACTTCATGCAACAAAATATAGAAGCTTGGATGATACCACAAACTATAACAGATTACCCACACAAGCTTCCTATTCAAGCTAGGCCCGAGCCACGAAAACCTAGTAATGAAAACATGGAAGTCAGGATTTCTGATCAAAAATGGTTAATAGACAAATCTAAAGCCTTTTCGCACAAAATAGAAGTTGTTTTGCTTTCCAAAAATTTTGTGAGGTGCAATAAAAAAGCAAGCTCTGAGTATTTGAGAATAGATATACCTAAAGGATTCTTCTTGAATTCTAGTGAAGCAAGCGCTGACAGCAACAATATTAGAAATAAAGGGGATGTGAATAAACAGAGTCAATCTAGCGATGAAGAAGTATACAAAATTGTTGAGTATGAATCAGTAAGTGATAATAAAAAAGAAAGAAACACACGCAAATTAGATACAGGATATCACAAACATAATAATATAAAAGTAACAGTTAGTGTGAAGAGTAATAGAGACATTAAGCCAAGAATTGTAGAGACAATGATTAAATCTCCACCAGCACATCGAGAAGTGTTAATTCAGGGCAGCAACGTTTGTATACCCAAAAGATGTGATGTGATTGGAGTAGGAATTATCACGCGTAGAGATATGCATTTGAGCGACTCACGGAAGCCCATGTAAGTATGATTAAGTATATATTTCGTATTATAATAATAATAACTTCACATATCTTACGTCGATTGAACTAGGCAGAGCCTGTACTATAGTAACCAGGCAAATACATTAACCTTCTAGTATGTTTGTTTAAATATGTCCTAGTATGTTTACTAGAATTGTCTGGTCTGCTAATGGTAGACTTACTTCAACGACTGAGAAAACAGCTTGGATTCAAGCATTAATTTGACATTATATTTGTATTGTATAAACGCAAAACTCGTCCTAAGCCCTCCTATAACTACACTTACGATACGCGTGGTGAGCTTCACTATGCCTCATGTGACTGTGTATTCAAAACCAAATTCAGTTTTGCGAGTCACGTACGGGCATGAGCGTAAACGGAGCTGTTAAGACGTGACAGGGTGTCGCCGTCGACGGATACGTCTGGGAGGATATCATCATCATCATTGTATAAACGACGACGGTTAATACCGAGATATATACAAAATCTACGTCTAGCTCTAAAAAAATTAAAAAATGTACCTCACCGACGTACGCCTACATTATTAATATACTATAAAAATATAGTATATTCCTAATAAAGAATATTCCTTGTTGACCATTATAATTTGTGGTATTTTTATTGTAATTTGTAAAGGTAAACAAATAGCCCAATAGTGAACCTTCTGCTTTATAAAAATCGTTTAAAAATATTCAAATGTCTATTCTGATCGTAGTCGGTAATCGTTTTTAATGAACTGCATTACTTCAGTTATTGTACTCAGTTATTTACATGCTGGGGCTCATGTTGACGATCCCCTTTTTATAATATTTCTATTTTTATAGAATCGTATTAAATAAATTTCTCAGCCAAATAATTGCAGAAGCCCATCTAAGTTTTGAATGGTTGTATCATCATCATCATCAACAGCCTTTACTAGTCGACTGCTGGACATAGGCATCTCCTTAGGAAGGAGGTTTTGGCCTACTATACCACGCTGGCCAGACGGGTTGGTTGGAATGGTTTTGTACTTCAGGGCATTGTATATTTATATTTGCAATTTATGATGAAAATTATGTTAGTTGTTATTATATAATAGGTCTTACCTATGAAGTTGGAGATTCTTAAAACCAGCATTTACAGATTAAGTTATCTGGAGATTAACGCGTAATTCAAAAATTCAAATACATTTTTTTTGGCTCCATGGATAAACTGAAAATTCGTTCAATTTTCGAATATGAGTTCCTACGTGGAAATACCGTCGCGCAAACAACACGAAACAATAATGACGTGTACGGGCCTAACACTGCTTGCATAAACGTGGTCCATTATTAGTTCAAACGTTTTAGATCTGGAAATTTGAATTGAAGAACGAGCCTCGCGGTAGGCCGGTAACTATAGTCGACAACGACGAATTAAAGGCGATGATGGACGCAGATCCAACTCAATCTACGGCTGAGCTAAATTGGCATATAAACGAGGGAATTCAGAATCGATTTTCTGCGATGAAAAGTGGATCCTGTACGACAACCGTAAGCATTCATCTCAGTGGATGGACCAGGATACAGCACCTTATCACTACGCTAAAAAAATAGCTATAAGAAGATGATAGGACTGTCTGGTTTACCAGTGCTGGACTTGTACATCACAGCTTATTACTGAATGGTACAACACAGACGCCAGATGTGTATTGCCAAGAATTGCAAACAATGATGAAGAAGCTTGCAATTCAACAACCACGACTGGTCAATCTCCATCTCCACGACAACGCGCGAGCTTACACTTCACGACAGACTATCGCAAAGCTACAAGAGTTACAGATGGAAGCTCTCTGTCACGCACCGTACTCACTGGACCTGACCTAAACATATTTCTACTTTTATCAAAATTTATACAATTTTAGAAGTGGGAATAAATTCAACACCCAAAAGGCAGTGCAAAACGCTTCCTGACTTCATCGCCTCCCTTCTAGCAGACTTCTACAGTAACAGGATAAACAAACTGCCATCAAAATGTAAAGATTGTATACATAATTTGGGATAGTACTTTGATTAGTTAAAATAACCAAAATTTTTATATTTAAAAATTTCATACAAATCTCCAACTTCATAGGTAAAGACCTAATACTTATATAAGCCATAGTCTTGTAATACCTATAATTTACTTAATTGGTCTTTTCATTTTTGCAGTTTGAAGATTGAAGACTACCCCTCCGATGATGAGTCCGAACACGACTTAAAACCGCAGAATAAGAAATGCGAACTTGCTGAGAGCTACTTGCAAGATTACTACCGCAATTGGACCCCTTTGAGCCTCGATCTCTTCTCGTGGTGTATCAGCGATTCTCATCTACGATGCTGCTCAGAAACATCAAAGACGAGTTTTTACCAGCAAGGTGATGGGACTAAGTCTTGTCCTAACATCTTTGATGACTATCAAACTATAGTATCCTCTTGTGACACGTCAAGCAGGTTTATAACACCAGATTATGACCCAGAGCCTGAAAAGGCTCCATGTTGGTATCAAGTACTGAAGAAACGTAAACCAAATGATAAAATGACGAAATCACAAGTTATCGACATATACGACCCCAAAAGAGTGTGTCCTAAAGATTCTATCGAGGTTTTTAGGAGAAGGCGAATATACGCAAAAAGCAATAAAGCTAAGTGGAAGACTGGAGCACCTTGTTGTGAAACCCCATTAGCCTCAATGCCCAGTTATGAATGTAAATCATCCGGTTCCCCATGTACGAAAGAGATAAAGCCCTGTTGGAAACCCACAGAGATGAAGCCAAAGAGAAAGCCTATTGATACTAAACATGTATCTTTACCAAACTGTGAAGAAATTAATGACTTGATCGGAAAGTTAAATGATTGTTGCGAACCTGAAAGTATTCTGTCAGTTAAGGGCACACCTCGGGCTTTTACTGGAAAAAAAGAAACTAAAGTAAACCCTATACCTTCTTGTCAAATCCCGCCAATTCCTTGTCGAAGTTCATGCGAAAGGATGCAAAAGCCACCTTGTCGAAATTCAAAAGTGTCTTGCGATGAAATGTTTAAAACCAAATGCTGTTCATCACCGTGTTCACCGCCAATATCTGTTTCAGTTATTTGCCCACCCCCTGCCCCGTGCACGGCTTGCAAGCCTGTCCCTACGCCTCCCTGCAAAAGTACGTCACCCCCACCCTGCAAAAAGCCATCTCCTCCATGCAAAAAGCCATCTCCTCCATTTTGCAAAAAGCCATCTCCTCTCCCATGCAAAAAGCCATCTCCTCTCCCATGTAAAAAGCCATCTCCTCTCCCATGTAAAAAGCCATCTCCTCTCCCATGTAAAAAGCCATCTCCTCTCCCATGCAAAAAACCATCTCCCCCAAATTGCAAAAAACCGTCACCACCGCCATGTAAAAAGCCACCTCCATGTAAAAAGCCTTCGCCACCGCGTTGCAAAAAGCCACCTAATTGCGAAGTGCCGTCGCCCACGTGTTCAAATACCAGTTCCAAATCCAGCTCTTCTTCCAGTCCATGCAATAAGCCGACTGGTATAAAATTAAGGAGTCCACCTGTCAGTCGTAAAACTTCGCCTATACGTCCGCCATGTCCTCATTCACATCCACCCTGTCCCGGAAGACCACCTTCATGCTGTGCTATGAGCCCACCGTGTCCACACACAACTCCACCGTGCCCACATACACCTCCGCCGTGCCCGCATACGTTCCCCCGATGTCCATTTTCTCCCCCATCATGTCCGCATTCATCTTTGCCGTGTCCGCGTTTATCCCCACCATGTCCATATGCAGTAATATGTCCACCACAAACACCCCAAAAATGTCCTTCCACACCATCGACATGCCCTTATAGTTCACCATGTTATTCACCCCCCCCATGTAAGAAACCTCCATGTCCTCCAAAAAAACCTTCAAAGACAAGCCGTAAACCACCCTTATGTCATAAACCACCATCGTGCCCTCAACCACCTTCATGCCCTACGTCATGTCATAAATCAGCTTCATGCCATAAATGTCCTTCATGTCATAAACCTATCTCTTGTCATAAACTACCACCATGTACGAAATTATCATCATGCCCTAAACCACCTCCCTGTCCAAAACCACCGCCATGTCCAGAACCATCCCAACCATGTTCACCACCACCATGTCCTCATTCTCCACCGTGCCCACCTACACCGCCATGTCCTTATACACCACCATGCTGTCGTTCACCATGTCCAAAAGCACCTAAAAAGCTCTGCCCTGGAGCTCCTGAACCATGTTGCGTTCGAGATCCTTCTTTGTGTCCTGCTTTACCTCCACCTTGCAAAACAAAAACTGGCTTAAAAAAGATATTGGCAAAAATTAAATCTCCTTCTAGTCCATCTTCTCCACCTTGCAAGTCCCCTCCTTGCAAGCCCCCTCCATGCAAGCCTCCTCCATGCTATCCACCTCCATGTAACCCACCGCCTTGCAAGTCGTCTTCTCTACGAAAGCCCATATGTATGTCATCCCACTGCTGTCATCAGGCCTCTCCAAGGCCCTGCTCGCCAATTTGCCAGAAGTTTTCAGTGGCATCGGCAGTATTATCATATAGCTCATTAGGCCAAGGACGAGAACATGACGCTCCCTTCAGATATTCGCCCATCCATCCATGTCCCGGTAAATGTGTTGCTGATGAGGAAACAAAATCACAAAACCTTAGAGAAGAGTCTTCAGGTCTTATGCACATGCAGAGTGGTTGCTGCGTTCCAATTAAAACAAAACAGGAGTCTACACAATCAGTCGCATCACCACTGTGCGGCAATGAGAAATCTGTGTGTCGAAAGTTAATAACACCTAAGATGTCATGTGAAACTATACCTCCGTCACCGCCAAAACAGTCAACATGTCTAAAATCTTGTCCGAATCACCCAGACCAAACTGCTCAACAACCTGCTTGCCAGAAAAAGATAGAATGCCCTGTACCTAAAACACCACCGCCTCCCCCTTGTCCACCGCCACCACCTCCATCAATAGCTCCACCCTCCCTCCCTACTAAACACCCACCACGCCCGCAAACACCTAATAAGAATAAAGTTACTGGAGTTCACTTAAGAATGTCTCCTTCTTCTAAGAAGCAGAGTAATTCGGCAGAATGTGTAATTTGGCAAAATCCGATGCCAGATAACGCTTGTATCGACCTTAATTCTGATGACAAAATAACCATTCGTTTGAAAAAACAAACACCAAGTACTGAAGAAATCAGAGAAGGCTTGAATATAAAAGTCCAAGATGAAGACGGGATGACTTTATATGAAAGAAAGGATTATAGGCAACGACCACCAGTATATGAAAGGACTTCACCATCTCTTTTAGGAGATTTATATCGTCATTCCCATGTGCACAGAGTTGCAGCAACTTTACCAGGTCAAACAAATTCTAGTAAAGATTGTCATAAAGAGGTTTCAGAAGAGGGAAGCGATACTAGTATAGCAAACACAATAGAAATACAATTTAAACTTAAGGTTACACAAGGCAACAAAACAACAGAGATCAATGTAGCAAATGACAATGTCAATGTCGAAGATAGCATAAAAGATAAACCATTAAACAAATTGCCTCAAGATGTCTTCGTACTTAACAATGACGGAGAGCACACCGGTGACCAATCTGATGGAAAAAATGATATTAACATCCGTATAGTAATAAAGAATTTTAAACCCAAAGGAAGTAAGAAATTCACACAACGTAATGATTACGTAAAAAAATTTGCCAAACAAATTTCCACCAAATTCCATTCAGTTTCTACTGCACCAGAAGACACTGATCGTACATTTTCTATACACAGAGCTACGGTAGACCTGACATCGTCAATAGAAAAGCAGTCAAGCGGGCATGAAAATCGGGGAGTGAAGAGTCAACAATTAGAACAAGAACCTGAAAAAATATCATCGCGTGCAACGGAAGAATCTATCTGTCGTTGCGTTATTGAAGATAGACTGTCTATAATTGGAGATGGAGATTCACAATCAAGGTCTAGTAACAATGAAAGCCAGCCTACCGAAACACAAGATGAATGGGAGGCAGAAAAAGATGAGAGAGAGCCAGACACAGATATAGAAAAACCGGAAACAGACATAGAAAAGCCAGAAACAGATTTAGAAAAACCAGAGACGGACTCCGAAAAACTAGACACAGATACAGAAAAACCATCCGAACTAAAATATAATACGATACTGTTTACCGATACAGATGATCCTGATACAATTCCAGAACAAGATGAAATGTCAAAAGAAAGTGAGGAAAAGATTGTCAAGCCTCGTACAAAAGAGGAGAAAAAGAAAATGCTAAAACACGTCCTTGAAAAAGCACAGGAATCAAACAACCCTAAAACTCGAACAAAATTGAGAGACGCGCTTAAAGTAGTATTAACATCAGACAGCAGTGAGCCCGACCTGAAGGCACCGATTGATTCAAGAAAGGATTTAGCGAAGGACGTTACATATGCGTCCTTGAAGCCTAATTATTTTAGAGACACTAATAGCATGAAAAATTACTATAGAGGAGACAGTATTGCTGCTATATCAGATAGAGATATCAACCAACAAGTAATTTATCCAACCGAAGAGAACAATAGTGAATGTACAAAATCGAGTTACGTCACTACTGATAACGACACCCCACCGCCTCAACAGGATTGTAT
This sequence comes from Arctia plantaginis, assembly GCA_902825455.1. Taxonomy (NCBI): domain Eukaryota; kingdom Metazoa; phylum Arthropoda; class Insecta; order Lepidoptera; family Erebidae; genus Arctia; species Arctia plantaginis. The sequence goes on along the minus strand of CADEBD010001048.1, from coordinate 3,199,348 downwards.
GTGTAGCACTGTAGCAGAAAGATTAAAAATGGTATCTCGAATGTGCAATATTCGAGAGAACTGTTGTTGTAGTCAACGTAAGCCTAAAAACATTAAGAGTGAAGAAACTTGCTGCGATTTAAAAAAAGATTTTGAGTATGACTACGATTACAAAGAAGCGGAATATGTTGATGTGCAAACTCAAAATTCAAGATATTTATCTAGTAAAGTTACCAGCGCGAATTTCTCTATACACAGTCAGCTGAAAACGAATATAATTATACCACATCTCAGTTTTCAACAGAATATTACTACACATTCGCAACTACGACGCAAGGAGGAAAACAAAAAAGATATGCCACAGTTTCCCGGTCCTTCATCACCACCTATGAACCAAATGAGAAAGCTTAACCAAAAGACGATTCTGACGATATCGGATGAAGACAAAATAGTTCTCCTTAGCGACAAACCTGAAAAAGAGTCTAATGAGGAAAGGCGAAATAATACTAAAGGTAATCTTAACAAAATGAATAGCAATGAAAATAATACAGTAAGAGATGCAGCTCATATCTTACAATCGTATGAAACAAAGAAAGCTGTACTTGAGATATATACTGAAAACAGTGTTCCTGATGAAGGAACGCGTTTAGTGGCAAAATTGCCGAAGTTTGCTTATGACACAGAAAACGACGTCTACGACGCAATAGCCGCTAACGCCAACACGTTCAAGTCTGTTTGTAAAAGGAATATTGTCATGATGACTATAAATAGATAAATTTTGCGTTTCCATTTATTGGTCTTTTTTGATATGTGTTGTTATTGAGATTTTTAATTTCTAAATACACGGTATTTGTTTTTTTTTGTTACATTGTTTTTTTTTTTAAAAGAAGTGTTTTGACCGAAGAAGAATGAGGGTTCTCTTCTCTCTTCGTCATAAAATCTTTAGGAGTTAAGTTCATTGTATGGGGATGTAGAAGGGCAAAGAAGCAGACAGGGCACCTAATGGACCGAGAGACGGCCGCAAAATTGCCAGGGTATCTGTTATATTGATGAAAACCATCAGATTCCTGATGGTATTAAAGACGGTAGTAAAGAATAAGCGCCACGATTTACAAAAAAATATTCAGTGGTTTAAAAACAGGACAATTTTTGAAGTGAAAACTTCTTTAGCGGCGTTGTACACTTTTTTTGTAATGGGTAAAAAATGTTAAACTCGCCTCAGAACACGTGACCTTGATCGAAATTTCGTAAGACGGGTGGAGCGTAGACAGCCGGCGCGGCGTAGGAGAGGAGAGAGGCGTCGCTTGCGCGAATGTTCGTGTGTGTATATGTTACGGCGTGCCACGCGCATCCATGGATGGTGACAGCATCTCGATAAATTGTCATGTTTGTGTACGATAGCGCAATAAATAAATATTGTATTTTACTACATAAATGATAGTACTTTTATACTCAATTATTAAAGCAATTCGTGCAAAATTATTCCCTAACCATTCCAAAATATCAAAAATGCACAACGTTAATATTCAAGTTTTCACTTCTGCCGGCACTCCCGGAGTGCAACCCGTCGTTTTTTTTGTTTTCGTAATTTGCAACATAATGTGTAAATGCATTGCGTTGTTTGGAGCGATCAGCTGTATACGCGGCGCGGCAGCATCAGACGTTGACCGTTGAAACATTTTGCTACACTCGAATCAAATGATATATGGTGAATATTGCGTCATCAGGATTTTTAATTAGTTCACCAGTAAGTACAGACAGTCGGCACTTAGCCACCGCGATTCACTGAGTGTTATGCTGTTCTGTGTCCTTGTAGATGCGCTCACAACGAATTATCGTAATAATCATATTCCCTTGAATATTTGTTCAGAAAAGTTTTAATTGATGTGTTAATAATGTGTTTATAAGTGGCAATCAAACTATACTACTCTGCTTCTTTGTTTTTAACATATTTATGTATCGGCATTTCACTGTGTATGGGTATTTATATGTGTATGTTTATGTATTTATGTGGGTGTGTGTATGTGTTCTATGTGTATATGTGTGCGTATGTGTATGGTGTATGTGATGACACGTGTATGTACATCTATGTGTATATTATTTATGTGTATGTATATCCCTACCACATCTCAACATTTTAAGTCGCCATTGTTTTATTGTATTTATTTTGTTCTAAATTTGCATTTCTGTATTTTCGTACAATTTTCTATTTTAATTTTAACCGCCGTATATTGAACCGCGTTATCTATCATTTAAATTTATGCGATAACCTAAACGCCACGGTGAATAATTTTGAAAGCTTTTACCATCATTCTTCATGTCGGTGATAAAAGTAAAAAACTCGCCTTTGTTCACCTGGGTGAATTAATTCCAAGGTGAACAAAGGCCTCCTCTTATGTCTAATTATTTCACCTGGGTGATATCACCTAGGCAAACATAGTGGGATAAACCCTACTTACAACAACGAACGAACGACAGGCCTGTTGGTCTAGTGGTTAGTGAACCTGACTGCTAAACCGGAGGTCGTGGGTTCGATTCCCATCCAGGACAAATATTGTGTAATGAGCACGGTCATATGTTCTGTGTCTGGGTGTAATTTATCTATAATATGTATGTATTTAGAAATATATAAGTATGTTTATTAGCAGTTTGGTTACCATAGTACAGGCTCTGGCTAGTTTGGTATCAGACGGCCGTGTGAGACAAGGTTGCCACTATAACCCTTAACTTTGATTTGTGAAGGCTGGTTGTTTGTGAAATCATTTTTAAATAACGATGAAATAATATGACGGCATTTGTAAAAAAGCTTTGAAAAATCATGGCTCAAAAACGAAAATTTTGTGGCTGTTCGGAATTCATTCGGAGTGCCTCACAGGAAACCTGGCATAAAACAATTTCACAATAAATTAAAGACAAACATACACATTTAGTTTTTAAAATGCGTTCAAAAAACGCACAGTTTATCGCTAATATGTCAACTGTGGCACAGAAAATATAGAAAAATATTGCCAATTACATTAAAAGACGAAGTTATCCAGGATACACAATTACGTATACTCAATAATGAAATTAGTGTTGGTCATTTCCTGGACATTTAACAGAATTTATAAAATACTACATGCCCTGCCTCGGCTTCGCACGAGTGAATTTTTTTTAGTTAGTAGATAAGTGATGAATTTTTTTGTTATATGATGAATAAAATGTGACTTTTAGAAATACAGGATGCAAGTTTTTATTTAATAGATAAGTACTTAGGTTAAAAAGTCAGAAGAACAACTAGAAGTGAATTCCGATTTACCACCCAGTTCAGGGTGGATATATGGCCACGCGTTTCAAGACTTGCAAAGTTAATAACTTTCAGGACCTGCCCGCACAGAAGCCTTAGAGTCTTGGTCATTCGCTCTTCACCTATCCTATTAACATGCCGAAGCCATCGCAGTACCTATTAATTACTCAATTCTTGATTCAATTAACCTCACTAACTCAGAGCAACGAAAAAGTAGCTGAACACCTGTTTTCCGTGATACCGTAGTATCATCCAGCCCATATGAGCCGAAATATGGTTCGTCCACAGCTTCATCGATCGATTGAGCATAGAAACATTGCATAATCGGTTGAATAGTTGGACGAAGTGGAACGAATAGATATTATTAGCTTTAACACCATACATGTACAAAATAGTAAAGGTTAATAAAATAACTACAACATGATAATTTAAATTTTATTTAATAAATTATAAACAGTATAAAATGTATAAAAATAAAGAAAATACACTGGAAATATAAAAATCATCTCCCGTATTATTAGTTTTATTGTTTGATTTTGGTTCGAGTTTGAGCGGATACTTTACATCCGGCTATGACCAACCTTATACGGGTGGTGGGCGAGTTTATTGGTGTTTTGTTTAAGACGCCTTTTTTCTTCTGTTGAGTTAACTACGCAATCAAATGTTTGAAAGTTAATTTGAATCTACTTCTAATTATCAATAAAATTATCTTTAAAGGTAGGTTTCTAGGCAGTTCGAAGGAAAAAATATTACCATATATTGGAAGAATGAAACTCTAGTGGCTGTCAGTACTTAAACTTCATATAATTTGTTTTGACGCGCCAACTGATTGCGCAAAGTAACTATTTAAGTTATAATTTAATTTCTTCTAATGCAAAAATTGACAAAATAAAAATATAATGTTGAATGTGGACTGTCCGAGATGGTTTGTTGGCGCTCCTTGCGATAGGCTGACGAAATGAAAGAAAAAAAAACCAATAAATTGCCGTTTTGTTTGACGAAATACCAACATCTTCAAATTTGAGATTACACTCATTTAACTTAGTTTAATTTATCATAACATTCACTTAACATATAAAATTGAGCTAGAAAATGCAATAATCTAAAAAAATATTTTTTTCAATATACCTAGTGATGCGACAGTAGATACGATACGATATTGAGATTAGGTATTTTTTTATGTCAATTTTAGAGATGTGATTTAAAAAACTGATATTATCAGAGATACACATAGTAAAAGTTTTATAAATATCTTGTCTTATTAATTTATAATCACAATGCTACATCACTTTTTGTTTTTGGTTTTGGTACAAGTTACAGAATAACTTGGTAAATTTGCGGGCATAAAACGTGAAAAAAGCATTAAAATCTTTAATAACAGTTCATAAAACGTATATTAATGTATGTATTCCGCAAGAGGTTAATATAAATTTGATGAAACAAGACGTGTTTGTTTGAACGTTTATAATTAAATATAAATATTTCATCAAGTAGATAAATATGCAAAAAGATGATTTGTTTGGTTTAATTTAATGATTGTAGGTAAGTATAAACACTTCTCACCTACTGCAAATCTAGTGACTGTATACATTACAAAAACCTTTTACAATCGAATATTGATAACAATATTCCTATCCGATTACTAGTTATCATTCCATCACCGTTACCAAATATAACTGAGGGATGAGATAAAATCACCATACATTTCGTAAAAAAAATATTTATATATACCGTTATAAAAACGTTATCTATTAAAATATCGGTAATGATTGTTTAACCGGAAGAACGTATTTGCAGTAGCTAAATATAAAAAAACGTACATTCATCAGAAAAAATAACAGACTGATAAAGGTTTTTGGTACATTTGTCTGAAAATCTAAGTAGCGTGCTAAATAAGTTCTTACATATATATTTAGTTTATTTCCTAGGAACATCGATTTTTATTGATTTTCATCATATGAACTACTTTATTTTTATTTTAACGTTGTAAAATAAAGAAATGTAAGAGATATGATGATGGAAAGATGGAGTACGAAAAGACTCGTCCGCCATAAAAGCACCGGTTATAGACCATTAATGTCAGTTGCAAATACATCCTTAAATTATGAAAGAGCTACCTCTATGGACGTTTTACATTCTGACTTATTTTCTAGATACTAATAAAAATAACATGTATAAAGCAGATATAGCCCTTTGGTATAACTTTACGTGAGCACCGTTCTTCTTTTCAAAGCCGTGTCTGAAAAATAAAACAAAATATACCAAATTACAAACAAGTTTTAACTGTATATTAAAATTTTGTAACAAATTTAATCTTTATATTCTTCAAAGGTAATTTTCTTTTAATTTAAGACCACTATCGTGCCGTCCGTTTAATCTTTTAATTAAGTTTATTCACAGTTCAACCATCTACGTTGTATATTTAGTTTAAATTCCCGTGTGCGAAGAAATACTCGCTTTAAATTAAAAACTGTACTTTCACTATCAATAATACATGTGTTAAACGATATTCTGTGAAAGTTCAGTGCATCTAGCAGATCGTAGGTAAGTAAAAATTGCAGTATCCGAGCCGTCCGATTTGCGTTAGTACTGCTACGTTTGGAAAATACTAGTAACAAATAGATACAAACCGAAAACAAATAAAACATTAAAGGTTATAATACTAGTATACATTTTACAAAGATATTAATAAAACATCTAGGCTTTTTGATATCTATGTCTTTCTTTTTACATTTTATAACGTAGGATTATTTTCTACTATGTCGTCAATAGTTATAAATTGCACTCAAACGACATTCCTTCCCAGGGGCATACAGTGAATTTACTTTCCTAATATTATAAATAGACAATTACTCAATAAATATTTAAGGCAATAAACAAAACAATTAGGTGAAAAATCAAACATAAATGACAACAAAAACATGCCACATAAACCACACAAACAACTTACCTCCGCGATCACCCACACCCAGGAGTTAACACAAATTCACTAAAACACAGGTGCTTTATCGATTTCCAATAACTGATGCATAAGGTATTTTTATATATATTCATGTTATTGCCTATAATTATGTGCGGTATAATAGTTGCTTCTTGTACAATTTATTTATTTCAGATGAGTTATTATTTTTACTTATGGCAAAATGTTAACTCTAAATAGTTTTTTTTTACATTGTCATTTGTTCATAAATATTTTAATAATAGTAATAAATTACACTATAGAATGTTCTTATATTTTATTGAAAACCTAAACCATTTTGAACCTAAACAAGTTTAAAATAACAATAGCAAATGATTTTCAGAAGACCACATTATAAGAAACTAGAAACGCGATTTTTTTATTATAAGCACAACAATAAGATTCTTTTAGTAATGTTTTTATTTCAAAAATATGTAATTCCTATTTTACTCTATATTTTTCCCTTCTAATAGTTAATATTTTATTTCTACACAACAAGACATCTTGCATTACTACCGTCGGCATTTAAAAGTATCAAGTTTTTTTAGTTGTTTGTTTTTTATGTTACCTCAGTTATTAGTCTGCCAAAATATGCAGGAACCGTAAGTACCTTTGCAACACCAAAATATACTAATTTTATGGGTCAGACTCAGGAAAGAAGCTAATAACGAATAATCCCAATAACTGTAACATCATAAAATAACAGTTAGCAGGTGCACTGGTGTACATCACTAATGGTCCTCGGAAATAAAAGTCATAAGTCCAAATACGCATTTAATTCAAGTATCTCACGATATACAGATAAGTACATGGGTAATACAAATACGATAATAGCTATATGCTAGCAAAGATCAACAAGTTACAAAAATCTGTACAAATAACAAGGAATAGGTTTTAGAGTTGTGTGATTCCATGAAATATGTTATAATTAACAGTCTAATAAAAAAGCAGAGATCACGATCACTTTTGATTTTTTTAAGACAATATAGTCAATAACTGATATACTAATAACGTTATTTGAAAAACGTTACAACGCCTACTTTATCAAATCTAATTTAGCACTTGCACTTGTACAAAATTGACATTATTCCTGACCTGAAAGACTTCGGAAATCACATAACTTAAAAACCACTCTGTATACGAGTATTAAATAACAATTGTGATAAAACATATAAGGCTTACGTTACAAAAGCGTCTATTTGTGAAAAAAATGAAAATAATTCTGTAAGTAAGTAGGGGAAAACAAAGATAAAAAATTGAATATACTTAGGAACTCTATAGTTTTTTTATGGCCGTTTTTTTTATACTTTATCTACTAATTAACTCTCGTTTAATGTTTCAGAAAACAACGGGATAAACCCGATTGGTAAGCATGTAACAAAAGAAGTGCTTCAATCCTTCAAACATCGTCTAATTATTTGGTTAAATCTAGTTTGACTGTAAAATGTATTATGGTTTAACGGAAAGTAAACTTGCAAAAAAAAAAGAGAGAAAGACAACAATGAACTCGACAACGATAGGCAATGAACGAGTGATTTAGTAGAATTACAAACAGACTATTAATATTATATTTACTAGAACGTATATTTAACTTTGAGCTATGAACATACCGCAATCCTTGTAACGTCACAAGCCTTGTAACGTAAGCAAAATATGTTTGAATCTACACTAAACCTACTGAACATTGATTACATCGGTGGAATTACTATCTATCTGAATTAATGAAATTAATTGGATTAACATTTTACAATTGTATTATATGCATGCTGAGTTTAAAGTACTGCAAGTAAAGCCACATGATATACTGCTGACATGAACAAAACTAAACAGTTATGACAACAACACTAAGAAAATAACTGTTTTCAAATTGTTTTTAACTAGTTACTGCCTGTTATAAAAACTGGACGGATTTAAATAGTGTTACGTTTTGACTCGTTTAATGTATAGACTCGTGTTGCAAATAAAAACAAAGATTGTACATAATTATTTCGAAATAAATATTCTAGATAAGTTTTTAGACATAATAATTTAAAAAGGTCAGCCACATATCACATGATTTCGACTAAACATTTGTGTGTACAAATATAACATTTCCACAAGAATAAACATTCAAAGTCAGCAAATAATCTGGAGCACACACACACTGAAAAAAAAAAGACTGACAAGGGGCTGAACTGACATAATAACATGGCTTATAAAATTTATAAAATTAAATCTTTTAAAATTATAAAATTAAATCTGGATGAACACACAATTTAATTTAAAAATAATGATAATAACTAACATCATCAAATAAATAAAAGAAGGACAAAAATATTTAGCGGTTGTATTTGTAAGACGAATGAATTAAATACTCTTATCATGATTTACTTATAAATGATATGCTTGTTTTTAATTAAAGAACCTACCGTACCTTGAGTACCTATGTATACCGACAGTAGGTATACTCAGCAACGGAAGTTCTTTAAATAGTTTAAACAAGTTATAACTTAAAATATTGAAAACTTTAGATCCACCCAATATTCTACAACTGATCATTTTATTTTATATATTTTAGAGTAAAATAAAATTATCTTAATGTATATTCTTGTGAATAGTTATAAAACATAATTTATTAAATGTTTTAATAAATAAATTCATTACACGGGCACCTAATTTGTCTATGCAGTAGGCCGTCTTTATATTTAGGCAAGCTCTTTTGAAAAAGCCAATTAATTTTCAGAAGATATTCAAAACACACGATTTTATAAAAAAAACTTTATTAATTTTAGATACGTTTTGATAAATAAAAACACGTTACAGTAAAACCTCGGCCATTACGAATATTTGGCTGGAATGTTTAAGAGTTTAAAAATCTAGAATTTCATTACAACATTAATAATATAAGATGCTTCCTTTTGTTACTTATTGTGTATTTTGAATATTCTGTAAAATTTTAAGGCGTTTCTTGGGAATTTTATTGTTTTTCTTAATTATCATAACCCTATAATATAATCAGCCAATTAGCTACCAGAATATAAATAGCACATTAAAAAGTAACTTTATTCGCTCCAGATATAATATTTGTATATGAGGGTAAATAGTAATTAAAAACTAAAAATAAAGAACTAAATTAGGTACTGCGAATATAAGCATTAGTATTAAATCATAATTTGACTTAAATAATAAAAGATTGGACTACTTATAAATAATTTAGATACTAAAAGCAGTATCAAATAACTTGTAAAATTCGATTTTTTTAAAGTGAAAACTGTACTAATACCATATAATCAGTCTAACTGTCTAAGTTTTAATCGAACGTTGGGATATTGGCGGGAAGGAATTATTATTTTGTTTTGTATTTATTTTTATTCAATGACTAATCATAATGGCGCAGAATCAGACATCTGTCATATTTCAGAAAAATGCATACATCTTATTATGTACTTATTTATCTTTTACATAATATTGTCTGCATATAAAAAAAGATGGTCTCTCTTGTTACAGGTTCTAAGACATCTATTGTTTCTAATTTTTTTAGATGTATATTTAAGTAAACACACAATTATCAAAAGAGGGATGTCCTCTATTTTTTTTCCATAACAATAGCTGAGCAGCCATTAAAAAAGCTCTTAAAAAATTGTGAACAATATTGAGCCTAGTATAAGTAGACAGCCTTAATTAATGTTTGTAGCGAAACTTCAAATTGCTTCCATTGTTCATTTCTTAATTCAGTTTAATATGAGACTCGTGTTAAGATCTATCAGATAAAAACAAACTTATAAAAATTGAGAATCTCATGCATTTTAATCCCTTGACAAAATGGCAGAAACTAATAAGCCTTAAGTGGCAACATTAAACTTTAGTCTCCGTTACTACTAGAATATGCACGTAAAATAAAGAACATAATTAAGGAAGGTTACGTCGCACAAGAATTTAATTTACCTAATGTTGTCAACTAAAATAATTCATTACCCTCATCATCAAAATGAAAAATACTTTATCACAATTTAAAGTAAATGAAAATTAACATAATTACGTAAAGTACCTAAAGTTTAATTTTTTAATTTTGCTGATTGCGAGATTCGTTTAAGTTAACATATTAGAGATTCATCAGTTCTTAAGCCAATAACAAATATCTTATCTTCAATGGCAGTGAGTATATTCTTAACCTAAAATTAATATATAGACTAATAACATTTTATGGTAGCCATATTTATAAAACGATGTCATATTTTTCGTTATGAGCAACAATTTTAGTAAAAAAAATGGCTAAATGTTAGCTTCTGTAATCACCAGTAGTACGCCTATAATATTATACAGATTTTAGTGCTCATAATATATAGTGTAATATGTATTTATTTTATACACGTGTAAAACGTTTTATGGACAGTTTTAAATTTTCTTTTGTATATAAATATTTTGAAAATGAATAAAAGCCCCGTAAAAATAATATGTATAGGTGGAATGAAATGTATAATTAATCATAATTTGCTTTGCACCAAGTATTTTGTTTTGAGGATTAATTTAATTTATAATTATAATAATATATAATAGTGAAAAAAGTATCGTTATGGCTTCTGTTTTCGGTTCGAAGTGGCGCCACCTGGTGTAAACATAGCTTCAGTAGGAATAAACAATCTTAGCCCTGTAACCGGAGATCAAATTATATGGGCAGACAGAATATAAGATCTGAGGGAGAAGCCAAGATCTGGCGAAATTGTTATTAATTGGCAGTTGTTGCATTTTTAACAAGGACGTGGAACTTGGTTTACATTCAAGGTAACAGGCTTAATCACCATAGGACTTAAAAAACCGTAATCTATAAATTTAACAAATTACAAGTGTGTTAAGTTAACCTGTGACTTCCTATGGCCGGGTGGGGTGTTTGACTACTGATGCTTGTGACCTTAGCGAGGGCAACCTGATCAAAACGGCAAGCGATTCAAAGACACGTGTAGAAGTGCATACATAATTGTTTTTTAAATATTTCTTTTATTTGTTAAATATTTAAGTACATAACCATAATAAAGCAACAATGCCTTTCTCATTTAATCTCCAGTTACCTTTAATTAAAAGAAATCGGTTGAAGCACCGAATATAGAGTATATATGTTTAAGCTACAACAATTACATAGGGTTACACATTTTTATAGTTGATTCAATTAAACATTTTTAACATGGATTATCCACCAGATATTTCTCTACCCAAGAGATAGAGTATAACTGAATGTTTATTAATCATGACGTGTTTGCATATCTGTTTGGGCTATTGTTCAATTATAGCGTAGTCAATAGGTTATTTAAATATAGTATTGCGTCAGACTTTTTTTCGTAATTAATATTATATTAAAAAGACAAATTAGTTTCATATTTATGCGTGGAACACATTGCACAAAATTCACGAAAAACAACAAACGCTTCAGAACAATTGTGTTTCCAGCACTCTCGTACGATTTACATATAACGTGTTAGCAGCACAACTATACGGAACACAAAGAGTGTGGGTTACAGCACGCTCCTCGGGAACACAACGTGTGTATAATTAACACTGCTGTAAGGGAAAGCAACAGTTGCGCACTGTCGACTATTCACAATACTAAAGTGCTGAAAAAACACTCTACGTACGTTAGTTAGCAGTCTAAGGGTTTGTCTTATAAATTATACGCAGCAGTGAACGTGTTATCTGAGATTCTATGGTGCAATTCTAGGATCTAACTGACAGAATATGGTATGTCGAGGGTTTGTCGGTTCACGGACACGTGGGGGTTTAAAAAAAATATTAAATTCTCTCACTCTTCTATTAAACTTGTATTCAATTCGGTTTAGTGGTTGCTGAGACTAAAACATTCTATTGAACTCTACAGGTTTATGAAGACTAACAGAAAATAAAGACGTAACAGTAGTGTCTTATCAGTAATCATTGCTTTAGAGATAAGGCCCGTTGTATATTTCGGTAAAATATAAATTCAGTAACTTTGGCACAAATGTTACAAATCAGTTGGTAATGAAATCATTAAATGAATAATTTACATGGCATACAGTTGAATTGAATAAAGATATCGATTGCAAATGTCAAAGATATTGATAGGATATACGGATAAGAACGAAAATATAAGAAAGGTACCGTTTCAAAATGTAACTCGAACGAAATGCTCACGGCCGGTGTGGCAATCTTAAAAAGACAACGTAGTGAAATCCGTGTCATAGCTGTCATGTTATACGACCACAACGCGTTGTGGCAATGGAAAATAGAAACTTGTTGATGGCAAAACTCGACATTCTCAAAGTCAGGGCTTTGAGAATGTCGAGTTTTGCCATGAACAAGTTTCATCCTTAGCAACTATGTGCTTTTTCAGATTAGCAAACAGTTTTATCAACTCAATGACATTTTACATACAATTATAAGCCGACTTACTACTGTTTGATTCATTAGTTATACGAAAATACCACAAATCCCGATTTTTATTCTGCCAAATTAATACTTTCACGTAAGATTTTATTCATTTCGTATAAAAAAGATCTGCAAACACGCCGTGTACATAAAAATCTGTTAAAAATGCTTTGTTATAAACACTCAAAAGCTGCTTGGTTAGCAGGAGTCTTCCTCTGTTTGTGCGTATAAGTGCGTCTCGTAACTTGACATCATTCTATTCTTGATATTTCTCTCCTCATATGGGTGAGTTCCACCTGTTCGTGAGAAAATTTATTATTCATTACAATATTTTTTTTTCCAACAAAAATAAACCAGAAAAAGTTTATATTTTGTTTTAGATAACCAAATTAATAATTACGTTGTATTATTTAGTAACAATTTATAGAATACAAATATTTTCCACTTAAAAAAACTACTATTAGTATTAATTATATTATTCATTAATTTCATTGTTAGTGTTGCTTGAAGAAATTATAGTAGTATTATGTAGTAGAAAAATATCAATAAGTTCTCACTTGAACTTTCAAAGCAAAAAATACTGCCTGATAAAGTTTTATCAAAAACATACCTACTACAATAATTTCCTTTTACCCTCTAAATTATTTCTAATATCATACAACAAAATTCTTACCTTTTACAAGCACTGATTTCCATATCAAACTAAATTTAGAAATATCTGCTCAAAAATCAGAGGTAAGCTTGAAGCATGATTTCTACTAGTTTAGTAGATTTTTACGATGATAGTAACTCTAATGGAAGAAACTGCAGAGCAGGCAATCTAATGGCTGATATCTTTGCATATAATGCAATGCATCCCCTATCATCCGAATTTTTCTTGTCAATTTATTACTAATAAAAAAAATAGTTATGTGCATAATGTTAAAAAATATAAATAAATGTCATGTAGCAACAATTCGCACTGTAATATTTATACCCATAGAGTTTATGGCTGTTTTTTTGTAGAATAAAGTTGAAGGCTTGTTGAAAAGATAAAACCCCTAGTTTATATTTATAAATACTCTAGGGTATATTTATATCATACCTGGCAACCAGATGACGAATTAGTGGGGTTACAAGTAATATGAAACCTGATTTCTCTTAAATGTTTATTCTACATGTCGGTCGTTTTTAAATAGTTAACAACAACAAAATATACATTATTGATATAATAGTAACAACGACGTAACGTAACAGTTTATACACACCAGATTACGATTTTATAAGGGTGACCAATGAGAATAAAAAAAATTAAGATATCAAGATTACTTTTGTGAAATCTTGAATAACATCAATATCTGTTGACTACTTTTGTTTAAACAAGTAAAGTTAATTTTATGTTAAATCAATAGACAAAGACTTCGCATTTTATTATTTGTATTTTCGTTAATGACATCGTAATAATATATTACTTGACCTACGATATATTTGAACTAAATATTACTTTCAATGAACACATTTAGTCATTAATGCGACTTGGTCACCACTTACAAAAAGAGTTCAATTTAATTTTTGATCTGTAACCACTTTTACTATTAATAGGAAAAAAATGCGTTTAGTTAATAAGATTTAAATTAGAAATTTTTAATTATAGTAAATAATTTTAACATTGAATGGATGTGCTTAAAACATGGTCGTTTATAAATATGGAAGTTTAAAAACAAGAGTATCTCAAACATGCGGAAATACACATTTTCGATTGGCATTATATTATCTGTATCTTTAAATAACCAATCGATTTTTTAATATAAATATTTCTATTGCAAAAAATGTATCTGGTATGTTATTCCACATTTACAAATGTTGTTACTTAAAAGTAAAAATACTTACAGACCTTTCATCAATATAATTACACTCACATGAAAATGGGATTATAAGATATGTATTTCAAAAGCACACAACGATTGCTTCTGTTAACTGACAACCTTCAATTTTTTTGCGAATAAGAAACAGGTTAAATACGAACAGTGTAGCTTTTGGTCTACTTTGAGCTGGCAAGACTGAATCTTGATACGAATATTTTCATTAAAGAAGCTATTTTATTTGTACTATAACGAAATATTTCTTTCTTTTAAAAAGACAACTCCTGCACTAGGAATAAATCCTGTGTAGCGTGGAACTTTACAAACATATATGAAACGAACACAAAGAACGCCCGGACTCAGAACATCCCATATGGGGATCGAACCCCTCAAGCTCAGCGCAGTAGGAAGCGGCGAGGTGACCGCTTAAACCACTACGGCATCCGTGCAGTCCTGATATTGATAAGTCATTCTTTGTTTGCGCTACGATAAATATTGGCAAATAAGTTTTCGACACGTGTTCGAACAGGGTTATTGTTGATGCAGAATTTGTGTGCGATTTATTAAATTTATCATATTTAATTCTGCTCAAGTCTGATTATGATGGTGTATTTTTTTCAGGTTAAATATCGTTTTTAATTACAGGGTGTATAAGCAGCATTTCAGTGAAATTTCAACTTGAATTATACATCGTAACACCCTGTACTTCAGACTCCACCCTGTATAGACTAACTCAACTAAGGTGATCAAGTCAGTTGCTTGTTGAATATGAGTTGATGATATCAGTCGAAAACCTTATTGTAGGACTTATTTGATAGAATGATAAAACAATATTTTGCTGGGATGTTAATGTAGATTTCTAAACGGATGGTGTTGGCCGTACGTTCTATAAAATAAGTCCCACAGACTACACAACAGCTAAAGTTACATAGTCTAAACATTTTTTTGACTAAAAATGGGTCCGTAATTTTTGGCAATTTTAAATATTTCAAAAACTGCGTACAACATACATTATCTAGCGTTTATTTTACAATATTATTTTCAACAAGACGATGGCAACACTTAGTTTAAAAATATTTTACCAGCCTAGATTCACGACAATAATATTATTGCTAAGTTTTATAAAAAAGTTATTTTTACGTAAAAGTATTGTTTTCGCATTCCCCAAAATGGAAGCACCCAATCTTAGTGATTACACTAATATTAAATTGAGATTGCCATGACAAAAAATGTTCCTAATAAGCTAGCGTCGCAAAAACAGATTTTAAAGCAATATAAATATGCTATTGATATATATATATATATATTAATCATTTGTAATCCTTTTCTACTCTTTCTTTTAAATGCAACTATAACCCACCATACAAGCAGCGTCCAATGGAAAATGAGCATTCATTAATATGGTATATGCGCTATCAAATTAAATTATGCTGTCTTATAAACTAGTATAGATAATTTATTAAGGCACGTGCGTAACCTTAAGCTTAAAAAGTGTGACCTTAATAAATAGTAATAAGAAATATAATTATCATGTGTGTGACTTAACAATAATGGCCAGTAGCTTTTTTATTAAATATATACATGTTTATAAGAAAATAGAAGGCAAAATATTGTTGTCACATGAAAAGCGTTTAACAATTTAAATTTTCAATGGTGACAATGAGTTTAAGGACATTGTTATGATCAGTTGACGCCACGCCATTAGTCCGACTAGAAGTTGTAGGAGAGGCAATTTAAATAACGTTCACTGGAGAGCTGAGGGCTTAGTGTGTGTTTAATTCACATCTACTCGATGACCACGGTGACCACGTTCGGCGCTACGATTGGCCCGCACTGAAATCTCCACCAATCGGAACGCCAAACGCGCTCGCCGTCGAGAGTTGATATGAAATAACACTAGGTCCTCTGATCCAAGTACGAAAAAACCTCGTTTATTCCGTGAAGTTTACAGATTATAGCAATAGTTAAGTGTATGTTGCCAACAAACGAAAATGTTACCATACTAAAAAACAAAAATAAAACATCTTGCCTTTTATTTTGTTAGTATAAAAAGCTGTAGCGTGTAAAATGCTTTAGTTGTGTATTATTATAATCTTCCACCAAATAGTTATAGGTAATGTGCTGAATAACTTACTAGTGAATACAAGTTAGTGACACTATTATGGAGACGGTTAATATATGATACCGATTCACAAAAGTATTTAAAATTAAAAAAATATAATTCCAAAACACACGTTTAACGTGGAAGTATAAAAGTATCAATTAATCAGCAGCGAAAGATGAATGATAAAATAAAGCGTAAAACGTGTTTTTTTATATCAACCGTCTCCAGTCCATCAAAAGTGACCAATCATCGTAATTATGAAGTAAATCAGCAAAACTCACCACTTCGGTGGTGAGACAGTTGATGGTGGTAGGTGGGGCGCGGGCGGGTGGTGGCGGAGGTCGCGGGGAGCGCCGCCCATCGCAGGGAGTAGCCCCGCGGGCTGGTGTTACTGGGTAGCCTATAAATTCATATAACTTATAAAACATGTCTTCGAAATGATAAGCAGAGATGTATTAAATATTTACGTTTTGTACAACTATTATTTGAAATGGTATATTATAATTTAATCCCCACTTATGGTTATTTTTGTCAACCGTTGGAAAAAAGCCGGACAAGCCGCCCACTGAGGGTTCCGTACAGGTTCCGTTACACATTTGTAGGTAGAAACTATAAACAGTTTAGAAATCAGATCTCGCGGTTTTTGCCGTGCTTTGCCAGAAATTCAGTTTCCAAAACTTATAATTATTTATAAGAGAAATTGAACCTCGATGATTACGTACTTTAAATAAATACTATTTTGTTAATGATTTATTGCCAAATGTATGGTTTTGAGATTTTTCCCCATACTTGTAATATAAGACGATATTACTTGCCAAATTTCAGAGTTGTAGGTCAACGGGAAGTACTTTATGAATTTCGATTCCCTTGACAGTTTCGAAATATGCGTTTTTTGCGGCATAAACGGCCGTTTCTTTTTTTTATGTTAACTCATGAGATTATTTTACAGCTTTAAAAGACCGTAGATCTGAGTATATGGTTTTAATTTCAACCCGATACCTCCACGTATTAACGAGATAAAGGGTCTTAACAGACAGACAGACGGACAACAAAGTGATCCTATAAGGGTTCTGTTTTACCTTTAGAGGTACGGAACTCTAAAAATTGAGAGCATTATCAAAGGAAGAGTTAACATCTAATAAAACAAAAAATAAACATTGTTTTATATTTTGTATTATATGGTGAACAAAAAATCAATTCCTTACGCATATTTCTAAATACCATCACCAGACAAAGAAGGCCAACACCATAACATACTTTCATCCCCTAAGCTTACACCCGTCCAGGTGTATTTATATTTTATTATCTATAAAATAAACAACACATCTAAAAACTTTTCACTTGTTCTTGTTCTACTTTATAAAACCATTTTCTCCCCCATCTACCTACATACAACCATAAATTAAAGAGAACCCATAATACACGAACTTTCGTTAAACAATATTAAGTTGCTAACATTAAAAATTCCAAAACCAATCCAGAAGCCAGTTAGGATTACCTTGTTCACTACTACTGGACTCGGTGAAGCTGGGGGTGCCCTCCGTCCACGTGGGCGTGGATCCCTCCACTGACGCAGGCGGTGTCCAACATACGCTGGAATTTACCAGCAATAAATATGAGACTTTAAGTATGAAAATATAATTAAGGCCTCGACAAAAAGGTCTATCAGATCTAAAGATACGGTAAAACGCGGCGGAGTTACTTCCAGATTTCTTGAGTAGTCTTCGAGTTAGAAAGTATCGGTAATCTGACATACAGGTCTACCTAGAATAGACGCCATTGCATCTCTGAATTGAAGCTCAGACTTTATTTTTATTGCTATTTGCTATATGAAAAATAACGAAATGAATGTTTTGATACAATAATTCTCGCGGTGGTTAAGACCAAAATTGGTTATGATATTTTCTACAGCAATTGATATTAGACATTTCGTGTTACGTTTCCAAGGCTATCATGCTTATGAAACCATCCATTAAGAGAATTTTATGATAACCTCACAATAAAATCTCAGTTCGTCCTGCAACTTACCGTGTAAGAAAGATAATAAAATCTAACGTTTTTAGTTTAAGAGTAGTTAGCAGTACCTGGCATCATTACTGCGTGCGCTGCTTAATGCAGCCGGTGTTAGCGCTAAGGACGATGCAGACGATGTTGTCATTACGCTAGCAGCACTCGATGCACCCCGACGTCTTCCCGAAGCACTTGAGGATGTTGTCGATGAGGAATTAGTGCGAGAAGTTCTCGGCGGAGGTGCCTCTTCAAATGGTGGAGGCGGAGTCGAACAACAGGATAACGGCGCGCCCGCTGTAGTTTAACTAGCGTTACTACATAATCTAGCTAAGGTTTAAGAGTCTAAATACTACGAGAATATACATATTGAAAGATACTAAATCTACGGAATATTTTTAAAGAATGCGCATCATATTGTTGGGTACATTTTTCTACTAAATACACAAAATAGAAGTTAGCCGCTGTATTGTGACGTCTACTACAGCTCTATTGTAAAAAAATTGCAGGCAAGAATTAACATAAAATAATGAAGTATATAAAATATGTTAATTTAGAAGTTTACGCGTTAAGAAGAAAGGAACATCAAAGGACAAAAAAACAATTCTTGAGTACAATATACTTTATATTGTACTCAAGATTTGTTTTTTGTAAAACAAAATATATCCGATTTATTTTACGTTGCAACAGTACTAATCTAGCTCTAACACAGAACTGGTACCGTTTAAAAGAACCGCGAGATATTAATTTGCAATTGTTTCAAAATTCAAATTAAATTATCTTATACATTGTTTCAGAGTATTCACAATAATTAATTATGCACCGAAAAATATCTCTATTATGTTTTTTAGTCTTTTTCAGCGTGTTGTCACTGAAAATACATCGCAATAAAAATCGATTAATTTACTAAGACGGCAACTGGAAAACCTATTTCTCGAAGTTCTTTAAAAGGTTTATATTAATACATACATACATGATATTATATAAATAACCTATTTGAATAAGATTATTTGATGCAACTATAGAGTTAACGTATGTATTTCTACTGCCCTCCAAAAATAAAGTACAAAGACACAATTAAGATGCAAAAAATAGGGTTAGCTTAAAATCTCATAAAAATCAGGCATCTAATGTAACGTACACAAATAGGGAAGGATGCAAAACAAGGAATAGGTAAATAGCTGTTAATAAAAAAAATAACGACCGAGCAAATAGCGCCTTAAAATACAAAAATGGCAGTTGTCTACGATCACAACACATTCTATATCCAGCTACATGCTATTGACATTTGAATTGTATTTAATTGTGAAAAAAAATGATTTTGACATTTCTAATCCTCTCTTTTAACACCAAAGCTATATCGCTTTGTTTTTAGGATATGTAATTTCATATTAACGAACACTTTCGGCCATTTTGACTTATAACATTTCTTCGACATCTTTCTTCACTTTCATTATTCTTTTCTTATCAGATTTTCTTTTTAAACTTCCTCTCTTTTTCTGTCTAGGTTTGTTTGGAGTTTTAGTCAATGGTGTTTCGGAGAATTGTTTTATTTTCTCGTGAACGTTGCCACCAATTACTTTGGAAAAGACTGGCTTAACCGTAGTCGTAGCTGGTGAGAAATGGTTTTTGTCAATAGAGGTCAAACTTCCATTTGTATATTCTATTGGCTCAAATATCTTTTTAGTTTCTTTTACAAGAACTTGAACGTCAATTAGGTTTTCAGATCTTTTACTGTCTTGAGACGAAGAGAACGAACTACGTATTGAACTATCAGAATCGGTTTGCGCATTCCAAATGTGTTTTTGAAACATATCGATTTTGGTTTTTGCTTTTTTATGGCAGATCACTTCATCTTTAGTCAATCCATGTGTCATGCCATAACTTCGAATTTCAACTGTTGGTTTTGCCTTTTTTTCTTGTAGAAGATTCTTTTCTTTTTTGGATTGGTTAAAGTTTAACTTTTTAGTGAGCCCAGATATTATTCCCGATTTGGAATCATTCTTGTCAACTTTTGTGTCAGTATTCACTTTATGAATTGGCAACATCTTCGGTTTATCAGTATTAGTTACCTTTTTTAGAGACTTTGCAGCAATAATTAAATCCGATGAATTAACGTTATAAACACTAACTTTTTCTGTTGAAGAATCCAAATTAGTCAGCGATTTCCGGGATAATTTGTCTCCAATGTGTGATACAACTTCCTTAATGAATCGAGAGGGACTCTTCGACTGCCCGCCCTTTGCTTTTTTGGTAAAATCATTTAACTCCTGCATAACTGTCCTTTCTTCGCTACTTGATTCCGTAAGAGAAGTGTCATCGTCATCTAATGTGTCTAAATGTTTTATAAGAGTTTTGTCTATATTAAACTTGGCCATCATATCGGTCTGATCGATTAATGCCTTGTCAGGGTACGATCTCTTTGTAGTAGAGTCTGGTTCCTCAACATAATCGAGAAACATGTTAGAGGCTGCCAATTTGGTTATTGTAACAGAACTCTCGGATACTGACGGTGGGATGCGACATGCAATAGGTTCTTTGAAAATAAAGTCATGCCCGTAAAAGCAGAAATCGTCATCACTGCTTGTGATAGGTGTTTGCGGAGGAATGTCACTCACAGATATGCTTAAGTTTGGATAATCACCTTTTGTGTCGAGGCTAGATGCTTGTGTGTTGCCTCCTCCTCTTTTAGCTTTTGGGGATCCTCGGGGAGGGACCGGGGGTGGGACTCTCTGCTTTTGAGACCCTTTCAACACCGCTGGGAATGCTATGTCAGCTTCTGAAGAGGCCGTGGTCGTCTTAGCTGATGACATAGTAACTTTAGCGGCTGTGGACACGGGCGAAGTCACTGAAGCCGGTGTTATATGCGCTGTCACGTCCGACAAAGAAACTGGTGATTGACAAAAACGCTCAAAATTTTGTAAAGATTTATTAATATCAATCAAAATACACAATAAAATGTATTAACAAAAGTTTGGCACATCACAGAAAAATTTATAACAATAAAATAGGTATTAAAAGATTTGTGTTTAAAATGGAAGCGTAGTAAGAGACGGTTTGTTACATGTCCAAAATAGCATGTTTGTATTTATATTTTTTAGATGGAGCTTGACCGTTTAAGGTATCGTATTTTTTATTGGTGCATCAAGTTTATGATTTTCGAGTTTATAAAAATAAATTACAGCATGCAGTTTTTAAGGATAGTAAAAATAAAAGCAAAGTTGATGGTATACCCAATAAGAAAAAGTTCCAATAGGTCAGCGCAGCGTGTAACAGGAGAGATAACATGAAAATAAGTTTGTTTATTTACGTATGTATTTTATCTATAAGACCCAATTGACTTGCCTCCAGTGCCTGACAGAAAATAGCAAAGTTATCATACCATAATGTAATTTATGGTTTCTAATCTATGATTTTTTGTTACGATTTAGAGCTGGTAAGTAAAGCCACTTTGGGTCTAATTTATAAAGCAAAAAGCGTAGCAAGAGATCCATAATTCATTTTATTTTTGTTAATTAAAAGATAATTATAGTTGATAATTTGATATTATGGCGGGGTTATGATGATTGTTTATACGTGAACGACAGCCAAAGCAGAAGCAATAATACGCCTCTCTGCAAGTCCCTATTCAGTCACCAATTGTAAAAAATAACCTTATTTGAATAGAGCTAGTATCCGTTTCCGTAAACCTACCATATTTATGTACAATCTAGCTTAGTTTTGTAGCTAGCGTGTGTCCCAGCTAGCTATTACACGTTACCTGACCAGCTATCGTAAGTATAGATATAGTGATTGTTACTAACTAGTGTTTTTTTCTGTTGTTCAGTAAAATTGCGCAGGCTCAAATGAGTTCCTTATGCTTAAGCCAAAGCTTAATTATTTCAAATAGCTTATAAATAGCTTTTGCCCTCGGCTTAGCCCGCGTGTATGTCGGTTATCGCGGTAAAAAGTAGCCAATGTCCTTCCTCAAGAATCAAACTATCCCCATATCAAATTTCATCTAAATCGCTTTAGCGGTTATTAAATTCCTATGCCAACTTTCACCTCCCTTTTCACCCCTTAAAGAATTATTTTTAGGATAAAAACTACCCTGTGTCCCTTCCCGGGAGTCGAACTATCTCTATACCAAATAAATTTCATCTAAATTGGTTCAGCGGTTTAAGCCTGAAGAGGTGGGTAACAGGCAGACAGACAGACACACTTTCGCATTTATAATATTTATCATTAATATTTACATCTTAAACTTCAAGACACTAGGTTTAATGGTCAACAATTGTCTAGTAAAAGATTTTCATTTCTTTTATGATAGAGGGAACAAACGAGCAGATGGGTCACCTGATGAAGAGTGACTACCGCCGCCCATGAACTTTGAGGTAGGAGTACGCTCTTTTCGCGAAGGTCGTATCGGTCCGGAAATACTGCAGACGGTATGTTCCACAGATTGGTAGTGCGAGACAAAAAGTGTCTTGAAAACCGCACAGTGGTGGAGTGCCAGTTGTCCAAGTTAATTAAATTTTGCCGTGTGGAACGATAGCGGAAAGTTGCGGCCGGTATTACATACGATAGAGAATGCATCATCAATCATTCACTTTAAAGCAGAATTATGTAATATGTGAGAAATCATCACAATAATTGGTTAAGCTAAGTAAAAAAAAAAAATATAAATTTTTGTTTTGATCTCGTTGTCTTGTAATCTGTGTGAGTGACTCCGTGCAAGGTACAGACGTGTGTAACAGAAAGTCGGGGGCTAACTGGCGTGCGCGGTGTTATAGTTGGCCTTCGATTTGACCAGTTGCCGTGCGCGGTATTATAATTGGCCTTTGATTTGACAAACTGGCGTGCGCGGTGTTATAGTTGGCCTTCGATTTGACCAGTTGGCGTGCGCGGTGTTATAGTTGGCCTTCGATTTGACCAATTGGCGTGCGCGGTGTTATAGTTGGCCTTCGATTTGACCAGTTGGCGTGCGCGGTGTTATAGTTGGCCTCCGATTTGACCAATTGGCGTGCGCAGTGTTATAGCCGGCCTTTGATTTGACCAACTGGCGTGCGCGGTGTTATAGTTGGCCTCCGATTTGACCAATTGACGTGCGCAGTGTTATAGCCAGCCTTTTATTTGACGTACCTATAGTTGGCCGTGAGATGTTGAATGTTACACATCCTATGCCACTATTATACATAAGACTCGCATGTTTTGTTTGAGTTCTCTGTGTCTGGGTGTTAAGTAACTGAGTATTTTTTTTTTTGGTAAACTCTCAATTTGTAGGTGTGGAAGCTTATTAACGAATTAGGATACTAAAACTATTCAAATAAGGTTTTATTTGCAAATGACATTTAAATTAATTGATGAAAGCAGCAAACCAGTTTGAAAAATAGCCATTTATTTTTTTAGTAAAGTGGTGGGAATGAAAAGCGAAATAAGTAACAAAGTGTATTCCTTGCTACACTTCTTGGTATCTCTTTTGTTCTCTAATTTAACAAGAATCATCTAATTTATGATTATAGTTTGATTATAATTTTTATAATCTAAAAATTGCAGTCTTATATTGATATGATTTATAAAACGAGAGCAAAGTTCGATAAAGATTTATAATATGTAATTACATGTTAATCAAATAATTAATGCGAACAAAATGTCTGATCCTGACAGAAGGTCGTGGGTTCGTTTCCACTCTTAAAACTTAATAATAGGTCTTTACCTATGAAATTGCCGTTTTGTATGCAATAAGTAAAAGTACTTATTTTTTAAAACTTGCACCTACTGACTATTACTTTTTCCAAAATTTAGAGAAGAGCATCAATAAACTGCCAATGCGTTGGCAAAGATGCGTCGATTGCATGGATGAGTACTTCGAATAACAGAAATAAAAAAAGTTTGAAAAAATAAGTACTTTCACTTATTGCATACAAAACGGCAATTTCATAGGTAAAGACCTATTATATAGAATATTATCAACTATTGTGGACAGGTTACCTTTTTTCTTTATGGATTAGAGGGTAGGAATTAGGCTTCGGTTATCACATTTTGTCTGAGAAAACTAAGGAAAAAAAAAATGTTTTATTTTTCGTGTCCCAGTTAAAAAGTAGCTAATTACTTTTAAATATAAGTTGAATACCTTTAAATTTCAACATTAACTTTTTCAGTAGTTTTATCATGAGACTACAATAATTATTATTGACTGCCTCGGTGGTGGTATCAGTGGTTGCGTATGTGACTAGATCGGACTAAATGTAGGATCTGAATATTTGTTTTGGAGTTTGGGTATTTTCTATGTGTGTAACATGTAGGTATTTACAAAAAATAGAAGTATATACAGGAAACGTATATACTTTATTTTTTATTCTTCATAAGTCAATCTAGCTTTCATAGTACAAGCTCTGCTTGGTTTGAAACTACATGGCGTAGGGTAAAAAATATTATTATAATACTGTTATTCTTAAACGAACTTTGCTCAAGTCATCATTAACCACCTCAATTATATTTATAAGTAAGTCTTATTTTAAAGTTTTATATACCTACAATCCTGTTAAATATATTAGTGATTATATGTATATTTATACTAAACTTATATACATGTATATAAACACAATACAACGGTGAATCCCTCACCTGCTTTGATGCTAGCAATCCCACTCGAACTGGCGGCTCCTATCCGTTAGATAGCATGAAAATATTACGTCATACCAATCAGAAAGACGTATTTAAACAATATTATAAAGTATTTATCTTACATAAATATATATGTATTCGCATTTTTTAAGCAAATGTGATATCTAGAATACTTAAAATATGCAGAAGTGAAAAAAAGCAGGAAAATTCTTAAACAATATGTGCTGTATAGTTAAGAATTACATACACATGATAAGTTTATTGTAAACGGGATATTCACTATTTTTATTTACCGATATTTCACTACTGTTACAAGCACCATGCTCATGGATGAACATGGTAAACATCACGTTTATAATAACTTATCAACTGAAAATTTCCATGGCAGTTTGAATCAAATTATGTATCCAGTATATTTTGCCCTCTAGTGATATGAAAGTTTATACACAAATGGTTTAAATTATACTAGTCAGTGAACGGTCGAAGTTCTACCTCTACAATTTCCAGTCCCTACATATATTTATATCGACTGTGAGTTTAATTTTTTATAACACTTTGTAGTTTTTGATGTGTAACACTTGTCCTCACACTTTCCTGCAATCTGTTGTTTATAGACATAGGACAAAATCACAGTGAACTGTGAAAGACCGGTGATTTATCATTCGAATGTTTCGTACGTAGGTTAGGGTTACTACTTACTTACACGTTGTTGGCAATAAGCTGTTTTCAGACGATGCATAAATAGCCTATTTTGCCTATTCAACAGTAAATCTAGTGATTATTTTATAATATACATAATAATTTAAAAAAATACTAGATTTACTGTTAACTCTAACTTACGTACGCAAAAATCGAATGATAAATCACAGTTCACTGTGATTTTGTCCCAAATCTAGTGGGTTATTTCGTGACGGACGATGTATATAATAGGAAGCCGAGGAAACGCTCGCTATTTGAATTGACAAATGAAATCGTACAAGGTTGGCTGTCAGAAGGTGAAATGTCATATGCGAATGATGTAAGACTCGTTTCTTTTTTTATTCAGAATTGCCTGGCTATAAAAAAATACTCGTTTCTTTTTCACGTTAATATAGATAAAATGATATACCCTTCCCTGCGTCTCATAGCATTCGTGGAACACCAAAACCAGTCTATATTCTTCAATACAGATTTCCATTTTGAGTGGATGGATTTGAGAGTACATTGGACTCAAAAATTATATTAAAATGTGTATATTTTTTAGGTAAATAAAACAGTTAATCATCTAACAAAATCTCATTTATTACCATAATATATACATAAAAAATTTGGTCAACCAGCACAGCAGTACAGTATAAACATACACAGGTTCCCTTCTGTATACTAACAAAACTTTAGTGAATGATTGTACTAGTTTCATTTCAAACTAATATTTATGAATAATTTTTCTTTTATTATTCTATTCAAGGGTATTATAAATGTATAAGATTACCTTGTCCTATTGTAAGTATGATTTTTTTCAGGTCAAATTCAAAGATTTTTACTATGAAGTATATTATCAAAAATAATTAATAACATTATTTCTATATTTAAAAAACACAAGAATACTCAAAAGCATTGACTCTAACCTACCCAGTCGCATTGAAATTGTATTGTATGTTCATTGTTTATACTAGGCAAAAAAAATGGGACACGGGTAGGTTGTACTTTACTTGAGTAAGTTAAATTAATAAAATCGCAAAAGTAAATTGTAACAATATATAAAAATATTAATTTTCACAAACTAAAGGAGTAAACAGAAATCATTTCACAAAAGTTTTGTTAATCATTTATTTCCATAACCAATAAATGTTAACCTCAGTTTATTTTTAAAAATGTCTGACGAAGATACATTTAATCATATTGAGAAGTTATTAAAATGAAACAATGTCTTTTTATTTATTTATAATTTTAACAATTGTGACATTAAATAATATATTAACATTTAAACACATAATTATGTATGCGTACGGGCATTAACACGACCACATATGTAAGTAACATATATTGAAGATAATTCGGGGACATGTCAATGTGTGGTCCAGGACATTGCACTCCTTGAAGAAATGTGCTCGGGGTTTGGGGGTTTCACGTCGGGTCCAAAATTACCCGTTATCCGTATATAACCGTTTATCTTTAATAACGATTAATGCCTCTTACTAAAAGGTTCAGTTAGTCAGTACTATATATGTACTTTAAAAAACGGCTGACGTTTCGACCAGGTTGCACTGGCCTTAGTCACAGGCTGACTTAATCAACGGTGTAGTGAGTCGGCGTGGGACCGTACGTATACATAACTATATTTAATCATACATTGGTAATTATAAATTTTCAGCCTTAAATGGACTTCCGACACAATAAATTATTCGACCAATATTTTTTTTAATCCCAGGAAGGAAGACTCGTAGTTTGAATAAATAAATATCATTAATAAGTTATACAAAAATCAGTCAAATGCATATTTGTGATTTCGTTCATTGTGTATATATCTTTCAGTCTGCGGTACAATTCAAAGGCATCCCACAACACTTTTACTATAAAGATTCACTAGAAAAGCTTATAACCAACACCTATAAAACATACTGTCAGTAAAGTTTTAACAAAGCGGAAAGATCGTGTGCTGGTTTACACTAACTGCTGGTAAAACTGACGCTGCATAAATAAATCTACATAGTTAACACAGCGCAAGTCACAGTGTATATGTTGACGCTTTCAACTGAATCAGAATAAGTAGATCCGCATTCTGTTAAAATCTTTTTACAAAAAGCAGTTTCACCTTTGACGACCGGATGGCGTAGTGGTTTGTGTAACGGACTGCTATTCCAAAGGTAGCGGGTGCGATTCCCGCTCAAGTCAAACATTTGTGTGCATGAACATTTTATGTTTGATTTGGTCTGGGTGTTTCTATGTATAATATGTATGTATTTACGAAAAAAAGTATTTATGTATTTATATCAGTTGTCTAGTACCCATAGTACAAGCTCTGCTTAGTTTGGGACTAGATGACGTTGTGCGAATGTGGTAAAATATTGTTATTATATTATTATTATGAAAAGCTTATACAAAGCTTTGCACCACCTTCAGTGGGACAGTTATTTAGATCTCCTGTGCACAGTTTAGACTTACGCTCTGCTGGAACTTCACTGACGATATTCTAATAAAAACGACGATACTACTCTCTCAGCTAGAACTCCATTGGACATTAATAGTGTTGCTAGTTTAAAAACAATGATAATTGAATCAAACGGCCCGTACTTCTATTTGTAAAATACGCTATTAAAAATTTCACCGCACCTGGTATATACAACGAATAAAGCATATTACAATATATATTTTATATATAATAAGACTTCATGTATTCACCATACTTTTTAAATCGTCTGACTGTTCGTGCACCAATAAATAAATAATAAAACATGATAACACAAGTTTTTTATATCTATTCTACACTCTTTTTATAGAGATTCAGTAGCAACTACGATCTGTGGTTTACTAACTAATATATGTATTTCTACTAGCAGTTTGTTTGTACATTGAAGTGTTTACTAATACCACTACAATACCGTAGTTATTATATTGTTTTGGCATAATCTCGTTTCAATATCCAATTTAATAATAATTTTATTGTTGTTCTTGATTTAGATGAAAAGCATTAATTATAGGTGAAATATTCAGGAACGCAGTTTAACATAAAAGGAATGCATTTTTTTTTCAGTGTGCAACTATTACTATTATACAATGTTATAATAATCGACTCGATAAAATACTACTAGAACCCACTTAGAACCTGGTAAAAGGACCAAACGCACATCACTATAAATACTGTGTATTCACATTACTACAGTATTATTAGTTTTTTACACTGGTATTAAATGTGTATGGTAACAAAACAGACTAAACAATCGACTATTAGTTTAAGTAGAATATTTTCCGCTTTTAATCGATTGTAGGTTTTAAAATATAAAGTAATAAAAATCGATTTAATATAAGTAGATTTTTTGTATTAGTATATATTTAAAAAACTAAATAATATTATTGGTGAAAATATTCATTTTGAGAAGTCGATTTACATGTTGTAAAATCACCATGCGTTTTTACATTTTCTGTGATCTCAAATATCTTAACTTAACAAATATCGGAACTATAAACACTAAAGTGATTTAACTTTATAATATTTACCTTGTATAGTAAGACATAGAGACTAAATTAAATGCCAATATATTTTCAGCATCTATTGTTTATACACTATGTTTCAATGAAATTGGTTTTTAGTTCTTCAAAGAAGTAGTTTTAATTTTAACAATAATTGCATTTGTGACACAAACAGGCAAATTGAAAAGATTATATTGTATTGTGAGCTTTGCACCTTATTGTTAGTTAAGTAGTCAATATTTGTCAAGTTAAAATCTTTTAGCCAGATACATATTAAAGCTTATCAACATTTCAGCTAAATACGCACCAAGCTATTATAATAAATGCCTCCTGAAAAGACAATCACATCATACATTATTTTATCGACTAACGATTCACTATTGACAAAACATCAATATTTTACTATGACTATGGACATTCAACAGTAATCGATTTATATCGAAACATCGATAAAATAATCGATTGACTTACAAACAATTTAGTCGATCAACCTCAATTATTTCCTAATAATTATTATCTATATTCTCAATCGGCAGGTGGTACTATTATAATTGTACTACCGCTATTTTTGCTTGCATATATTTCAGTTTTTTCAATACTTTTAATGTACACAATTTCTTTGATCACCTTCTCTGACTCTGAGTCTGTTATATGCTCATCACCGTTTAGCTGGACTACAGAAACGTGATCTTTGACTTGAATACTTCTGTCTTGTGTTATTGGAGATTCTGGTCGTAAATAAACTGTTTGCGTCGATCTCACTTTCCTAAATCTCATGTCTTTAGGAAGGGTCGAGGCTTCTCTAGGCTCTAAAGTTGGTGAGGCGCTGCGCCGGTAACTTGAACTTAGACTTTTTGGTAAGGTATTAGCCCCTTCAGCTGAACTTGGACTATTGGTAGCGCTCTCAGTCTTGCCAACTAAGCCAATGTCGACGAAAAATTGTTTGAATTTTTCGACAAATGTTGGTGATTTGGCTCTATTCAGGCTGTTTGTTAAGCGCTCATTCGAATGCTCTTTAGAACTAACTTCATCGATCCTTTCTGGTATATTCGATGTGCTTTTATGTTTCTCTAGAATGTTCGATCGCCTCTTCCATCTGGAGTCATCGTCTTCATCATCAATGAAAGGAATATCTTGGAGGTTGTTCTCGTTTCTGGTATCAACTGCTGCATCTTTTTTCTTAGGAAAATTTGTATGAGCTTCTACGTATATTTGGGGGACACTCGTACTTGTATTATCTGTTTGTATTCCGCTATCGGCTAAACTTCCATTGATATGGGAACTGCCAGCTCCTGTACTAAGAACCTTAGTCAGCTGGTCTGATAAACTCTCCATACGATCTTGTATTGAGGTTCTATATGCATTACTAGCGTATGAAGTGCAGGGGTCCCTGGTCATATTTGATGTGTCAAACTCTATTCGTCTAGGATATGGACCTAGTCTATCTCTGTCCATTTTCAGCCTATCTGATAGCACTGAGGGGTATTCTGTCGCAATTTGAGGGTGTCTCTGATTCCATGTTGAGATTGTGGTGTCGGTAAAATCGCTCATACTCGATCTCCTTGAAGATCTAGGCGATAATCTAGACTGCCTCAACATATCAGGGTTGTAATCTGTTATCGGTCTGCCGATGTAGTTACGTCCTGATAAACAAATTCCTCGCATCAATATGATGTAAGTCGGTATTTCATGATTTTGGGTGGGTACATTTCAGTTTATTTCGCTCCCCCGTCGTCAAACCATGCTTTACAAACATGTTGAAAACATCGCGAACCAACACCGTTAGCACATTGAAAACAATCACATCACATTTTTATTAATTAAAAACGTCAACCGCGGTGAAAAAAAAAAGAAAAAAAAAGGAAAAATCTACAAAGGGCATTTAAAAATAGGACGCATCAAAACAGCGGTTTGGGTAACAAACACCGGGAGGATAGGGGTGGGGGGATAAAAATAAACTGAAATGTATAATAATATATAGGTACCAACATAATTTCGCATTCTATGTTAGGATAAAATTAGGGTTAAACTACTTTTTATATCAAAATAATAATAGGTTAATAATATTAGTAGAGATTCGAGCAAAATCTAAAACAAGTTGACGATTCTTGTACCAATATATAAAATAGCATGCAATACACAATGTAATACTTTTATAACTCGGTTAAATTATATTTTACTATCATCTAAAATAAAAGACTTAAAAATTTAAACTAAAAATACTATCTACAAATAGGCACAACATTATCAATTGGTATATGCTACATCCACCTTCTTCGATACCAATCTTTAGCTTACTGTATTTTTTACGGAATTTTAACCGTAAATTGTACTGTCAACTTGCTTTAGGAAAATTAAAAAAAAAAAACCAACACATTGACGAAAGCTCTCATACCTGGTGTGTCGATTTCCTCTAGCGGTCTATTCGGCTTGGCGATGCTCTTCCTCTTAGACGGAGAGTGTTTCAATGCTGTGATAAAATATAAAATGTTAGGTTGGACACTTTTGCCAGTAGGGTGTAAGAGAGCTATTGTGGATAGTTTTATGTAAAACTCAGGTAATTTTTAATATTTATGAATTGACGATGTCTCTCTGTCATTCTCTGACGTAAAGAACACCGAAGATGGTGACGAAGTTTTTATAGCAAATTTTAAGATGCATCTTATTTCAACGAAATTTGATTTCAAATGACTATTTCTTATGATAAAATTCTTATGATTATATTGATAATATTGAAATAAAGTCCTTTTTCTCTTATTGATTCTGTTACCAATATTGACAAGTGGCTCTTTAAATAACATAGATAATAAAGTGTTATGAGTTTAAGGTTTCTTGTTTATGTTAGGTTATTTCGCTTACACACAATATCAGCATCAAAGTAAAGTCTACTACTTTCGAAAAAATAATAGTTTTCCATACATTTTTAGTAGAATATTTTTTTAAGGGAGAAATCTGAGATGTACTCTTTTATTTTTATTTTAAAGAACCACAATAGCTCTCTAAAAGTAAATATAAACTTATAAACATTTCCTCAGCTCACTAATAACATAAGCATTTTTCGAAAAAAAAACAGCCAGTGTCGTCGAAAAAATTGCAAAATAATTCATTAAAAATTTGTTCGAAAAGCATTCTATTAAAAAAAAAGTGAAGAATTTTCTAGAGATGATAACGTCAGTAGGTAAATAAAAATTATAATGTTAATTCTCAAGTATATATTACCAACAGTATCATCTCTGAAACTAAAATAAAGAGAGGTTCCAAAATCAAATCGAATATTAATAAGTTAAAAACAAATTAACAACCAAGTCAAATGACGTCATTTCACAAAAAGAAATCTGAAGAAAAAAGGTCACAGTCGTTAGTTGGAAATACTTCCAAAATTAAATTTAACAGCTGCTAGCAACACCAATGCAAACTCACTTTCATACATGTGAAATGAAGTCTTAGAAGACGCGATAAAAAAGAAAGAAGAAGAAAACGTGCGTTTGTAATCAGAAACCACAGAGAGGGGGGATCTAACTACGAAAAGGGGGTTTAATGATGGGTGAGCTCGGTAGGTGGAGCCACTTGCGAATGGGGAGATGACTACTGTACAAGATCACAACACAATAGTAGGAATTGTTATAAATTTTGTTTTACAACTAACAACAAACATTTAGAATATTCTAGAAGTAGAAAATTAATAAACATGGTTTTATTCTTTTAATGTCACAACATAGCCATTAAAATGGCAATTAGCACCATAACACGTTTGGGTTAAAGTGCTAATTTGTTTACTTAATGCGGTCCGTAAATTAAGTAAACATATCACATATTAAGTGAATGAAAGATTACTTAGAAATGCAAGCTATATAATTTAACTCAATTTAAAACTTTAAAAAATATTTATAACAATTCCTTAGAACAATACTGGTAGGTATCAAATATAAATCCAAACATCGAACGGGGTCATGAAATGGGGGTCATGACAAAGGGGTCACATCATCATGCTTCATTGGGGGCCCCAAAACAAGGACTTACTCAGACCTCCACGGACCCGCGCGATTATCCGATTACGGACAATGGTCGGGAAAAATGGAAAAAAACACAGATATTATTTTCGGCTGGCAACAATTGCAAAAATATTTTTTAAGGGCGTGCATGATTTCCTTCAATCATCATGCCAGATGCATTCAATCATATTTAAAATTAAAACAAAAATTTGAAAAGAAAAGTGTCTAATTACATGCCTGATTATTTGCTTGGAACGAAAAATTTTTAAATAAAAATAAAACTTTAGTAAATAAACCACGTTAAATCAGCTATCTCCTACAAAAAGGGGTTAAGGTGTTGGTGGTTAAGTATATTACCCGTTATTATTGACAACCTAATGATAGCGCAAGAAGAAAGTTTTCTACGCCTAACTAAAACATAAAAGACATACTCAATTGTAACCGATATTCATATAATATCATTCTATTTAAACAAATATATAATCTCACTGAAGATATCAAGTAACTAGTAATACAGATCATATAAGACATTAAAACTAAACATGCGTTCTGAAAATAGCTAGCGTTGAATTTTAATTTAACAACACAGTCTAATAATACAATACTCTAACAGTTAACAACGGTTAATAATTTCGTTATTTTCCTGTAAAACTTCAGTACGTGTAAGGGGCGTCCATTAATTACATGTGGGGTTTTCGGCGATTTTCTGATCCCCCCTACCCTCTCCCACTCTGATGAGATGTCGTGAGATTTGATTCAACCCCCTCTCCCATCCCCCAATCTCACGTGGGATTTTTAAAGTCTGGCGTTGGCGTGTAAACAAACGACGAACCACTATGCAACTTCGCGGCACTCGCAATACTCTAAAATAAATATTATTGTATAAGACTTGGCCATATTTCCGTGGAGGAATATGTTTCACTTAATATAACTAGTTTTCTCTCAATTTTACTCCATTTCTTGCGGATAAAAAAAACGTGATATTTGCCGAGAACTCCCCCTTTCCCCAAATTAAGATTAGATGAGATTCGGCTCGACCCCCTCTCCCATCCCTGACTCACGGTAATTAATGGACGCCGCCTAAATATAGATAAAATTTTAATCGGCGGCTCTATGACAATTACTTTTTTAACAGCATTCTTGATAATATAATTCTTATATGATAAATGATCTATCATACACAGAAAGTCAGGTTGGATGTTCACATCTATAGTCTAGGAAAGCTTCCGTAACAAAACGACTATTTCTTGGGACCTGATTAATTTTTGGGCGGGGCCTTATCGATGCGTCACTATTTTCTTAACTCGAATGGATTATAATTACCCGCCAACTCAAAAAGTTTAGTGGATAATAGGTAATATATAGCTTTAACGGGTAATCCTCATTTAGAACCATAACATATGAAGAAAAAATATATGAAAATGTCAAAATTGCACGTGAGACAATATAACTATAATAAGGAGGCGGAGGAATATAACTTGTAGAGGGTAAAAGCAGTCGATATATTATCTATACAATGGGTCCCAAATTACTTGGTCTTGTCCTAATTATTTAAAAAATGGATTGCCACGTTACTGAAGTAATTTATACCACCTTGGATTCAAGGGAGGAGTCGACGCCCGGTTAGAACAAAGTTCCGCAAGAAATGTCGGAATAAGTCTTGTTACACATTTTTCGGTCTCGTTCCCATCCGCTCAGAGCGTGTAACACGCGATAAGGAATTTCGTTCTAAGAATATTACTCTCCTTCCATATAAACAAAAAGTTCATACATAAATTTATTTAGGAGATCTGTAAGTACCCTGACCTGATATAGAAATCTAAAATCGCTTTTTAACATCGTAACCTAGATCATATCATCGTGGTTTTTTTTTCAAGTCACCAACACCCGCCCCCCGTCACTCCACACAGTACAATATATACACAACAGTACACTATTAACCCTACGATACCTATATAAGATGTCACTAGCGTCCTGAACTTGCGATGGTTGCCCTTGATCTCAGGTAGGTCCACTAATACAACATATAGATCGTGTTATTTCTCTTTTGTTAAACTTTGTTATAGGACGGGGCCTCGAGAGTTACAGATTGTGGCCTCAATTATAAATCAATTTTATTTATGATAAAACTTATTTAAAATGTTTTCTTGTATTGTAGTATTTTTTATAAAATAAATTTTAATTTATTATTAAAAACAACTATACTAAAAATTTGATATGACAATAATGAAATTATCTAAGGCATCTATGAAGCAGGCAGATGATTGTGTATATGATCTGATATTATGTTTAACAACCACCTAACTGTAGATGCTTTAAATAATAAATGTCAGTCAGTCAATAAACTCTGGCTTTTAACACCAGTTTTGAACACAGTTTTTATGGTATTCAATGTCCTATCTATATGACAAAGCGTCTACAATTTAGATTATTATACATTGAATATTTGTCTACCTTCATTAACAATTTGTTAAATTATTTAGTAGAAATAATTTACGCACAAGTAATAAAAAATTAGTGCAAAGCCAATTTTCCGCGAACTCGAGGCCACGGCCTGTAATTGACAATATTAATTTGGACAAAAGCTTTGGTTTTAAACAAATGTCATACTACATTTAGTAGCGAATCAGATTACTTATAACATAATTTAAAGACTCCGACAAAATTAGATGATACAGCTTTATTTTTCTAAGTTATTTGGAATTGAAGCAGGCTTTTCATACAATATCTACCGAAAGCCGTCCCCAACAGTTGATTCAATAATTAAAATAAAAGATTATTGATATTTCCTTGATGTACGATTCGAAGTCTTTAAAAAATGTTGGCAAATTTGTACGCCACCTTTCTAAGGATTATTAAACACTGACGCGATGTTAACCTTCGTAGATTGGATTGGCTGTATGTATAATGTTAACTTATTTCAATATAGATCTACTATAGGGACCTTCGTACGGATCAAATGGAGATCGATGGCCTAATAATTATTTAGTCGATAAAAATAATAGATCGTAGTGAAATTTTATAAAATGAAGACTTTAGATGAAGCTTAGAACTTATCAGACAGCTTTTGACCAAAATTCTGACAATCAATGACATTTCTTGTTACAGTGTTGCCATATCAATAAAACGAAATGCTAACTTTGTTTTCATTTTTTCAGGCGTGTGTAATCAAAACCGATAGACATAAAACGTTTAAAAAATATCTGTTTTTATACGTGCAATGATTTTTTGATATCATCATTGTAATTTAAATATAGCCATCTATCTCCAAAAGAACCACATCCATTAGGAGATACTAGTTGGTTAAAAAATGTATATGAAATAGCGGCATGAATTTGAGCTTAACTAAAGATAGAATTTCACAAAAAAAAGATACTGAGAATGTTTAAGGCTGGTAATCCAACATCTGTTATAACAATACTTCTTTTCGGGTAAGGTATCCTTGGGAAAGAGCATAGATTAGTTTTTTTTAATCATAGAGTAATACTTACACGAAGGTATCTTCTTAAATACAGTTTTTGCCATGAAATCTAAAAATCTCTGAGCGTAGAAGCTTGGTCGATGAACCGAAACTGTGTCCTGAAATACATAAAAAAGTATTTTTCATTTTGCTTTTTACTGAGATATGTTTGAGCACCCCTCAGTTTGGTGCATCTTCCTGGTATAGACTTTTACCATAAGGAAATTAGCTTTTGTTCTTTCTGTACCTCTGTAAAAATTTAGTATGATAAGATGAGTAGCAAACACATATGGTTTTCAAAATCATTTTTGCCCATATCAAGGGTAGTTCAATTCATTTCGTTAAGTAGTACAGTGAGCAGTAAGTAACACTTTTTTATTTTGCGGCCATAAATGGAGGTGGGGGCGAGAGAATGTTATCACAGTGACTTTAATTTTTTTTTTTTTTTTTTTAAAGACAACCCACTACGAGGGTTGTTTTTCATCATTATATCCTGTGTCACGGGGGACTTCACAAACATGCATGAAATGGACACAAGTCTAAGTTTGACTAGGAACTAGAATCACAAATTGTCATACTATGTGGGGATCGAACCCACAACACTCCACGCGCTAGGAAGCAGGGAGCTGACCACTTAAACCACTACGCCATTCGCACAGTCAAAATTTCACTTCTACATCAGTAACTTACCCCATCGTGGATCATGCTCTTCCACGTGTGCTCCAGTTTCTTCCGAAGGCGGTACGACTGCAGGATGTCAATGATACCCAGGAAAAGGAGAAGGCGCTCACCGCGTTCGTTCCGCGCTGGAATTCCGCCAGGACTGAAGCACATATATATTGCTAAATTAGACACCAGCTCAACCGTACTGATATCACGGGATCTCACAGAAAGCCGGTGTGTGTGAGGTACTCTACTTAATAATTGTGTCTCATGAGTTGCAAGAGTCTATGGGCGGCGGTAGGCGCCTTCCATCAGGTGACCCGTCTGCTCGTTTGACCCTCTTCCAAAATAAGAAGAAAAAAAATGGGCGTCGGAAGTCTTACTTACTATTGGTTGATGGGCCTGCTCGTTTCCCTACTATACCAAAAAACCACGACGATCCATCACATATATAGGAAATCTTATGAATACTGATTTATGACGTTCACCAGTAAAATATACGTTAACAATTAAAGTTTAACGGGCCTGCTATACTGTTACTCAGGTCGTGGGTTCGATTCCAACCCAGGATAAATGCTGTGTAATGAGCACGATCAATTGTTATGTATCTAGGTGTGTGGGTATTTACAAGTATATAATTATGTTTATCAGTAGTCTGGTTACCGTAGTACAGGTTGAGCCTAGTTTGGGATCAGACAGCCGTGTGTCAGGTCATCATCATCATCACCAACAGCCTTTAGTAGTCCACTGCTGGACATAGACCTCTTCATAAAAATAAGGTTTTCGCCTACCATACCACGATGGTTAGATGAGTTGGTATAGGGTTTGTATCAAGTTTTCCTTCTCTTTGCAGTGCTTTTGTCCTGTGTTTGCTGCCTTAATCGGCTCTTACGACACCCACCGGATGAATAGGGGTGGGGACATTCCGTATTCTTAATCCGTCACCACACGTGTGTGATGTATGACAAATTATTATTATTATGTTACTCACGGTACATCCTCTTCTTCATCGATGGGTTCACTTTCTGCTTGTATACTCTCCATAGCTGTGGAATGGGCGACCAGCCGTTGGCGATTGATCGACCTGCAATGGAAATTGTTAACATAATATTTAATTGTAATACATAAGTGTTTATAGGCACAAGTCTTTTAAAGGTAATAATGATAATTGCCGACTTGTTTGTGTAATGGATATGACCTTGACTGCTTAACCAGAGGTCGTGGGTTCGATTCACACCCAGGATAAAAAATTGTGTGACTAGCCCGATCAATGGTTCTATGTCTGGGTGTAATTAATCTATAATTTGTATGTAAATGTATGGGTATTATCAACAGTCTAGTTACCATAGTACAGGTTCTGGCCTGGTTTGGGATCAGACGGCCGAGTGTAGGATGTTTCTAGTTATTATTATTATTTAACTTATCAATCTTTAATAAACTGAAACAGTAAATTGAAACTATGTATATACTTGTAATACTGGGTGTCGTGTGCAGTGTCCACCATTCAAACTGTAATAGGGGTATTAACGAATTGATGATGACAGTAGTGAAGATAAAGCGAACTGGTGATCAGATTCTTAAGCAAAATAAGACTTGTGCATACAAACAGCCATTTTCATTGGTGTTTACTGTTAGGAGAGTTATTTCTATTATAATCACAGATATCATTATTGTGAAACAAAAATACCTATAAAGTTCAATGATCCTTTTTAACTTAATTAAGTGCTATTACTTGTACTTCACTTTAAGTTAGTCTTGAAACTGGCGGACTGGCGGTATTATTTGTTATAATATTTTTTCCTTTAATAGAGAAACCCAAGATTCGGAAATTAAATCCAATGCCTCAAGGACTGCAGTCGCGTACCGTACCAACTATCTATAATTTGTAAACATTCAAGTCTTAATCCCCTTAGAGGTATACAGATGCGTATATATGTTTATGTATTTAGAAATTTATAAGTATGTTTATAAGCAGGCTCATTACCATATTACAGGTTGTGCGTAGATTAGGATCATACAGCCGTGTGAGTTATCTTACTAATTATTATACATAACCTGACAAAGCCGATAGCAAGCCCAGCTTTTGACCTTGTCTGCTGTTTTCATGATTGCTCCTTGTACTTATAAAAAAGGAATGCCAGAAAAATAAAATCCTGAACAACCAAGACTCGTACACAGCACAGTCTACATAAGATTCTTTTTTTGTTTCACAATAGCACAGTTTAATTAAATGGTAACATAAATAAGAAACTTGACTGAACTAAGTCATCCATGCTTTTAGATTTTAAATACACACATATTACGAGGCTTCAAGATTTTCACTATGTATTAATAAATAGACAAAACAATATGTTAATTTTTAAAAACCATTGCCACACTATCAAAACCGTGACTTTTATCAGAATTAATAGTAATGTGTTGTCGTGGGTGACCCGCAAACAATCGAGCTTGACTTGACTGACTGCACAGATGGTTCAGTGGTTTAAGCCAGTTGTGGAGGGAAGAGTTGTAGGTTCGATCACCACATGGGACAACACTGTGTGTAAGTCACATATTGTTATGCTGAGTCTGGGTGTTCTTTGTGTCCGTTTCATGTATGTTTGAAAAGTTTCCCCCGATACATGATTTATAATATACCAAGTACGGGAGCTGTTTTAAATAACAAAAAAGGAAAATAATACTTTATAAGTTCCTAAGATAGTGAAGTCAAAAGAGTTAAACGCAGATGTAAAAAGAAACAAGACACCTCGAACTTTAATTTCAAGTGTATTGAAGTGAAAAATCGTCACACATAAAAAATCTTGCAGCCTCCAGTTTTTTGTTTGTTAAAACATGCATAAAAGTAAATAGTTTTCTGTTGTTATAATTAACATCTTATGACGCACATGACGCAAGGGGAAGAAAATATCGATCACATATAACTTTAGTCGATTTTTTTGTCGTTCTTTATTTACTAAAAGTGATGTAGATATATTTAATCAATTAACTAAAGTATTTTTTTTTATTGCAAAGCTATAAACAGAATATGAATATTGTTTTATAAACAAATTTATGATACCAACTTTATATACTTAGTGTTCCGAAGTTCCATAAGTATTTAAGTTAGCCTTTTTTTATGTGATATTTATTTATAAACCACTAATTTTATTCAACGATTATTGAATAAAGTGAGTGAACATATAAAGATATAGAAGTCTTTTTCACTTAGTAAGTATAATGATGAATGATAATATGTATACGACGAAAAAGAATCGACTAAGAAGAATTAGAAAAAATCAATAATCGAATAAAAGTTTAAATTATAGTAATATAACATTAAACAATGATTTCTATGTGCACATATCAAACATCTTAAGAAATTTATTTTACAAGAGGGAAAATATTCTGTTAAAATATAAACAGTTTTTTTTTATTTGATTTACTTGACTTAACTATTTACTCATAATATTTAGTTATATTTATATCTATGTTTTTCACCTTTTATTTAATGTCTCATAAATCATCAGATTATTGAGCAATATTAAGCTTTATTCTTTAGAAAAGAGATATTATATGTCATTAATGTATTTTTATATGTAGTGCACTGCAAAAAGAAGAAAAAGTTGACACAAACCCAATACCAACCCGTCTGGCCAGTGTGGTACAGTAGGTCAAAACCTCATTTCTAAAGAGAGGCTATGTCCAGCAGTGGGCTATTATATAACACATCCATATAAGACAATGGTAATATTTGGTCAAATATAACATATAAGAAATATATGCTTTTACAGATTTGATTTATTTAAAAGGTTCACTATTAATTGAGATGCGAATTCAGACTCTAATGTTTAAACCAACGGAGTTTTTATTCCGTTGAGTCGGTAGGGTATTCATAGAAATCATTGTACAAAAGATTAATTGTTAGAAGACATTATAATAAACATTCAAACATATAAATGTATATTACTGGGTCCTTTTCACTTGTGCGTTGAAATCGTCCCTGCCCTCCGATCTGAAATTTTTTTTATTACAAAATTTCTAAATACCACCACCGAGATCCTTAAAAAATGTGTATAATTTATAATATATAGCATATTATAATACCTCCAGAGGTACAATCAGCAACTAAGCAAAGTTTTTTAAAATTGTTTAGTATAGGTTTTTAAGAACCATGGAATATTGAGCGTTGAGTTCAGCGATTCTTCAATTCAATTCTTATTAAAAGTAAAAAACAAATGTACTTGAACTTATCAATGGCTAACAAGTTACTACTGCAGGTATTAGTGGCAAGGTTTCTAAAGTCTAAAGTGTCGTTTTTTTTGGTTCGTGAGACAGTTTTGTTGCTGACTGTACTGAAGTTCTAATATAGAAAACGAGACTTTTGGGGTATAGTATGAATAAAAAAAGGAAAAGAGCGCCAGTCAGATAGTTAAGCAACTACTACAATGAGCAACGTGGCGTCCAGAGCTTTTCTTTTTGTTTGTTTACAGGTTAGATAGAACATTTATTAGTAAAAAAAAAAATGTTTACTGTTGACTTAAGATCAAATTAAAATATTTTTCGAAATTTGTGTATTACCCTATTTGGGGGAAATGTCTGGAATTAAATAGTATGGTCTGGTACTCGTTTTCTATATTATAAGAATACCACACAAATGACCATAAAACGGTGTAAACACATACATAGCAATTCATTGAAATAATTCTAATTTATAATTTCCACACATGCGTACATTTAAGGCATTTTAAATTTAAGGGTGCATTCGCG
The DNA here is from genome assembly GCA_902825455.1 of Arctia plantaginis. Classification (NCBI taxonomy): domain Eukaryota; kingdom Metazoa; phylum Arthropoda; class Insecta; order Lepidoptera; family Erebidae; genus Arctia; species Arctia plantaginis. Next base: position 3,157,163 of record CADEBD010001048.1, on the reverse strand, counting down.
AAATTATTTTGATTTGTCTAAATCATATAGATTGATTAAATATATTATTGAATTCAAACCTGATATATTTTATTACTAAGCTGACATGTTATGCTATGTTATAGAAGGGTGTTGCGTATACCATGTCCATTCGCGTTAAGAAAATAGTGACACATCAAGCACTCTGACCAATGAGGTTCCAAGCTTTCGTGCGATACGATAATTTCTTGGAACCTGATTGGTCAGGAGGCGGGGTTTATCGATGCGTAACTGTTTTCTTAACGCGAATAGAATATAGACACCGTAGCTTAGTCGCTTTTTTAGAAAGAACATTCGTATTTTTAATGCAATAAAACCTCATTTCAAAACTAGTAAATTGAATTATAAAATTGGCTCAAGACTAAGGTTAAATGGTGATAGACCTACTTAACTTAATCATTTTAATAGTCAAATCAAAATCTCATAGAGTGCACCTTTAAATTATTTACCATATTGGCCATATTGGATGGTAACAAATAAATTGACTTAAACATTTAATGAAACATGTTCACAGTGACATTTTAATCACTATAACTCTAATGTTATTTATTTATAATTTACTGTAATTCTGTCTTTTAATAAAAACAAAGAAGATTGTTTGAATACCAAATATTCCGGTCTCAAAACTGGCTATCAATTCTTACCAAATTAAGACCAACCTTGTTCTATTGAGCCCGCTCTTCTTAGGTTCACCTTCTGCATCTTCGTCGCTTTGTCCAGGGTCATTACGTAGCCGAGCCTCGGTTTTTTCTCTCTGAGCCTCGTCGAGATTGTGAATACCGACAAGCAGAGAGTAATCCATGATCTGTGGAATAAGATTAACACAATATAACACTAAATTCATACTAATATTTTAAATGCGAAAGTTGTCTTTTATAGAAGACAAAAACAAAAAACACTAAATCGATTTAAATGAAATTTGGTATAGAGACAGTCCGAGTCCCGAAAGAGGACATAGAGTAGTTTTTATCCCAGAAAGCCACGAACAAAAGCTGGTGAATTATAAATAGTTATTGTATTGATTATTGGGATAATTTTGAACCTGATACTAAACTGCTACAGAAAACCATTGTCAACCCCCCCCCCCCCCAATCCGTGATTCTAGAGGGGGGTAAAAGGACGGCGAGACACTTGTGACTCTCGAGTTGCAGGTGTCTATGGGCGGCGATAGTCACTGACCCGTCAGCTGGTTTGCCCCAATGCCATTAAAAAAGTACATTTTATTTGTGTGCTGATGAAGGTCGGTCCTGTTAGTGTCACGTCAATGTCACCGTGACTTTACCCTTTTTTAAATCAAATCAAATCATGCAAATTCGTACTCAGTGTATGTATAATTAGATCGAACCAGCGACCTCTGGCGCAGCAGTCAGGAGCCAATGTAGCCAGGTAACTAATAGGGATGGCATAAAATCGCCATAACATGTGATAAATCTTATGATTTACTAAGTCTATCATCATATCAGTGACTGATTCACGAAACCACTGCTACTTAATTATTATTATTAAGCAAACTCAAGACTAGCCTAACTCTAAAAAAAGGAATTTTGATTGATTTTAATGCCATTTATCTTTCTCTATGACAAAATCACAATCACTTGTGAAATTGCTGTGACTAAACAAATCATTTCATCAAAGGAATATGATTTAAAAGTAGCAATAATTTCCATGTCTACTAACGACTAGACAAATAAAACTGTCTTATAAAACAGAAAGCTAAAAAACAGAGGTAGTCATATGAACTGTGGGCAGAAGTAAAAGTCAAAGAATAGAACTACGCGTCGTTAGCCGAAAATCGCTTAACGCAACTAATGAAGTATTCACTTAAATAAGGGCTGACAGGATAACGGCTATGCTTGATGCCTTACCAAAGTTGGTGGCCCCAATGACCCAGATCTCAACTTACTAAGTACCTCTATTTAAAGAACCACCGAGAAAAGCGTTCTAATCTCTTCTTAAAGTGAAAAAAAAGAAGATACTCACCTTGAAACTTTCCAAGACTCGACAGTCCCGCTGCATCGTCTTTATGAGAGCGTTATACGTATCTGCCTCGAGGAATAGACCTTCTGAATGGTGCTCCATGAAGTCTAAGTCCTTGTAAGTAGGTGATGTCTTTTGACGTTCTCCTTTGCTTGCCTGAAAAAATGTATAAACAAACATCAGTAGCAAAAAAGCTGAAAACGTTTAGCTCCTAAGATGTACAGTCTTAAAAATTTATAGGCAACTGGAAGCGAAGGGAAGAAATCATATTAAACGAACCCAAAAGACTAGGATTCAAATCGAACACTTACATCAAGAGGAAAATAACTCAGTTCAAAGCTACTTGTCGTGACGGACGTGACTTTTTTTTAAGCACAAGCATTTATGTTATTTTTTCTATAACCTTGGTTGTAAAATTTTGCTAGTAAAGGTGATAAGTAGTACTGTTCGTTTTCGCCCACCAACTATTTACAATAACTTTAAGTGCCTGAAGCGAAAATTCAGCCTATATACTCATCTCCTTTTATTAGTCTATTGAAAACCAAATATGAAGTTTAAACTCATGAAGAGATGCTTTCATTATGTCCATCTTATACATATACGTTCTCACACCTCTTTCTCGTACGGGATAGGCAGAAACTTTTGCGGTTTACCTGCACTCACAGAGGTCTTATAATCTCTTTTGGTCATTCGCTTTTCGCTCACCCTTTCAACATACCCATACCATTGTGGTATCAATTTCTCAATTATTCTTAAAACATCTTTTAAACCACACCGTTGTCTTACCTCTTCGTTTCTCACTCTATCAGTTTAAATGTTTACCTTTCTCTTGTAAGTGGATCCTTTGAGATCGTACTTCTGATGTAACTTGACAGATGATGGCAGTATGTTGTTCATTGCGACCAGCCTCACGTTCTTGCTGTTGCACTGGTAACAGTACAAGCCGAAGAACTTTGGTAGTAATGTGCGCGGGTTCTGGAAAAGTTAAAAGTCATAGTTTTGAACATTACATTACAAATTCGACCCTAATTCTTTACTTATGTGGAGGAAGATGTCCGTGCTTGAAATTACGTAAATAAGTTGAAATTACTTACACACCATTTGAATCAGTCAACCTGTGACCACAGTCATTGCAACGTTAACAAACTTAATTACCTATCGTGAGCGCGGTGATTTCCGTAAATATAATTACGTACGAGTATATAACATTTAAATCTTTTGTTTTTTCTTTTTAACAAACAGTATCGATACTGAGTACAGCCTTAAAAACAAAGTATAGAATATGACAGGACTGAGTATCTAAGGCAGAGTATAGATTCCTTTTAGGAATCGATACAGTTATGCATATAGTACCGTTTTGCAGATTTGACACTATTTTTAATATATCTCTACAACGCATCTTGGAGTTTTGTTAGAAGAGATACATCATCACAGGTCACTTACCTGATCCAGGTTCAAGTAGTATCCAGGTAGCAGTTTTTGAAGGAACTCTCCCTCCTTATGCTGCACCGTCTTTATAATAAACTCGTCGTCCATGGTTAGGTAGAAGATGCTACCGGACGCACCGGGGTTGCTCAACTCGCGGAGTGGAGCACTACACATTGACATCTAAAAAAGAAGATAAAAATCAATACCGGACAATATTTCTTTTTAGATGTTAGCATTTCTTCTGAAACTTTGAAGATCCCTTAAAAGACCTTAAGTTGTAATTAAAAAAAAATAATTAAAAAAATAGGATAGAAAGGAGTGGAATTTTTTTAAGATTCATGTTTTTTTTACACCTTTGTGTATTCTATATCCCATCCTAACTTCTCCTTTCCCCTGGGCCTAGAGGACCGGGAGACTTCTAAACCTCTCTCGGTCCCGCTTCGCAGTCTCTTTTGCAAGCATAACTTGCTCGCAGAATGAGACGGCGGAGTACCACGCGCTCTCGCTCCATATCATCGCCGTTATCATGGTACCGAGAGAGAGAATTCCGACTCCGATGGCCGCCATACAATTTAACTTTGGCAAAAAGTATCGAATAAAATAAAAAATCTTGTTCTACTTCCCGTTTGGTTTCATTCAAATTTGAAGAAGAAATACCACTCCACTTAAATTTCATCATAAAGTAGGCAAATTGGTCGGTAAATTGGTCGGGGTGGTTTTGATAGTATTTTATTCTGAATGAGTGAGCTTTACTTACCAAGAAATCATCGGGCTGAATCCCGAACAGGTCTCGGAAGTATCTGAACGCAATCGGTGCGTACGTTTTAAACTTAAATTCGGAGTAATGATGAGCCGGCGTGTGATTGGAGCCCTCGTGAGGAAAATTCGTCGTCTCAACAGTCATGAAATCTTGCATCAGAAGATCACGTTCAGGTTTTGAAGCTAGACCACCAATTGCGTGTTGGATTCCTGAAAACAAGGATAAACGCCAATTAGAATAATGATCTTTAAAATATATACGTTTTTATATCTTACTAATATTATATAGGCGAAAGTTTGTATGGATGTTTGTTACTCTTTCAGGCAAAAACGGTAACGAAACGGATCTAGATGAAATTTGGCACAGAGATAGATTATAGTCTGGAATCGCATATAGGCTACTTAGTATCCTGACAAATGTAGTGTTCCCGTGGGATGAGCAAGGTACAACAACCACGGATAACACCACGGCGGCGCAGCTAGTGATAGAATAATAGTAAGGTATGTATAATCAATTGGCATGTTGCTGTCGTAAAGACCTTTCAATCCTTTTTAAGCTATTATAGGTAACTAATGGACTAGTGTTTTTTTTTTTAAACATAACTAAATTCCTATCCTGCGTCGCGGGGGACTTTACAAATATACACTGGGATGTTGGTATAGTGGTTAGTGACCCTAACTGCTACGCCAGAGCCCTCGTGAGTGCGATTTCCACCTCAGATAAATAATTGTGTGATGAGCACGGTCATTTGTTCTGTATCTGGGTGTACTTTGTGTGTTAGTATTTAAAAATATTTAAGTATGTTTATCAGCAGTCTGGTTACAATAATACAGGCTCTGCCTAGTTTGAGATCAGACGGCCGTGTATGAGATGTGTGAAAATATTTATTATGATTATAGATGAAATGGCCACAAAGAACACCCAGACTAAGTACAATAATTTTTGTATTACACAGTGTTGTAACATGTATGGATCAAACCCACAACACTCAGCGCAGTAAGAAGCGGTGAGATGACCACTTTAACCACTACGCCATCCGTGCAGTCGTAGAGTTTGCGGCACTTACAACTTTTACCCATCGTGTTATTTATAATTATTGTAACCAACACCACGACAGACATTTAAGCAACCTATGCCTTGACTATCTCTAGGTCACACGCCATCAAAAACACAACGAGATTATCAGATTTAATGGAATTTTAATTACAGTTCTCCATAATTCCAACGTCTGTGTGAACTACAATTTGCGCAGAACAAGTTAATCACAGTTTCACCAACAGTTATTTTGTCAAACCGGTATAACGCGGAAAAATTGCATAATTAAACCATATTTGACTTTTAAGGAAAAACATTCCTTATTTATTCAACACAACTTATATTATTTGAGTGGTACAAACTGAACAGGCCAATAGTTTTGCTTGAACTAACTAAAATATTTTAGGTAGGGTCATGGCAGAAACATCAGTGTCAATTGTGTAATCTGCCCCAGCATTACGCCCATCATGGTTAGGATCTTTATTGATGAAATCACAAACACCTAAGTAGGGATTGTCGATGATGCCGTAACGAACACGCTAGCCTAGTGAGCAGCCGAAGGCAGACTTTTTTAAAATAATTTTATCTAAGACCGAACTATATTACTATAGAATAAAATGGCAACAAATGTTAAGACCTGACAATTTCGAAATAACAGACAGATGTCATTATGACCGATATTCTATGAGTAGAACATGACGATATCTCGATAGTTTAAGTTCATCTCTGTTGAGTTGTGTAAATTAAGATGAAGCGGAGATATAAGCATTAAAATTTTCGGAATAGGCGACAATTAACTACTAAATTTCCAGACTCCAATAAATAAATTCTTGTCCTAAAAGACTCTTATAAAGAACATACGGTCATAATGCCATCCATTCACCATCATCATCATTATCCGAGCGTTAATCCCGGTTGCGCCCGGTGACGTCCGCTTTCCGACTCATTCTTATTCACTTCGCACGGTCCTCGGCATCCCGCGTTGTGAGACCATTGGCACGCATATCATCCCTAATAATCAGAATGGCATCCATTACCTCATACTATCCAGAAACTCAACATGAACGCTGTTCTGCTTTTTGCAACTCTCCTAGTGTTTGAAAGGTTAGACCTAAATTAGTTTTTTAAAGTTCAATATTACAAGAAACTGTTTTTCCGTGTGGTGGAGGATTAAGAATACGGATTATTATCACCCCTATTCATCCCATGGGTGTCGTAAGAGCCTACTAAGGGATCAAAGTACGCAGAACAACTAACTGCACTGCAAAGAGAAGGAAAACTTGAAATAAACCCTATACCAACCCGTCTGGCCAGCGTGGTATAGTAAGTCAAAACTTCTTTTCAGCAGTGGACTATTATAGAACATCCATATAAGGCAATGGTAATATTTGATCTATATAAGAAGTATATGCTTTTGCAGATTTTATTTATTTAAAAATTGTACAAAAGATTAATTATGTCAGAAGATATTACAATAAACATTCAAACCTATAAATGTATATTACTGGGTCCTTGTCCAGCAGTGGATTGTTAAATGCTGTTGATGATGATGATGATTTCAAGAAACAATTATTCATCTGTTTATCAAGTAGTTTTTTTTTCATACATAAATAGAATCCGAATGAATTATACTGGCATGATTTCTATGCGATAAATAGAGGCAAAAAAAGTTAAACGCAATTAGATTGTTCTAGGAACAAATAAGTAACATATCAGCTTAACAGGATAATTTTATTGTCTCGTATTAAATAAACAGTAGGTTTTTGTAACTATGTACCACACAACTTCAATCAAGAAAATATTATAGTTTTAAAATATACCTATTCTAATCGATTGCAAGACAGAAAAGTGTTAACAGTTCTAAAAACTTTGATATTCAAATAAATAAAACTGAAATGTCTGTTTGTAATGTCAAAATTATATGTTTTTTCATGCTCACACGGTTATTTGCACGATACCTATGCCTAAAAACCAGTTTAATTTTTTTGTCTATTTGTTCCGGGGAATCTTCTAAACGGCTGGACCAAATGAGATAATATTTTACTACCAGGTAGCTGTCTACATAAGGAATAACTTAGCCTATTTTTCCTCTCAGAAAACCCTTCAAAATTTTGACCGGTCCACCTATAAAAGCAATATTTGGGCAGGGCCAGGGGCAATATTTGGGACACTGCATTGACGTGCTTCCTTAGACGTCCCATTTAGCAAGAATTCTGCTTTATTCTACTTCCTTGAGTTGTGATCTCATTGAAGCCGGAGATCACCGTTAGAGAGACAGATCACTACAGATGAATCTAATTAGAGCGGCCTGGTACGTGACTAGGAAAACGTAATCGTGATACTATAAGGATGCTCTTTTATCCACTTAGTTGCAAAAAAAATTGCAGTTTAGACAGCTTGAATTTTAACGAGTTATTTCGTCTGTATAATAGACAAGATTCCCCAGGCATAAGGTCCGGTTTGGCGTAGCGCCGATTCGGGGAGGATCTGAAATCGTATAGTCCGAGTCCTCTCCAGAGTAAGGCGTCTGAGGCCAGGCGTCGGAGTGGTTCTTATGTGGAAACACTACAAGGAGACGTGGCTTTTCCACCCCGTTGTAGCAAAATAGTAGCAGCGGTCGGCCCATTCACATATCGTGACCTACTATTTATGTCGTAATAATTAGTCGCTATTGGCGTAACGTGATCGTAACGATACCGTAATTGTATTTAATCACGCGGATTTATATTAGTTACACCCTAAAATAGCTGGGGTGGCGAGAATTAAAGGATTAGGGCTCCGGACTCAACCATTTGGAAAAAATAGCATGCCAGACTGTGCGTGCTTTTCTTGCACAACCAATTTGTCTAATAAATTGTGGACTGTGGTATTTCCGGACTGAGACCATCAATCCCTTAAAGAAAAGAGCGGATGGCGGCTTCTTGAAAGATTTTCTTTCTATTTTATACCTGAGGTCCTAAGAAATGACCTGATTACAGAACACTGGATATGGTTTTAGTCGCTTTGAATCCAATATTCCACCGTTTGGCCCCAGTGATGTGACAGCCCGAAGGTCATGCCACACAACAAAGAAGGTGACCATGGGTGGAGATTTACTTAATTGATGATGTAGATAGTCGACGTTCTACGTAACTAATATTTTTGTTTAGAAATCCGATTACAGTTTTAAGTTTCATAATGTTTATAGATAAATCAAATTTTTATCAAACGCTTTGTACACTTTTAAAAGATATGTATATATATATATATATATAGATTAAACATGACAATGTAACGCAGTATTTTTTGCGATAATATTTCTAAAAGGGCAAACTGTTTTGTTAAGCCGACGCGTTTCGATCAAATTGTACAGTTCGTGGTCACAGTAGACACAAGAGTGTTGAATAAAACTTTGGATAAAAGGTCTCGTAACACACAATTTCGTCGGGAGAGTCATGTTTCGACATAGATGCTTTTCAGCGTGTGAGCGAGGTAACCGGAGACCAACCCCCTCCCACTGATTCGGGGGGGGGGGGGGGGGAAGTGTCGGTAAAGCATTTTGTAAATTGTGAGTTGCAGTTGCAGGTGTCTTAGGGCTTTAGTCACTTACAACCAAGTGACCCGTCGGCTCGTGTTGCCTATACCATAAAAATCTAAACACACTCAGATATCAAGACCCTACAACCGCTCATAAAAACATTACTAATTTAAACTTGACATTGAATGATAACAGCAGCCTTGATTCGTATCGTCTATCTGTTTCCTGTAGCAGGAAGCTATGAGTCTTCCTATTTTTTTTTGTTGTATCTTTTTTGACTAAATGACGAATTCGAAATGTATTTACGCAAATGTAGACTGTGTATCTACGTGGGTAGAGTGACAGAACCAAGGCACGGCAAGTCAACATTGTTCGTACCTGTAGTTTTTTATTTCTAAACGTTTGGTGACGGATTAAGAATACGAAAGGTTACCACCCCTATTCAACAGCAAACAGCACTGCAAAGAGATCCTTCAAACTTGAAACCAACCCTATACCAACAAGTCTGGCCAGCGTCGTATGGTAGGCCAAAACCTCCTTTCTAAGGAGAGGGCGAGTGGGATGTTAAGCAGTGGACTATGAAATGCTATTGATGATGATGATGATGAAACGTGTTTCTTGAAACACTCGTTATTGGTGGAATGTCTGCGTTGACCCTACACACGAGACATGATTATTTTCTATAAGTTTGTTTGATTGAACGCGATAATCTCCAGAAGTACAGGTTCGAATCGAAAAATTATTTTAGTGTTGATGGATAGTCCATTTATCTAGGAAGGCTATAGGCTATATAACATCACGCTACGACTAATAGGAGCCGAGTATCGATGAAAAATGTTGCTAAAACCGGTCGACAAAGTTGTGCAGATCAGCTAGTACGACTATGATACTAGACTGCACGGATGGCGTAGTTGTTTAAGAGGTCGCCACGCCGCTTCCTACTACGCCGAGTGTTGTGGGTTTAAACCCCACATGGGACGACACTTTGTGTGATCCACGAACTGCTATCCTGAGTCTGGGTGTTCTTTGTGTCCGTTTCATGTATGTTTGTACAGTCCCCCGCGACACAGGATATATTCCTAATGCGGGAGTTGTCTTTTTTTTTTAATAAAAAACAAATATATATAGTAACATATTTTTTAGAAGCATATTAATTTAACGACACATTTTATACCAAATCATTAGATTTCCATTTTCATGTTGAGATGATTACATACAAAAAGTGTGTGCGTGCAATTCACACACGCAGAAGTGAAACTTCCGAAAAAAATATTTTCTATACAAATAAATAACATTGAAGTGTCTTTTTGTAATGTCAAAAACATAGGTTTTTTTTTCATACTCACACGGTTATTTGCAAGATAACTGTGCCTAAAAACTAGTTTAATTTGTTTTTGCCTACATGTCTGTATGTTTGTGCCAGGTAATCCTCTAAACGGCTAGACCGATTTTGATATTTTACTACCAGTTAGTTGTCTACATAAGGAGTAACTTAGGCTGTTTTTCTAAGTTAAGTTAAGTCAAGTTAAGAAATACCCAATAAAGTTTTGTCCGACCCGGGAATCGAACCCACTAAGGCAGCGTTTTTTAGATTTGGTCGAACGACCATGTGTTAAATATGACATGATGCTGGGCAGTTTAGGTAAAAATATAGGTTTCTGTTTGCGTGTCAAGGTCATCGGTAAATGAGCATGGTGTGTAACAAATTATTACCGGTTCTTACTAGTTTTAAATAACATGTTTAAGGGTTAGTCTTCTTGGATGAGAATTAAACGTCATTCAGATCTTTTTATGAAAAAAAAATTTTGTTCCAAATCCATAATTCCATACTTTGTATCATAAATGTGAAAGTGAGTTTGTTTGTTTGTCTGTATGTTACTCTTTTCGCCTAAACCACTAAACCGATTTTAAAAATTCTTTCACCAATGGAAAGCTACATTAGCAGCGAGTAACATAGGGTACTTTTTACCTCGATAACCGACATACACGCGGGCGGAGCCGCAAGCAAAAGCTGTTTCAACTAAATTAATTCATCGAAAATATATTCGTTACATAGTTAATAATATATTATTATTAGTTAGTTATCATCAAATGATATACTGAACTTTGAAAGTAGGTCACACGTCCACATGACTAATGATATCACAATTTTTATCAATAATAATATTTTTCTCACGAAAGATAAAATGGTCGACCTTTGTGTCCATGCGTATATATGCGTATACCTATATCGTGTGTGTTTAGATCTTGTGGTTAGTGATGGATGCAGTTTATATAAAACTAGCTGAGACCCGCGGTGTTACCCGCGTTTGTTGTTATAACCACGGGCAACGCCGCGGGGCGAAGCTAGTCTAGAAAAAAGTAGCCTAAGTTACTCCTTATGTCATCAGCTATCTGCCAGTGTCCCGTCGAAATCGGTCCAGCCGTTCCAAAGATTACCCGGAACAAACAGACAGACAGACAAAAATTGTAAAAAATGTTATTTTGGCATATGTACCGTGTAAACATACATATGCATTTAGTAAAAAGCGGTTATTTTAATATTACAAACAGACACTCCAATTTTATTTATTTGTATAGATATGTGCATATTTAAAAAAATATACTTTGCATACTCTGCTTGTAAGCAGTCTGATTAGCATAGCAGACGCTCTGCCTAGTTTAGGATCCGACCGCCGCGTGTGAGATGTGTCTTGAAAAAATTGCTGTATTTTTATTTCACACTTCCTGCAAATACATTGCATAAGGCGGACTTAATTCCATAGGCGTTTTCTTCCAGTCATCCCTTGGGTGATGAAGAGATGTATGTGTGGCAGGTGAATTAGAGCAGACGAAATAAATTATTTTAATTTGTTGTCAGTTGCACGATACATAGATATGCAGGGCATATTATATACGTATATACTCGTATAATTAATTTATACGAACTATGTAATCCTATGAATATGAAAAAACATAAACATACATACATCCATCCATACATACATATATACCTACAATAATAAAGACATCCCATTCCCTCCTTATTTACCTTTCTTTCAATATATTTACAATATTTCCATTTAACTAAGTGTCCGGTTGATTGCATACGCTTGTCCATTATTATATAAGAGGGATTAAAATCATGAAATAATATCAAAACGTGGACGTTTAATAAGCCTCAGATTTCATATTAGGAGATCTTCTTCCTCCGAGCCTGTTTGCTACTTCGCTTTTTTATCGGAGCGACTGCCCTCAGACCTCCACAACCTAAGTACTAGGCGATATCGAAGGCTGTTGTCGGAATTTTTAGGGCTCTAACTACCCATAAGGACATGAATTGAACAGATGTTCGTATGGCAACTGGGGCCGGCGGCTTAACGTACTCTCCGAGGCACGGAGGAGTCTCATCTGTTAAAAATGGTCACTCATACATAGACTGACCTGGCTAGGATTTCCTAAGTTCATAATGTGTTAACCTACTCGATTACCACTTAGCCAGTAGCCCCCTGGAAATACCTGTGCAAAATAGGCACTGGCCAGAGACCAAGCGGACGTATGAGTTATGTAAATTTATTATTATAACTTCTAATGGTGACAAAGTGGTAATCTATCTTGATATGCTATCAATTCAATCTGTTAAGTACTTTGTGACATGTCATCAAATATCTAATCATACTATTATACTACAACACATTAATAGTTTACTAATTAATGGTTCATTGGCATCATACCAACAGAAATACGTAGGGACTCAAAACTAAACTGATAAATAATAATATATGGACACAAGCCGGCAGTACAACAATACGAAAATAAGCTCAATGCTTCAAAAAGGCCTTGAAATGTATATATATATATATATAACTGTTGATGTTAAATTAATTCTCGTTTTGAATATTTATCAGTAAGTTTAGCGGGTTTTGAGTCAGGTCAGTCCGTTTAAGCAACACTACCACAGGTCAGATGAGTGAACGGTTACAGATGAATACACAAAATATCAGCCTAACCTTTCTTAAAAGCGAATGAATATAGACTACTTACGGCTTAGAGTAAAGGTCAAGTATGGTTCAAGTAGGGAAACGATCTGACGGTTCACCTGATGGTGAACGACTACTACTGATGGACACCTGCAACTCACAAGTACGTTACTGCTGTTTCAGCGTATCAACCTCCCCACTTCCGATTTGTTTAGGGGTAGGGTTTGTTCAAGGGCTATAGAAATAATTATTTTTTCACCAAATAGCCAAGATCTCCGTTAAAAGTTCTTTAGTGACAAGTGAATAATAACAGGTCTCTATCAAAAACTAGTCAAGTGTTAGATGCTCACCGTTCTCCTGTTTTGCGATAACGACCTTCATCATCAGCCTTTAATAGTCCACTGATGGACATAGGCCTCTCCTTAGAAAGGATGTTTTGCCCTATCATTGGAAAGAAATGATACGATGGAAGTAAAACTCGGCAGGCAGGTGCCTCTTTAAAATTTACCACACTATGATTCTGCTTGATTATAATCAACGGTGACCGAGTTTTGTTGGAATTTTTGGAAACTTTCGTCTTAGGTTGTAATTGGAACCTTTTTTTTTATTTTTTTTTCTGTGCGGTAATCCACTCTGATACCACCCACCGGTGGTTATGTCGGACTCGAACCGACCAAAAAACCGCACGCCGTCTCGGGTACCAGTTGCTGGGGAACAAGGTGTAGCCTAGGAAGGAAATCCCTGAAACTCCGACGAACCTCGGGCCATCTACGGCGTGTAAATGACCCTCTTTTGTGTAGGATCTCCTATGTTCCTCCTCTCTCTATCGTCGTCACCACCCCGGCCTGCTTCTGCTAGGGTGACAGATGACCCCACCTATGACCCCCAGGTCTGCGCTTATGGAGGACGGTGGTCGTTCTGCAACCTTCGGCGCCTGCGTCGTCTGCGGTACCTGGTCGGTTTGCAGGGCCTGGCGGACCGGGCAATTTCTAAACCTCTCCGGTCCCCTCTCCGCCATCTCCTTTGCAAGCATAACTTGCTGGCAGAAGGAGACGGCGGAGATCCACGAACTCTCGCTCCGTACCATGGCCGAGAGAGCGAGAGAATTCATTACCGCATTGTGTTTATATTGCACATAATATATGTCGATTACGCGTATGACTAATTACTAATGTTTATAATAATAAATAATATACACGAGCGAACGCGATAAAACATAAAGAAAACGTCACCCTATTATAATGAGGAAGGAAGAGAATTTGATGCATTTGGAATATTTGGCTCTATAGCTATGCATCTCGGCATTATTAGGAACTGAGTCATGTAGTTATCACGAAAAATATCTGGGGGTTTAGTCATTGTCATGAGAGGAACTAATTATATATTTTTTGTATAATTATTCCTGTTGGACAAATTATTTTGACTCCCCACTTAGACCACGTGGAGGAAGGGTTAAAAATTAAACGAAAACAGATTCACCTAAATAATTTTATTAAACTAATAAAGTATAAAAAGTAAAAATAATGTAGTAAAAATAATAATGGATTACGTAGGTGTAACACAATCACAAGAAGGGTCAAATAATAAATTAACTTCACACATCTCACACACGACCGTCTGATCCCAAAATTGGGTGGGTGGGAATCGAACCCTAGACCTCTGGCTTAGCAATCAGAAACACTAACCATTAAGCCACCAGGCCCGTCGATTGTTCCAAAATTTTACATTTCTGCAGCACGTTTGCTTCAAAATGCTTAAAAAGATTTCTTATTGAGTATTACTCGTATAATATAGCCTTCTTGTTCACTACCGACAATGACGTCATTTAAAACCTGTTATTTTGCCATCATCTAGATTAATCTAATTTATTAATATCACATCCCACTTAATGTTCCTCAATTACGTCAGAGGTTAGTAAAACATAATCGAAGCCTTCTGACGTCACAGAAAACATGACATACAATGACGTAAATAAAAAAACATTGTCATAAGACCTTGTAATTGACTGGTCACGGTTTTATATCGATATTGAATATGACCGTAATCTTTTAGTTAAATATATACTAGGCTGCTATTGCACGTTTTGTGTCCATCGTTGTGATATATAGCACGTGAGTAAAACCTCTCTTCTCTACTAAAATCTACGCAAGAACCGTTTTTTTTGGTTCTTATCACTGTCCCACTACTGTAATTCCTGTACACCAGGATCAACAGCAGTGACCCATAAACACACCGAGTTTTGACACTCGAGAAGTGCCAGGAAAAGTTAAACTGGAACTTGCAACGAAATTAATCAGAAGAAAATTGGAGGAGTTAAAAATACAATAAATCCACTTCCCTCCTTAGCAAAACGGGATACAAGACCGGTTATCCTGAGATTTATTAAAAGGGATTTTTATTTAAAGGATATAAGGCAACTTTCATTCTGAAAAAAGACCTGTACCTGAGAAATACCTAATGACCTGACAAAAATATAATATGGGCTGAACTGTTGATAAAACCTAGTAAACTGATGTAGGTACAACTGTAGTTTTGAAAAGAGCTGAACAGCTATTACTAGACTCCACAATCCACTCTTTCATTTGGAAAATCTATGACAAGCTGTGAGTGGTGGAGATAAGTTAGTTAGGATGAATTACTGTGCAAAACTCTACTTTATTGCATTGCCCACACGGAAGTTATTTATTTGATTTTCTTTGATAAGAACTTGAAATTTTGTACTATGCCGTATGCTTTGCTGATGTTACTGATTAGATTAAATGTTTTTTTTTTTAATATTTGTCAAGTTGCTGTTCCTGACCTAGTAGCCTCTCCAGTCACATGCAGTATAGTCCATACGAGTACAAGAGTGACTTCATCAAGCTACTGCTACTGTATACCCTACCCTAGGTCCTTTGGCCTAACCGTTTCTCTTACTCCAATTTACCTTTGTCCTGACAAAAAGCGGTTAAATTCCTAAGCGGAATTGGAGTGATTCAGGCGGCCTGTCCTAGAAGTTTTGGCTAGTTTCACTAAAACTCCTTGCAATGTTACACATTTATTTAATATATTTTTTATTTAAAACTTAGTGCACATGTAGTTCAAAGGCGGACTTAATGCCATGAGGCATTCTGAAATAGTCAACCAAAATATGACGCGGCAGGTGCAACATTTAAATAAATAAATAAAATGCAAAATAAATAAAAATTTAAAAAAGGAAGAAGTTGATGTACCTACCCATGTCATTAGTTATCCAAAGAAAAAAACTACAATACTTTGAAATGATACTCTTTTCAAGTTTTAGTAAATATACCAACTAAAAATGTTAATCTTATTTACAAAATTGAGGCATTATTTCATCACTACTAAGCGATGAGATGAAGGGATTAAACGTTTCTTACCCTTCTGCTTTAAAACACAAATATTTGCGTAATTTAATTCAATTTATCTGTTATCATAGTATTACAATGAATCACTGGCATCATGCGAACGTCAAATGGTATGTTTACGTATTACTCATGACTATTTACGCGATAATCGACATCAAACAATCACGATTGTATCTGTTTTTGTCTCGTTTCGACAATGAGAATGTTGACACTAGTCACTGATTTATGTTACGTTGTACCTAAATAAATGATAAACCTAAAGCCATATTTTTAAATTATAAAAACAAAAACAGATTCAATAAACTTTTAAAGTATCGCGTTTCATAATATGTAACGACGACGCTTACGACGGGTGCATATTTTTTTTATTATGGAATTGGGGGCAAACGAGCAGACGGGTCACCTTATGGAAAGCGACTACCACCGCCCATGAACGCCTGCAACACAGGAGTCACAAGCGCGTTGCCAGCATTTTAGGAAGGAGTAAGCTCGAGTTTTCTTGAAGGTTTGAAGGTCGTATCAGTCCGGAAATACCGCAGCCGATGACTTGTTATACAGATTGGTAGTGCGAGGCAAAAAGTGTCTTGAAAAGCGCACAGTGGTGGAGCGCCAATTATCCAAGTGGCGGAAGGTTACGGCCGGTTTTAGTCCGAACAATTCCTCGGATCACTCTCCATTATATTACGATAGAGAATGCAGAGCGAAGCTACATCTCTACGTAACGCCAAGGGATTGAGCCGGTCGCAAATCTTTTGGCTATCGACGATTCGAGTCGCTCTTCTTTGGATACGGTCCAGAGGGAGAAGCTGGTACTGTGGTGCCTCCGCATAGAGATGAGAACAGTATTCCATAAGCGGTCGGACTTGCGCCTTATAGAGTTAGACATATATATCTCTTTGAAATGTGAGCGCCTTAATTCCCGCAAACATCAGTATATGTATTTCAAGAAATTAATTAAAATAGTTAAGGTAATTTTAACTATGTATTACCAGGCGGCTATAATCATCAACCAAGTCTATTAAGTCAGTAAGCGATAAACAAGCTGAGATCTGTCAGTTGGTATCATAACATTAACTCTGCATTTATTTTTATGGTATAAGGAGGCAAAAAAGTGACGGTAAGTAACAACCTTCGCCCATGGGAACAATCTCAGGAGTTACCGCCTTTCTAGTATCATCCCCTAATAACAGCGGGGCTGGGGGTTTTGGGCTCCTGTATCCTCACTCAAGTGCTTAACACCGGTTTTCTATGAAGCCGTGGTATCACGGCCCACTTATGTCAAAGCATGGCTCGCCCACAGCAATATTTAGGCATAGACACATACTATTTTATGGAACTCTGTATTTAATTAGTCCGTTTAACGGTTAATGACGTAAACCGGGTCATGTGGCAGATGCGAATTACTTAGGGTGAAATTTGAAATGAAACTGTATTTTTTCGATATTTTTTTTATCAACAGGCCCTTATCGTTAAATCAAAATCGTTTCAATCGTGTCCGGAGTTTTTTGTGAAGCAGTCTCTTTTAAAAAGATGACAATGTGGTAGTAAAATATTCAATTTACGAGGCAGTCGGCTTTGTTACTGACAATTCACTTCGTCAGAGCGCTTGAATCATACAGGGCATAATGTACATTGGCCATTACCTACAACAAATGGCATTCTCATACAATGGCAAAACTGATGGGCCCGTTGGTCTGATGATGGCTAGTGACCCTGACTGTTAAGCCGAAGGTCGGGAGTACGATTCCCACCCAGGACAAATAATTGTGTGATTAGCAAGATGATTTGTTCTGTGTATGGGTGTAATTAAAAAAAATTAAATTTGATTTGTATGTATTACGTGTGGAAACCCCCTCGGGCCGTCATCCCGCCGGGTTTTGCGGCGGGGTGGTGTGTCGGAGTCGGACCGACTAAAACCAGACGGTGTGCCACTTTGCGCCTGTAACAGGAGGGATGCGGGAACTGCTTAGACGGCCGCGTGTGAGATGTGTAAAGTTATTGAGTTCAAGTTGCTGCCAGTACATTCTCTGTATCATTAAGTATTATATTAAGTTTATATATAAAAAATATTCAAGTTACCTACGACGATTACATTAAAACACCATAAACCCAGTTTAATTGAACCCATTAGACGTCCATCGACCATGAATTTCTGTAACCTTTTACAGTTAACAGCAGTACTGTATAACCGCACGAAGTACGAAGAGATAAGCAATTTAAGTCGGACTTCAATTAAACCGACCTTGTATATAAACACACACGGCAATTCGGATTAGTGGATCAAATGTAAGTACTGGATTAAGAAATAAAGGATATGGCATCGCGTAAACTCAGCTGTATTTAACTCCCTACGCAAAAAGGTATAACGTTACACGCAAAACACACACACACATAGCTTACAGACACGCCTGTATAGTTGTGCGTGTGAGCTTTTTTTTGAGGAGGTCATCCATTCGGATATTTATATTTTTATTTTTGATGTAGGTTCGGCCATAACTCCGTTATATATAGACGAATTTTGAAAACTCCTTTTTTTGTTAGAAAGGGGTTTCTGCCAAAAAGGACCCATTTAAATTTCATATAGATCTGATGATGAGTTTCTGAGACAGACAACGGAACTCTTCAAAAAATGACGGCAAATCAACCGCGATTCATCATCATCATCTTCATCAACAGCCTTTACCAGTCCACTGCTGGACATGGGCCTCTCCTCAGAAAAGAGGTTCTGGCCTACTATACCACGCTGGCCAAACGGGCTGGTATAAGGTTTGTTTCAAGTTTTCCTTCTCTTTGCAGTGTTGTTGTTTTGCGTAGTTTAGTTCCTTAGTCGGCTCTTACGACACCCTCGGGATGAATGGTGGTGGTGACACACTGTATTCTTAATCCGTCACCACACGTCACACACGTTAATATTGTTTAAAGTCTGTTCAACTTTTAAAAAAAGGATTAATTATGCTTTAGGGGGCAGACGGGACACCCGATTGTAAGAGACTGCTGCCTCCTTTGGATACCTGCAACTTAGAAGTGTCTTAATGTCAGTTGCCTGCCTATGAGGTGGAATATGTGTCAGTAGGCCCTCTGTAGTCCCACACTAGCTAGGCAAGTAAAATAAATAGGTCTAAAGATTTTAAAATACTTATATTACTTAAGAAGGGCCTGTTGGTCTGGTGGTTAGTTACCCTGACTGCTATACCAGAGGTCTTGGGTTCGATTCCCACCCAGGACAAATAATTGTGTGATGAGCACGATCATTAGTTCTGTGTCTGGGTATAATTTATCTATTCTATGTATGTATGTATGTAGGAATATATATATAGGCTTATCAGCAATCTGGTTATAATAGTACAGGCTCTGCCTAGTTTGGGATCAGAGGGCCGCGTAAAGTTATTATTATTACTTATTGACATTCGAAGTTGCGTCAACTTTTAGGTATGTATACAATAGTGCACTTTTATGTTTACCTTGCGTCAAGCATTTGCAATATTGTTTGACATAAGTTGCGTGCAGATTATCGTCTACACCTGCGCACTTCGGTACCACAAAGATTCTTCAGTCATAGTTAGACTGTCTAAGAGCGCTTGTATGTTTTGCTGTTCCTGTTTTTCATTTAGTGAGGTTAGCATAATTGTAAATTAAAAGAAATAATAAGTAACGCAATTATATCAATGCACTGGCGCCCCTTGCAATACAAGTTTTTTAACCGCCAATAAAACAAGTATAACGGTTTTTGACAGACAACCCTATCCCCGGTCCCCAATTCGCGACAGACTGTTCGTCCCTAAAGAGAAGTTCATAACTCGTTTTCTTGACTGTTATAACCGCTAATCTGTTTTACACGTGGAGCTAAGTTCACAATCATCAACTGAAATTATTAGAAATGTTTTATAGTGAGAGAGCCACACCATGGCCTCACAAAAAAACGGTTTTAAGCATTTCTTTCCTTGATTTTCCTTGAGTTTAGCGGAGCCCAAACCTTAATCCCCCTCTGTGTGGAGAGAGGACTCAAAGGGCGACAAAGCACTTGAGGTGCATGTATCCATGGGTGGCGATAGTCACTTAACTAGGGATACGTCTGCTCATTTACAGCCTACATCGTAAAAATTGCATTAGTTAATACAAACACTTCTATAACACAAACTAGGAGAATATTCAAAAGTTAACTTCCCAATAGCGTAACTTTCCTTTTTTTTAAGACTGTGAAACTGGTTCCCACGGAGATCATCATCATCAATTTATAATCGTCAGCCTTTAGTAGTCTGATGCTCGACATAGGATTCTCCTTAGAAAGGAGGTTTTGGCCTACTATACCACGCTGGCAATACGGGTTTTTGTCATATTTTCCTTCTCTTTGTCCTGCTCTTGTTTGTCCTGCGTAATTCGCTGTATAGGGGTGGTGACACTCCAATTTAATAACTTGGTCGAAATTATATTTATTTTATTATTTCGAAAATTATTATTTGATGGACTGCAGATGGATGCGGACTCATCAAGATCGGGATAGTTAGCGCTTCTTGGGCAATGTCTTCGTTCAGCAGTGGACAGCGATGAGGTGATGACAATTATAATTTAATTCTAAATAGAACTCGTATTTCCCGGTTAGTTCAACGTCACTTTCTTTCTATTGCTTTCTTATATTACCTGATTTCTTTTGCACTTCAAAATTCTCTCATCTTTAATTGCTGTTTCCAATTCGGACTGTTACGATAGTGGGGCCAAATTCTACTCAGCAATGGGCATTAAATAAGCCTCTTTCTACCTTTTTATAAAAACAATCGAATGTGTGTTTCATGAAAAATGTAGCAAACCTAAAATATTTAATAGTAATTACTAGATACTACAAAAACTTACTACTGTTTAAAAATTTATACCACATCCACTCATGTCGTAACACAAGGTAATTCTAAAATTAAACATTGCACAGGCTAACCACATCCAGCGGGTTTGTTTACAAAATATTATGCCGTGCCGGTTGCGGAAAATAACCATATATCTGTTTGAAACGGATCATTGTTAAGGTTACAAGAGTTTCGAAAGATTGATTTAGCACAGACTGCGTAACTATACTGTTTTGTAAATATTGAACGGTAATAATAGATAGCTCGCAGAGTAAGCACGCTGTCGCAGGAAAGATAGCTGCTTGAGCAAACAGTGTAGTGAAGACCAGGAATCGATCAACGGAAAGTGGAATCTGAAGAAGTTAGTTGGCATAGATTAGAGATGTCCAGCAGACTGCAATAGAGTAACTGAAAAACACAATTCTCTAAATGAAAAAAAAACTAGGTTTAGTCAGTGGTTTTAGCAGTTTTTTTATGGAATAGAGGGCAAACGAGCAGACGGGTCACCTGATGGAAAGCGACTACCACCGCCCATGAACTGCAGGTGTTCAGGAACTCAGGAGTCACAAGCGCGTTGCCAGCCTTTGAAGGAGTAAGCTCTTTTCTTGAAGGGTTGAAGGTCGTATCGGTCCGGAAATACCGCAGCCGATAACTTGTTCCACAGATTGGTAGTGCGAGGCAAAAAGTGTCTTGAAAAGCGCACAGTGGTAGAGCGCCAATTATCCAAGTGATAAAAAACGGTGTTTCATTCAAAAGGTTATATGCGTACCTAAGAGGTAATCTATTTGGAAAGAGAAAGAAGGAGGAAGAAAATTTCCGGCATTCATGGTCTTTGCTTCGTCTCTTACGATGGTATTGGATCATGTATAGACCATCTTATTTAATTTATCCATACTAATATTATAAATGCAAAAGTGTGATTGTCTGTCCGTAACCTCTTCACGCTTAAACCGCTAAACCGATTCAGATTAAATTTGGTATGGAGATGGTTTGAGTCAGGAGTCGGGAGAGGACATAGGTTTATCCCAGAAATCATCCTTTAAGGGGGTGAAAAAAGGGGGTGGAAGTTTGTTTAGGGAATCAATAACCGCTGAACCGATTCAGATGAAATTTGGTATGGAGATAGATTGATTCTTGGTTTTTTTTACCGCGATAACCGATAAGCACGGGCAGAGCCGCGGGAAAAGCTAGTACTATATACAATACAAAAAGACTAATTCAAGTCGTTTTTTTACGGTACAGTTCACCTGGTCCTCAATTCTGCTATTTTATGTTAACGCCAACCCACTGTCATTCCATTGACACGCTATTGAGAGGCCACTGACAATACTTATCATGTACTTTAATTTGCCGGTACGTCGGTCAAAATATTGGTATTCCACCAACATAAATTCATTGTCAATAGACTGTCGATATAGTAATATAGGTCATCAATGGTGATATCAACAACATATTGCCATATCATGAAAATTAAATATTTCATTTTCTTACAAATTTAAAATGTACCGTTTACCAAACTATTACAAAGAGATCGACGACATTAGTATCAGTGATAAGTCATCGGGAGGCCATTGGTATTACATGGCTAGTGCAATAGGAAAAGTGCGAAACTATTCCGACGACATTCCATCGACAGTCTATTGATACAATATTAAAATAGCAAAATTGAGACCCTAAAGGTAAGTGACCACCGCCGCCCATGGACACCTGCAACTCGAAGAGTGTTGCCGGACGTTAAGTTCTCCCGCCAAAAACTTAATCGGTGAAATGTATCGAAATAATTGCTTAGCACTGATATCGCAAAAGGATGCGAGAAGCCGAAAATCGATCTAAGTGAAATGGGAGAGACCTATGTCCAGCAGTAGACTGCGATAGGCTGATGATGGATGATGATAGTATCGCAAATTGGGTTTCACATTTGCTGAAGCATGTCCAAAGATAAACGCTTTTAAACACACAAAATATACAAACATTACCCTCTATTGCTTCATATTAGTATCGATGAATCGTCTATAACAAGGCAACTGATACGAATAGAGAATTTTATAGGTTTTTACTACGTTCGAAGCATTTACGAACATGCTAAAGGCCTTGACAGTTTGAATTAGATACGAGTGGATATCCGAATTGCGTAAATAAATAGTTTAATGTCTATAAACTTGTTTATTGCGAAACTGAAGCACTCCAGGTTAACGATCACAGTTGTATATACAAACACATTAAATACAGAGATGACGGAGGAATTTCGAGGTAATAATAACACCAAAGCTCACCAAAGTCTAGAAAACAAAAGAGAATCTGAATTGGTGCATTCGTTTAGGAGGTATGATACCACAGACAGCAACACAAAAAGAGAGACACACCGATACACAGATACACGTTGGATTTGAAAAGAAAGGCTCTATTTTACGCCTGGGGTTAAAATCAAACTAAACTGTTGATATATCACATCAGCATATCAACAGCCTTTAATGGTCCACTGATGGACATAGGTCACCGTTAGGATGGGGGTTTTGGCCTACTATACCATGCTGGCCAGACGTATGATGGGTATAGGGTTTGTGTCAAGTTGCTGGAGCTGCTGCTGAGAAACTTTCACTGTCTTTTTTATGGATAAAATATAAGTACAGAGATAATTACAGTCTTGAATTGCACTGAAGGTTTATATTTCCGAAAATTTTATTGAAAAATTGATATTAACGAGAGCAAATCCGCATTCAAAAGCTGATCTTAAATAAAGTAGGAACCATAGTAGTAACGGACGTTTTCTGTATGTAATCCTCATTTATTATAGTTACTTAGTTTTTCTTTCTAAACTAACTCGATTTCTCACGGAACAAAGCCGTGGGACTCGAAGACTAGTAGCTGTAACGGTTTTGATACATAAATGTGACAGTTAACTATATGTTGCAAAAAAATCCACCAACAGTTCTTTAAATAACATAACAACTGACCTAAATCTTTATACTTCACTCTCATATATTTTGGTATATTGCTGGTACTGTTAGTTTTACAGTTGGTTATTTATTAGGGTGGCCGACGTGCATTATGCATGACGGGCTTGTGCCATGACGCAACGAAAATAAGGGCCGGAATAACACAAAACGCATTATCACACTAAATGTGGGCGGTTAATACTATTATTTATAAGCTTAGACAATAGTTTAAAATCGGGCGTTTCATATGACAGCGGTTTACCAATTTAAGTGCCTGTAAAGAATAACAAGTTCATTGATACATTTTTTTTTCTTACATAATTTATGCTAAATTTACAATACACTGGCCAAACCACGAACGAGTTGAGTTACGAACGTTTTTAATTATAAATAGGTACAATGTTACAATTATAACAATGTATACTTATACATACATAGTTGAGTAAAATATTTTTTTGATTTATACTTAGCTTTTCGAACTCATCACATACAATTCCTATAAATTCTCAGGAAGATCATTTAAATAATAAGTAACCAAAAATTGGTCCGGTCAGGTTTATATTTCTGGGTAAATGGTATTTATTTCCTATTGGGACAGGTCACAAAATTAACGTTTTTAGTACCAAATGCTATTATATAAACACTGAAGTACTGAATTCGACGAAAGGGAATAAATCTCATTGTGATTCACATCGACTGGCCTGTAGGTCTATAGTTAAACCGCCGTAAGCTTGGCCCCTCCTGACATGATGTACTAACTCTATATCTACAGATTTATTTGTTTGAGATTTAATCTACACACGATGTAATAAAAATCGAATTTATTTTCATGTATTATAATGTCAGTGTATTGTAAGTTTTTTATGATTAATTGTCCATCAGGAGGGCCAAGCTTACGGCGCACACTGGGGCAGGAGACCCTTATAACTGCCATCAAATATACTAAAGCCGTTAGACGTTCTAAAGTGGACCGAGTGTTCTCATAGACATATGTAATAACATAAAAAAATAATTCAGGTAATTAACATCATCATTTTTATTGTTTAAAAATAACACATTAAATATTTTTTACAAAAAAAAGCGGCATTTCTGAAGTATAGTTTTTTGTTTTATGTTAGAGGGGGCAGACGAGCAGTATGATACCTATTGAAGATATGTTCAAGCATCATCATCTTCATCATTATGATCGTCATCGACTGTAGTATTATCATCTGAGTTATTTAGAAATGGAGCTATCAACATGAATGAACTTTTGACTAACTTTTGCTTACTGGTGATTACGGGATCAGAGCTCAGTAAAAAAAAGTTAAAAATATCCCTATTAGATTTTTCTCTGCTACATTTTCTCGAATTATGCTCTCTATAGCGCTTAAAGGCCTTGTTTCTTGCCTCCTGTGATTCTTCTGTTAATTGTCCGATAGTGGGCAGCGCAAAGGGATATAATTTCTGGTCCATGAATGAAATACTTATGCAGAGTAGGTGGCATCTTGTACCACGGGTATATAGAAACGAAATATCTAAGCAGTATCAAGTGCAAATACCCTGTACTTTCCTGCATCTATATCAAATTCACTTGATATAATAATGAAAATAATGGGTTTTTTTTTTATTAAATCTACGTCTATTTTAGTATCTATTTTAGTTATTTGTGCTGACAAGTCTGGATTTTGGAAAAAACGTCTGGCGGTGTTTCCATCGTTGCTACTGCCACACTTTTCTCTAAATTCTTTTTTAATTCGAGCTTTATTTTCTGAAACAGTTTGCTTATCCTTCTCTCCACGGACTTGCCATTTTTTTATAGGGAGTTTGTATGCTAAATGTAGTAAACATTCGAAGAATCGAATCGAACCGCGAAGGACAGAAAGACCAAATCTCAAATTATCAGTATTCACCTTTCTTAAAACTATTTTATCTAAGTTATTGAAATATTTTGATGTTGCACCACACAAAAAGCATTTAATGGTTGAAGTAGTTTCCGTCAGGGCTTAACAAACTTCTAAATGTTTGAGGCTTGTATTTGACCTTTAGCTCGTAGACTCGTACAAGTAGCATAAACTAATTCTGAAGCTGAACGTTTAGTATTTTCTGAGGAATTTTCAAAAGAAGTAACCTTTCAGCCGCGTTTAATATTTCACCCAATGCATGGTAAAGAAAGTGATGTCTGAAGCCAATCTTTGTTATATTTGTTAAAATTTTCTTTTATTCTACACGCTTTCTCCCATCTTGACTTATATTAATATTTAAAACTACTCATTTTATTATATATACTCGGCATGACTACTCGTTCGTTTATCCAGCTCTTTTATAAGATGCATATATTTTTGCTCGAAACTATTCCCTTTAGAACTATGCATTATATTTAAAAGTTCTTGTCCTGTAATAAATAATGTATTCGAGGACATTCCTAAAACGAAATAAATATTTTTTAATAATAATGGCAAATTGGGATAAAATTATTTTCTGTGAATCACGCACTGAAAATTGTTTTATCTCGAAAAATAGCAAAATATAGCAAAAAAAATAAATTGTTTATAAGAGATGATACTATAAAGATTATTTTTAGATAGGAAGCAAAGCTTAATACTGCTTAGAAACAAAATAAAATGTCTATTATTTCGTTATTTTCCTGATAATTTTCTACACACCCAAATTTAGCCTGGTCTGCCTAAAACTATTTATATAATAAAGAAACAAAACATTCTAAAACATAGTTACATACCTGAAGATGAAGGTTCCATAGCTTAATAATACCAAAAATAAATACTTTTAGCGCAAAACGGCTCTTAAATTGCACGTAAATCACTAATACTGGATAGGGTAGTCTGCAAGACGTAAGTACGCTTTACTGTAGTAACGAAGTGGGTTTGCTATAGGGCATTTAAATACCGCCAAATAATAACTGAGTTAGTATTCTAATTAATTTATATATATGAGGGCTAACAAGTGACATCTTTTTATTTTTTTATTTCCGGCATTTATTAGGGTCGTCTGCCCCAGTGTGCGGCGGTTTAACTATAGTGGTTACCCTGACTACTACGCAAGAGGTCGTGGGTTCGATTCCCACTCAGGACAAATAATTGTGTGATACAAACATCTGGTCCGATACGGAAATCGAACTCGACTCAACACAGCAGTCGTCTACGCTACCACTGCACCACGGAAGCAGTCAAAGATACACAAACATGACCTTTTTTAGGCTATAAAAAACTTTTGAAAACTATTTATTATTCCTTATTTAATTATGTATATAACTTATATATATGTTTGTAATTATCCTTTAATTACCTGAATTTTGATACCCTGCTCGATAGCTTTGGATATTTTTTTTTACTTTACTACTATTGCTATTTTGCTCCCAAAAACAAAGGACAGGTAAAAAGGACAAAATAATGTCTGGTGTTTTCAACTACATGATACGACTCTTTTGCAAATTGAATAATAGCCTAAACAGATGTTTAGCCGGCGTCAAACCGCCTACAAAGCGGCACTAACGCAATGATCGCTTGTAAATCTATTTTTGGGGTAACTTATTCTCGTGTTGGATTTAGGTTTTATATGTATTTTTGGATCAAAATAAACTATTTAAAAGAACGGTGAGAGAAACGATTTAAAGGAAATGACTAAAAATGAATTTTTGACAATTTCATCTCGTCTATTTTTGAACAAACTGGCTTGTTAGTCTAGTGGTTAGTGACCCAGATTGCTAAGCCAGAGATCGTGGATTCGATTCATACCCAAAACAATCTGGTGGTGAAAATGATTTCATTTTCATTTCATTTCATTTATTCTTTATTGAACACATTAATTTTTAATAAGTGATTAAGGAAACTATATGTACAAAGGCGAGCTTAACCCAAACCTGAGTTTTCTTCCAGCGAACCCTTACGAGTGAATAAAGGATAGTGGAGAGCGAAAAGGCAAAGTCATGTTGTGTACTTAATACAAGTTTTTATTTTAAATACCAACATTCATTGGTATAGCAATATATATCATAAAGATATACAAATATATACATAAATACTGACATGATCATTTAAGTGATCTATAACATGTATGTATTGAGAAATATATAAGTACGTTTATCAGCAGGCAGGTTACCATAGTACAAGCTCTGTCTAGTTTGGGATCAGACGGCCGTGTGTGAGATGATTTGAGTTAATTTTGTTATTATAAGATCCTCTAAAGAGCGTTCTTGTTATCTTCATGCCATGGCTGATAGACAGTTGGACAAGTCGATGATAATTTATCACGATCGATTGTCGTTACAACGACGTCACTATTTACTGCCACTTTATTTTACAATAACAGCTTTGTGTGTGGTTATCCTACGGTGTTCATTCTGAATTGTGTATCATAGAGGTTTCATGGAATATATGTACATGTTGCTGGCTTTACTCTATAATCAAATTCCTGAACCTCCTGATCTTTCCACTCACAAAAAGAAACAAGTCATTTCTCAAAAAACTAAATAAATTTTGATCTAATTTGACCTTTGATGGAAAGAAGATGCCTGTTACAAGTTAAACGTGTATAACCGTGTGTCCGTGTCTCTGGCTCTGTCTGTCTATGGCATCAGAACTAAGTTAAGAGATTGATTTTGATTAAGTGTTATTGGAGACTTCAATTTTTTAGGAGTATTAATTTGAAGTTGATATTAAAAACCCATATACAACTAAAACATTATCATCATGATCAAGAGCCTATTCCAATGCTGGACATAAGACACTCCTTGAAAATGAGGTTTTGGCCTACTACGCCACGCTCTGGCCGGTATGTCTTTTATTACATTAAAACAACGTACGGAACTCTTATATTTACACTTAATTGTTTTTAATAGTTGGGCTAACAGATGACTGTAATTAACTTGGGCAATTAAAAATAAATCCACTTCAAAGAATAGTAAAGGTAATTGGTGCTTGTTTTATTCTGTAATTAGATATCAATAAATAACTTCGTATCAGCATGAGCTTTTCTATGAATGAACTTTAATTTATAAACTCTCTCTCTCCTTCTCTCCAATAACACAATGAATATACGGCCCTGGTCTCTTCAAGCTACAGTAGTCT
Source organism: Arctia plantaginis (assembly GCA_902825455.1). Taxonomy (NCBI): domain Eukaryota; kingdom Metazoa; phylum Arthropoda; class Insecta; order Lepidoptera; family Erebidae; genus Arctia; species Arctia plantaginis. The sequence goes on along the minus strand of CADEBD010001048.1, from coordinate 3,128,264 downwards.
CTGTTTCGTTGCCCCATTAGAGATTTTAGGTATCATTACTGTCAATTACTCTTATACCCTCGCTCTATCCTTTCACCGTACCCAAATACCGGTTTTCTTCTCTCTTTGTCCTGTCTGTACAGTATACATTCCCAAGGAGAATTAATTTCAGGGGAAAGTGGACCATTAAAAAAACAAGCAAAAACTTCTACCAAAATAAAATTGGAAAAGCTGAAATATTTATTTTTGTAAACTTTTTCCAAAAATAAATATTCCCTTCTGCCTCCTGGCAACCCTCAAGACGCAAATCAAACTCGGACTTGTTAATTTTTGAAAAAGGGTTTCACTTTTATGTAGACAGGTACTTACCGAGTTGAATAGATCCCATAATCTGGGACGACTGAATCTTCTTGTAGGTGATTTCGCCACCCTCGCCGACGCGACGGTGGCCAATCTTCCTGTCCGACTTGTGCACCTTGCTGATGGCGCCCGAAGGCCCAACAGCCGGCTGAAAAGAATAAAAAGAAGGGTTAATATCATACACCGCTGACCGATGGGGGTCGGTTACATGTTCACAACAAATACAAGCTCTGCCTGCTGGAAAAACAAGTGAAAACAAGATGTTAACTAACCGTACACATGCTATTAATCTGTCTTTTGTTGATCTTGTAGTAAGTTGGATACTTATGACGATAGATTTATATCCAAGGGATGTGTCAGTACACTAAATATTTAGAGCAGTTATTAAAATGTGTGTAGGTAGTATTTTTATGCAAGTAAGTTATATGCCTTTACAATATCAGTAATGTCTGACAAATACCTACTCAATGAGGTGATCTCACCAAGCAAGCAAATATACAATTTGAAGTGTTTTTTTCTTCATTCCGTGAAGTAAAGGACAGACACGTTGCCTTGCGTTTACCACTTACTTTACATAGTTTACCCGTATGTTTGTTTGTGTGTATTTGTGGTGTGGCTGTGTGTGTGGTTTGAGTGTATGTTTGTGTGCGTGGAACTTAGAACTTTTGAGAGTACTGTCTTATACGAAGTGGAGATATCATCCCACATAGGTGAATTCTTTGTCTTCTGTCTTTATTTTAACTGCTAGGTTTGTTCCTTGTTTGCCTATTCACGGCTCCTCGTTGTAAGTTAACCAAGCCACTATTGTCAGATTACTATTATTCTACCGACATCACAATCTAAATGAATGCGTTATGCTTTAACTGCTTTGTTTACCAGACGGGCGCTATTAGTAGGTACATATTATTTAAATGCACTCAATTTTTGAAGTAGGATCCGAATAAATGTATGGTCATCGCGTATCAATCCTAACCGTTTTGCTAGTGACTTTGTCCTCGTAGTGGTCGACACCAGACATCGTAGAGGATACAATAAATCAAGATTATAGGTATATGTATAATTCTCATTTAAACTTGCATCTCTTTTTAAGGGTAGTTTTAAGAAATTAGGAAAAATGTTTTTTATAACTTTTTTACTACCAAAAATAATGAATTTTCAACCACGATTTTGCACCCTTAGATGAATTTTTAAAATCCTTTCTCAGTGCGCACACCTACGTCACCTTAGGAACATTTGTGCACAATTCCATGCTTCTAGATCCAGCGGTTTCAGCTGCTCGTTGATCGACCAGTCAGTGAATCAGTCTGTCAGTGTCTGCTTTTATAGATATAGAAGATCAGGCGCCGGTGATTCATACTAAATTTAAAATGGATAAGGTACAGGCCAGATAGAGATAAAGAGACGAGATTGTTACAAGATGTGTCGACGTTATCGTCGCCATGGGACGCTTACTGTTTGAACACAAACCTAGAACTTCCAAAAAGCGGATTTCTAAAACTTAGCAAGTTTATGATCAATCTAGGGAAAGGATGGTGTAGAACGCTTCAATTGCAGTCCATGACCCTGTTTCGAGAACCTTCCTTTCCCATTGTTAAAATTAAAACATCATGGATAAAGAATACAATTTACGATTGCGGATGCAGTATATACTCGTATAGTATAAGGACCGAAAGGTTAGTACTTTTAACCGACTTCAAAAAGGTGGAGGTTATCAATTCGGATGTTTATTTACATATATTTTATGTGTGACATAATGTTCGGGCATAACTCCGTCATATATAGACAGATTTTCAAAATTATTTTTTTTTGTTCGAAAGGCGTTTATTTCGAAATGGTCCCATTTAAATTTCATATAGATCTGATGATGATTATCGAAGGCAGACAACAGAACTAAAAAACAAATGACAGGAAATCAACCGCGATTGCTGCTAGGTTATTAGTGCTCTTTGTTAGTATTGTTTGAATACGGTTAAATTATTTTTTAAAAGGAAATTCTTGTAAGAGACTTAAACATTGGTTTGAAACTGTCTGTCTAATACAGCTTCTGTACTAAGAAAGAATTAGCGTTAAATTTGTATAAAAATAATAATTGCACGTCATTAACGTGTAACTGTAACAAAGTATTATCTGTTTACACCTCGCTGCGTAGAGGTTGCGGCCAAGTGCGCTACTGCTACTGAACCTTTAGAACATCTTTACATATATTATTTAGGTATTCATACATTTCATCATCATCATCATCATCAACAGCCCCCAATAGTCCACTGCTGGACATAGGCCTCTCCTTAGAAAGGAGGGTTCATAAAACAAGTAAATTAAATTTTGTCATCATCATCATCAACAGCCTTTTTCTGCGTAGTTTGCTCCCTTAGTCGGCTCTTACGACACCCACGGGATGAATAGGGGTGGTGACATTCCATATTCTTCATCCACCATCTTCATCACCACACGGACTCATTTTGTCAAAAACATCAATAATTATTATTCTAATTAAAAATACTAGCAGCTTCGTTTTGATAAGCACCCTAACAAAACTATATTCACTCACTTATAATTTTATAAAAAAAAATGATTCTGAATTAACAACTAAATGAGCTTAGTAATTTTGCAGTCGGATGTTGAACAAAGTACTACTGTTTACGTTAAAATTAAACTATCATGACAATCTTATCTGTATATTTTATTTTTAGAAACTATCAAGAAAGAATATGCTTGGAAAACATAAAGAGAGAATGGCAATTCCTCTGAAATGTCAGAGAATTGTTGTTTCACATTTAGTTTTTTCACCACTTTCTTGTACATGAACCACTGTACAGAGTTATTTTGAATATGCTAGCTTAAATTTCACCGACTCGTTGTAGGCAGTTTGTTATACATACTCGTATATGAAAAACATAAATTGTAACTCGTAACAAAATAATATCATGTATATAATATGGCACAATCTCAAAACTAAAATAAGAGACTTTTTACGAGTAGTTTAGCGAACAACAATAGTGCTATTATTATTATTATTTATTATTATATTGTTTGAAAACTCTAAACTAAACTAAAAATCATCAAAAAATTATTTAGGCCTGTCACAATTTTGTTTAGTCGTTTCCTATTCTGAAAACGTCGTACCTGACAGGACTTAACAAATTTTTGTGATATATCACAAAAATTAACTAAACTATATATATATATATATATATAGTTTAGTTCAGAGTTTTCGAACCACAGAATTAGCACTAATATCTAACTGCTTAACTAAAATCTATATACACATAAAGTTACTTTGCCTGACTGATCGGCTGACTCATCAAAGCATAGCCTATAAACCGCTGGGGCTATAAACTTGAAATTTTGACAACAGATGGTTTTTATGTTGTCCAGTCAGGAAGGATATATGAAAATTTTACCCCTTTGTGGCAAACATAAGGGATGAACGGTTGTATGGAAGTTCGTCAATCTCACTAGAGAAAGAAGAAAGAAAGAGTAGCTGAAATTGTTGTACATATAGCGTGGAGATTTGAGCGGTCACCTCTCAGCTTCCTACTGCGCTGAGAGTTGTGAGTTCGATCCACACATAGGACAACACTTGTTATGATCCACGAATTATTGTTCTGTCTGTGTCCGACACGAATATTTATAAAGTCCCCCGCAGCACAGAATATATTCCTAGTGCGGGAGTTTTTATCCTTTTAAAATGGAAAATGACTTCACAAATGCAGGATCTTTAAATATGTACAAACAAAATTGTACAAAAAAAAAGCAAATTCGTTATACCTTTAAGGTAGGTATAACGGAAGTTCGCTTACCTTCCGGTATACCAGCCTACGGTATAAGCTTTACATATTGATACCACGACGCTCTGAATCCGTCCGCCATGTGTTAAATATTACATGCTCTTAGGCAGTTCAGGAAAAAAAAGGATTCTGTTTGCGTGTCAAGGTCATTGGTAAATGAGAATGGTGTGTAAGTGTGTAAGCAAAAATAATTATTAAACGATTGTTCTTCGCCTCATGGGAAATAGACTTCATTAGATATTTTAAAATTTCTGTAAGTTTTCCTCTAACCTATACACAAAGTACTTTCTGTACTTTAAACTTCCGAGGGTAAAATTTTGAATAGGTAATGTTCGTACGTTTTTTTTAAAAGACAACTCCTGCATTAGGAGTATATCATGTGTCGCGGGAGACTTTACAAACATACATAAAACGGACACAAAGAATACCCAGACTAAGAACAAAAATTTGTTTATCACACAGATGAAGCTGAAGCTAGCCGACGGAGCTAGCCGACGGACATAGCCTGCGTAGTATATGGCACGCCCCTCAAATTCATTTAATAATAAAAATAATAACTTTTCTGCCAACGTAAAAGTAATTTGGTATTATTGTATGATACTTAGGCATTAACTGTAAAAATTAGAAAGCAATCCTATTTTTGTGAATCGAGTTACAGCAGGTTTTTGATCGAAATTCAGTATTTTTGTTAGTTACGTACGTTTACTCCTTAATTGTGTTAATTCATTTTTTTCTGCCAACGTAAAACCTATTTAGTATTATTGTACGACCCTTAGGGATTAACTATACAAAATTTGAAAGCAATCCTATTGTTGTGAACAGAGTTATATCAGATTTTTCGTCGAATCGTTCAATTTATCGTAAGTCGTGTCTGATTGTTCATTTAATAATAAAAATCATAACTTTTCTGCCAACGTAAAAGTAATTTGGTATTATTGTATGATACTTAGGCATTAAATATACAAAATTTGAAAGCAATCCTATTGTTGTGAACAGAGTTACATCAGGTTTTTCGTCGAATCGGTCAATTTATCGTAAGTCATGTCTGATTGTTCATTTAATAATAAAAATTATAACTTTTCTGCCAACGTAAATGTAATTTCGTATTATTGTATGATACTTAGGGATTAATTATACAAAATTAGAAAGCAATCCTATTGTTGTGAACAGAGTTACATCGGGTTTTTCGTCGACTCGGACAATTTATCGTAAGTCGTGTCTGATTGTTCATTTAATAATAAAAAATTTAACTTTTCTGCCAACGTAAAAGTAATTTGGTATTATTGTACGACTCTTAGGGATAAACTACACAAAATTAGGAAGCAATCCTATTGTTGTAAACAGAGTTACATCACGTTTTTCGTCGAATCGGTCAATTTATCGTAAGTCGTGTCTGATTGTTCATTTAATAATAAAAATTATAACTTTTCTGCCAACGTAAAAGTAATTTGGTATTATTGTATGATACTTAGGGATTAACTATACATAATTAGAAAGCAATCCTATTTTTGTGAATCGAGTTACAGCAGGTTTTTTATCGAAATTCAGTATTTTTTGTTTGTTACGTACGTTTACTCATTAATTGTGTTAATTCTATTTTTTCTGCCAACGTAAAACCTATTTAGTATTATTGTACGATATGTAGGCATTAACTATACAAAATTTGAAAGCAATCCTATTGTTGTGAACAGAGTTATATCAGATTTTTCGTCGAATCGTTCAATTTATCGTAAGTCGTGTCTGATTGTTCATTTAATAATAAAAATAATAACTTTTCTGCCAACGTAAAAGTAATTTGGTATTATTGTATGATACTTAGGCATTAACTATACAACTTTAGAAAGCAATCCTATTTTTGTGAATCGAGTTACAGCAGGTTTTTTATCGAAATTCAGTATTTTTTGTTGGTTACGTACGTTTACTCATTAATTGTGTTAATTCTGTTTTTTCTGCCAACGTAAAACCTATTTAGTATTATTGTACGATATGCAGGCATTAACTATACAAAATTTGAAAGCAATCCTATTGTTGTGAACAGAGTTATATCAGATGTTTCGTCGAATCGTTCAATTTATCGTAAGTCGTGTCTGATTGTTCATTTAATAATAAAAAATTTAACTTTTCTGCCAACGTAAAAGTAATTTGGTATTATTGTACGACTCTTAGGGATAAACTACACAAAATTAGGAAGCAATCCTATTGTTGTAAACAGAGTTACATCACGTTTTTCGTCGAATCGGTCAATTTATCGTAAGTCGTGTCTGATTGTTCATTTAATAATAAAAATTATAACTTTTCTGCCAACGTAAAAGTAATTTGGTATTATTGTATGATACTTAGGGATTAACTATACATAATTAGAAAGCAATCCTATTTTTGTGAATCGAGTTACAGCAGGTTTTTTATCGAAATTCAGTATTTTTTGTTTGTTACGTACGTTTACTCATTAATTGTGTTAATTCTATTTTTTCTGCCAACGTAAAACCTATTTAGTATTATTGTACGATATGTAGGCATTAACTATACAAAATTTGAAAGCAATCCTATTGTTGTGAACAGAGTTATATCAGATTTTTCGTCGAATCGTTCAATTTATCGTAAGTCGTGTCTGATTGTTCATTTAATAATAAAAATAATAACTTTTCTGCCAACGTAAAAGTAATTTGGTATTATTGTATGATACTTAGGCATTAACTATACAACTTTAGAAAGCAATCCTATTTTTGTGAATCGAGTTACAGCAGGTTTTTTATCGAAATTCAGTATTTTTTGTTGGTTACGTACGTTTACTCATTAATTGTGTTAATTCTGTTTTTTCTGCCAACGTAAAACCTATTTAGTATTATTGTACGATATGCAGGCATTAACTATACAAAATTTGAAAGCAATCCTATTGTTGTGAACAGAGTTATATCAGATGTTTCGTCGAATCGTTCAATTTATCGTAAGTCGTGTCTGATTGTTCATTTAATAATAAAAAATTTAACTTTTCTGCCAACGTAAAAGTAATTTGGTATTATTGTACGACTCTTAGGGATAAACTACACAAAATTAGGAAGCAATCCTATTGTTGTAAACAGAGTTACATCACGTTTTTCGTCGAATCGGTCAATTTATCGTAAGTCGTGTCTGATTGTTCATTTAATAATAAAAATTATAACTTTTCTGCCAACGTAAATGTAATTTCGTATTATTATATGATACTTAGGGATTAACAATACAAAATTAGAAAGCAATCCTATTTTTGTGAATCGAGTTACAGCAGGTTTTTGATCGAAATTCAGTATTTTTGTTAGTTACGTACGTTTACTCCTTAATTGTGTTAATTCATTTTTTTCTGCCAACGTAAAACCTATTTAGTATTATTGTACGACCCTTAGGGATTAACTATACAAAATTTGAAAGCAATCCTATTGTTGTGAACAGAGTTATATCAGATTTTTCGTCGAATCGTTCAATTTATCGTAAGTCGTGTCTGATTGTTCATTTAATAATAAAATTAATAACTTTTCTGCCAACGTAAAAGTAATTTGGTATTATTGTATGATACTTAGGCATTAACTATACAAAATTTGAAAGCAATCCTATTTTTGTGAATCGAGTTACAGCAGGTTTTTGATCGAAATTCAGTATTTTTGTTAGTTACGTACGTTTACTCCTTAATTGTGTTAATTCATTTTTTTCTGCCAACGTAAAACCTATTTAGTATTATTGTACGACCCTTAGGGATTAACTATACAAAATTTGAAAGCAATCCTATTGTTGTGAACAGAGTTACATCAGGTTTTTCGTCGAATCGGTCAATTTATCGTAAGTCATGTCTGATTGTTCATTTAATAATAAAAATTATAATTTTTCTGCCAACGTAAATGTAATTTCGTATTATTGTATGATACTTAGGGATTAACTATACAAAATTAGAAAGCAATCCTATTTTTGTGAATCGAGTTACAGCAGGTTTTTTATGGAAATTCAGTATTTTTTGTTGGTTACGTACGTTTACTCATTAATTGTGTTAATTCTATTTTTTCTGCCAACGTAAAACCTATTTAGTATTATTGTACGACCCTTAGGGATTAACTATACAAAATTTAAAAGCAATCCTATTGTTGTAAACAGAGTTATATCAGATTTTTCGTCGAATCGTTCAATTTATCGTAAGGCGTGTCTGATTGTTCATTTAATAATAAAAAAATTAACTTTTCTGCCAACCTAAAAGTAATTTGGTATTATTGTACGACTCTTAGGGATAAACTACACAAAATTAGGAAGCAATCCTATTGTTGTAAACAGAGTTACATCAGATTTTTCGTCGAATCGTTCAATTTATCGTAAGGCGTGTCTGATTGTTCATTTAATAATAAAAATTATAACTTTTCTGCCAACGTAAATGTAATTTCGTATTATTGCATGATACTTAGGGATTAACTATACAACTTTAGAAAGCAATCCTATTTTTGTGAATCGAGTTACAGCAGGTTTTTTATCGAAATTCAGTATTTTTTGTTGGTTACGTACGTTTACTCATTAATTGTGTTAATTCTATTTTTTCTGCCAACGTAAAACCTATTTAGTATTATTGTACGATATGCAGGCATTAACTATACAAAATTTGAAAGCAATCCTATTGTTGTGAACAGAGTTATATCAGATTTTTCGTCGAATCGTTCAATTTATCGTAAGTCGTGTCTGATTGTTCATTTAATAATAAAAATAATAACTTTTCTGCCAACGTAAAAGTAATTTGGTATTATTGTATGATACTTAGGCATTAACTATACAAAATTAGAAAGCAATCCTATTTTTGTGAATCGAGTTACAGCAGGTTATTGATCGAAATTCAGTATTTTTGTTAGTTACGTACGTTTACTCCTTAATTGTGTTAATTCATTTTTTTCTGCCAACGTAAAACCTATTTAGTATTATTGTACGACCCTTAGGGATTAACTATACAAAATTTGAAAGCAATCCTATTGTTGTGAACAGAGTTACATCAGGTTTTTCGTCGAATCGGTCAATTTATCGTAAGTCATGTCTGATTGTTCATTTAATAATGAAAATTATAACTTTTCTGCCAACGTAAATGTAATTTCGTATTATTGTATGATACTTAGGGATTAACTATACAAAATTAGAAAGCAATCCTATTTTTGTGAATCGAGTTACAGCAGGTTTTTTATCGAAATTCAGTATTTTTTGTTGGTTACGTACGTTTACTCATTAATTGTGTTAATTCTATTTTTTCTGCCAACGTAAAACCTATTTAGTATTATTGTACGATATGCAGCCATTAACTATACAAAATTTGAAAGCAATCCTATTGTTGTGAACAGAGTTATATCAGATTTTTCGTCGAATCGTTCAATTTATCGTTAGTCGTGTCTGATTGTTCATTTAATAATAAAAATAATAACTTTTCTGCCAACGTAAAAGTAATTTGGTATTATTGTATGATACTTAGGCATTAACTGTACAAAATTAGAAAGCAATCCTATTGTTGTGAACAGAGTTATATCAGATTTTTCGTCGAATCGTTCAATTTATCGTAAGGCGTGTCTGATTGTTCATTTAATAATAAAAATTATAACTTTTCTGCCAACGTAAATGTAATTTCGTATTATTGTATGATACTTAGGGATTAACAATACAAAATTAGAAAGCAATCCTATTTTTGTGAATCGAGTTACAGCAGGTTTTTGATCGCAATTCAGTATTTTTTGTTGGTTACGTACGTTTACTCATTAATTGTGTTAATTCTATTTTTTCTGCCAACGTAAAACCTATTTAGTATTATTGTACGACCCTTAGGGATTAACTATACAAAATTTGAAAGCAATCCTATTGTTGTGAACAGAGTTATATCAGATTTTTCGTCGAATCGTTCAATTTATCGTAAGTCGTGTCTGATTGTTCATTTAATAATAAAAATTATAACTTTTCTGCCAACGTAAAAGTAATTTGGTATTATTGTATGATACTTAGGGATTAACTATACAACTTTAGAAAGCAATCCTATTTTTGTGAATCGAGTTACAGCAGGTTTTTGATCGAAATTCAGTATTTTTGTTAGTTACGTACGTTTACTCCTTAATTGTGTTAATTCTATTTTTTCTGCTATCGTAAAACCTATTTAGTATTATTGTACGATACGTAGGCATAAACTATACAAAATTAGGAAGCAATCCTATTGTTGTGAACAGAGTTACATCAGGTTTTTCGTCGAATCGGTCAATTTATCGTAAGTCATGTCTGATTGTTCATTTAATAATGAAAATTATAACTTTTCTGCCAACGTAAAAGTAATTTGGTATTATTGTATGATACTTAGGCATTAACTATACAAAATTAGAAAGCAATCCTATTTTTGTGAAAAAAGTTAGGACAAATTTACCATCGAAAAACTCGAGTTTTCGCTAATAAACAGCGTTTATTCATTTAATATGATTGTTTAAATATATTTTTTTAATCTTAAAATGCCCTGGTTCATTGTATAGTAATTTGATGCAGGAAAATTACTGTTTGCTCTCTTTGTTCATTAAAAAAAAAACTCATATTGAGGGGCGTGCCATATACTACGCAGGCTATGTCCATCGGCTAGCTCCGTCGGCTAGCTTCAGCTTCATATCACACAGTGTCGTCCCATGTGGGGTTTGGACCCACAACACTCGGCGTAGTAGGACGTAGGCGTGGCGACCGCTTAAACCACTACGCCATCCGTGCAGTCAAATCTATATTATCTTAGATAAATTTCAAACTAACATTATAAAACATCTGGTAACTCTCACAATTAACCTTTTACAATATATCTATGCCGCACACCTGTATTTGAGTCACAGTAACTAATATGTGCACAAAATTTCAACTTAATCCGTCCTATAGATAGCTTTTGCTCCAAATTTACTGGACCGATGTCGGCTAATAATATAATATCACACAAACCTCACAGACGGCCGTCTGGTCCCAAATTAGGTGGAGCCTGTACTATGCTAAATACATATATTATAGATAAATTACACCCAGACACAGGGCAGACAGTCACAGTGACAGAGTCAAGAAAAGGCTGTGGCCGATAAATGACTGTATTTAGCAACCAAGTTATCAAGTAAGGCCCGGTTTCTTCATTCTATAGTATGGAACCCTACAAAGTATAAATCAGACGTAGCTTTTAAGCCGTAAGATTAGATATGGATCACTGACTCAATGTTATTTATGGAGACAATCCGGCGCGATCCCTCTGGGGAGTCGTATATATTTGACTGCCTCAGCTTCGCACGGGTGAAATATGGCATCTCATTATAAATACTTGAATTTTCTCTATTTTAATAGGCATGTATAATACATATAAACCTTCCTCATGAATCACTCTGTCTATTGGCGAAAACCTCATTAAAATCCGTTGCGCAGTTTGACTGCAAGTGTTGCAGCCTACCTAATACCCCCCCCCCCCCCAAATCAGAGGGAAGGGTGGGTGTGATATCCCGGTAAACTCACTCACTCACTGAAAAGCAACGAAACAACTGCTTAACACCGGTTTTCTGTGATGCCATGGTATCCCTCCGTTAGGACCGACAGGTTTGTGTCGAAGCTACTGACACATTACATATCAACAGCCTTTAATAGTTCACGGCTGGACGTAGGCCTCTCCTTAGAAAAGGAGGTTTTGGCCTACTATACCACTCTGGCCAGACGGGTTGGTATAGGGGTTATCGGCGAGTGGCTGACTTCCGGGCGGAGAGCGGATTTCGCCCTCCGCCCGACTCCACGCGCTGGCTTCGCCGCCGTGGAGGCTCTCCAGCCGGTCATCGCCGAGTGGGCAGGGCGGCAGCACGGGACCCTTTCCTTCCGGCTGACGCAGGTGCTTTCCGGGCATGGTTGCTTCGGAAAGTACCTGCACACGGTCGCTAGGAGGGAACTGAGTCCCGCCTGCCACCACTGCGACTGCAGTGAGGACTCGGCCCAGCACACGCTGGCGGTCTGCCCCGCATGGGCGGCGCAGCGCCGGGCCCTCACTGCAGTCATCGGAGTGGATCTCTCGCTACCGGCCGTAGTACGCTCCATGGCCGGTAGCGACAGTTGTTTTACCGCGGTCGCAACCTTCTGCGAGGTAGTAATCTCGCGGAAGGAGGCGGCGGAGAGGGCCCGGGAGGACGACCTCCACTCGGACCCGACACGCCGCCAGCGAACCGGGCGGCGGAGGCCCGCCTGTCACAGCCTCATGCCGCCCTGAGTGTGGCCGCGGGTGGACGGGGTGGGTTTCCCCTCCACCCGCATTAGTTTGGCCAGCCGCGAGGGGGCGGCGTCCGCGTGTGCCGGACGTCGCCTAAAGAGAGGAACATCAACACTGAGACGGAGCCCGCACCAGGAGCGGGCTGGCGCTAGGAGGGGTCCGGATGTCTTAACAACAGCTGTTCCCGGATCCCTCCTGTTACAGGCGCAGAGAGGCACACCGTGTGGTTTTAGTCGGTCCGAGTCCGACACACCACCCCGCCGCAAACCCCGGAGGGGTGACGGTCCGAGGGGATTTCCACACGTTAAAAAAAAAAAAAAAAGGGTTTGTTTCAAGTTTTCACCACCCCTATTCTTAGAATAGGGGTGGTGAAAACTTGACACAAACTTGACAAAATAAATGACTTCATAAGAGGAGGCTCTCAATTAATTGTATTATTTTTGTTTGTGACCTCAAAACTCCGTCATTTGGGTACCGATTTAATTAATAGTGTGAGGCTGTTTATCCCCTCTTCAAATTTGAAGAAAAAAGATCACTAATAAGGGTGGAAAATGCACGAATGAAGAAAACAGCGTATTACAAACTATCATGATGTAGGTGAATTGAACTCGTTCATACGTTTTAACTGACTTCAATAAAAAAAGAGGAGGTTCTTAATTCGATTTTGATTTTTTATCTCCGTAAATTTTAGGCACTTCAAAAAAACAGAATGTTGTCTGTTATATTGAGGGCTCACACTTATTTGCATTTCCATTAGAATTGCAATATTTTTTCATTTTTAGTGCTCTTTGTTAGAATTGTTTGAACTTTTTTTAAAGGGAATTATCTAAACTTTTTTTTACAATCCCTGCTCTGTGAATATATCCTGTGCCGCGGGGACTAGAAACGTACATGAAACGGACAAAAAGAACACGCAGACTCAGAACAACAATTTGTAGATCACACAAAGTATTTTTCCATGTGGGGATCGAACCCACAACACTCAGCGCAGTACGAAGCGGCGAGGTGACCGCTTAAACCACTACGCCATACGTGCCGTCGACATTAATCCTATAGATAGCTTTTGCTCCAAATTTACTGGACCGATGTCGGCTAATAATATAATATCACACAAACCTCACAGACGGCCGTCTGGTCCCAAATTAGGTGGAGCCTGTACTATGCTAAATACATATATTATAGATAAATTACACCCAGACACAGGGCAGACAGTCACAGTGACAGAGTCAAGAAAAGGCTGTGGCCGATAAATGACTGTATTTAGCAACCAAGTTATCAAGTAAGGCCCGGTTTCTTCATTCTATAGTATGGAACCCTACAAAGTATAAATCAGACGTAGCTTTTAAGCCGTAAGATTAGATATGGATCACTGACTCAATGTTACTTATGGAGACAATCCGGCGCGATCCCTCTGGGGAGTCGTATATATTTGACTGCCTCAGCTTCGCACGGGTGAAATATGGCATCTCATTATAAATACTTGAATTTTCTCTATTTTAATAGGCATGTATAATACATATAAACCTTCCTCATGAATCACTCTGTCTATTGGCGAAAACCTCATTAAAATCCGTTGCGCAGTTTGACTGCAAGTGTTGCAGCCTACCTAATACCCCCCCCCCCCCCCAAATCAGAGGGAAGGGTGGGTGTGATATCCCGGTAAACTCACTCACTCACTGAAAAGCAACGAAACAACTGCTTAACACCGGTTTTCTGTGATGCCATGGTATCCCTCCGTTAGGACCGACAGGTTTGTGTCGAAGCTACTGACACATTACATATCAACAGCCTTTAATAGTTCACGGCTGGACGTAGGCCTCTCCTTAGAAAAGGAGGTTTTGGCCTACTATACCACTCTGGCCAGACGGGTTGGTATAGGGGTTATCGGCGAGTGGCTGACTTCCGGGCGGAGAGCGGATTTCGCCCTCCGCCCGACTCCACGCGCTGGCTTCGCCGCCGTGGAGGCTCTCCAGCCGGTCATCGCCGAGTGGGCAGGGCGGCAGCACGGGACCCTTTCCTTCCGGCTGACGCAGGTGCTTTCCGGGCATGGTTGCTTCGGAAAGTACCTGCACACGGTCGCTAGGAGGGAACTGAGTCCCGCCTGCTACCACTGCGACTGCAGTGAGGACTCGGCCCAGCACACGCTGGCGGTCTGCCCCGCATGGGCGGCGCAGCGCCGGGCCCTCACTGCAGTCATCGGAGTGGATCTCTCGCTACCGGCCGTAGTACGCTCCATGGCCGGTAGCGACAGTTGTTTTACCGCGGTCGCAACCTTCTGCGAGGTAGTAATCTCGCGGAAGGAGGCGGCGGAGAGGGCCCGGGAGGACGACCTCCACTCGGACCCGACACGCCGCCAGCGAACCGGGCGGCGGAGGCCCGCCTGTCACAGCCTCATGCCGCCCTGAGTGTGGCCGCGGGTGGACGGGGTGGGTTTCCCCTCCACCCGCATTAGTTTGGCCAGCCGCGAGGGGGCGGCGTCCGCGTGTGCCGGACGTCGCCTAAAGAGAGGAAAAACACTGAGACGGAGCCCGCACCAGGAGCGGGCTGGCGCTAGGAGGGGTCCGGATGTCTTAACAACAGCTGTTCCCGGATCCCTCCTGTTACAGGCGCAGAGTGGCACACCGTGTGGTTTTAGTCGGTCCGAGTCCGACACTGGCAAACCCCGCCGCAAACCCCGGAGGGGTGACGGTCCGAGGGGATTTCCACACGTTAAAAAAAAAAAAAAAAAAAAAGGGTTTGTTTCAAGTTTGCCTTATCTTTGCAGTGCTGTTGTCCTGCGTATTGCTCCCTTTGTCGGCTCTTACGACACCCTCGGGATAAGTAGGGATGGCGACACTCCATATACTTAATCCGTCACCACACGGATGAACCTACTAACATTATGTGAAGTTATTAACTGCATATAATTTTAATATTAACATTTAAACTTTCACGTACCATAATATATGTATGTAATCAGGTACGTAATCACGTTCATAGGCTTACACCAAGGCCAGTGTAACCCGGTCAAAACGTTAGGTGTGTAATATTTTAATATTAATATTGCTTATGTTAGTTAAATAGAGGGCAAACGACAGCCGGGTCACTTGTTAGCACTGTAACTGTAACTGCACGGATGGCGTAGTGGTTTAAGCGGCGGAACGGCGTGGCGTTCACTTCTACGCTGAGTGTTGTGGGTCCGATCCCCACATGGGACGACACTTTGTGTGTTCCACAAATTGTTCTGAGTCTGGATGTTCTTTGTGTCCGTTTCATGTAGGTATGTTTGTAAAGTCCCCCGCGACACAGGATATATTCCTAATGCTGGAGTTGTCTTTAAAAAAAAATACTGCCACCCATACATCTGAGGACCTAGTGTGAGTTTGTTTCACATCAACTCGCTCTCGACAGCCAGCGCGTACGATAATGCGAATGGTGAAGATTTCATTGAACGACAACTGATGATTTTTCAACAGTCGCAAATAATTTCGCGGAAATTTGGAAACTTCTACACAGAACGCAAATCCCTGGTGTCCTTCTTATTTTTTCTAACCGAGAATAACAAGCGGACAAACAAAATCGCTATCTAGGAAAAACACCTCAAAGCTGACATAAGCTTAGTTGAGAATTACCTAATGTAATTATTACTGCCAAAAAACAGTTGCAACCTAAACTATATAAAACTAAGTATTCTCAAATTGATAACATATTCAAACATTTATATTTGCGTTATATTCTTAGAAATATTTTTTGAACGATAATTCTTATTTATATGTTTATACTGCGTGAATAATGAAGTGACGTAGTGAACGTAATAAAGTGTTTATAAGGAATGTCGACGGCACGTATGGCGTAGTGGTTTGAGCGGTC
The DNA here is from genome assembly GCA_902825455.1 of Arctia plantaginis. Classification (NCBI taxonomy): domain Eukaryota; kingdom Metazoa; phylum Arthropoda; class Insecta; order Lepidoptera; family Erebidae; genus Arctia; species Arctia plantaginis. Next base: position 3,112,061 of record CADEBD010001048.1, on the reverse strand, counting down.
ACCTCGCCGCTTCGTACTGCGAGTGCTGTGGGTTCGATCCCCACGTGGAACAACACTTTGTGTGATCTACAAATTGTTGTTCTGAGTCTGGGTGTTCTTTGTGTCCGTTTCATGTATGTTTTTAGTCCCCCGCGGCACAGGATATATTCATAGTGCGGGGATAGCAAAAAAATGTTTAGATAATTCTCTTTAAAAAAAGTTCAAACAATACTAACAAAGAGCACTAAAAATAAAATTGCTAATCTCATGGAAATGAAAATGAGTGAGACCTGAGGGGTCTCACTCATTTATATATACCAGACAACTTTCTGTTTTTATCTAAGTGCCTAAAATTTATGGAGATACAAAATCAAAATCGAATTAAGAACCTCCTCTTTTTTTATTGAAGTCGGTTAAAACGTATCAACGTCGGTTAAAACGTATCAACGAGTTCAATTCACCTACATCATGATAGATTGTAATACGCTGTTTTCTTCATTCCTGCATTTTCCACCCTTATTAGTGATCTTTTTTCTTCAAATTTGAAGAGGGGATAAACAGCCTCACACTATTAATTAAATCGGTACCCAAATGATGGAGTTTTGAGGTCACAAACATAAAAATAACACAATTAATTGAGAGCCTCCTCTTATGAAGTCATTTAAAAATAGATATAAAGGTTTTAAGATAGGTCCGTGTGGTGACGGATTAAGAATACAGAGTGTCACCACCCCTATTCTTCCGTGGGTGTCGTAAGAGCCGACTAAGGGAAAAAACTACGCAGAACAACAGCACTGCAAGGAGAAGGAAAACTTGACACAAACCCTATACCAACCCGTCTGGCCAGCGTGGTATAGTAGACCCAAACCTCCTTTCTAAGGAGAGGCATATGTCCAGCAGATGACTGTTAAAGGCTGTTGATGAAGATAGTTATAGTCCCATAAAAAAACAAACAACATTAACAGGGCCGCGTCAATTTTAAATGTTTTGATTACTTTAACAAATGGAATAACTTGGCTTCGTACGCAAACATAATCACCCAAGAATAATCTATATTTTAAATAGCGTGTCTTATCCTGTGTATCATTCTAGCGCAGAGAATTAGGACTGCCATTCAACGTATCAATGCTGCCAGCTTTCAGGGTACGCTACTAGTAGATTTATACAAAACTCCAAATTAGATTATTTTTTATTTTTTTAGTACGGGTAGGAGCTCGCTCTCCTTATTGCGTAAAAGAAGATGCCTGAGTTTGTATGGGCAGGCGCTAGGAGGGGGCTCGACTGGCTTAACTAACAGGACTAATTCGGAGCCAACTGCAAGCTGTCGAATTAGTCCTATTTTAGGTCACTATGGCACGATGTGTGCTTTTGTCGGATTGATTCTGACACATTTCGAAACTCCGGTAGGATGACGGCAAGAGGAAGTTCCCACGTGCATGAAAAATGGTCTCCGGCGACCAACAGGATTGATGAAATGCAACGAAAGAAGTGCTTAATTGACGCCGATTTTCTATCACTCCGGTCAAGGCGGCCCATGTAAGCGTGGCTCTACCACTCAGAGCCTAAAATCATAGCTTGTTTCAAAGATTCTAGAACTATCCTTAAACACATTTATTTATTATAAATACATTATGTATAACCTAATGTGATATAGTAATAACTATCTTAAAAAGACGTTTGTTTGGACGAGGTTTAAACCCGTGACCCAGCACTGTCTGTATCGATCTTCAAAAAAATATTAACGATAATAAATTTAAAAAACTTCTATTTCACTATCGTTATATAAAACAATCGTATTACTCACCTCCCTAAATTTTGAATCGAAAATTTTCATCCTTTTTTATCACATGAATTGCACATAGAATACAAGTTCGAAACACTTGACACCATACATCACATTGTTACATAAACTAAAATAAATATCTTTATTAAAACAGCTTAAGCGACGTGTTTCCACCTCAAACACAAGTATTTTATCTCTACATTGGATGTGTTACTCATCTATTTGTAAACTTTGTTATCAGTTTAAAAAATGTTATTTTGATAAAAGATTCGTCTTATCACTCATTACACATACAAACATCGTACACACACACAATGATATCCTCGAAGTAATAGGCTTCAACCGGGCACTTTAAGGATTAAGTGGGCAACTTCAAAGTACATATATTGAAAGGAAAGGTAGAAAAGAAGGGAGCAAAATAGTAGAAAAGGGTGTAGCTTATTTGGGAACTAAGCAATAGCTCGAGTTGGCTACTATAAAAAAATACGAGCCCTCTAAATGTGTAATACATATGTGTGTAATGACTGTATAATATATGTATGCTATATATTTTCACTTTCGTTTTTTTTTATCTATATTCAAGTCGTCTTGATTTCAGCCGATAAAATCAAAGATACCAACATAACCTGGGCCAGACATTGATAGTACACAAATATAAATTACCCTTATCAATAAACATGCATACACTAACGCCTGTGTCTAAAAGGGTAAGCAGAAACGTATAGACAACCTTTAATACGACTACACGGATGGCAGTAGCGAACGCAATAAAGTGTTTATAATGAATTTCGACGGCACGACTGGCGTAGTGGGTTCGATCCGCACATGGAACGACGCTTTGTGTGATTCACAAATTGTTGACCGAGTCTGGGTGTTCTTTGTGTTCGATTCATGTAGGTTTGTAAAGTCCCCCGCGACACAGGATTTATTCCTAATGCGTTGTATTTTAATAAAAAAAAATAATAATAATAAGGTTATTACCTCACAAATCTCACACACGGCCGTCTGATCCCAAACTACGGATAAAAATAAACTTATTCTAGATAAATTACACCCAGACACAATAAATGATCGTGCTCATCACACAATATCCTCCGGCTTAGCACTCAGCGTCACTAACCTAACTAGACTTACAGGCCCGTAAGCCATTGATAGAACGTGAAATAAATCTTTATTATTTATTACAGAGACCCAGGTGGTTTACAAAGCCTATTATTATATATACTTATTACTGGCCATGACTACCTTAAGAGAGTTATACTCGTTAAAACTTGCAGCGTGACTTGTCTGTGAGAGATTAAAACCCTTCTGATATATGCGTAAACTGGCCTACACACTCTTTGGGACTACGAAATTTAACATTTTGAACAGTGTGTTGGGGTCAATGGACGGAGAGTACATTGGGATGTATATGGTGGACGTCATACAAATCTTCTATCGTTAAGCGGGACCTGCAAGTCGTTTCCAGACACTTATTTACACAAGCTCCTTGTGGGATTCAAACAGCTGTTTGAACCACAGTTAAAGCCCAAGTTTAAATCATCCGTTAGTTAGTCCGCGTTAGTTAAAGACTGAATAGCATATTTCACTTTCGACTTTCGTCTAAAATATTGATAGATATTTTTACCATGACCATAAAAAATTGGTTTATTGTCGAGACGGAGAAAATCCTATCGACACTAAACGATATCCATTTGTTAACTTTTAGAGACAAAAGGTATCAGGATCTAGAGATAAATAGTAAATATCTTGAAAACTACGCGAAACGAATATTACTAAACATTGCTTGTAATATCTCAAAGATGTTATACGCTAAAAGAAAAAAAAAATTATAAGCAGGCGTAATGGGACAGTTATGTTCCCCTGTGTACTTTCCCTTGAAATCAATCATCATTATATTTGCTCGTTAAAAAGTAATTTCGCCTACAACAGCCGGCGAAAGCCTGAGAAATGCGGATGCTGGTTTTATTTGGATACTTAATGTGAATAAATGATGATCATCAATTATTAAAATTGTTTCATGACCAAATTCATCCACCGTTGGGTCCCTACCTCTCTCTGACTGTGAGATATAATAACAGCAGACATAAAAAAAGAGGAGTTTCTCAATCAATTCGGTCGTATTTTGATATGAAATGTCTAATGCGGAGTGTTGGTGTGACGACGCGTCGTCACGGCATGCGTCGCCACGCGATATTTGTATTAAATTGATATAAAAAAATATGTATTTGACACAAAAGAAATACATTCACATGGGATACATTGTTGTTACACATTATAAAGTATGTAGTTCGTATAGTCGGGGGTGGCGGAAGCATTCAATCGCGATTCTCGCTTCCCCGGCCTTTGGAAAGCAGAGGAACACCGGGATTGTTTTCAGTCGGTAAGAGTCCCAGAGACCATCCCCCAATCCATGTTATACCCCGCTAACAAAAAAAAGGTATTTTGTGTTAAAATTATGAATTAACTTCGATGCATCACATCTGATAGACGACCCACGACACTTTTTTTTTGTACACACTAAAGTAACAGCACACCAAATTTGAAATCAATCGGAGTTCTGTGTGTTAGTGAGATCTCTTTATTAATTAAGAAAAGAGCTGATGATCTTAGCAAATAGCTAAGCAGCTTTCAAACAAAAAAAAACTTTAGGAGCTACGTTGCTATAGACAGACGCATGAACTCGTCAGACTTGTAATTCTTGTTGCGTTAAGGGTTCAAAAATAAACTCGAGTCTTATCGACAATCTCGTGGGAAAAATCAAAAAAAAATATTTGTTTACTTATCCAACTTAATATTATACTTACACGGTACACACGTGGTGGTGGTTACACAGTCCAATGGTACATAAATTACTTGTAGTATATTTTTTCTTTTGCTATTTGATCTTTAGGTTCAAAATCAATCACTAACCGTACCTTAAAACCAGGACAGTGGTCGCAACTGGCTCATACGACAGGCAGCTAGACAGTTAGCACTAATTCGAACCCTTGCATAACTTACAGAAAAGCACATTCAAGCAAATCATCTATCACCGTCATCATCAGGAAAATCAGCTATTCATCAGGTCGCAAATGGTGATTATGTGGGTTTTGTCTCCGTCTATCCGTACAATAGCAATTTTTATACACATCTCTTTCACCAAAGATGTTATTAATAGCGCTGCTCGCCCACGCAACACAGTTTGTAATGCCAAAATTGGGCAGGGTCATTAAACTCGACCCGACATAAATAATATGTTAAAATATTATGAATGGCTGGACATAAATTTTGGGGAAAACTGAGGTCACGTAGAACGCATTTTATTTGGATTGAATTCTAGACTTAGATTGCCGTTCAGGGCTAATATTTGTATGCATGAATGTGTCTATAGGATCCAATATGAGTGTTGACATAACGAAGGTCCTTATGTTATTCGTGTGCTCGGATCCATAATAAGAGCTTCGCCTTCCTTATCATCTTTCTGCTTTTTTTTCTAATGTGTAATATTGTAAAGAGCTGGTTTCCCTACAGACATCCGCCTGGCCCACGTCAACCTTCCTTAGGAGTGTAATAGTAATTCCGATAGGAACAGGAACAAATAGAAAACGGATAGGATGAGAGAACTAACTTAAAAGATGCTCGAAGCCCGTGACTGGACAGGCATCTAGTCCAGGTACACCAACTGATCTCTAAATCCGAACATATAAAATGTTCGGATTTAGAGATCAGTTGGTGTACCTGGTTAATTTCATCCCTACTATAATTGTATACTATCAGGGAGGGCGTTAAACTTTTTTATGCCTAAAATGTACTACATAAAGTATTTAATTGATTTTAGTCTTGAACATTGTTACATCCCTTTCAACAGTATTAGGACAATAATTTGGCATAGTAAACATAAAAACCTAATATCGCTAATATTTAGCAAATAGCAAAATATTTCATTTTTAGCTACACAGTAAACATCCCAGACGGGTGCCAAGTTCCTTCAAGTTAGGCTGTGCACTCACAGAATTTTTTGAACAGCGTTTATTTTTTGTAAACGGCATTTAAAAAATAATTACATAGGGAACAAAGGCCGCTTGTGACCACGACTACCAAGACCTATTATTAGCGTCAATATCCGAGTTAATTAATTATTTATTACGGAACGTGAAAGTTTAAAACACATTTAAAAAAGACGAAAATCTCCTTGGTAATTTTTAATTCATCAATTTTGTTTTTTTTTTATTAGTCCGTCGATTATTATTTTTCAACAACTTTTATTAATCCTTGTTATGTATCTATGTATGGAGCTAGAAATAATCTTGATCGTGAAGTTGCTAAAGGCCACAAGACTTTAATGGGTCCCGATCCACTTCTGCTTGTACACTGTTACAAGTCTCCCCAAATCGATAAGCTATTTCATGCCTGACTTCTGGTCGAGGTTTAAATAAAGCCCTGGTGCTCGAGCACAGCACAAAGGTAAGGAGAGGTAATAAGAAATTATGAACAGGACTTGTAGGATCAGGAAAGAAGGTAAAAGGTAAATCACTCAATGAATATTCATTTCAAAGTTGTTTCGAATTTAAAAGCGCGAAAAGTAAGAATGAAAAACAACGCTTGATAATACATAAAGGTGCAAATAAACTTATAAATATGTAATTGTAATGGTGAATAATTCGATGTACTCTTGTATGTATAATGTACTAAACTGGTGTATAATAAAACTTTTTCTATTCTAATATTTGAAGAAAAAAGTTTAAAAACCTAAACGAAAATGGTTTTGAGGTTAGCAAAGGGCCTCAATTTGACATATTCGAATCGAAGCATAATGCTGCTAAGGCAGCAAAAGAGCTGTAGTCAGTACGAAAGTAAAAAAATGTTCAATGAGCGCTAAGCTTAAAAGATTTCGTAACTTCTAGAAGACTTAAGTATGAGTAAGTCAGTGCCAAAAGACTATGAGCAATAACTTGAGAATACTACTATGTAATAAAAGATAATTAAATTAGTTTTGGTTTAATATAGAGAGAAATCTTAATATCAACTTTGTGATTCCGCATAAAAATAACGATAAAGAGATTTCCAGAACATTAGCCCAGTTCTTGCTAGACAAATTTGGCGTTTTATTTTTTGCTTAAAATAGTAAATAGACGCTTATCACAAACGGATTAAAGATGAGACTGTCATGAATGCTGCCCATTTGATAATTATTTGTCATTAAAGTATCGTGTAAGCATCAGAAAAGGTGCGTTTTTTATTCCCTACAATGAAACAGGTGTCATAGCAAAAATCCAGTAGTATTAAGTTGAATGCCGGCGACTTTTCTTAAACCAAACAGAATCATGTAGATAACTCAATTAGAACTGAAGATATAGAGAAAGAAATATGTGCCGGAGGCAATCACGTTTGAATTTTTTGAGGAAGAGGCAGGCGAGCTGACGGGTTAACTGATGGAAAGTGACCACCGCCGCCCATGAACGCCTGCAACTCAGGCGTCACAAACGCGTTGCCGGCGTTTTACGAAGGAGTACGCTCTTTTCTTGAAGGATTGAATATAACTTAGGAAGGGTAAAAATGAGATGATTTGTAATACCTAATGATAAATCTGTGCATCAATACTTTTCTTTAAACACAAGGAAAGGTTAGACAGGCCAGCCGGACAAGTTCAAAATAGTTTTTTTTTATAGATTACTCTTTAGCAGTATGAAATTACAAAACCTAAGGGGGAAATAGGCGAGGGGGGGGGGGGTTGTGTGCGCGTGTGTGTGTGTAAGTACTAGAATGAGTTTATTTCACATAATCAACAGCCTTTAATAGTCTACTGCTGGACATAAGCTTCTCCTGAGAAAGGAGGTTTTGGCCTACTATACCACGCTGGCCAGACGGGTTGGTAAAGGGTTTGTGTCAAGTTTTCCTTCTCTCTGCAGTGCTGTTGTCATGCTTAGTTTTTTCCCTTAGTCGGCTCTTACGACACCCACGGGATGAATAGGGGTGGTGACACTCTGTATTCTTAATCCGTCACCACACAGACATTTTATTTCACATAAAAGAAGATGATACATCAGTGTAGCGAGTTTTTAGGTACCGGTCAAACAGGCACCTTGACTCTAGTCAACATTTCCAGTCATTTTATTTTCGCATAATTCTGAGAATGTTACGCCCCCATGTAAGTTTCCGGTACAATGGAAACAGTAAGGTCAGTTTGCAATTCTCACAAGCCCACGTTTATTATTCTGTATGTTTCTTTAAAAGCCTTGTATTGTTCAGTTTTATAAACGTCGTCAACGTATACGTAAATGTATGCGTTATGTTTGTTCCGTCTTTTTTCTTAAAGATTTGAACTTAAATTCATTGACTTTAATAGAGAAATCAAAGCTTTAAAGTAATAAAAGTTCGATCTCTATTCAGTTCCGATTAACTTTCTGTCTCACAGCTTACAAGGTATTTTCGTAGTAAATTTCGTAAGTATTTTAGTATTAAACATCCGAAGTTGATGATCTGTAATCGGCTAATCTTAGTAATACTTTACTATTTTACTACGAAAATACCTTTTAAGACAGTTGTGACATCGAAAGTTGATCGGAACCGAATTGAAACTGAACTGTTATTAAGAGAATTGGCCTTCAGTGAAACTTAATCTGCGTCCTCCTCCTATTGGTCGTAGCATAATGTTATATAGCCAATAGCCTTCCACGACCAATAGGCTATCCAAAACTAAAAGAATTTTTCAATACGAACGAGTAATTCCAGAGATAAGCGCATTCAACCAAACAAACAAACTATAGTAGTAGTATAGATTAACACGGTAGCGTACATGAACCAAGACTCTATCTCCTAAGGAGTAGACGCGTATTAATATAGTTTTGTCCACTGAATTTTACGGGCCCACTTACGCAATATGGGGTAAAGCGAATACTGTAAAGTGACCAGTTTAAGCCAATGCGCATGCGCATTGTTGTAAACCGGGCACTTTAGAAGTTAGACAGGAAAATTGAAACTATGATGATTGGCAAAGGATGTTACGGGATATTGGAGACTGTAAGCAATAGTTCCAGCAGGTTATGGACATACAGCTGGCTGTTACTGGAAAGTCACGTGTGTAATAGTTATTATCGCTTTTGCCCGCGTCTCCGCCCGCGTGTATGTCAGTCATCGCGGTAAAAAGTAGCCTATGTTACTCGCTGATAATGTAGCTTTCCATTGGTGAAACCCGATACCAACCCGTATGGCCAGCGTGGTATAGTAAGCCAAAACCTCCTTTCTAACGAGAGGCCTATGTCCGGCAGTGAACCATTAAAGGCTGATGATGATGAAGATTGGTGAAAGAATTTTTAAAATCAGTTTAGTGGTTTACAAACAAACTCAATTTCACATTCATCATATAAAGTATGGATTATAAAAATATCGACATGTGAGCATTTCAAAAGTTTGAAATAAAATCATAACATTTCAGATAATTTCATTTCATATTAACAAACGTCTGATATCACGTTTTATTTATATTACTACACGACGACCACAATAAGTGATGTAAATTTCAATACTATCTATAATAAACATCATAATGGAAATCTCTACATTTTGTAATCATTTCCTACGATGAAGATATTACAATGTTTGTGAGTTTATTGTATAGGGAGCAAACAAGCAGACGGGCACCTGATGGTGTGACTCGCGAAAAGTCTCAATGTAAAATCGGTCGTAATTTTTGATTAAATTTTGATTGATTTTGATGGCATCTGCCTGTGACCAAATTTCAATCACAGGTAAAATCGCAGCGTCTAAAACCAATCATTTCATCATATGGTTAAGATTTAAAAGTAGCAATAACTTCCATGTATACTAACTACTAGTCATTGGCTAGCGCCGCCTCCTTTGGACTGAAATTAACTCTTTCCCACCCTTTGGAATTGGCAGGAGTTTGAGCCCCGGCAACCTAGTTACCAACTAGTTCGGTAAAAAGCAGTCCTAAACTGACGTCTACTATTCATAAACAACTTTGCCAAAATTTCATCCTTACAGATCAAGCAGTTTTCCAGATATCGTGACTAAATAGACGAGTGGAGATTTTCCTTGCTTTTTTATATACACACTCGTACATATGAATGAATAAATCCAGTAGTTTTTATGAAATAACAAAGGAGGCAAGTAATTTTCGCCCGCCAAATACTGGCCTTATGCCAGCTTTGGTATAACTTTTTTAATACAAACATTTATTTTATATAGGTCATACACTGAGGCTGTATGTATGTCACCTTAGTCTATCTCACTAGAGAAAATAATCAAGCAAACATGGCTTCCCTTTGTTGGAGATCTTAAATTTATTCAAGGTGATAATGTTGTCAGTTTTCAAGTTGGTATGCAACTCTCGCTGTAGCAAAAAAAGTGACGGTGATTCATGTACAAAGTACACTATAAATGGCTGGCGTAAGTTATTAATAATCTGTGACGTAACTCAGCCATTAGAAGGATGTAAAAAGACGCCAATGCAAATCATTAAACTTCATTTTCCGTAACATTGATGTGATTCTTGTTAACGCACGATGTATATAAAACACTTGTGTATGGACAGTAGTATGTGCCCGCAAATGAAAATGGTTTATGAACGTTACTTATCACATTAGTGTTTAGTTTTGCTGTACATATATAATGTATACATTAAGTTACATACTTAATTATATACGGCAGTACGGGTAATTAATGGGTTATACTAAATACACCTCCAAGTACCACATCTTATCTTTTGGAATAACTACATTCTGTCTCTACATACCTGGAACAAAAGTACACAGATACATACACTCTCACTCGAACGTAGATGTCTGCATCAACCAAAGGTAGAGTGGCAGAGAATGCTTCTATAACGAAGTCCGGCACAATGGCGGACCTAGTTCTGTGCGAAACACGTACTCAAACTGATAAATGAAACTCACTCTCACGTCTATATCCCCGAAGGGGTAGGCAGAAAAAAAAAATGCTAACAGTGTGCCAACTAAGATTTTAGTCTTACGTAATAGGGTAAAAGAAGATAGGTAGAGATAAGAAGAGACGGCAATGGCAGGAGGAAAGGGATATTGGAGGACTTATTCGGATAGATTGGGGAATTTAATCGAACTGGAATTGACTCATTCTTCTTACCGAGTTCTTTACCTACATCGAAATCGAAATCTTTACATGTAGAATTACTTGCCCTTACTGACTGAATGATTTATCAACGCAGAGCCTAAGCCGCTGGGGCTACTTGAAATATTGGCAACTGATGCTTTTTATGTTGTAAACACTTACTAAGAAAGGATTTTTGGAAATTTCATTCCGAAGGAAGTAACATAAAGGATGAACGGTTGTATGGACGTTCGTCCTTTTCAAAGTTAGAAACAAAAAATACGAAAAAAATCACTCGAGCGAAGCCGCGGCAAATAGTTAGTTATATAACAAAAACACTTAAAAATCTAAAATGAAAGAAAATAACAAAATAACTTGTTTTAATTTGAAAGGAATTTTAACACGCTTTTATTAGGTCCACTTTTCATCAATTAAGACGCCTGTATATAAACTTTAGAAGTGAATTTCACCCTATTCATTATTAGTAAATTAAACTTTGTAGGTAGGTATATGTAGTACAGATGACAACATTTGACCTAAGTTCTTACACAAATACTAATAATCGTAATTACTGGGTGAACTCAAATAAATAGATAATGTGCATACAATTTGCCTAAGTTTACCACAAAAAAAAAGGATATTTTCCATTGTAAACTCTATAAATATTCATAAATGGGGCTGTTTAGGAAGCCCTTCATACAGTCAATGGGGGAGAAACTGCCAAAACTGCCAATGCTTTTAAGAATGACCCTCACTTACGACACGGCACGGCAAATACTTTCTTATTTTTATGTCTATAGCGTTCACATTTCGTTTATACAACTAGGTAGTTGTAACCACTGTATGTGCCGACTCTGAGTTTCAATAGTGAGATCTATTTAAGTGCTAACCCTAACTCAGTTATTCTTCTGTAGACATATTAGTGACCTGATGAGCGCCACAGTTGGCGAGACAAACTCAATAGGGATGTGCTTAATATGAATGTACATTAAGATAACAATATTTGTTTACCTTAATGTGTTTATGTTAAACATAATTAGTCAATGCGGTTTACAAAATAGATAATTCCTTTAGTCATTCGTTTTATAGCCATTTATATCTAGCTGGAAATTGTGCAAAAATGGCAATAATTATATCCATTTCATAAATAGTAGGTTGTTTAATTTGGATAAGACAATTATTTAAAATATCTTCGCAATAGAAACAAAATTAGATACAACACACGTCCTCTAGGACGTTTCATCCTCATCATCAACAGCATTTAAAAGTCCACTGCTGGACATAGACTATAGAGAAAGTAGGTTTTGGCCTACTATACCACGCAGTTTTCCTTCTCTTTGCAGTGTTTTGTGCTGCGTAGTTTGCTCCCTTAGTTAATCGGCTCCCACGGCATGTATAGGGTGGTGAAACTCCATATTCTTAATCCGTCACCACTAGGACGTTAAAAGCACAGAAATTCTGTTTGAATTAGAGCCGCATCACCAGGAAAGCAAGTGTAAGTAAGTATTGAATAAAGTACTAGCTGACCCGGCAAACGTTGTTTTTCCATATACATTATTTCTAGGAAATATTGAAAAAAAAAAAGATGTTGGCTGATTCTCAGACCTACCCGATGTGGTGATTAGTAACCCTGACTGCTAAGCCGGAGGTCGTGGGTTCGATTCCCACTTAGGATAAATAATTGTGTGATGAGCACGATGATTTTTTCTGTGTCTGGGTGTAATATATCAATAATATGTATGTATTTAGAAATATATTAGTATTGAAGTCGGTTCATTTTTTTTAAAAGAATTTATTTATTAGCTACTTTGCTACAGACTGACTCACAGAGACACGTCGAACTTATAAGAAGAGGGGTCGTTGCGTCGGGGGTTAAAAAGGAAGGGGACTGTTCAACTTATTGCTGTATCTTTGCTCAGCTCCAAGTTGCGCTTTGCTGTATAAGCTGAATGTTAAAAGCCAATCGTTAGCCACACTTGCTACACTATTGAACACAACAACAGCCTCGCTATTGTTGAAAATTAACTTTTATAACTACGGGGGCATCAACGGGAATACGGGGGAATCGATATTCATCTGTATTGTGTGAGTGGGTATCGATATCTATACATACCTACAAAAATTGCAAATATTTAAAAAAAAATTGTGATAATATACATTCTGCTATTTTCAATAAATATACTATCTATGGAGTGACATTTTTAACACGCTTTTATTAGTTTGGCATTTATGTATGTATGTATGTAACGGAATCTTCGAACGTGATTCTGATCAACTTCAAAACGTCGAATCCAATAATCAAGGACCAATGACAATACAATAATTTGATAAATTTGGGCAATTATCCTACCAGGATCTTCAGGATTAACGGCTTTTTCTACGTACTAAGAGGCGTGTGCTGAAGCATAATGTGACTTACTTTGCGATCGTCACAAAAGCGTATTTTTTTGACTTTTAAACTAATTTTTTTTTCCAGAAGTAATCGAATATTTCTTCAAAGCATGTTAATTTACATAAAACGCGGGTAAGTCTCCTCGACGCCCGTAACTCAGAAGGCAGCCACCCCTCTCTTTCACGTGAATTATCTCGGGGTGTTGCCATAAACACTGTGCTTAGATCTTATTAAAAAAAGGGGTCGTGGAGTGAATTATAAGGGTTGATATCCACTTTGACTTGTTTGTAATGCGTGCAAACAAAGGATTTACTAATACTCTATGATGGGCATTTTCTACCAGTATAAGGTGATGTAGAGACTAAAATTTGCAAAAACGGATAACCTAGTGGTTAGTGGTTACTGCTACCCAAGGACACCTACACCTTAATTTCATACTGAATCATAAAACAAAAAAAATACAAACCAATCAAAAAGCTTATCCTCTTTTAGAACTTGTGAAAAAGGGATGAAGATGTCAAATTCTTAAAAGAACAGTGTATGTTCATCACAAGGAAATTGAATGTCCTGGTGCATATGCGACCGCTCGTCTCGAGTTCAGTGCCCGACTAGGACCAAATGTTTATATGATCTGCAAATATTTATTTTGGAATTTGGGTCTTTTTCTATAGCTAGCTTTCATTGTACAAGCTATGCTTGGTTTAAAATTAGATGGCTTTGTGTGCAAATGTCCGAAAATATTATTATCATTAAAAATCTCTAGCATTTCCCTGCAAATTTCGTTTAAAAAGAAATTATTAACCAACTGAACATAATCCCATAATTCAGACAGACATGAAGAAATTTAATTAAAAATTCGATGGACGGCTTTTCCGCTGTTCCGTGACAGATTTGAATATCCTTAAAAATCCAATGTCGTCAATTTCGTTTACCCCTTGGGGGGTTCCGTACAATTATAACGGTAATCAATGCATGAAAACGATCGTGACATGTGTGATGTCACTCGTGTGTCGATAAAAATCTACCCTATAACCGTATAGAGTATTGATTTTTAACTATTTACCAGTATAAATAAAAAGACAGTATTTTCGGTCTAAGTAATATTAAATCACGACTAATTTGTACTAAGTCTAACTAGAGATCACTATTGGGTGATCGTTTTGATCGTCTTGTTTTATTTCTAGATTACTATTACTATACTATTAGTGTTACTTGAACTGTCATTGTATTTAACTACTATAATGACAGGTCTAAATATACATATACTGGACCCCAAGTTTAATGTACACGTGTTTACTTCTGCACTTCTTCTGCATATAGGGGTACAAAGAACTTACTTCCTCTGAACCCTTCGGTTGGCTGAAGCCGAGGCGTCGTAACAAAATCGTCATTTGGAACCGCTGTAGGCTGTAGATGAGGACGCAGCCTTTTTGATTGGCGACTCTTGAAGAGAATATTCTAAATGATGCTCAGGAATATCTATGTATATTATGAAGCGCCATTAATATTCAAAACCGTAGCTTGAATAATAGTTTGAAGAACTTGTGTAAACATTCTTATCCGCATTTCTAGGGTTCCGTAATCAAAGAGGTTCCTCCTTGACCTCGGAACCCTAGAAATGATTACACAAAGCTCGTTCGCCCAACTACAGATAATATATGCCTAACTACAGATAATATTTGTACTAGAAGGTTGTAATGCTCCTAGCTGTTCCATTGACTTCTGTAACACACTTCTGATTCTTTTCACGGAATCTCTACATCAGTCTGCAGAAAAATGAGAGGAAAGGTTTGCCACATCCGCCCATAAACACCGACTAAAAACTCGAGAGTCACAATTAGTTAGTGCCCCACTCCTGCTTACTAAAAGCCACCGAAAAATTGCTCAACGGATTCTTATGAGGCCGAGACTACCTTCGATCAGAGGGCCAAATGCGAGTTTATTTCATATGAACTCGGTCGTCACGGTGACGGTGACTTCAATCTCCACCAATCACAACGCCAAATGCTCGCTGTCGAGAGCCCGTTTATGTAAAATAAACTTACACTTGACTAAGCGTTTTGGCCCATTTATGCCGAAGCATGGCTCTCCAACGCAAGGCTCTGTGTGTTTTTGTGTGACTACACAGTGGTAAGAAAATGTAGTTAAATAAGTTATAGAATACCATTGTTTAGAGTGATGAATCATTATTCAGTATTTTAATTAACTATAATCATTGTTTTTAAACTAATATACATTATACATTTTAACTAGTGTACGAGTACAATATACATTATTGTTTTCTCTCACACAGTTTACAATCATAAATAATACTAAATTATTTTTTTAATTATTAAACATTAATTAATATTCTGTGTGGGAGACTGGAATCCGCACTAGGAGGAGACCTGCATTACAGGTTACCAGCCTCTCCAAACTCTGTTTAGCTGAAAGTATAGTATAGTAGTGAGAGTTTAGCATGTGTGTATGTGTGTGTGTGTGTTTGTGTGGTGTGGTTGTATGTATATGCTCATCTTCAATCTCTTTCGATACACATAATCTTGTATTTTATTAGTATTTACTCATATTTATTTAAATTAGAAACATACTTCAGACTCTAGAGATTTATCTAGAAAGGCTAGAACAGATGGGTCGTCTGACGACTAGGTACTACCGCCTTTAAGAATCACCAGTGCGTTGTCACCATTTGAGTGTCCAGAATTAGGAGAAGGGTCTGGTTCTTCTGTACATTAACTGCTTTAGCGAAATGCAACTCACTACTATGCTGAGTGTTGTGGGTCGATCCCCACATAAGACGACACTTTGTGTGAGCCACAAATTGTTGTTCTAAGTCTGGGTGGTGTTCTTTGTGTCCGTTTCATGTATGTTTGTAGAGTCCCCCGCGACACAGGATATATTCCTAATGTTGTCTTTTTAAAAAATGGAAAAAAATTTTTTTATTATAACCATCACGATGTAAGCGAACTTAAGATGTCGATTCTTTTAAAAACGTTAATTATATATTTTAGCGTACAACAACGTAAATGTTTTTTTTCTTATTATGTATACGGGTAATTTTGGATAGTTAATTGGCATTATTAAGTGGACAAGTTTGTTAATTAAATCACTTTTATACAAAACGATTAATTATAAATTACAAGACTGCGAGGTTTATTTCAGTCGTGTTCTCTTTACAAACTTTATAATAATGTAATTGGATCTTCCGTTTTAATTTACAACCAATACCATAGTATTTTTTGTAACCTTTTATGTGATTTGTGGGATCGAGAGTAGATCGGTAGTGAATTTTGAACGAATTTTCATTATGAGAATTGACCTTCAGCTTGTGCATTTAATCATTTCTGGACGACACGGTTAAATTGTAAAAAAAAGGAACTAGAAACACAGCCAAAGGTTTAGTAGTTTGGCCCGTGGTTAGACAATGGGAAAATTTTAGCATTAAATTTCATATATAGTGAGAAATTATACGAACAAATTTCACAATTGACAAGTATATTATTGATAATATGAAAAAAGAAAATGTGACCTTTAAATTCGTCTAATGACATTTCAAACCTATGTAGTTATATCGAAGGGTCCGCGTGTCTTGAATGCCAAAACCGCCATGAAATATTATATGTCATTTTTTATAGATTACTACCAGCTTTTTACCGGCTTTCGCTGGCGTTAATGCAGATTTAGTCCAATAATTTCTAGTATCCCTCGTACACTATGTCTTTTTTACCACTGAAAACATGTTTCGATTCCCACCCAGCACCAATAATTGTGTGACTGATTTATTGAACTCGATCATTTGTTTCGTGTGTGGGTGTAATTTATCTATAAACATGTATGTATTTAGATATTTACGTACGTATGTTTATCAGCAGTCTGGTTACCATAGCACATGCTCTGCCTAGTTTGGGATCAGACTGCCGTGTTTGAGATGTCAAATCAGATGTGTAAAGCAATTATTACTGTGTAAAATATCTCGATGATCTATTAAGTACTTAAAGAGTGAATACGTAACAAATATACTAACTAACTTTCGTATATTGCCATCAACACAAGGATAATACATTAATGTTAGATCAAATATGTTACATATATGTTACACGCGGTTAAGGCGCCATTTTATACAGTCAAAATTATAAAGCAAACAGGAAATATGTCAAGCAAATAGGTAATTAAATATTTCTGAAAATGAAAACACACAGAGCGCCGATATGTACCTAACAATTGTTTTTACACGTACACTTCAGAACGTTTGACAAAGCAGCGTTTGAAGCGTTGAAGGGGTTTAGTGCGATTGGTGAAGCGTGCAGAGGGCCGAGTGCAAGTTTATTTCACATCGACTCGCTCTCGACGGCGAGCGCGTTTAGAGTTGCGATTGGTGGAGATTTCAGTGCGGGCCAATCGTAGCGCCGAACGCAGTCACCGTGACTATCGAGTAGATGTGAAATAAACTCGCACTTGGGCCTCTCGAGTGCAACGCTGAACGCTGTCACCGATCGAGTTGATAGAAAATAAACTCGAGTATAATTTCCATCAACTCGATCGTCGTCGACGGATCCTGAACGCTATTAAGCGTCGATAATAAGACCGCTAATTAAATTCGTAAAAGAAATTTTAGTTTAAAAAACTAAAACACACGCTTTTTCTGATGGATTTTGTGGAAAATTATTTTCTATTTTTTAGTACTAGTTTAGTTTGGATCTCTGCATGGTCAGACCACAACCCTGCATGGCAACAGAATACCTGTTTTACATTTAGGGGACGATGTTATGTTGACGATAGTGGTAACCGTAGGTGTCTTCGACATTGTCACCCGATTACGACCGACTTCATGTGGCTATTTATAAGACGAAAGGAATAACCGATACCTTTAACATTTGTAAAAAAAATAATTTATTTAGACTTCATTGGACAGTATAAAAGACGTTAGAGCATCGTACATCATTTTTTATACAATTACGTAGAATTTTTACATACTAGCTGGTTTGCGCAAATTGTCCCCGTTTTTCCTTGATGCTCGTCTCCTATTGATCGTAGCGTGATGCTATATAGCCTTCCTTGAGAATAAAGCTATCCAACACTCAACAATTTTTTTATTCGCACCAGTAGCTCTTGAGATTAGAGCGTTCAAAGAAACAAACAATACTATAAATTTATAATGTAATATTATTTATAACATTACTAGCGATCCGCCCCGGCTTCGCACGGGTGCAATGTAGATACTACTAATGTGGTGTCATTGTGGAGTAATTAATTCTACTGTTATTATGATAGGACTATACTACAGGACATCTTTATATGCAATATTTATGGGCCCGCTCCGATCCTTCTGGCCGCTGCCACCCGCGACGTACGTACGTGTCGAAACCACGACGGCCGCTTTGCCCCCGTAATTTAAATATCTTTTCCTCTAATATCTTTTGAAATAATCATTTTAATGATATGCTGTAAAAAGCAATTTTATACTATGTAAAGATTAGTATGGATATTTCAATCAATCATGAGCCTATTGCTGAACGAAGGCCTCCCCCAAGGAGCGCTAACTATCCCATATATATATTATTACATATACACTCATTGGTATTATCTAGTAATATGGCCTTTATAAGAGAATTACCCTTAATACGCCCAAATCACGCTACAATTCGAAGAGTGGTTTACGTCATTTGCTAAAAAATACATAAATAAGGCTTATATTACCATATGTATGGGTTATAATGTAATTTATTAAACCAAGAGCAAACAAAAGGGTCTAATCTCTCATTATTTACGACATTCTCATGAAAAATCCGTGAATATATATATAACAATTCAAAATAAAATTATTAAATCTGTTAAATTATTAAATTAACAATTCAGTATTATTTTGCAGATTTCACACGTATATCTATAATATTGACAAATGGTATATCTATAATATTTATGTACTTAGAAATATATATCTAAGTATGTTTATCAGTAATTTAGTTTGAGGTTTGAAAATTAAAAACCTATTTAATTTTTTACATCCCTAAAAATTCCTTACAATGAAGTTACTTGGAAAGCTTCATGTGTGTCCTTATATAGGGGAGATGGCTTTGTTTGACACTATATGTAGACCGTCTAGCTGATTCACAACTAATTGTAATGTCAGTGTTAGTGTTAAGTTTATTTTTATAAATGACTCATTTGTGACAGATGCATTTAAAGAAAGTCAATTAAAAATTCAAAACCATTTAGGAATGTGGACTTGTGGAAAATAGTTTAGTTTTTTTTTTTATTATTCTACAGAAGTCTTTGCCAATGTCAACAAATGAATGAAACTGTCACAAACAACAGTGAATAAAAATACTTTTTAAGATTTGTGTAAATATGATATTTTTTATGTTATGCATCATTATCATCATCAACAGCCTTTAATGGTCCACTGCTGGACTTAGCCTTACATTGGTAAGTCAAGTTTATCTTCCCTTGTGTTTTAAGTAAATACATTTCATGAACTATAAGAGACATAATAAAACATTTACCAGGTTTTTAGATATGATATAGCTTAACAATTCTTATTAAAAACCACTACAGCAAGTTTGTTAAGTGGTCAAAGTTCAACAATGTAAAAAAATATAATTGCATAATTCGAAGCAAAAACCAGTTTTTATCATTATTAGTGGCTATGCAAATATTTGCCTGTAAGTTATAGTTAGAAGGTCTAAATTAATACTTTTTCAAGTTTGCCTGATAATATAAATAATAAAATTATTAATGTTCAAATCAAGGAAATGGGCAATGTAAATAAGGTGTTACTGGCTTTTTCAAACCTTATTTGATATAATCTAATAGTTTTTTTTATGACCAAAAAATGTAATTATCAATGATGTAATACTTTTTATCTACATTGTAAATAATGTATACAAACAAATAAAGTGAGATTGTCTGTTTGTAATATCAAACATATCAGTTTTTTAACTAAACATTTACACAGTACCAACTATTTTTTTTTTGTCTCAGTGTTTGCTCAGTTAATCTCTAAAACAGTTGAACCAATGTTCACAGGACTTTCATTGGCAGATAACTAATGTTCTGAGGAGTAATTAAGACTTATTTCTGCAGCAGACATAAATGTTAGACTTCTAAACTAAACTGTGGTTTTTTCTTATTCTTTAAATGGTACTATTGAACAAAAATGTTTGAATTTGATAGTTTATTTTGCCACAAATGTGTTGTGTCCACAGTTTGTTGTACTAAGTAGTTTCTCAACGCGTAATTGTTAATGAAACTTGCATGCTAATTACTTACAATTAACCGCGTATAACAACACTTTCTCCCTAACATTTTTATCGTACACATCAGTTATGAATTAAATCGTGGCGGTAATAACATATTACTGTAACACTTACATCGTATGGTGCATTTTTCTCAGCAATAGAAACTTTGTCACGATCTGTAAAGAGGGAAATAGGACGATATGAAAATAGTGTAAATCGCCCCCATTGACAAAGTAATTATACGGTTACAATGGGATTATAAAAATGGAATGCGCTCTAGTATTATTTGATTTAGCAATGCACTACCATCGTCCTCCGTAGCGGAAGCTTCAGTTGTGTTATCCAACTTTTTGGATGCCGTACTGTCCATTACTTCGATGTGATCCGTATCTCCTGAAGCCATTTTTGTTTTCCTGTTACATCCCCTATTTTTATTTTTTTAACTCATATGCTTGCACAATAATAATTCTCATGGCTCACATCACACTTGTTTCGCTTACACAATGATTCACAGTAATTTAATTATGAGAAATCAATTAGTTTACGCAAAAACGCTCGCCCGTAGCATTCGTCTGACACGACCACTCATAGTAACTGCGCAATGTTGCTAGTGATGATTACAGCTGTTGATGAATTATGTTTTTTATTTATGGCAGCACTTGTAAAAAGATTAATGTCTCTTTATTTTTGAAAAAAAAAAACGGAAATAGTTACTCATTCAAAAATTATGTAATTTAAATCACACAATGCCTAAGTTTATGAAGTCACCATCAGCTTTATTCTTAACTAACCGAAGCCCTAGCCTAGCTGGATGATCAGGTCAGCTTTTGGCATATATCGCGACGCTTTGTGATATTAAAATGAAACATCTAATGCGGTGTGGCGACGTGTGGTTGCGGTGGTGGTGATGGTGGTATGGCTATATTTTATAATTTCCTTTCCCGCTCCGGCTCGTTCCTGCTGCAAAGGATGTCCGTTGCAATTCAGGAGGCAATGCTGCCAGTATCATGGGCACCTTTGCACCGGGAGCACGGTACAATTATAATACAGTACTCCAACTTCATACAAACTGACGAAACACGAGCTATACCTACGCGCCTCGATCTCGGGGTGCGCTCGGGGCGCAGACAGTCACGGCTGTACCGCAGTGTCGAACGAACGGTGTGTTGTTTTTTTTAACAATAACCGCGCGATTTTTTCTCTAATAATCAGTTAATATGACGAGTAGGAAATATTGTGCTGTTTTTGGTTGTATGAATTCGTCAATAACGCATTCAGACATAAGTTTTTTTAAATTACCTGGAAACTCTGAAAGGTAAGACTATAAAATAATTTTACTTTCTAGTAGGTAGGTACATAATGTGTGTCTTTTTAATGGATAAGTATTTCCTTTTATCTTACGAAATAAAAGGTGTTTGGATTAATAAATAAAGCGAATAGAGTAACTGAAAGTTATTGAGGCGAGTGAAATAGGTAGTTATATGCGGTTCTGAATGAATCATGATACGGTAGGTACCTACCTACTTACGCTTGTGTTAAAACTTCGGTGCATGTGTGTTTTGTTACCTTGCATAATTCAAAGTAAAGACGTGGTATTTTATTTTTAATAATATTTGTTTATTATCTGTGTGTATGAATAATACTAGAAAAATTTTTTTACCGTCTGTGTGTCATTAGATAGTTTTCGAAATTTTCACAAAGTGACAAAACATTTTAATTTGGAGGATGTATTACATTCATCAAATAGAAAACTTTTAAAAAAGAATGCCCTACCATTGTTGATGCTGCCAAGCTTAGCTAGTACTGATTCAGGAATATCTCTAAAAGAAGATAAACAAACCCAAACTGCTCCGTTGGTAAGAAATGAAAATAGTACACAGACTGAAAATGCAACAAATGAAATCTTTGCTCAAACCTCAACGAGTCTCTCTAGCAACACTCCAAGAAAAAGAAAATTGAAAGTTGAACTCCTCCAATGCAGAAAGAAAATAAAATAATTAAATCTACCAATCAAAAAACAACACGCATTTTTATTGAACACTTCCTATTCAATATACAAAGTATTTCATTTATTTATATAAAAAGGATATTTACAATCACAAATCTAAATAGAAACAGAAAGTAGGCAAATATAATTAAAATGCTGGAGACGGGCAGCCCTAACGCATGTTTACGTACCGCGCGGCTGTAGGCATTTATTTCTATCATGCGGCCGAGTTACACTACTGTATTATAATAGTACCGTGCCGGGAGCGACGCAGGGCAGGTTATATGATCTGACTTGAATAAAAAATAATAATAATTTCCTTTCAAAAGTTATCCCTTGATACTCATTATTTCTAGAAAATAATTTCCATGGTTCACGTCTGCCAAACTCCTGTACAGTCTCAGTTTTCTAGATTCGATTTAAAAAATCTTCACCTTATTTTGAATCGGTTTTATTGTTGTAGAAAACAACTAAAAAATACAAGGAATCTGTCAGAGATTAAAATGACTTCATTTGGCCGTAACCGTATTTACATAGAATTTGCTTATAAATTATATAGATATATTTGCATTACAAACTGTAACACTTGTCAACTCATTAAACTATTTTTTTTAAAACGTTTCCTCACTAAATATGATATCACCCGGTCAGTCCTCATGATGTATTATATAACTAGTCTAGAGGGGTGTAATACGTGACTTAGAAAAGTGTAACAACAAATATTACGTCTCCGTAAGTTTTCAATACGAAACACCTAACAACGAATTCACGCTACTTAGACCTCCGCAGCTGAACATAATACGTTGTAATTCGAAGCTCAAGTAATCAGTGCTTGAAGAAGCAAGTGTTTCCTTTTAAAAGACATCTACTGTTTTGAGAAATTAAATCTTTGGACATTTATTTGGATTCTAAAATGTTGTTCTTTAATTCTTATAACTAGTTAAAACCGCAAGTAGACTTTCAAATTGAGACATCTCTCGCTTTTTGAACATTATTTTGTATGGAAACACCATTAAACGCCATGTTTATTTCTTTTCCGTCAATTCGTTGCCGCGGTAAGATTTTTGTAGGTTATTGCTTTTCGAAGCGTCTATTGGATTTCGATAAATAATTAAGTAATATTTATGACATAAATTCCTGCAAAATTATCTTTATACTCTGGGTGATCAAATTTTATTTTCAGTTTCTGTGAAAAAGCAGTGACCGGTAGGATTTTTCAAGAATACATTAGAGCGGCGGCGTTGATGAAAATGGGTAAAAAAGTGAGAGAATACAAATCAGGCGACTTTATATTTGCTAAAGTTAAAGGATATCCAGCATGGCCAGCTCGGGTGAGTTTGTGAAACATAAAATTTAAAAGTGGATTCATGTTAGACTGCAAACTTTGTTGTTTAGCTGTTTTCATTGTAAGCAAGCGCGGGAAGACATGTTGTATCGTTTACTTGACGCCTTCGCACGCTACCGAGGTCGATAAATGCAAATAACGATGATATTAAACAAGTTAAATACGTTTTTTTATGTTGACATAGCAACAGTTCATAAAAGACAGATCTGTTTCCTGTCTCAAAAGGCTTTAATTGACGATTGCGATGTCTATCGTTTTCTAAACCAATCGTTTTGTTGTACATTTGGGGTTTTCCCACGAGTTTCTAGCAATTTTCTCTAATAAATCATTGAAAAGCATAATGTTATAAAATCTTGTCTATACTCATAGGTCAATGACATTTGTAGATAAAAGGTTTGCATATTTTTAAGTTTTTAACATGTTATTTAGGTATTGATTTTGTTTGTTTTAATAATTGTTTTTAAAATTGTTTTTCTTACATGAAAACAATTATTATGCCACAATTTTAATTATGGATAATTTAAAAGAAATTATACATTTTGATAGAAAACCTTTTACCCCACCAGAAAATTAACACTAACAATTAGCAGAGGAATTTCATAGTTTATAATAATATTTCAAATTAATTGTTTATTTAAATTCTTATAAGTTTCTCACATTCATTTCAATCAGTTGATATCTGATATATTGATAATGATAAATGATAATTATTTAATTTTTGTTTATGTTATCTACATTAAACTGCCATTAAAAACCATTATAACATTGAAGATAATATAACTCTCACCAATCCCTGCAGTTTGCCATATTTTATACTCACTGTTCTGCTTTTAATGGTTGAATGAACATGTTACATAGTCTATAGCCTTCCACAACAAGTGTTCCATCTAAGACAGAAATAATTACCTTTAACATTCTATAAGATATAATTATTTTTATGGAAATTAATGCACTTGAAATAGTCATTAAGTACATACTCTTGATTGGTGGTGTCAGGCTGACCATTAGACATGGAATTTATTGCTACTTTTAAATCATATTCTTTTCATGTAATGATTGGATTTAGTGATGTGGTTGTGATTTCGTCATAGTCACAGTGGTATTGTAAGTCAGTCACAGGTGTGATTATATGATTTATCACATTTGATTGTGAAATTATTCCATTCCTACCAATAATAATTACAGAAATGATTATACAAATCTGAGTAATACCTGTAAAGAACAGTATGTCTAAACAAATAAAGAAACAAAAACAAGTCTTCCTTAATGATTACTCTGTATTTATTCAAAGCTGATTGATTGTTCTAAATGTTAGCGTTAAACTAACACTGACTGCATTGGTGGTGCAGTGGTAGCACATCCGGCTGCTGTACTGAGGTCTTGGGTTCGATTCCGATATTTGTTTTGGAGTTTAGGGGAATTGATTACATCACAGTTCAAAGATGATTTATCACAACCACAATGTGCCACAGCAAAGAGTGGAAATTTATATAATATTTATAAATAAACCAATAAATCATTTTTGTATGAATAAAATTTTTTTTTACCCATAAGATTTCAGTACCTGAATACAGATTTTTCATCTTCTTATTGTACTAAAGCTGCTTCGTCTTTTGACATTAGATGACCTCTGCATTTGACTGTGATATTCAGAATCATTCTTAATTTTATTAGGTTCTACTGTTGGAAGTTCAGTCAGACAGTCAGTTATATAATAATATATAAACATAGCTAGTACTAAACAGACAAAACTTACTTATCATTGCATTTTTATGGAATAGGGTTTTTTTTTTTGCGAAGGTCTTTTAGCAACAGAAATTACTAGTATCTGAATTCTGAGGGACTTACTTCCTAGGGTATACCTGAGTCCCTTGCAATAGACTTATACATGACAGAACAAGTGTGACAGTGGTTTTAGTCAGTTCAATTCTGACATACTAATACTAAGTTATATATTAACACCCCAGAACTGCTATATGTACCAGGTACCTGCTCCTTAAAAACATCTTAAAAGACTATTATGACATTCCAAGATCCTTTTTTTTGTATTCCACGCTTAAAATTATTGTTTCTATTTAGGTAGGTTCTACCAAATACAGTTCTACCTTCATCCTACTCTATGGTGTAAACAAGATTGATCAGTCAGACCCAATAAGTACAAGATTGTTAGCAGTAGCATAGCAAGTGTTTATTAGAATCAATAACTGATGAAATGAGCATAATTTATTAAGTTTTTATTTATATATTTAACAGGTCAATGCAAACTAGACTAAACATACATAATGTGATAACACAACACAGATACAGGATGCATGTAACTTATACATTAAGTTAAATGTTCACATAATTCTGTTTGTGTATTAATAACTGGTTCATATTGAAGAAATACCACCGGTAGTTGTTGCTAATTATATGCGTGTATCATACTAGTTGTCTCATAAAAATGTTTATTACTTATTTTTATTTGCAGGTCCAAAAATTAAACGGCAAGAAATATTATGTATATTTCTATGGTACTGGAGAAACGTAAGTATTTTAATTTAACATTCAATAATGTATGATTATGATCATATAAGCAGATCAACATAATCACGGAACAGGTATTACATTAAGTACCTGGATGAGCTGGATACCTGAGTTTTGCTGGGTATGTTTTTTAAAAATGAAACCTAGCTAGATAGATTAATCAAGCTCGAAACTCCCTGCATACTAAATTTCATGAAAATCATTGGAGCCATTTCCGAGATACACACTATATAAATATATACAAGAATTGCTTGTTTAAAGGTATTAGATACCCTGTGATTGTGTTAATCTCCTTTGAATTGCCTGACTTTTGTTCAGTTTGCACTATTCATAGTAACGGGCAGTCATCCTGTGACCACGATCAGTGTGTACACTGTATGTACATAAATGTTATGTGCCAGTAGTAGAAAATAAAATTGAATCTCATGAGTGTTTACTTAATTTTTCCAGAGCTAATCTACCACCAACCATGATTTTTGACTATGCAGAGAACAAAGATAAGTTCCTCACCAAGATGGTCAAGCGTCGAGATTTCAGAGATGGAGTCAAACAAATAGAACATGACTTTGCAAACAATGTACCACTGGAGCAGGTTATTGGCGCTTTGCCTGAGGTAATTTTAATATGGAAACTACTCTGTTTTTTTAAATGTTTAGTATAGAGATCTTTATTACAAATTAAATTTTAACCCCATTGTGGCTTATTCTAAGACACTATTTATGTTGTGATAGACGAAAAGGATGAGAGAGGATCCGTTGTTGTGCAAATATCTCAAATAGGTTTTATTCAGAATATTAATGAATCTTACATTGTACATATTAAGATTATATTTGCATACCTTTGGCGCCGGTATTTGATAAACTATGCTCTTAATAGGGTAAATGGCTGTCAAGTCAAATCAGTATCTTTTTAATAAAAGTCAAAACAATAGACAAACAATAGACGTACAATTTCGTATAAAATACTATGGTATGACGTCACACCTAGCTATTGTGAAATCAGTTCAATTTAATGTTGATTTGAAGATTTTAAATCAACATGTGTAAGGAATCAACATGTGTAAGGTTGTTATTTACTCACTAGTTTAGGCTTAAAATTGTGACAGATACATAGAGTTACTCTTGTACATTTTGTAGGCACCCAGTGATGCCACAGCCAATGATACTATGGACGATACTGCGAACGACACAATGGATGTAACTGCTGACACAACAGCAGCTGATGAAACTATGGCTGATGACGTAAGTAATAATAATAATATTTCGAACATCTGACACACAACGCCATCTAGTTTCAAACTAAGCAGAGCTTGTACTACGTATCTATTTGTTTAATCTCGTAAGTGTTGTACATAATTATAATGCTATGATATCACAGTGGAACAAATAAACCGGTGGTAAGCTATTATTTTACTGCATTTCATCAATTGTGTGATTGGACGACCAACCCCTTTCCTAATTCTAGACACTGAAAAGGCGGCAATGCACTCTTGAAAGGCCCCTCCAGCCCGGTTGTAAAAACCATATAAAAAAGAGAAAAATCTAAGTTCTATAGAATATTTTATTTTTTAAATATAACTGAGTCACCTATTAAACACAAAATAAGATATATCAAAATCGATCCATCCGTTTAGAACTTCTAATGTTCACACAAATACACACTTTTAAATTATAACCTTTAACATTCTATTTGTGTCGGTGTTCAAAAAGTATATAAGAAAAAAAATTGTAAATAGAAATAATCTGTATTAAAGGAACAATAAATAAATATCTGTATTCCAGACCACCGTGAACGCAAGTACGAATGATGCAGCTGTCGAAGATTCTGATGATACTGGCACTCTTGTTATTGATGAAGGCAAGGTTAGTGTTTTTTTTTTTAGAATCTTAGAAATAAAAGCCTTTTTTATGGAAGAGGGGCAAACGAGCAGACCGCCGCCCATGAACGCCTGCAACTCAGGAGTCACAAGCGCGTTGCCGGCCTTTTAGGAAGGAGTACGGTCTTTTATTGAAGGTCGTATCGGACCAGAAATACTGCAGAAGACAACTTGTTCTTCAGATTAGTTGTGCGAGGTTAACAGTGCCTTGAAAAGCGCACAGTAGTGGAGTACCGATTATCAAAGTGATGGGATGAAAATTTTGACGTGTAGAACGATGGCGGAAAGTTGTGGACTTAAGAACGTCGCACACTATTTGTAATTTTATAAACCCTTCAGCTTGGTACATGTCAGCACTATTGTGTGATACTTAGTGGAATTCGATCCAGGAATCAAGCAATTACTTACTCCTCAGTCTTTAGAGCTGTTTCTTAATTATATAAAACTATTGAGAATGGATGTAATTTTTTTTAGATCTTCATATATCATAGCTCAACAATAAGAACAATAATTCAGTCTCTCTTCTGAATAAAATATATATCCTTTTAAAGTAAGCAGTGTTGTCATTTATAAACAGATTAGCTTTTGCATGCGGCTTCGCTTCGCGTAGTAGTTATTTTTCTTTCCCTCAGGAATGTTATGTTCTCGAATTATATAAACCTATAGTAATATATTTATTAGTTTACCTAATATACACCTATAGATCAGGATATCTTTCATTAAAATTTGCCATTTTACAGCAAAAAGGCAAGAAGGGTAAAGTAGAAGCCAAAGCCAAGGAAACCCCCGCAAAACCAGCGAAGGAACCAAAGACACCTAGAGGTAAAGCTAAAAAAGAAGAATCTAAAGAAGAGGATGAAGAAGCTAAGAAGGAGGAAGAGATCGTGAGCAGAAGCGGTAGAAAGATTAGGCCAAAGAGGTAATTTATATATTTAGCCATATCGCTTTTCACGTTAGGTATAAAGCCGTAGATTTCTTCTGTGCCAGTTTAGATACATCCATAATCAGTATTGAAAATTTACTATTTTAATTTTTAAAAACGAATATGCACAGGCTATATACTTTTATATTAAGCTTAAAGGTCAAACCAAGAAAACAACAAACTGTTTTTTTTATTATTATTTTAATTTATGGGATTTATTTTTTTACGACGACAGTTTTCTTCATAAGCCTGCCGTCCATGATAAATCCACAGATTATCAATGTCACTTGCCGAAATGTAGTTTCAGAGTTCTAAACTATGTTTGCGATTGTGACATACATACAAGATAAACTATCATTGGAAATTTAAAATTATTGTCATCAATATCATTCAAACTCAGCCAAAATTATTAGATTTAAGGATGAATTCTGCACAATTCTCTACTCAGGTGTCCAAGGGCGGTGGTAGTCACTTAACCATCAGGTGACCCGACTGCTCGTTTGCCATGTTAAAAAAAAAGTTTTTACATGATGAGATTTCACTATGAAGATGTCACAAACTTTTGTGTGTCCATATTCATAAAGAAAAGTATTTTTTCACCTGGAGTACAGCGCCAACAATACCCACAAAACAGGCTAC
This sequence comes from Arctia plantaginis, assembly GCA_902825455.1. Taxonomy (NCBI): domain Eukaryota; kingdom Metazoa; phylum Arthropoda; class Insecta; order Lepidoptera; family Erebidae; genus Arctia; species Arctia plantaginis. Next base: position 3,082,311 of record CADEBD010001048.1, on the reverse strand, counting down.
GAAATTATGATAAACCTATATATTGTAAAAATCTTGCAGCAACTATCATTTTCATAATTTTAGGTACATAGATGAGCAAACAGAAGAAAACGCGACTCTACCTTCCCCGGCACCCAAGAAACGCCGCGGTGCCTCTCCCGGACCTGCTCCGGACAAAGAGAAGGAAAAGGAGAAAAATGCAGAATCGAAAGAGAAGGTTCCAGAAAAAAATATTAAGCAATTCAATGCTGTTAAACAGGTAAGACAGGTTTTAATTTTTACTTTTAATAAATTTTATAGGTGATGTAGGGTACTTGAGAATATAATTATATATGAAAGAAATCTTATGTGGCCATTATTAAGTACATTTCAAACTTTCATGTAATACAAATTGTTCTATATGTACTGGATAATTATAGAACAAATAGGTTGAACTGTCCTTGTATGTGTACAGCTTGACATAGCCATGTTTGTATTAAAAAAAAAAAGCTTTAATTATACCCAAATTCCTCTATGCTTTACTTAAAGAAATATCTTTTTAAGGTTATATATATTATTGTTTTGGTTTACAGTCTGAGCTGGAAGACCTAAAGGAACCATTTAAACCAGGTAAGCACCTTAGATTAAATAAAAAAATATCGCATCAATAAAAAATAAAAACTGTAAGTTAAAGTTAAGTGTCTTCACTTTTTCCCAGAAAAGAGAACTGCACTGATAATATCAGACCAAGGTCAATAAAATAGTACTAACCTCTACAATTAAAAAAAAAACAAACAAATGTAAGAGTAAAATTAAACCTTATTATTTGATATCTTTTAAGAAGAATTACTTGGAACAAAATCTTGCCTTGTGGTCGATAAAGCATATATTGTTTTGGTGCCTGAAGTGATAGACTTTTCCGTGAATAAGTACTTTAATATAATTATTGATCTTGATATCTTTCAAAGTATACTGTCAAAATCTCTGTCAGAAGCGGCGTTGTTAAAGAACTAGAGTCTATATACCAGTATTATTCGAATGATTATGTAAGTCATAATTAAGTAATATTTGATATGACTACATTGTAAGTTACGGGTACGATGGGGCTGGCATGGTCTTATGTGTGACTACAAATAAGCCCTAAATAAGAAAATATATAAAAATTTAGAAAAAAAGTACTTCAACTTAATAAGCAACTTAAAATTAAATATGTATAACTTAATAAGCGTAATAGCTTTCGGTTCTACAACTTCGCCAATCCCGCGTAAGTACGATAGTATTCACGATTTACAAGGAAGGGGGTTCAAATAATTTGCAATACACTAAAAATCTGAACTTCAATGTTCCTTTTACCTCACGTATTTGAAGGGAAAACGAGAATTATTGATCAAACTTATTTTACTAAAACGTATAAAAAAAAGAAAATTTCAAATATCGAATACAGTTTAAAAAGTAAACGCTCCGTTTAATACCCTTGGATGAATGTTGAATCGCCTTGGTCATTAAAAAAACTAAATTCGTATTTTGAAATAATTTATTTTACCGCGAAAATCGAAGTGCCTTTTGTTTGTTTTTTTTTTCTAGTTGTACGATAAAAATGGATAATAATGTTAATGAAACAGGTTTATTCAACTATAGCCAGGACATTTTTAGTCAATATGACGATAATTTTGCTACGGCGGATTGTTTGACGAAATATCAAAACGAAATTGGTTCCAGTATGAACGCGGTTGTCAACGGTAATTATTTGATTAATATGTATGTTTAAATAAAAAATCAGTAATGCATACCTAATTAGTTACTCAAAATTATTACGTATTGTATTAGTTGAAAAAATTGAAGTTTAAATTATTATTTTCAGACGTAAATTCAAAAGTCAATGCAAACATCAAAAGTTGTCTGTCAGAAGTTATGATGCCTAAAATTGTACCGACATTTGGCAAAAAGGAAATAGTAAAAAAATGTGATAATAAGCCAATAACTAAACCGAAAAAGTTTCGACCACCGACTAAAGTAGCCCAGAATACAACTAAAACTAATGAAAAAGTGATTGATACTGAAATTGACACTTTGCCCCAACATTTGCCACCAACCATTTGTGATCATTTGAACCAGAGTGCTATTTATACTAATGAAATGATAAATTTGACTCTTACAACTTATTTGGCATCTGTTGGTCCAGAAATTTATACAAATTTTAATCCAGTGTCCAATGACCAGAATATATGTGCAGCTTTATGCAATACAGATATTAATTTTACGGGAAACGGCCAAGAAAATACAAATATTTGTTATGAAAACAGTCAATCGGCAGGTTCTATTAAGAAATCAAAGTCTAAAAATATTGGAAATATAATTTCTAGTTCATTGTTCGTATTAAACGATGAGGAAATCGTACCACTCATTTCACAAGAGTCGGATAATTCAAGTATCAAATGCTTATCTCGGAACCAATCTATTTGTTCCGTCACATCGTTAACTAAGACATACAAAAATTTAGATTTTAATAGTTTTAAAGAAAACAAAGGGATAAAAGAAAATAATTGTATAGACAACAGCAACCACAGAATACCCCAAGGGGATGATTACCTTAATCTGTTTCGAAATAATAATTGCGAAAAATTTGAACGGAATGTCGCTATGAGTACGGAATTCGGAGATATAGGTTTTAATTTTAAATATTCTGATTATATAAAGGGACTTGGAAATGTCGACGATGAGACAGAAGACGAAAAAATAGCTTACAATAACATTTTACAAAAGTATCCGAAACAAAATAAAGAGTTGATTAAAATAAAGAAGTCAAAATTGAATGTATAATATGTCGTAGTAATAAAGTTTAAGTTGAATGTCATGATTTCGTTTTTTAGTAAGCGAGGGAAAACCTCATGTTGCTCTTTTAACAAGTTATTTTTGTACTTAACCCCTTGGTTTTGCTAGCGTTACAGATATTTTTGTTTTTCTCAGTAATACGAGTAGTACTTTTTTTTCTGAATGGGAAGGTCAAGGAACACCTCATGCCGAAACGACGTTTATCTGAATTTACTAATTATTTTAATATCTACACAATATCTAACTACCTATTAACTAAGTTATTTATTATCTACACCATTAATAGTATCAGGGGGCCTAGTATGAGTTTATTTCACATCAACTTGCTCTACGTTGCGTTTGGCCGCACTGATCTCTGCACCAATCGCAATCGTAATAAACTGTGAGAAATAAACCCACTGTAATATCAATAAATGTATAGTATAAATAGTGTCGGATTCTCGCATAGCATTAGGGAACTATTGGTACGTCGGGGTACCAGGGATTTCCTTTGTAAGGTACACTTGGTTCCCCGGCAACTGGTACCCGAGACGGCGTGCGGTTTTTGGTCGGTTCAAGTCCGACATAACCACCGGGGTACCCGAGGGGATTTCCGCACAGGAAAAAAGGTACTATTGGTGAGATAGATTATCTAGATATAACTATTGCCAAGAAGGCGCAAAACACAATAGGAGAGGCGAAGTTTGGGACAGTTCTCCCTTCTGCCTTCCTGAGTATACACGGACACTCACTGTGTTAATGTGCAATGTGCTAATTAACTTATACAAATAACGAGGAAGCTGTAAATATACTAAGCACCTGATATTCCCTAACAGAAGATGCTGAAAAAGAAAATATCCTGATCACATATCTCCCATCGGGACAATATGTGGGCATCAAGCTATTCCAAGCCAGACCAGCTGGCTTCAAGAATGAGGCAGCAAGACTCCAGTGGGACAAACAAGCAGCTTCTAACGCTGTTACACTAAAAATGCAATTGGGTAAGTAAAAGCGATATCGTTAATACACACATATTTCTAAATACTAATTTTGTATGGATGGCAGTTGCAAAAACAAGTTAGAAACATTTTTCTTAATCAATTAATTGACCACCAATGTAACATTTCACACAAGACCAGTGTCACTTGCTTTTTAAAACAAACTCAGCTAAATAAGTAGCATTATAGAAACATGTGTAACGACGAATTAAGAATACGGAATTTCACCACCCCAATTCATCCCGTGGGTGTCGTAAGAGCCGACTAAGGGCGCAAAACAACGCAGGACACCGGCACTGCAAAAAGAAGGAAAAGTTGACACAAACCCTATACCAACCTGATTGGCCAGCGTGGTATAGTAGGCCGAAACCTCCTTTCTAAGGAGAGGCCTATGTCCAGCAGTGGACTATTAAAGGCTGTTCATGATGATGATGATGATTATAGAAAGTAAGTAGACGGTGACTAAAGTTTTAAATTACATCTTAATACTTTCATATGTAAAAAAATCATAGGTGAAAAATACTTCTAGAATAAAATATCACTACTATAGTTTTGATTTGATTTGATTAGTATGAGCTGGATGCGAGAAGCCCAAAATCGATCTAAGTGGCGTGCAATGGGAGAGGGCTACGTCCAGCAGTGGACTGCGATAGGCTGATGATGACTATAGTTTTACACTAGCGTAACTTAGTCTAATTATTGTCTAAGATCTATTTTAAATCGAAATGTCCTACATTGTAATATATATTGGTCAAATAAATAAATATTATTATTATTATCGTTTGAGGGCCATGCTCGACCGGAGTGATACCACAGCCTCTCAAAAACGCGCTTGTGAATCTGAGTTGCATCTGTCCGTCGCCGGCGGTAGTCAGTTACCATCTGAGTTCACTTCCACTCGATTTCGATCGGCCCGCACTGAAATCTCAACCAATCGCAACGCTAAACGCGCTCCCCGTCGAGAGCGAATCGATGTAAATTAACCCACACTCGGGCCTTTATTGACAGGTGAAATCAGTCAAATATATGTATATCGTAAAGCAGTTTCTCACTTAAGTGATGTTATTTTACCAGAAAAAGGACAGATTACTTCACAATCAGTGGTGGCGCAACTGGTCACCGATCTCAACCTCACGGACGAGGAGAAAGCCACACTTGATAAGGAAAGGGAGACTGGTATGTAGTTATTCTTTATTACTTATTTATAATAATAATAATAATTTCACACATCCCACACACAGCCGTCTGATCCCAAATCAAGGGGAGCCTGTACTATGGTAACCGGACTGTACATTATAATATACTAGCTTGCACACGGCTCGATAATATTTTTATTCGGTTATCGCTGTAAAAAAGGGCGTATGTTACTTGCTCATAATGTAACTATCCATTGGTAAAAGATTTTTTAAATCGGTTTAAGCGTGAAATCGTAAACAAACACTTTCACATTTATAATATTAGTATGGATGAGTATGTTGTTAGTGAAAGCCTATTTTATATACTCGTATATATATATATATATATATATATATATATATATATATATATATATATATATATATATATATATATATATATATGTATACGAGGATAGTGTGCTATGATGCCTTACATATCAGGGAACACCAGGGGCGTGCGCTCCTTGTAGGCAGAAATGCAGTGCTTTACTTGCTATTTACAGACATTTTAATAAAACGTTCGTACGTTTTAGATGGCTTTAATTAATAGTAAATAACTGAATAAACAAAATATAATAAAAACGCCTATTATTTAAAAATAGCACCCATTTGCAAGCACACAAACATTATGTTTGCCAAGCGTTTACCGACAAGTAGCGCTGTACCTAACAAACCAACTCATGCCGTCGCGTCCCGCAGAACATTTGTTCGCATGTGTGTAGTAATTTTGGTGTCCGTGCACAGTTCGCAAACTCACACACCCATTTATTTTGTTTTCCCGCCTCCAGCCGCAGGCTACTGAAGTTAGTTCGGCAGTTGTCGGGAGTAATCGGAAATGTTCGTTGCCGCCGTGTTCGCGGGGGCCATTTTTTTTTCATGTGATAAGCATTGTTTACTAATTTGTTTCCGCCAGTATAATTATAGTTTTGTTTTTCATTTTAACATTTGAAAGTGTGTACATTTAACAGTATATACTGTACATTATATTACTGTATACAGTATATTACTGAGTTCCGTTGATTTTTTTTAAATGTTACCTATTTGATTGTGAGGTATGTGTGGAAAATGTGTGTATATTATAAATTAAAAGTTCTCACAATTGTCATTCAGTGTAAAGATTAAAATTGTGTCTAAAGGTAGGTGTGTACCCGAGTTACAACAATTAAACCAGCAAAAAGGAAATGTAACTTGCAAGTTTCATGTTAAGAGTTATGAAACGTATGGCTGTGTGGTTGTGTACATACGATTAAATTATATTGTTTTCCTACTCCGCCGCATACCTAGTGTCAATCCTGTGCACGCCGCTGGGGAACACAAACCACTTAAACATCCAAAACCTAAGGAATGGCCCATGTCCAGCAAAGAGCTGTTGACAATGATGATAATTTTTCTAATATTTGTTTCAGAGGAAAAGAAATCTCGCGTACAGTTTCTGAAGACAGAAATGAAGTTGATCGAACTAGACGCTAAGATAAAAACGTGTTTGTGTCTCGAGAAGGCAGATACCGACATGTGTTTGAAATTACTCGACGAATTCATGGGTGAGTTTGTACATTTTTTTTTCATGATTTATTTATTTATTAATTAATGTCATCCACAGTTGGAAAAAGCTCTCAACTATATCAGAATCTAAAGTGGTCTTTCACCATTGTTATCGACGCCACTCTTACTAATTTATCGCGTATTTAGTTGAGTATTTTGAGTCTGTTAAAAAGTCCTCTTTATAACAGTTGACGCTTCAGCAGTCATCACTTAACAACGAGATTATACTTATACGTATACTCACGCCTCAATCCCGTCCGAGATAGGCAGACACAATAGAACACCATTTTCCATGATCCTGACGCACACAACTCTACTCACAGCTCCGAAACGGCCTCGGAACTTATTCTTTCAAATTGCGTCACTTCCGGTAATTTTTTTATTTAAGTCCCCGAGTGAATTCTCCATAGTCTACTTAGTCTTAAACATGTTATAAGTTGTTGATGTCTAACAACATATACATATGTTATGTGTGTTGGATAGAATTGGACGTGAAGCCACTGATGCTGCTGAAGCACCCGACGTGCCTGGAGACCATCAAGCGCATGCGCGCGTACGTGGGTAACACACCGTCCTGGGAGCTGAGCGAGAGCGCCGCGCACGTCTTTAACAAGCAGGCCTCCAACATACGCAAGCAGGCCGACGTCATGTACAAAAAGATGAAGGTACATGTGTACGTTTACCCGAATTAGCATGTCTCTGAAACGGACACAAAGAACACCCAGACACAATTTATGGATCACACAAAGTGTCGTCCCCGTCCGAAGTGGGGATCGAACACCAAAAAAAACAGCGTAGTAGGAAGCGGCGTGGCGACCGCTTAAACAACCACGCCATCTGTGCAGTCGGTTCAATCTTCAAGTTTTAATTCCGCGACCTATCTTTATATAATCAAAAATAAAATTAATCAAAAAAAGTTGGCACAACTTACAATAATGTTCAACGTTTGCTTCTCATTAATTTTAGAGAAATTTGTGTTTATACCCTAAAATCCAAGCTAGGTGGGACCTGTATTTTGGTGACCAGTGTTCTGCTGTGAAATAAAAAAAAACTAACAAGTAGATCGATGCTCACTTTTACAATTTTATGAACTTATTAACGGAAATATTACAATGTCTGACTATGTCTAGTACAGTATGTTTATGGGTAAGTATGCGTGAGGGTGTGTATGTATGTAAAGGAGCATGTGTGTATTTATGTGAAGGAGCGTGTATATGCGATAGAGTATTCTGTATGTAGTATTACAATATGAAAGATTGGTTAAGTAATATTTAGGAGAAAGACTGGCATTTATTTAAAAATATGTGTATACTTAAGTAGCGCTAGTAGATAGAAAGTTGAAAAATAACAGGTTATCGTGGTATTTATATGTGATACTGAGATATATATAAAGTTAGTAGAAGAGAGTTATATTTATAGAAGGTAGTAGCTGTGAAATTACTGACTTGTGAATACCCCAAATTAATATATAGAACAAATAAATGAAGGCATTAGAGCTGGAGTAATGTACAAATGAATAAGTGAAACATTATAATTATTCATTATAATGTTTCACTAATGCATTTACCTAACTACCAAATAATCTAATAACAGAACACACAAACATATCATGTTATAAATATTTACGATACAAATTAATTCATTTAAGTAGTTCAATATTTTTTTTGAGATTAATATGTGTTTCTTAAATTTTTCTTCATAGGAGCTGTTCACAACACCAGAAGGTTTATCTTTCTGGGAGTTCTTCACAGAGCGCGTGCTGCAATTCAAGAAGGTGACGTCTAAACTCACTGCTGACGAACTCTTGGAAATGATCCATGAACCAATTGGTAAAATTATTTTCACTTTATTAAAATATTTGTACTAAATAAATAAATAAAAAAGACTGGAATAATAAATTTATATGGGAGAAAGCGGATGAATGTGGATGGCCCAAAATCGGGATGGTTGGCGCTTCTTGGCTTAGACCATCGTTCAGCAGTGAACGGCAATAGGCTGATGATGATGAGGATGGGAGAAAAGTGGGAGAGTCAAACTTCGGCCTATAAGGGGCGTTCAAGTTCGACGGGTGTGATATCACGTCTTTATAGAAAACCGGTATAGTGGGTGAGGTTTCCAAAGACCTAACCAAGCTGCTAGTTTAAAATTAAACTTTAGTCTTAGTTTTAATTAATTCCAGTGTAAAACTACACCGGTGTAGTCATCATACAAATGTATTAATTACAAAAGAAACTTGTTTTAGGAATGTCCTCACCAACATCTCATACAATGAAGACAGCGGTAGAAGCTGCCAATGAGGATGAACAACAACCTGAAGACACCTCAGAAGAGCCACCACAGAAGAAAAAAGCAACACCAGGTATTAGAATTATTAAATTAAGCAGTCAAGTACTTTACATGATCATTTTCTTTAACATTTTTAAGTAACTTTAATAAAATAATACGAAAAACTCACATTTAAATGAAAATTTAACTCATAACCGGTATTATTACATCTTTTCCATGTATCTCTTTAAGTTTAGCCTAAGTTGAAGCCATGTGAATTAGTTTTGACTTGGAAAATATTTTTTTTCTACTGAAATAAAAACTTAATTAAATAAAACTTCCTTGATAAATAACTTACCTAAAGTGAAAACCGCATTAAAATACTTCGCGTGGTTTAGAAAAAGTTAGCAGATATATAATGGATAATTGTTTTATTATTATGTAAAAATTAAGTTACTTAAGCGTTAATTAAGCACATAATACGGAAAAAAAATGATAATATTTTCCCTCCCATAGCCAAAATCAAAAAGGCAACAAACAACACACCATCAAAGCAGCCTCTGAAACGTCAGTCGTCTAGAAAATTACAACAAGAAGAGAAAGAAAAAGAAAAAGAAACAAATAAAGAAAAAGATGAAACACCAAAATCAGACCAACCAGAGAACTCAGAAGAAGCCGAATCCAGCAAAGCAGAGACTGAAACATCTGAAAAGGCACAAGGGGAATCTACAGAAAAGACAGCAGAAAGCACAGAAGAACCTGCCAAAGAAGCTGTAAATACTTCTGAGGAAACTAAAGAAGATGCTAAAGAGGAAAATGATAAAGAAGCAGAAAGAGTCACAGCACCAAATGATAAGAGTGAAAAAGAAGTCGAGAAGAGTTCACAAGAGAGTGAAAAAGAGAAACCGGAGAAGCAGGAAGTAGAACCCAGAGCGATTAGATCTAGAGAGGTTAGTTCTCGTGTTTACTTTAGACTACATTTTGTGGTGTTTTCAATTTATAAAACAAAGTCATACTAATATATTTAGATAATCCAAAATTTGAATACATGAAAGATAAATTTTATCACATCTGCAACCTGTGAATGCATTTTAAAATCATATTTGTCAAAGCCTACGTCGACGAGTAATTTGAACATAATATGTATCTGTTTCAGAGTAAGAAGACTGAAGCCCCACCGCCACGGTCGCCAGCCAAAAGAAAATCAAAATTCTAAACTATCAAATTTGAGCATTGGATTTTATTTTTATACGAGAGTCACATGTAAACACTTCAATATTGTATGTCATATGTTAGACTCAGATGTAAGTCTGCTATTAGAGTCTTGGATACGATATATTACGAGACAAAAAGATTTTCTCTATGATCTTCTTGACTTTTCTTGTGTATTAACAGGCTGATAGTTGTTCTAGGATACAGAGATTAATATATATTTACACATACACTCACGTTGGTGTCTTTGATGGGGTAAACGGAGGCGTTTTGAACACCAACAATTTGCCAACAGTAATTTTGGTTCCAATATGGCTACCAAACAGGCACTTTATGAATTAAGAGTGGAAAAATTAGATTAACTATCTCTGAAAAAAAGGGGGTTTGAATTCAACAAGACAGAGATACAAAAGACTCCAGGTGCATTAGAAGTATATTCTGTGTGAAATAATTATTCTGTAGAGAATTGCTGGTCAAAAAAAAGATAAAATATAGTTTGTGATCAATAGTGGCCCCCCAAGTTTTGTGGTCAGCGGAGGCAATCCAATTATTATTGTGATCCTTATGCTGTTTTTGCTACCTATGTGGTAGGAAACTATAGTTTCCTGATTTGTGCTGGCATTATTTTTAAATGTTAGATTCAAATGTACAATATTGAAGTGTATTGTGTGCTGGAGAACTTGTCCGTTCTGATGTATAAAATTTAGTGTTAAAACGATTTAAATGTAATACTTCATGTGGTAAATGTAAAATGGAACTTAATAGCGATGGAATCGAATCTTGTAGTTACGTCTTATGGGTCATAGGAACCCCTTGATCTCCCTGTAAGGGGGTAGCATTAACGGTTCAGCAGATAAACAGCCTTGTGTTTATGAGATGCGGGTAGTTACTCGAATAAGCTGCTCACACATAACTTACTCCTAACAATAGTAATTTCTAATCTAAACTTTCCCCTTTCTTGACATATGATTATGCATGTTCACAGAAGTTAATGCAGTGATCTGGTCATAATCTCAGCACCTTCAAAGGTATGTGATATCTGAACTTAATCGTGATAACTCCCGTGTATGTTCATAAAAGGCATTTCGCTCAGTTGGTAGGGTAAATCCTAATTACCAACAGTTTATTTACGATAATTTGTAAGCACAGGCCACACATACGAACAAATTAATATAATGTTTCTTCAAATTTGAGAGGTGAGCATTTTTTTTTCTTCTTAAGTCTTCTTTAAAACATTAAACTTTGAAAAATTTTGGTGTTCAGATTGGTAAAGTAGCCGGTAAACGTGTACGTACACCCCTGTGAATACGATTATTTGTTCGTATCGCTTTGGAGTTACGAATAAACAGTTTCTACAATGACTATCGCAGTTAAGGCCCGTTTTATTCCTAATAAATGTAAAATAGTTGAAGATTTTGTAAAATATTTTGATATATTATTATAAATCTTCACAGCTGTGTGCAGTGCAATTAAGGTGTATATCTCCAGCGTTGAATTACAAAAGTAATTTTAATTTAACCAGAGAATTATGTTAAATAGTTTTTAAAACCTTTTTCTCTCCACACAACAATCAGGGTTGGTTATGAATTTTTTTAGGTGTTATCTGTATAGACCAGGGTCGATAATTTTTGAAACCAAAAATAATAATAGTACAATGAGACCCATTGGAAAAGGTAGAGAATATAACAAAAATTAAAGGAAAAATAATTTACTGTCGATCTGAGGTCGGAAAGTGGAAGGGGGTGAGTTTTTAAGCATAAAAAACGGTTTATCTCGATTAGATCGTAAAACTACAAGTCCAATGGAAAAAAGATGTGAAAAAAGTGTCAAAGAAAAAAAGATCTAAGACATAAATAAATAACCAAAAACTTGGTTATTTGAATTTTTCACATAAATTTTGAGGTTATGTAAGAAAAGTACAATTACAAAAGTTGTAGATATTTTTATTACTTTCTTTCTAATGGGTTTCATGTTACTGTTATTTTTTTTCACTTTTTACTGTTTTCAAAGGCTTCAACCCTGGTCTACAAAAGTTACAGTTATAGTTGTTCTAAAAAAAACTGGTTTCAACTAAATATCAGTTAATAAGTCACTTGGTGGCAATTATCCAAAATTTGCATTTTTGCTGCAAAGAAAATTGTCAAAAGCTTTAAATTTTCGCTATAAATCAAAATAATTTTTATTTGAGAGGGGGTTAAAAACTCCATTTAACAATAAACTGTGTAATAAATTTTCATTATCGATGGTCAATAGATTTTTTTAGTAATTTAGTATGAGACTGACTTTTATTTCTGTACGTCATTCGTCATAGAATTTTAATACGTCATAAGTTGCAATTTAAAATCTGCAATAGCAGAGTTAACCTAGAAGTTAACTTGTTACACTGGATGCTGGATGAATATACAAAATAATTATCTGTGGACATATTATGACTACAAGAATTATTGACTTGTATTTAAATCTATTAGAGTTACGGATCAGCCATTGAAGTGCTAGGAGTCAAAATGGAAGAAAAAATACGAGAGAAGCTCAGCTTATTGAACTGGTACATCCATGCCAGAGATGTCGAGATGGATAACTTGTTGCCAGGGGAGCCGTATGCTAATTTGCCACCTTAGGTGTGGTCCCACCTTTCCATATTCTCTGCAGTCAAGAAATAATAATTATAATATCTTAACATTATAAACTACTTATTTCAGCTCAGTCTATATTCACTATAATATAATCGTAATTGTAATATGTATGTTTTGGACTGACTTTTGACAAAATTGTTAAACTGTAAAACATTTAGTAACTATGAACACACTTCGAAGAGACTTAGTTGTAAAAAGTATATTTCGTTGAATTTTTTTATAAAAAGCAACCTTTTATAACACTTGCAAGAATTCATTGCAAATAAAAAAAAAATACGTTAGTGTTTCTGTTATTTTGGATGTATATGTAAGTGGTAAAAGTACATTTTATTGTATTAGACTATCATAGGGATAAAATATTAGTTTTAATTTCCATTGTAAATATTTACAATAAATATTCTACTTGTATGAATTTTGATTTTTATTCTATAGATTTAAAATTGGGATTCTTGTTTATGGTTTGGGTTGTAAAATATATAAAAGTACTAAGATCAAAGTGAAACAATATTAGTGAGATATTATATATTTTAACATCTGAATGTTGAACATCTGAAAGTCGTATTCCCTAAGTCAGGTAGAAATCAATTTCTTCGGAGCTGTTAGCAACATATAGCACACAGACTTCTACCCTGAAGAGCCATAAACTAAGTTGATCCACTAATAATACCTTATGGCAGTTATACCTTGCAATCATTTAACAGCTTTTTCTCCTTGAAGCTAATCGTCACCTTTTAAATAACACGCATAACCTTGATTGTGTCCAAATAAAACAGTCACGAATCAAAGTAAATGTATATTTGTTGAAATATAAATCTAAAAAACAAGAAGTAAAAATATATATATTTCAAAGTCTCTTCCTCTTCGGCTTTTTATTATAATCAGGATATGTAAATAGAATTTTCTCCATGCTCTCTTTGGCCTCATCTTCATCTGAAATGTTAAATATGTTGAGATTTCAAAACCTGAAGGGGATGTAGTAAATCAAACATTAACGTAAATACCAGGGTGATACAAACTGAGCGGGACCGGGACCGGGTGAGATTTAGAACTCTCCCGTTTCGCTAGGGCCGGAAACGGGCCAGAGACGGCGTACCGTTTTTAGTGGGTTCGAGTCCGAATGTGTCCGCGTGTGGAATCCGAGGGGATTGCCGTACAGAAAATAAACTAAAATCGCATTAGCTAGCGTACTTCAGCAGATAACCGTCATTGAAATTGTCATTTGCTTAAATATTAATGAAAACAAAAAAAAACGGTGCTCCTGATGATGGCTACTTATGGCCATATGAATTTTCTTTCAAACTTATTATTTGAAAGAAAATTTTAGTGTTCGATTTTATTAAAAGTTACAATTCGACTAAAAATATTATTTGGAGCGAATTGTAGAAATTAGTAGAATAATTATTTTAAAGATTTTATTTGAGATAAACAACTTACACTCATCATCAGAACTATCCTGTTGACACTTTCTCCAGATAAGTTGCTTATCAAATCCAATACCTTCATACTGAATATTCATCGGGGATGGTCTTATAGACTTGTTTTCTAAAAGTATTATATCTGACATAGGAAGTATAGGGTTGTAGGCACCTCTGAATAAGGCCAAATAACCTTCCCCCTCAGGTATTAGATGGTTTTGTCTATAATCTCTGTTAGAATAGTCATATAGTGGTCTGTTTAACCCACTGGGACCTTCACCAAGGTCTGATACGTTTCGAGAGTCTTTACTTGAGGAATGCGGGCCATTAGATAAATTTAAAGAATTTTTTGAGTCCATATCTAATTGTGTATTATACTTTCGAGAACTTTCAGCAGGATTGGCAATTTTGCTATTTAGTCCTTTAATTTGTGAAGTGCTACGCCTGTCAAACACATCCACAGAAAGAACACCTCTGCATTTACTATTATGATAAATATCATTATTACAAAATTTGTTTCTGCTAAAATTAATAATGTACTCGTCTAATTCAGCGTCACTTTCAGTAATAAATTCAAAATCTGATGAATGGTAGCCGTCGCTACTTGTACTTTCTGTATATTCTTCGAAGGTAATAGGAATTATATCTTTCTTATTAGCTTTAGAGCTAACGTCAACATCATCTACTGTTAAATCTATAAAAATATCTGCATCATTGCTTTGTGTTTCTATTTTGTTACCGTTATCATTGTTACTTAAATTATCTTCTCTTTTAAAAAACGTAGATTCTCCACTTTCTTTATTTATACTGTTACTTTCATTAATAACATTTTCAAAGTAATTGTTAATTTCGTCCAAACCGAGATTTTCCTTGACCTCAACGCGATCTCCATCATGAATACAATCTTCAGATGTCCGCAAAATATTTTCAAATTTATTTATATCCTCTATACCTTCTCTTTTATCAACAGAATTCAGTGTATCTATAAGGTCTTCAAAATCAACCATATCTGCAGGCTCTTCCATATTCTTAGTAATGCTTAGATTATAGGGACCATCAAATACACATTCTCCTTCAATGGAATATATTTTATCACTTTGCGATAGACTGAGGTCTTCGGTATTAAATTTTATTGCGATATTTTCTATAGTTTCATTAATGGCCATGTTAGGTTATCTAAACTATATTTAATTTTGTGAAACCAAACTTTGGAAACTAAAATAATGAAGTTGCAATTGTGACATGTTATCGTAGACTGAGGGAATTTTGTGAATTTATTTGTCTGGTTTGTATTTGTAACCTTAGAAAGCTAACCGCTGAATATCAATTTATACTAGCTAGATATATTATGAGAAGGCTTCGGTTTCGAAATTTTAGATATGATTATTTGAATAATACATACCAGAAGGGTTTTCAATCATAAGTAGGGATTAAACAACTCCATGTCTTCACATAACAACGCCGAGGAAATGAAATAGGCGGGAATTAATGACAACTTACCTGTAAAGGCAAAGGTAACGAACACAAACAGCCAAAGTGTAAAGTTACCAAAAGCTTTATTTTCCCTTTATCAAATGCATGTTACAAGTTTATGTGTCATAATAATGAGTTATAAATGTTGCAATGCAACCAAAACTGTATTTCAGTGTTACATAATATACCATAGTTTAAGA
The DNA here is from genome assembly GCA_902825455.1 of Arctia plantaginis. Lineage (NCBI taxonomy): Eukaryota > Metazoa > Arthropoda > Insecta > Lepidoptera > Erebidae > Arctia > Arctia plantaginis. The sequence continues at coordinate 3,066,626 of CADEBD010001048.1, read as the reverse complement.
TGTTTTTTTTTATTTCAAATAATAACAAGATCTTAACATTTCTTACATTAGAATTTATAACCTATAAGTTAAATACAAGTGGTTATGTCACTTTTTGCCAGACTTCTTGATTCCTCCTGACACCAAAGGACCTTTTTGTGCAGCTTTTGCTTTGGCATCCTGGAAAACAAAATGAATTATTAACAAAGAAAATCAACAAACATAATGTACATTACACTGTTTAAAACTTTTAAGGTAAGTATTATAATTTAATAAAGATAAAAGGAATAAAATAAAATTGGTGAAATATCACTTTTTGGCGAATTTTATGGTAAATTAGTAAATAACATAGTATTTACTGACGATTACTACACTACCCAAATGTTCACACAAATAGAATGCCCTAGGCATTAACAGTACAAGCCACCATTGTACAAAAGTGAATTAAGTCAAAAATAAATATTTCCTAGGTATGTCTAATATTGAAACAATTTCCTTTTTATAATTGTTTCTATAACCTTTTTAGTCACAAATAATCACAAACAATAAGTACAAGCCAGTACTTTGATTAGATTGAACTTGGTTTTGCCAAAGCCTAGCTCTAACTACAAGTTACAAACCTGTAATGCTTTCTGTTGTTCTTTTAACTTCTGTTTTAGAGCAAGGTCATCATCATCTAATTCTCTTGATTCCTTCTTTGGTGCCTTTAAAGGCTTCTTTTTACCACCTTCACGGCCAGACATCTGAAATTATACAAAAAAAAATACAATGCAGATTGTGGTGCAGGAGGTCTCAGACAGAAACAACAAAACAAAATGCATATTGTAATATTCTAACATAAAGCATTTGGGTTGCCTGACAATAAGTGATTACCACCACTTATAAAAACCTGCAGCTCAACTCATTGAGGTAAAAGTATGCTCTTTTTCTAAAGATTTGAAGTTGGTTATAATTCAAAAATACTGCATGCAAAACTTATATTATCCTATTCACAATATTTTTACATGGGAATGATTGATGGGTACTGAGTGCCATGAATGTGGCATCAATTCTTAGAAAAAAAATATAAGAAACTGTTATCTGAAGCAAATCACTTCTATATAATGAAAACTTTAATGTAGTTATTATATCATATGAATGTATGGCAAAGACAATTTTCATTTTATTTCAATTTGGATAAAATCACTCAGGGGTTTTAAGAGAATTAAATCAACTGAAAATCACATGGTGGACAATAATTAATTTATCTATAATATGTATTTAGAAATGAATAAGTATTTTAACCAGCAGTCTGTCTCATCACAGGCTCTGCTTAATTTTGGATCAGACCACCGTGTGTGAGATGTGTGAAGTTATTATTATTAGGGGTTAAAGAATGAAATTGCCCATTTGGTTTCAATTTCATCAAAATATTGACCCTCATCATCTATACATTGCTGCCATCTAAATGGAAGTTCATTTATGCCTTTACAATAGAGCTCTGGGCATCTAGATTAGACAAGCTGTGTGACAGCATTTCATTACACATTATTTTTAATATAATATTTTGACAGTGTGTATATTTTTATATTTTGATTTAATACTAGCTGGTACCAGTGACTTTGTTTGCGTGGAATCTGACAAAAATGCTGCCTTAATGGGTTCAATTCCCAGACCAGATTATTATATAGACAGCTACCCAGTAGTTAAATATTATCAAAATCGGTCCAGCCGTTTAGAAGATTACCCGGGACAAACAGACAAAAATAATAATCTGGTTTTTAGGCATAGGTATGGTGCAAATAACCGTTTGAGCATGAAAAAAACCTATTATTTTGATTTTACAAACAGACACTTAAATTTTATTTATTTGTATAGAGTATAGATAGCAAACATTAATGTTTTAAAGGAAAAAGTACAATATTCCTGTAATATTAAATCAAAATATGTTTGACAGTCACTATTGCAATTATAAAAAATATCTAATAGTGTAAGTCAACTTAATATAGCACCCAGCTTTAAACAACAGACTAATCTTAAGATCCGTTGGTCTGAATGAGTGCTTAGTAACAAAAAGGTACCTCTGTTTAGGCAAATATTGCATTGTATGTATTTAACCTGGCTTTTGTTAAAATATAATACTAAATGAACATAAAATTAGGTTATAAATATTGAGGCCTAGTCATTTCAATGTGGAACAACAAAATAATTATAATATAATAACAAATGGCATCAAAATAATTTTACTTAAATCTACAACAGCACTAAGACAATACTTTTGAAAGTACGTATAAACATTTTATAAAACCCTAACTTTTACACAAATCGGAGCAGAAAACAGTTTATTTGCATGAGATATTAAAAAATACCACGTAGATATTTAGAATCGTTTTGGATAACCTCTTTGGTGACTAACGGTGTTATGGAAAGATAAGTATTTTACTAGTAATGATCAGAATTTAAAGTACTATATTATATTGAATACTTACATTTTTAGATGTAGGTAAAGAAGATTTTAATAACACGAACTGTAGGTATTAGTATGACGAAATCACGCTACTTCAAGCAGGGTTTAATAAAATGACAAATGATTAATGAATGACTTAATGACAATTTGGCACAGTGTTGCTAACTTGCAAAAATAATTTATACTAAATCTTAGTTTGAACACTGTTTATGATAATAAATAAAATGAAGCAATGCTCAAGCTATACTCGTACATTTTGAGTGTATGGTAATTATTGGTGATTTTCCCTTGTACAGAAAATTAGTCCACACTAGAATATTATAGTTTGTACTGACGCTGCGTATGCTTAATAAATAAAAGTTTTTCATCCTTGGCCCTAAAATTTCATGCTTTTACATGCATAAATATGTATTTATATCAGTCGTCTAGTACCCATAGCACAAGCTTGCTTGCTTAGTTTGGCACTAGACGGCGTTGCGTGAATGTGGTAGAGTATTATTATATTATTATTCTTAACAAAAACTTCTAATATGTACAGTGATGGTAATGTGAGAATGTTATGTCTGACAAAAAGTGGTCTACAGCTTTCCGTGCCCTCGATACCAAATATGGCGCGAATACATCGCTTCTGCATTTTGAAAATTATTTCCCTATGAGTTGAGTTGCCCCAAAAGATTATACCATACCTGAGTACTGACTCGATAAGGCCATAATATGCCACGAAGTGCATACAAGGAACTGCAAATTTTCTTACTAAGCGTGTCAACATGTTCTTTCCAATTTAATTTCGTATCTATTATTAAACCCAGACATCGACCAGTAGACACTTCTTTTATTGGCGTATTATTATGTACTATATTTAATTATTAGATGGATATTGAAGTCTTTGCCCAAAGTGAATTATACTCGTTTTTTGCAAATTAATTTTCAAATTATTAGTATCCAACCATGAAATCATTGATGTCAATGCGTTTTTAATGTCAAAATTATAGGTATCAATGTCATTAGCTGGAATTATTATTGTACTATCATCAGCAAATAAAGTCATAATATATTGTTCAGTTGATTTTGGTAAATCATTAATATAAATAATTAATAAAAGTGGTCCAAGGACACTACCTTGAGGTACACCATAAGATACATACTGTTTCATAGAAGTATGTTTTTCTTCAACTTTTATATTGAAGTTTACTCTGTTAATTTCAGTAACCTGCTGACGATCCTAAATAGCACGTCATTGTTTGGTCAACTCGGTTAAAGAGCACTTCCCTGACAGCCACACCAGCACTGTAAGCATCACCGTAGACAAGCAAGCACGAGAAGCAAAATCACCAGGTTTTGAGGCCATTTAGACGCTAAGTCTAAATTAGTCTTGAACAGATTTATACAGATTTATACAGTTTTTCACTCCGGCCCACTTTCTACAAGATAGCAAGGTGCAAGTTCGAACACAGTTGGAATTCTATACGAACGTGGTCACCGTGACGATCGAGTTGATATGAAATAAACTCACTAAATGAAATTTGGCATAGACATTGGATTATAGTCTCGAATAGAACATAGACCGTAGTCTATGTCAAAATTTGGTATTTTTCTATAAAACCTAACGCAAATATATTTCTTTACAAATTATAAAACACACATAACTTACTTGACTCTTAATTTAGAGTTCCACTGCGTCTATGAGTCAGTTGACGCCAATTTTTTACATTTTATAAAGTAAATAGTGTAGGTATAATTTCATTATGATTGTTTACTATGTCATCAAACATTTGTTGTGGGTCAAATTATGTGTAATATGAGTCCGTGGAGTGTAATATTATGTACACATGTGTCTTGACAATGAGTCATATGAAACATGGACTGTGAATTTGTAGGAATCTCGGTATTTCGAAGTGTAGTCGCTTGTGGTGCAATTGTGTTGGTTGTTATTTTAGACAGGTGTGAGTCAGGGGGTCCTTTGCGTACAGTTATGTCATTGCCACACCGGAATTCCAAGTCTCTCTGTTGAGAACACTATATCATCTACAGCCTTAAGTAGACTACTGCTGAAAATAGGTCTCTCCTTGGAAAAGAGGGTTTGGCCTACTATACCACGATGGTCAGACGGGTTGGTATAGGGTCTGTTTCAATTTTTGCTTCCTTGCAGTACTTTTATCTTTCGATGTTGTCTTGTGTAGTTTGCTCCCTTAGTCGGCACTTACCGACACCCGTGGGATATAGGGGTAGTGACTGTAAAGTCATATCGAGAGATGTCCTGAAAAATTATTGTCCAAAAAAAGTCTACCAGGTTCATTGACACACTTAACAGTTAATCGAGAATACCTTTTTTTTTGGAACGAAGTTCCTTATCGCGCGTTGTGAAGCGGGGCTAGACGGAAAAAATTCATACGAAAATTTGGAACGACACTTTTAATATAAATTGACGTCTAACTGTGGATACTATACATTAAATTTGCTGTAACGTTCGCCAACGTCCATACCATGTTGAATACACCGGTTCTCGTCCAATCACCGAAGTTAAGCAACATCGGGCGTGGTTAGTACTTGGATGGGTGACCGCCTGGGAATACCACGTGATGTTGGCTTTTTGCTCTTTATTTTCGTGTCATCTTGTCAGACATTCAGCGCCATCTATCGAATAGATAGGAAATCATTTCGCAAGGAGATTTTACCAATGTATAAATTGTTTTAATTGTTTTTAATATGTAGGTAATAGCCGCTTTCATAGATGGCGTTGTAATTAAAATCGTGTCAAATCAGTTTTACTAGATCGTCACAACTTCGTTCCTATCGGGTGTCCCACGACACCGCACGGCTTTTTAGTTAATTCGAAAACAATTTCCAAATTTGAAACGAATTAAAATAAAAGAGGTCATATACGAGTAAAACTTTTGTTCACATTTTTTTTAATATTTATTAATTCCCTTCATAATTTGTTGATTTAGAAAGCTTTGCGTTTAAAGACAACGAAAAGCTTTCTAAATCAACAAATAAATTCACAATACTCTTTTAATTATTTTTATTTTCTTTTTTATTCTTTCTCTGCGTTCTCTATCGCATATATCATGGAGTGTGCTCTAAGAAATTGTTCGGACTAATACCAACGGCAAATTTCCGCCCTCGTGCCACACGGCAAAATTTTTATACTCATCACCTAGATTAGTGCTAGATAGTTAGTGCTCCACTACTGTGTGCTTTTCGAGATACTTTTTGCCCCGCATAACCATTGTCTGCGGTATTTCCGGACCGATACGACCTTCAAACCTTAAAGAAAAGAGAGTACTCCTTCCTAAAAGGCCGGCAACGCGTTTGTGACTCCTGAGTTGCAGATGTTTATAGGCGGCGATGGTCACTTTCCATTAGGTGACCCGTTTGCTCGCCACCTCTAACATAAAAAAAAACACCAGATATTTAAAACAAGTTTGGGAAGTTGTATTAGGAGCATAGGAGATTACCAAATTGGGCCCTCTTGAACCCATAAAATAACCGTCTATGATACGTCATTTATCACTGCTTAGTTTAACCACTAAAGCGACATCTAACGTTAGTTCGACTACATACTTTGTAGTAGTAAGTACTGTGTTCTCTAGGTAGCGTTCAAATCGGATCTTATCTAAATAATAGCCAAAAAACACTGGTGATTTTTTTATGTTGATGATGATGATGATGTAGCCAACCCTTGACTCTGTTTCCCTAAAATCAAGAGGAGGAGGGGCTTTGGCTCTGGTAACTTAACTCATTGTCCATGTGGTGACGGAATTAAAATACGGAGTGTCACCACTCCTGCTCATTCCGTGGGTGTCGTAAGAGCAAAGTACGCAGGAAAACAGCACTGCAAAGAGACAGAAAACTTGAAACAAACCCCACACCCACCCGTCTGGCCAGCGTGGTATAAGTAGGCCAAAATCTCATTTCTAAGGAGAGGCCAATGTCAAGCAGTGGATTAGGAAAGGCTGTTGATGATGATGAACCTCATTGTTTCGATAAAAAGCAACAGAAGAAGTGCTATACACCGGATTTCTGTGATGTCGTGAAACCACTCCAGTCGATCTGGCCCATTTTTGCAAAAGCGTGGTTCTGACAAGGTTATTTGACTTTTTTATTAAAAAAACTCAGAAATATAATATATTTATATATATATATATATATATTAACATATATTGCTATAAATCACATTATTTCAAGTTACATTTAGACTTGGCAGTTAGTCTGACACTCCTCGAGACTATAGAATCTGTTGTCGTTGCCTTGACACCCTCCGTAAATAAATTTCTCACATCCTTGAGTATTTACGTCAAAAGCGAACCTGAAAAATGAAATTATATTAATTATATATTTGCTCACGTATACAAGCATAGCAGATTACCAAGAGCAAAACCCTGTCAAGTCCGAAACTGGGGCATCTCCGAAATATACCCGTCAGTAAAACTAATCACTGTGGACGTAGTTACACAAAAAGGATCCAATCCACAAAACTACCAAAATTGAGTTAAGTATGCCAAAAAGTCCGTGAAGGTCGATACTTTAATGCAGTAAAAAGATTCCAGTGAAATACGAAACAGTGTCATTGTTATCAACACAAGGTACCAGTCCACATGTATGGCGGCCATTTGTTTTGAAGCAACTAAAACAATCCAATCTCCCCTTTAATTTGTGAATACCTGTGAATTGCTTCGTTTTTACTTTATTATAATTTTTACCTTACGTTATTTTTGCTGTTGGTATTCGGCACAGAATAAAGTAAAAAAATTGACGCACGTCTGAGGTAAAAAATAAAAAAAGTAGGGTCAGATGTCCTACAATGAAACAGTCGTCGAAATATCTAAAAAGACGCCCTCCAGTTCAGAATACCCCAGATTGCCTCTGTGCCGCGTGAGAAAAGACCTGTGTGCGGTGCATTTTTCAGTTTTTCGACAAAAATGTAAGTATTTTTAGCATTCTTTACAATTTTTTATTTAAATTATTGATGGTAACTTTATATTTTACATGGTAACATACCTAGCATTAAATATATTTCCTAGATTAATGTGGAATACATATTGAACCACGGAATGCTAAGAAATAGATCTCATAGTTCTCTCTCATAGTTATATGATTATATATCTATCTATGATTGAACTTCACATATATGCATTTAAATAAATGAATACATTTTTATGTGCCTGTTTGACTACTATAGCGTTATTTTGTTTTAAATTATGGTATCAAGGGGCTAGACAGATCATGTGATAGTAAGTAACTACCACTGTTCTTGAAAACTTGCAACTCACAAGTGCGTTGCCGCCATTTGAGTTCCTCCTCCAAAATACAGGGAGAGAGGGTATGTTCCCTTCAAATTTTCTGTGTATTGTAAATTGTATTTTAAAGTTTTACATATTAGTGGATACATATTTGAGGTAAATAAATAAAACCATAGGTACGAGTAGTCAACAATTAAACGATTCGTAAAGGACACAATGAAACACTGTATCATTGTGTGGGTATCATATCACATCAAGTAATTTCCATGCAAATTAATAACAGTTGTGTCGCTAGTGATTAATCTTAATATTTATTTTTCTTTTAAGATGCCGCGTACTACAACTAAAAGGCAAGAAAGACGATTATTCAAGGGTTTTGTTTTCATTTTTTTTTCCGTGTGGTGACGGATTAAGAATATAGAGTGTCACCACCCTTATTTATCCCGTGGGTGTCGTAAAAGCCGACTAAGGGAAAAAACTACACAGAACAACAGCACTGCAGAGAGAAGGAAAAACTTGACACAAACCCTATAACAACCCGTCTCTGGCCAGGGTATTATAGTAGGTCAAAACCTCCTTTCTAAGGAGAGGCCTATGTCCAGCAGTGGACTAGTAAAGGTAGAGGCTGTTGATGTGATGTGTGTGATGATTTTTTTTCCTGAATTTTAATACTCAGACAAGGAAAAACTTACGAAAAGCTGCAGAAAAATGCAATGTGACATACATTGCAATGTGAGATGCATTTTTGGTTTATAAAAATATAAGAATATGGATGTTGCATCTTTTAAAGGTCAGAGATTTACTCCCAACTATGAAGTTAATAAAACGTTTATTTTTGAAATGAAGAAACGCATAAAGAAGAAGATTATTATTAGCAAGAAGAAGAATCAAAGAAGAAGATTATGCGTGCGCCATATTGCTTATCAAATAGCGAAAGTAAATAATATCCAATATCCTGTTAGTTGGGCAAAAGGCCAAATAGCAGGTATTGAATGGCTTCGGTCTTAAAAATCAAGGCATCGAGAGTTAACATTAAGAAACCTGAAGTATGAAGCATGGCGCGTGCCACAAAAAAACGGATTGCTGAAGAAAGAAGAAAAACATTTATATAGAAAATTAGATATTCTTGTTAAAAAAGTTTTTTTTATTACCTTATATACCTTGAATAGTCTTGTGAACGTGAAATTAAGAATAAAACCTTTTATAATTGAACTCAAGTATTTTTTGTCATTTACCTGGTCCATAAATTACACAAAATATGAGACATGTAATGTTTCATTGTGTACATCACTGTGGACCCAATGAAACCCATTTCCAATTTTTTTATTTTTGTTTGTTACTGGTAGATTACACATTAATTAAATAAATTACAAATGACAGAACAACAATACTGCAGAGAGAAGGAAAACTTGACACAAACCCTATACCAACCCGTCTGGCCAGCGTGGTATAGTAGGCCAAAACCTCCTTTCTAAGGAGAGGCTTATGTCCAACAGTCTACTATTAAAGGCTGTTGATGTGATGATGTATTGTGACACAATAAAATTACGTAAATGCCTGAAAAAAAAATGTCAATTTTTATCTGTATATGCCAAAGGTCTATGAGACTGAATTTTTAATGTTTCATTGTTCGACACAATGACATGACCCTACATCTGCATTGAGAATCTCCTCCATTTAATGATCAAAAAACTTTGCGGATTCGATTCCCACTCGAATCAAAGAATTTTGAGCATAAACATTTAATGTTTGATTTTGTCTGGGTATGCATTTAATGTAAGTATTTTAAAAAAAAGTATTAATGTTTTTATATCAGTGTTCTAGTACCCATAGTACAAACTCTGCTTAGTTTGGGACTAGATGCAGTTGTGTGAAATTTTTAAGGTAAGTTAAAAACTTTATCTCTTGTAAAAACAAAAGTTGTTTTGTCCTTGTAACTTAGATTTGTAATTTTATCTAAGTTACAAGGACTTTTCGATACCTAGAGTTCGTTAGATTAGTCTGAACATACATACATTTCATTGTATCCGAAGCAATTTCCAGAATCAATCGGTTGCGAACATTTGGGATCTGTAATCAAGCACAATGATCACGAAAGAGAATATTCACAGGCGTGTTAAATACAGATTCTTGAACTCAAAATATCTTTGTTTCATAAATTTGTTTGAAATCGTCTTATTATAAATAAAAGATTTCATTTCGACTGTAAAGTCATAGATCAACACACACAATAGCAACAATCTCTGTTTTGTCATTTTTTTTATGGTATAAGAGGGCAAACGAGCAGACGGTGATATTAAGCAACTACCGCCGCCCATGGACACCTGCAACTCAACTCTAGGGGGATTTGATAAATGATAAATGATATTTATTTCTGTAAGTAAATCTTTTCAGATATTTTTACAAGTCGGACTTTATAGCTAGAAGGAGCCGGCTCCGGTAACCTCACTCACTCAGTGAAAGGCAACGAAAAAATTGCTTAACACCGGTTTTCTGAGAGGGCGTGGTATCACTCCGGACGAAAAGGCCCAGAAAAAATAAATATAAGTAACTATATCTTGTATAGTAGGCCAAAACATCCTTTCTAAGGAGAGGCTTAAGCGAGCAGTGGACTACTGAAGGCTGTTGATGTGATGATGATGTGATATCTTGTATGCAGGTAAGAACAAATGATGTATACTACCTTTTTTAGCTATCGCGATTCATTTATACTTATATCACAAATGTGAACGTGAGTCTGTTTGTTAGCCTTCAAACCTAAACCATTAAACATATTTTAAAAATTCTTTCACCAATGGATTAGTAATTAAGATATACAAAAAACGTTCTTACCGACTTCGGACATCGCCAGACCCACAAACAAAATTAAGAAGAAGCAAACGTATTTCATGTTAAAGCCTTGACTAACGATAACTATTGTTGTATCAGTTTTAATATAAACTCGTTTCTTCGTTTTATACAGTACTTGTTACTATAGGGAGGCATTCAATATTAAGTATTTAAAAATAAATAAATATTACTAGTGATTGTCCGTGGTTCCGCCCGCTAGCATGTCGGTTATCATGTTAAAAATTAGCCTATGTCCTTCCTCAAGAATCAAAGTACAAACATGCCAAATTTCATAAAAATCAGTTCAGCGGTTTAGTCGTGAAAGCGTAACAGACAGACAGATTTACGCCTACGATTTTATGGCCTTGTATTTCCTGAAGGACATTTTTTGCCAGGTCGGATGATATAACACACACTCCTATACAAATAATATATGGCTTACTAACGGATACCCGCGACTTCGTTCGTGTGGAATTTCAAAAGCGTGGCTTTATTAGGTTCAATTCCCGATTCGAGAGCCTAAGTTACCCCGTATATAGACAGCTACCACGTAGTAAAATATTATCAAATCCGTTCTTTTAAACGCCTCGATCCAGCCGTTTAAAAGATTACAGACACTTCAATTTTATTTATTTGTATATATTTACTTGCATGCGTTATACAACTCCTCCGCATCATATTCTACCTAATGTAATTGTCCGTGTGGTTACGGATTTAGAATACGGAGTGTCACCACCCCTATTCCTCCCGTGCGTGTCGTAAGAGCCGACTAAGGGAGCATACTACACAGGCCAACAGCACTGCAAAGAGAAGGAAAAATTGATGCCAACCCTATACCAATCCGTCTGGCCAAAACGTCCTTTTAAAGAGAGACCCATGTCCAGCCAGCGGACTACTAATGGCTGTGGATGATGATGATGTACCAAGAAAATTAATCCATACTAAAATATTATAAATTCGAAAGTGTGTCTGTCGGCCTGTTACCTCTGAACCGATTTAGGTGAAATTGGGTATGGATATAGTTTAGTTAATTATATGTTTTAAAATACAATTTATTCGCTCTACTAAATCCCTCTCTGCAATATTGTCGCTGTGTCAATAATTATCAGCAAAGTTTAGAGATAATGTGACCTGAATTTGACCTGAAGACTAGTCGTTATGATACATATTATTTTGGCTGTTTACAAGGTATTACTTTGATATATATTTTACCATTAACCGACCTATCGATTAGGAAAAGAGGTTCGTGGAAGTTTTAGTCCTCCTAACCTTTTGTTTTAATTATATTGCTTACAAGATAAAACCAGTTATTCACGTGCAAAGTGTGAAATAGGCAGCATTTTTACTTTAGAACCATTGTTCTATGGCTGTTCAACATTCGCAGGTAGTAGTCGGTATACCTTCTCCCCAATTATATCTATGAAGGCGCTTCGGATTATTAGCCGGGCCATATGAGCCCCAGCGTGGTTAGAAGATATAAGAGTCAGATACGAGGAGAGAGTACAGGGTTCCGACTTTGCGGCAATAGCCATTTCAAGTTACAGGTATGCTACTGCTACTTACAAGTTTTTTTTTCTTTCTTCAATCTTTGTTTATTTTTTCTTATATTTTATATTTTTCTTCCTTCCACTACAAAAATCTTCAATGTCTGTCGAAGTTCTTGTGTGACAAGAGGGTATCCATATAATGGTATTTATTGTTGGTAACATGACGAGTAAATGAGACAAGTCCAGTTTATTACTTTATTTGTCCTTAACGTAACGTTTTAGATCTAGAAATTTTGAGTTGAAGAGCAACTTTGGGTCAGCTGGTAACTATAGTTGACAAAGACGAATCGAAGGCAATAGGAGAAGCGGATCGTACTCAATGCGGCAGGCTTTGGAATAAGTGTCGATTACCCATAGGAAGATGACGGTAATTGTCTGCTGGACCAGTACCGGACTTGTACATCACAGCTTCTTACCGACTGGTACAATAGTGATGTCTATTCCCAAGAACTGCAAACAATGATGGAGAACCTCACAAATCAACAACCAAGACTGGTTAATCACTCTTCCCTAATGATTCTCCACAACAAAGCTATCTGAGTTACAGCTGGAAGCTCTCTGTCATCCACCGCACTCACCGGACCTTAACCCAACAGATTTCAAAATTTCAAAATTTAGTCATTTTTTTAAGTGGGAAAAAATTTAACACCCTAGAGGCAGTACAAAACGCTTTCGCTGACTTCATCGCTTCCCGTTCAGCAGACTTCTACAGTAAAGGGTTCAACAAACTGCCATCAAAATAGCTAAATTGTATAGATAATTTGGACCAGTACTTTCATTAGCTAAAAAAAAAATAACCAACATTTTATATTTTAAAATTTTCATATAAATCTCCAACTTCATAGGTAAATACCTAATACTTAGGAATTTAAAAGCTTTGCGGTTGGTTAATAAGTATATGTAATTGATATAATTTTCTCATCAAAATTTAACTCTCATAACTTAAATAAAACTCAAAATATCTTTATTTCATTAAAAAAATAAATTGCTTCAACACTGTTTTGATGTGTGCCAGTAAGTAAGTTTTAAGGACTAAACGGTAAAAAGGCAATGAAGAGAAAGCAAGATATAGAAAAAAGACGCAATAAAAAAGAAAGTGTCTAGTAAAATATTAAAAAATGGAAATTTAAATTAAAGAGACACTAACCCACATCACATTTCCACTACGAAAAAGCCTGTGCTAAATAAATAAATAAATCTCAAGTATTCTTGTCTTCTATGTAGTCCACAATTGAGTAATAGACTTTCTGACATTGTTTTGACATAGTTTACGTAAGAAAATAAATAGAAATAAAAGTGAGTAAATAGCAAGTGCAATTATTAATAATAATAATATATCACTTTATTGTACACCAGATATAAATAAAAATAGTTACCTAAAACTAGTCCAGTACAAGTGGCGCCCTTATCGCCCAGAGGCAATCTCTTACAGGCAACCGTGGTATGGAGAGAAAACATGAAGAGGAGGAGGTATTGGGTAGTTGCTGGTGTGTTAGGAAAGAAGAATAAGAAGAAGAAATCAAAGTAGTATATACATAACTATAAAAAGTGATAATTACACATAATATATATTTGTTGACCTTAGGTGAATATAAAACATACTAGGGGGAAAATATGGTGTTATTAGATACATGTAATTAGATACGACGATTTTTAAGTTATAAATACATATTATATTATAAGAAAAAGTGTGACCTAATCGACTTAGAAGAAGTTAATTGACGTTGCCGTCTTCCAGGTAGTACTCTTTCACTTGTTTCTTAAATGAGGCAAGTGATTGTGCCCGTCTGATTGCGACCGGTAGGGTATTCCACAAAAATGCCCAGGTTTTTTACGCTATCGCTGTACGGAATAAGTGTGCCGTTGCAAGTGATTTGAGGCAGATTTGTCCAGTCAATTTTGGAGATCATTCTCGAACTTCCAACAACAATGACCTGAGTTTTAGTTCTAGGTCATCATTTGTGATGCCAACAGCATCAGCCAGATTACCTAGTGTAGCCCTAGAATAGATCTGGAGATCATCTGCATACAGGTGGTAGGAAGACGATAGATCATTAGTGATAGTGTTGATAAAAACAGAGAAAAGTAGGGGAGATAGCACGCCGCCCTGCGGTACACCGGCTGTAGTACTACACCAAGATGAAACAGTGCTCTCAATACTAATGCGCTGCCGGCGACCAAGCAGGTAGTTGCGAAACCAGTCAATCGCAGTTGGAGATATGTTAAGAGTGCGTAATGTACACAGCAGAACGTCAAAGTCGACCGTGTTGAAAGCGTTACTGAAGTCCAGCAGTGTTAGAACTGTAAGCTCGCCGTTCTCCATAGCAGATCTGATATCCTCCGTAATATGGACTAGGGTAGTAGTGGTACTGTGACCAGGTCGAAAACCGGACTGGAGAGGATTTAGGAGCACGTTTCTGGATAGGAAATTCGTGAGTTGAGAATGAATAAGACGTTCAAGGACCTTGGATAGAAAAGGGAGGACTGAAATAGGGCGGTAATCGGAGAAGGATGCGGGGTTTTTCTTTTTGGGGATGGGTATAACTTCAGCATCCTTCCAAGCCGTTGGAAATACGCTGTAGGTAATTGAAAAGTTTAGTATGTGACAAACAACAGGAAGGATTTCATCGAGGATTGGGAGGATCATATTGCGGCTTAGACAGTCAGAACCCACTGCATTTGAAGTAATAGACACTATGCTCTTCCTAACATCACACTCTGCAAGTTGACTAAAGAAGAAGGGAGAACAGTCAGGAGTTGGGGCAGAAGTAAGATGTTTCAGTGTAGCATCTTTTGTCATTTTATCAAAATTTGACGAAGCAGTGAAATGTTGGTTAAGTAAGTTAATTAATTATGTTAGGTAAATCTCAAAGCCAAGATAAAAACATAAAAACTTCAGTGTGTTGGATGAACCCGGTGACTTGGTGGGTTGCAGCCTTAACTTCTGCTTTCGGTGATTTTCAAACGGTTTCTTTGTTTTTTTTTAATATTTGTAACTGCACTGAAGCCGTTTTCGACTAGGTATGATGATGAAAAAGCAATAAGGTCAATCCTGCAATGTTGCAGGATGTTACACAATGCAGGAGGCAATGATCCACAATGAAGGATGCTGTGTTTCACTGCAACAGAAACTTCTGATAACCTTGGTGAAACTTCTGCTGAAGCCCCTCGTCTGTGCTGATTGTAATATTCTTGCGTTATCACATTGGCTTCATCCATGGCTGTGATATTACACGGCTTTATTATCCATTGAGAAACTTGTAAATTTAAGAGATCTTCAAACCCCTTATTAATTCTTTTAAGAAGTTGGTACACGTAACACAACTTAGACGTCATCTTGAAAGTTTCCTAAGTAATTGAATTACCAATTTGAAAAAAAAAACTAAATTTTAGGTATACATTTCGTCTAACTACATGCTAAAGTTTTATCAAACCTCAAAAGGTTTGCACCTTTTGAAAAAGTAAGGAAGAAATTTATAAAAAATGGAACACTGTGTTGAGGCTTTTATATTGCACTAGCTGACCTGCTGAAATACGTCCACTGGTGGACATACGCCTCCCCCAAGGTTAGCACCACGAACTGGAGCTCTTCTCTAAATAGTCTTGTGAGAAGAAATTGAACAAATAAACTCACAGTACACCATTAAATTGTATTGCGACCGATCAATAACACTTCACAATTGATGAATCTATTTGTTGTTAGGACTGAAAATATTATTGTTTGGCTTCAGAGTACTTAGAGCGGAAATAGATATATGTAGTAACAGAAATTTTATTGTTGGCAAATTATTTTTTATGTATTTGTGCCATCAGTAGGATGAGAAGATTTACGGGCGGTTACGACCTGCATCTTTTAAGCCTCCTGCATCCATTAATATGAAAAATTAGATAAAAATGTAGCGCTGCGCATCCGCAATCCACCTCTGGCGACTGGCCGCTCCAAGTCTCGCGACTACTGGTCGTCAGGATACTACCAAATAGGACCCAATTGAACCTATGAAATCACTATTAACATTAACGGGAAATGTAACGTTATTTATTAAATCATTGTTTAATCTAATGTGTAAAGCGACATCTAGTGTTGGTTCGGTCAACTACATACTTTGTAGAAGTAAGTACTGTATTAAATAGATGGCGTTAAAATCGGATCTTTTCGAAATATGAGCCAAAGAACATTGATGATTTATATTTATGATGATACTTCAGTCGGTATAGTTTGAGTTCGTGATTAAACTGTCAGTCGACGGACACTTGCAGCTAGAAGATGTGTTGCCGCCCCTTGACTCTACCTCCCCAGATTGAAGAGGAGGAGGGGCTTTGGCGCCGGTAACCTAACTCATTGACAGTGTGGTGAGTTGGTGAAGGATTAAGAATATGGATTGTCACCACTTCTGTTCATGCCGTGGGTGTCGTAAGAGCCGACTAAGGGAGTAAACTACGCAGAATAAAAGCACTGCAAAGAGAAGGAAAACTTGACACAGACCCTATACCAACCTGTCTAACCAGCGTGGTATAGTAGGTCACAACATCATTTCTAAGGAGAGGCCAATGTACAACAGTGGATTATGGAAGGCTGTTGATGATGATGATGAACCTCACTGTTTTGATGAAAAGCAACGAAAGAAGTGCTATACACCGGATTTCTGTAAGGCCGTGGAACCACTCGAGTCGATGACCCATTATTGCAAAAGTATGGTTCTCCTAAGGTAATTAGACTATTTTTAAAAAAGAAACTCAGAAAAAATAAATCTAACATATATTGCCATAAATCACATTATTTCAGGTTGCATTTAAACTTGGCAATTATTCTGACACTCCTCGAGACTATAGAATCTGTTGTCGTTGCCTTGACACCCTCCGTAGATAAACTTCTTACATTCTTGAGTAGTTACGTCAAAACCGTACCTGGAAAAAAAATGATATTAATTAATTATATGCTCACGTATACCGAACCCCCGTCAAGTCCGAAACTGGGGCATCCCCGAAATATATTATAAACACTACAATATTCTTTGCTAAACCATAAAAAAATGTAGGAAATAAATAAAATAACTGCCCGAAAATTGACATGTTTACCACATCGGACTCAGTGCAAGATGCATGATTTTTGTCGGACATTTGTACCTGACGACTACAATATTACAATATACAAAAGAGACGACTCGCCAAGTACTAGCTTGCAGGTAATAAAAAAACATACCTATCCACGAAAATTCGGCACGTTGCGCGAGTCGGATATTTCCTTAATTTACCGTTATTATCTTGTAATTAGAATGAAAATTTATTG
The DNA here is from genome assembly GCA_902825455.1 of Arctia plantaginis. Classification (NCBI taxonomy): domain Eukaryota; kingdom Metazoa; phylum Arthropoda; class Insecta; order Lepidoptera; family Erebidae; genus Arctia; species Arctia plantaginis. Next base: position 3,049,295 of record CADEBD010001048.1, on the reverse strand, counting down.
GTAGGTAATAAAAAAAACATACTATCTTTAAATAAACGTGTTTGCAGGGCGGAGGAGTAAAAATGCTGCCTATTTCAGACTTGGTACGTGAAAAACTTGTCCGACTCAATAATACAAATAGGTCGGCTAAGTTTAAACTTGTACGTTATAAATAAAAAAAAAAGTCTTGGGGTCCGAGGACTATAAACAATAGCTGCTCTACGACATGCAAACAATTGGGGGCACGGTAGTGCCCCCGCCAAGTCGAGCAAAACAAAGAGGCACAGCCGTACCATCCTTTTCTCGAAGTCATTTTGGTCAATTTCAAGATCCTTTAATTTTGTCCTGGCTGGAACCCTGAAGTTTTAAAGACACATGGGGCATAATATGACTTACATATATTCTCAGTAACATTCAATTTGAACTTGTAGTTTAAGAACTATTGCCCGTCAAAGTTCCTTAGTTTTGTCACTGAGACCTTCACTGACTGACTGATCATCATAATTCTAAATTCTAACAATTAGTTAAAAACTAACAACATGTTATAGTGACTGTGTCAGTATTAGATATCTAGGCTGACTAGGCCATCGCAGACAACGCTTTACTCATACATGTGTATTGTTGAAATTCGCTCAAAAAAGTATGCAGACGACGCTTCGGTGATTGCAGGACTTTGGAACAAAATATAATTATAAAAGTAGGATCAAAAGTAGTGTTAAGGCAAAATATTGATGTCAGTTTTGGTTAAGGTTTTTTATTTATTTATTTTGGATCGACAACAAATGATACACATGTCTACAATAAGTAAAAAATATACAAAAAAATAAAAAGCCGTGTGGTGTCGTGGGACACCCGATAGGAACGAAGTTGTGACGATCGAGTAAAACTGATTCGACACGATTTTAATTACAACGCCATCTATGAAAGCGGCTATTACCTACATATTTTTCAGTTGGTTTCTAATTAAAACAATTTATACATTGGTAAAATCTCCTTGAGAAATGATTTCATATCTATTCGATAGATGGCGCTGAATGACTGACAAGTGACAATTCAAAATACTGAGATGAAAAGTAATGATTTCCTATCTATTCGATAGATGGCGCTGAATGACTGACATAAAAACTGTCGTTACTTTTCGTGAGACATGCCTTGTGCTCATTCAATTATAGGCAATCACAACTAACGCATGTAAACCTTGTACCATACTAAAATAAAAATAAAAATGAAGGCATAATATTAGAGATATATAAAAGAAAATGAAAACTATTAGGTAAAACTGTTAAAAAATATATTTGTAACGGTTCTATGTCTGGTATAGTTCAACGAGTAAAGGTTAAACCTGATATTAGAGATATAATTAAAATAAATATGATAAGAAATACGATGGCCCAAGTCAATTCAAACATTTGTGAGCATAAACATTTAATGTTTGATTTGGTCTGGGTAATGTGTAATGTGTGATGTGGTCTGGGTAATAATGTGAGTATTAAAAAAAGGATATGTTTTTATATCAGTTGTCTAGTACCATACCATTACCATACCGTACCAGTATAAGCTCTGCTTAATTCGGGACTAGATGGCGTTGTATGCATGTGGTAGCATATCATTATATCGTAAAATATCAAGGACTTTTCGATACCTAGAACTAGAGTTCGTTAGATTAGTCTGAACATACATACATTTCACTGTATCCGAAGCAAATACCAGGATCAATTGGTTGCGAACATTTGGGATCTGTAATCAAGCACAATGATCACGAAAGATTCTTAAACTTAAACTCAAAATATCTTTATTTAACAAAATTGTTTAAAATTATTTGAAATCGTCTTTTATGTAGACTCTAAAGTCATAGATCAACACATAAAAAGCAACAATCTCTGTTTTGTCAAATATTTACAGAAAAAATATTTATAAGTAACTATATCTTGTATGCCGGGAAAAACAAATGATGTATACTACCTTATAAACTATCGCGGTTTTATCCATATTTATATAATAAATGTAAAAGTGAGTTTATTTGTTACGCTTTCACGCCTAAACCACTAAACGGATTAAAAAAATTCTTTTAGCAATGGACAGCTACATTATCACCGAGTAACATAGGTTACTTTTTATCTCGATAACCGACATACACGCGAACGGAGCCGCGCTAAAACCTAGTAATATATAATTATGTTTACGGGGCCTTTGGATTCCTGACAGGAGTCAGCCTGTGACTACAGCTGCCATATTATTCTGGTCATAACATCAGGCAATTTAAAGGTATGTACTTGTACTTAATTCCATACTAAGATCAATAATGCGAAAGTGTGTCTGTCGTCTGTCTGTTATCTCTTCACGCCTAAATCGCTGAACCGATTTAGATAAAATTTGGTATAGAGATAGTCCGAGTCTCGGGAAAGGAGATAGGGTAGTTTTTATTATAGACATCATCCTTTAAGGAGGTGAAAAGGAGGGTGGAAAATTGTATAGGGAATCAATAACCTAAAAACTATATTATGACATCACTCTCTTGTCCGTCTGTCTGTCCGTGTGTCATCACCGGTTTCATCAGGAACGGGTGGACCTAGTAAGTTGAAATTTATACCAGATACCGAGGTCTATAGTCCTATTAGTATAAAAATCAAGGTCCTGAGTCAACACAATAAAAAGCAAGGCAAAAATAAAGAAAGAACGACGACGACGACTCACACTTGACCGGTTTTTTTTTTCAATAATTAGCTTGCTACAGACATATTTTTTTATAATTTTGCCAGAAGTTATGTCATTTTTTGATCACTAATTCGTAAGTTACATAGACGATTAGGGAAAAAAAAACGCGTAAAATTATCTTTAGTAAATAAGTTTTATAAAAAACGTTCTTACCGACTTCAGACATCGCCAGACCCACAAACAAAATTAAGAAGAAGCAAACGTATTTCATGTTAAAACCTTGACTAACGATAACTATTGTTGTAACAGTTTTAATATGAACTCGTTGCTTCATTTTATACAGTACTTATTACTATAGGGAGGCATTCAATGTTAAGTATTTAAAAAATATATAAATGTTATTATATGTATTAATTTGACGGGCCTGTTGGTCTAGTGGTTAGTTATCCTGACTGCTAAACCGTAGGTCGTAGGTTCGATTCCCACCCAGGACAAATATTGTGTGATGGGCACGGTCATTTATTCTGTGCCTGGGTGTAATTTATATATAATATGTATGTATTTAAAAATATAAAAGTATGTTTATCAGCAGTCTGGTTACCATAGTACAGGCTCTGCCTAGTTCGGGATCAAAAGTGTGTGAGATGTTTGAGATATTTTAAAATAAATTAGAAATTTTTGGTGGTCCGCCCGCTAGCATGTTGATTATTGTGTTAAAAAGTAACCTATGTACGGAAGTACATAGGTTACTTTCAAGAATAAGAATCCAAGTATCTCCATGGGAAATTTTATTAAAATCGGTATAGCTATTTACCCGTGCAAGCGTAACAGATGGACAGAGTTACTTTCGCGTTTATGATATCAGTGGAGATTGTATATCCTGAAGGACATTTTTTGCCAGCTCTGATGACACTCCCTTTTTTTGTGTTAGAGGGGTATAACACTCATTTCTCCTCGCGCATATTCATCCCGTGGGTGTCGTAAGAGCCGACCACGGGAGTAAACTACGCAGGAGAACAGCACTGCAAAGAGAAGAAAAATTTGATAAAAACCCTATACCAACTCATCTAGCCAGCGTGGTATAGTAGGTAAAAACCTTCTTTCTAAGGAGAGGCTTATATCGAACCAGCGGACTACTAAAGGATGATGATGATAATGTATCAAGAAAATTAATGAATTATATGTTTTAAAATATACAATTTGTGCGCTCTCCTAAATCCCTCTCTGCAATATTGTCTCTGTGTCAATAATTATCAGCATAGTTTAGAGATAATGTGACCTTAATTTGACCTGAAGACTAGTCGTTATGATACATATTATTTTGCCTGTTTACAAATTATTACTTTGATGTGTGTTTTACGACTAACCGACTTATTGATTAAGAAAATAGGCACATAGAAGTTTAGATATTAATGTTTCTTTTTTTATAGCATTCGGGGCAAACGAGAAGATGGATCGCCTGAAGGTAAGCGACTATCGCCGCCCATAGACACCTAAAACTGTCCAGAAGATTTAGAGAGGGAATCTCACTCACTCGGGGGTAGGCGAAGGCGCTCATAGAGATGATATATATATGGAGGAGAGAAGCGAGCCACGGTCCAGGGATACTAGTAAAAAGAGAAAGAAGACGGCGATTTACATGCGTCTCTCTCGCACCTCTTCGATGATTTGTTGGCCCGAAGTCGTCTCCGTATTCTTTCTCTTTCTACCGACGTCGCTATTCTACTTACAGGCAATCCCATACAGTATGAGCATAGAGAGTACACGGGACATAGCTGCCTGTAAGTGGAAGCGATACAGGCAACGAGAGAGATATGCCTGATAGCTCCCTGTGTCTGTGTTTAGCTAACCTGCAAATATTTGTTTTAGAGTTGGGTGTTTTCTAAGCATATATTTACAGAAAAGTATATAAGTATTTTTCGGTTAATTTAGTTTTCATTGTACAAGCTCAGCTTAGTTTAAAACTGGATGGCGTTGTGTGTTAGATGTCCGAAATATTATTATTATTAATTAAAGCCGACTCAATCTGTTTAATACTGTGTTATGTCGTTGGAAATTTAGGTGTGAGAGTAAATTCTTATCTTCTTATCCTTTAAAGGAAAGGAAAAAAAAGCTGTATACGTGCACATTTAAGGCAAATTCCCTCCAAGGAAAATCCGCCTCCAAACTACGCCTCACTACGGTGTACAGTAGATATTAACATACTCTTATATTTTCAAAACGTTTGATAACTGCCTTACCTGTCTTTGGCATCATTTTTTGATATCATGTACGGGAGTCGAACCGGAACCTCATCTCGTTCATGTAGATGAGTCCCGAGGCAGGCGACGAAAACGTTTTGAAACAGCATTTACAGACGATATTCGGAATCTGGGCTGCTTCTCACACTTATCCTTTTAAATATAGAGAACTTAATTCCAAATGTTTTCTCTGTCAGTAACCCTTGGGGTGTTAGAGATAAAGAAAGTGATAAAAACATTATAATAGGTTAAAATATGAATCAAAAATCTTCATATATAAAAATATTCTTAGTTAGGATTTTTACTAATAATAAATATCTATATGTCTGTAATATCTGTATATTTAAAAATGTTAAGTTTGGTTTGTGTATGCCCTAAAAAAAACAAATAGTTCTACAACGATTGAGCTTAAATTTTGATACGTTATAATAATACAATCGCTTCAAAGAATGTTTTTATTTATATTTCGCATCTATAATTCCTTATTTCTCATCAATGCAACTACAATGTAGTAACTACTACAGCTATTCGAGGCCCGAGCTAATAACTATACAATATTAATAACTTTCTAAAAAAAACAGAAGGTAAGCTGATATAAATCTTATACATATATAAAATTCTCGTGTCACAATGTTCGTTCCCGTACTCCTCCGAAACGGCTTGACCAATTCTCATGAAATTTTGTGTGCACATCGGGTAGGTCTGAGAATCGGCCAATATCTATTTTTCGTACCCCTAAATGGTAAGGGTGACCCATCCCTATTTTTTTTTGTTTTGTAATACAACGTTTGCCGGGTCTGCTAGTAAATAATATAAGTATATATGTCCACTAACCGCTTTATGTTCATGAAAAGAGTACAAGATCTTCTCCAAAATTAGTTAGCAGAAAGGTCACAACGCTAGTACCCCCACTGTGTATTTTGATATATTTATAAATATATATGTATGTGTATGTGTAAATTAATATCTTTAACATAAATCAATCAAATTTCTTGTTCTCCCTTGCACCTACCGTATAACTTTTCTACATCACCCGAAGGTCGACTGGCAGAGAATGCCCTGGGCATTAAGTCCGCCTGTGTACAACTTGTGCATTAACTTATCATAAATAAATAAATAAAAATATATACTAACAGTAACTGTGCAACATTGCGATGTCCACAATGTGGTTGCATGGATGAGGAATAAAACTGACACGAAGAAAAGTCGGTAAAAAATTGACAAATACGAGTAAAATTTTTGAAGCGGGTTGTTTATCGTTTCGAAATTTGAGCTCAATCGGTGAAGAACTTTTTGAGTTTATGAAGCGTACACAAACTAACTGAACACTACTAAATATATAAATAGATAGATAATTAGTCTTAGTGAACTCCTAACTAGGTTGCTCATATCAAGTCAACGTACTGAAATACTCCCTGCAGCCTGTAAAGTGCGTGTTAGTAAACCTGGAAAGTTTTCCAAGTAGCCTATGTGTTCGTTTGACCCTTATTTGACAAAAAAAATACTGTAAACATATCTTAGTGTATTTTTTTATGTATGTGTACATTCACGTACCTAAAAACGTCAAACTGTCTAAACTCGAAGTAGATCTCCAAAATTAAGCTTTAAACAAGGACAAGTTAATTCTTGTGGAGGTCTTCCCCTCACTGCAGGAGTGACATAAGGTGTTAGTCGAAACCTAGTCACGCTTTCGACCAAGATCATATCAAAGATTGCTCTCAGAGCTGTTATAATGAGATGGTTTGCCGTTTCTTACTGAAACTGCCAGGTAATGAGGATGGTACTACGCCCTTCGTAGTACCATCCTCATTACCTGGCAGTTTCAGTTTCATTCTACATTGTAGTCTCGAAAAACCACAGAAAAGACAAAATTCAAAAATCATTTTTCAAACATGTTAAAATTACAGACCGGTGTACTGGGCGGCTCAATAAGGGAATGCGCTCACTAGTGCACTTCATGTTTAACGAAATAGTGACTTCCCTACAGTGATCGGTTGTACTATTAGTACAATAATGATGTTGATAGTTTGTTTACTTGTTCTCATCATCTTCCTACCCTAATAAAAAAAATATTTGAAGTCGACGCAATTTATGTCATTGAAAAAAAGTTTAGACTACTTTCTTCTAGGCCTACTCCGATCAAGTTCTGTTCTGGAGCATTATGATTTCACAGAAAGAGACTACTGCGCCCCAACCCTCCTCATCCGCCAGCATGGCAGTAATGATTACTGGCTGGGACGGGTCTCATTCGATTCGATCGACCACCACTGTTTGGATGCGAGGCAGTCCTACCTATTTCTCTACCTACACTTCGAGGGTAGGCAGAATGACATCGACTGCGCGTTGGCACGCAATCCGTGGCTGCTCCAGCCACCAAACAAAATAATTTTGAAAAAAGAAGGTAAGTCGATGTTATAGAGGTTTAGTATTAGTAAAAAGCGTAACTAGGTCGCTCATATCAAGTCAACGTACTGAAATATTCCCTGCGCCCGTAAAGTGCGTGTTACTGAACTTATGTGTGTATATAGGAATGCGTGAGTATATGTAAATGTGTGTGCAAGTGAGAGTTTGTCTGTGTGTGTGTACTAGGGGAACGTTGGTAGCTCGTTAAGAATGACTGGTGACTGTTTTCATTGTTGCATAGAAGTAAATTTATTCGACTTTTCATAACATTTAACTGTGTTCTATTTTCGGATTGGTTCGATTCCCGAGTCGGACCAAATAATTGTATGATCTGCAAATATTTGTTTCAGAGTTTGGGTGTTTTCTATGTATACAAATAACTATAAAAAATATTATTTAAAAAAGTATATAAGTATTTTATCAGTCAATCTAGCTTTTATAGTACAAGCTCTGCTTAGTTTCAAACTAGATGGCGTTGGGTATCAGATGTCCGAAATTATTAATACCTATTGTCCATAGAATTACTTGTTGTTACTAGAATTACTTGTTGCTACTCAACTTGGCATTTACTGGCGCAACTTTCAGGCTTCGTCAAATGTTGTGGAACTCCGCCACTTCCTTCTGCAACAAGTTATGCTCGAGAAGGCGAGGATGGAACAGGACCTGAAGAGGCTTAGAACTCACCTAGTCCGCCAGGCCTGGGAACGGGCCAGGTACTGCAGGTGGCTCAGGCGGCGTAGGTTGCTGAATGACTTCCATCCTGTATAAATAGGTCTGGGGGTGACAGGTGAGGCCAGCTGTCACAAAAAAAAGGCCCGGACGTCTTAATAAAAGCTGCTTTCGGATCCTATGATCGAAAGCTGCTATTCCAGAATTCATCCTATAAGGGTATTAAAAGAGGGCTCGAAATTTGTATAGGGAAACAATAACTGCTAAATCGATTTCGATGAAATTTATTATGTTGATGGTTTGAATCTTGAGAAACGACACAGGCTACTTACTTACCGACTTATACATGGGCGGAGCCGAGGGCAAAAGCTAGTTAATAATATGGTATGGGCGCTAGAGAGGCGCAGGGGGGGGGGGAGCCAAATGCTTGCTTAGGGCGCTCTTGATAATTAATCCACCTCTGCTCTAATGTACTCCTTCATCATCTACCCACTATCTGTTCACCCTAGTCACTCCACAAATCTATCTTACATTTACATTACAGCTACGTGCAGGCGTCTCTTCTCCGTTCTCTTCGTAAGCCAACACAGAGATCCAGCTAGGTCTACAGGTCTGATGATTGCTTTCAATTTAACTTCTTATGACATTATTTATGGTCAGAAGTCAAAAACTTCCACGTTTAAAGTAGAAACCGTTACAATACAATGGAAACGCACACTTTTCTTGAAAAGTGCGTGTTGCATACACGAAACCCCCTGACTTGCATCACTATGTACTGAACGAGTGTGTACTGTGACGTATATGTACCGCCATGTACCGACTTTAATTATGATTAGAGGAACATACTGTAGTGTGCAGTAATTATGTTTTTCCTTGCTACTCTGTTTTTGAACGGCTTCTGTCAAAGGGAGATTTTTTCCACTAATTGTTGATTTTAATTTATCAGAATAATAAAAACTAATTCCTAACTAGACAGAGCCTGTACTAGAGTAACCAGATGGCTCAGAAATATACATATATGAGTATATTAGTAAATACATACATATTATTTTGACGACGGCGTAGTGGGTTGTGTAACGGACTGCTATTCCAAAGGTCGCGGGTTCGATTCCCGTCAAACATTTGTGTGCATGAACATTTAATGTTTGATTTGTTCTGGGTGTTTCTATGGATAATAAGTATGTATTTACAAAAAAAAAGTATATATGTATTTATGTCAGTTGTCTAGTACCTATAGAACAAGCTCTGCTTAGTTTGGGACTAGATGGCGTTGTGTGAATGTGGTACAATATTATTTATTATATTTATTTATTATAGATAAATTACATCCCGACAGAACAAATGATCGTGCCCATCACAAATTATTTGTCTTGTGTGGGAACCGAAAACATGACCTCTGGATTAACAGTCAGGGTCAGACCAACAGACCAGTCATTATGGCACCGAAAGACGTATGTTGATGAAGAGCTTAATTTAAAGCATGAAGATGAGCGGTATAAAAGATCGATGGAATGTGAAAGAGACGCCAGCTGTATGTTAGGATCATGGCAAGTCGCGTTCTATCTCTGTCTGCCTAGGAATGAAATAAATCGTATGTTGATTTTGTAGTTTTTAAAGTATAAGCATGAAAGCACCTTTTTATCAACACACACAGATTGCTTGTTAACCTCGTGTGTCGGCTCCCACTTGCTACAAAACAGAAAACATACTTCAGTGCCATCTAACGAAGACACACCGAACTACGGAGTAACTGCTAATCCTGTATCGCGATATGAAAAAGTTCTCACGCCGTATATAATATAAACCTTCCCAACCGTTGGGCCGTGATCCCTTAGGCATTATCACTTTGCCTGGTAGGAGGATCCTTTCTTTGTGTTGGAGAGACATATTGGTTATTAGGGGTAGAGAAAAAAACAACAAAGGTGCTATTCTTTTTTCAGTAAAGTCCCCTATTCCAAGTCCAGGTGTACTTTAAGTGAGACGGCGGAGCGGGACCGGGAGAGGTTTAGGACTCTCCCGGCCCGCCAGGCCCGGGAACGGGCCAGGTACCGCAGGCGTCTCAGGCATCGGAGGTCGCAGAACGACCTCCGTCCTCCATAAGCGCAGGCCTGGGTGTGACAGGTGAGGCCATCTGTCACCCTAACAGAAGCAGGCCGGGGTGGCGGCGAGCGCGTTGCGAAGCACGCTCGCTTCCAGGGAGCAGAGGGAACATGGGGTTCCCACACGGGGGGTGGTCTACCTGTTGTTGTAGATGGCCCGAGGTATGTCGGGGCGCCAGGGACTTCCTTTCTAGGGTATACCTGGTTCCCCGGCTATTAGTACTATTAGTCTAGTACCCGAGACGGCGTGCGGTTTTAGTCGGTTCGTGTCCGACATGCCACCGACAGATGGTATCCGAGGGGATTTCCGCAGGAAAAACAAAACAAATAAAAAAAAAGGTGTACTTTAAGTACTTTTTTAAACCAGTCAAGCTTATATGCCTACTGTATGTAACGGTCTACAAGTCATGTTATATAGTTACACATACACCCCGTCTACTGTTTAAATTATTTACTAACGCATTTTATGAGGTGTCACAACTTTACAGTTTCTAGGGAAAAGTTGTGTTTTAAATATATTACCTGGAATTACTCCTCCGTAAATACTGGTCCGTACTCCGTATACGAAATAATTGTATGGTTTCGTTTCTTCACTCCCACATGTGCGAACTCCCACGTTTCAGAAGCATTCTACGTTATTCGTTTTAATTATAGTTTATTAAAATCACAGTTACTTATGTGAGTGGTGTGGTGACGGATTAAGAATACAGAGTGTCACCAACTCTATTCAACCATGGGTGTCGTCAGTGCCGACTAAAAGAGGCTACTAAAACTACAGTGGCGACTAAAACTAAGCAGGACAACAGCACTGAAAAGAGAAGGAAAACTTGACACAAACCCTATACAACCCGTCTAGCCATCGTGGTATATTAGGTGAAAACCTCCTTTCTGAGGAGAGGCCTATGTCCAGCAGTAGACTACAATAAGCTGTTGATGTGTGATGTGACAGGTACTTCGTACTGCTGACCAGGTATTTCTTTTTCCGACTATACCTAACATACTTTTTGTAAAGTAAATGTTATCAGCCCTTGTATAGCCACTTTTCAATAAATTTTGGTCTTTTGGGTTCTAATCATCACTGTCATCATTTTATTCTTGGATCTAACCAGAAAATTAAGCATTAAATTAAAAAAGCGTGCCTAAACAAGGGTACTTTAATTTACTTGCTAGTTGTTTTTGTCGATATAAATAGGCGATTATCGAGTGGTTTTATTCGTCATAGTCTCAGTAAATAGTCAGTTTTTATCAAGAATAATGTAATAAATAAGTAATAGGCACTTATTATACAATACCGAGTTACTTTGAAAGCAGTTCAATACCATGTATTTTTGCCGACATAATTTTAACTCAGGTGGCTTTCAATATTGATGAAATTAAATCGCTGGTTTTAAGAAAACGAAGGTACATAGAAACCTATATATATATATTTTCTTGGTATACATATTGTTTTTTTATACAGAAGCCTATAGAAAATGCATTAATCGTTTGATTTATTGGAATTATATCAAAATAAACTGCGTTTACACAGCTTTCTTACAAACACACACTTTTACCAGTATATACACACGCACCCACACACCAATGACATTGAGTGGGTACGCGTGAAAATTCACGCCAGAGCCGTGTTACGCGCTTTTTTTTAATTACTACCCTACGGCGCTATTGTTGAGCTACCCTAGTGGGGATCTATATATATAGGGTTGGTAAGTTTGAGTTTTTGTTAAATAAAAAAAAGGCTTCGAGATAAACATCATACTCGTATACAAGAATAAGAATAACTATTTTTAAGAATATATCGGAAAATTTAGACACATGTACAACTATAAGATGAAACGATAAATTAATTTAATACTAGTTTCTGCCCGTCGCTCTGCCCGCGTTTATATCAGTTATCGCTTTAAAAGTAGGCTGTCCTTCCCGTAGTCCTTCAAGGATCAAAGTATATCCATGCCAAATTTCATTAAGTATCCGCGCGGTGACGGATTAAGAATACGGAATGTCACCACCCCTATTCATCCCGTGGGTGTCGTAAGAGCCGACTAAGGGAGCAAACTACGCAGGACAACAGCACTGCAAAGAGAAGAAAAAATTTACACAAACCCTATACCAACCCGTCTGGCCAGTGTGGTATAGTAAGCCAAAACCTTTCCTTTCTAAGAAGAAGCCTAAGTCCAGCAGTGGACTATTATAGGCTGTTGATGTGACGATGATGAAATTTCATTAAAATTGGTTCAGCGGTTTAGCCGTGAAAGCGTAACAGACAGAGTTACTTTTGTCTCTTTAGTATTACCAGCTTTTGCCTTCGGCTCCGCCCGCGTGTATGTCGGTTATCGCGGCAATAACTAGCCTATGCTACTTGGTATAGCTATAGCTTTCCATTGGTGAAGGAATTCTTAAAAACCGTTTAGTGGTCGAAAGCGTACCACAAAACAACCAAATAAATTCACTTTCACATTTATAATATAAGTATGGAAGTACCTATGGAATGAAGGTATTGATAGTAGGGATATAGTTAGGTACGGAAGGTAAGACGCAGCAGTAGATACCCAATATTAGATGATCTCAGTGCGGAAGATGAAGGAGCCGGTGCTATGATGCAAGAGACTCTTATGTCTAGCACCCCAGATTTTGGACTCATTAGTTACGCCACGTCTATAGCGCGAGTGTCGAGGAAGAGGTAGGCTTGGCTACAGCGGGATTCTTGCAGGTGATTGGATGGAACAAAGCGTTAGGCTTATTTTATTACATGCCCTCTCCTTCTTTTTGATGGACCCTCGTTCGGTTCTCATACCGACTGATATGATATATTTGGTCCTAGTTTTCAGTCGGGTACATGTCATTTCAGTATCAACGGTCACGTCACTTTAAGTGCAGTATGTTACATTGTAGTCTAGTGTAGATTTTTTAAGTAGTTATTCTGTAAGAAAGTGTCTGTTCAGGTCTTTCTTTTTTCTCTTCTTTTTTAAGTTAGGGGAAGCCTTACGCTCCTAACTCTCTTTTATTACTATGCTTTCCGTGGCAACCTGTAATTAAGGCAGCACTAATGGTTGTATATCACTGTCATTGTATCTCTTGCTTTTAAGGTGTATGTTCTTGTTGGTTGTCCAAATAAATAAATAAATAAATATTCTATATACCGTTAGAGCTGATAGCCTGAGTGTGGTATCATCAGCTTGAGAGTCTTAGTACCTAGGCCTTCTGTAAGTCTTATGTAGTAGTCTTATCTAGAGCCGTGAAGTAGTCTTTTAAGCCTTATTGATTATATTATTATTAATTAAAATCGGTTTTCTGTGAGACCGTAGTAACTCCCCGGTCGAGCCGTCCTATTTGTATCTAAGCATAGTTCACACTGTTGGATATTTTGTAAATAGATTCGATGATTAGTCTATATACAGTTCTCTAATTTGTAAAATAAACATTGCCAACCCTAGGCTGTGGGTTTGTCAAAGAGCGAGCTGCAGTACCATAGTAATATAGAAATACATGATGTCGACCGTATTCATAGTCAAGTTAGATGAGGCCTTGTTATTTATCATTAGCTTTCCCCGCGGCTTCGCTTGTGTAAATGTAGAATTATTTGAACCATCTAAAAGTCGGTTTTATATCCATCGGGAACAGTACTTTTGTTTGAGATAAAAGCTTAGTATTTTATCAATCTTTAGTAATATTATAAGTGCGAATGTACACGACTACAGCGATTTATGAATCGGATTATTAGGGCTCCTATGTAATCGGTCACATAAAATGCTGTATTTATTATGTTGCAGAAAAAATATAAAGAAAGAGAGATAATAAAAAAATATCCACGGTACGTGTGTACTGTGGATATTTTTATGGTTTATAAGCATTTTTTTTTAATATTTTCATATTCAAAGTACATTACTTAATTGAAACTATTATAAAATTACAAATTCTTAACACCATAATATATTGTTTATGTACATCTTAATGTACATATTTAAGTCTTAATTATAATTTATTAAATATAAACAATTATAATTCATTAGAACAACTGACTATGAATTTGACACAATACGTCACTCAACGTCACACGTCACACGTCAACAGTTACAAGTGGAGACACAGCTCATTTCGTTAAGTCACGCCCTACCTACGTCATTAGTTCGACATCCATCCATAGATTAAATAAAATTTAACAGTACACAATGGTCTAAGCCATGTTGCCACGTACGAACTCGACGTAAGTACTTACGTCAATATAAAAGTAGACATCTTATTACTGCTTGAACTTTTAAGAAAACATAGTCGCGATGTTATAATAAATAAAAGAGGTCATCCTCACCTCTTCTTCCTTAAAAGTTTTTATAGTCATTATAAAACACTTAAGTTCTTGTACAAAAATAACTTTGAGTATTTTGTTCGTAAAAGTTGTCGAACAAAATATTTTTCTTTGCTAAAAACATTCCGTATCAGATTCTTAAGTGACCAGCATCCCCACTTTAACGGGTAGCGTGAAGTATTAATTTAACTTGGTAACATTTTTTAAGTGGCAACACTTCAACAGTATTGCCTCATTGAAGAAAAAAGATGGCGGGCGATATCGCAGAACGACTTTATTTTCGAGAAATATGCAATAATGCCTACATATTATTTACAGTGCTCAGGAGTTTTTGGGCAGGGATGTATGAAATGTTATATTTGAAATCATGAATTTATGTGTGCATACACAAATCCCAAGACGTGTTCACTGATTTAGTTGTGAATTAAAAAAAAAGTTTGACATTACATGTCATGTTAAAACTACACTATAAATATCTTGAAAATACTTAATAAGTGTAAATCATTAGTAACACTAATCAAAGCCCGAAAAGTATTTTTTCTTTTTGATTGTAATTCTTATATTTCGAAACTTGATATGATTTAGGGCTTAAAGGGCCTTTGACCAGGCTCAGAAGTTAGCCACGCTAATCGTGGAAGTTCCAAAATATAATAAATATTGTGTGAACATTAAAAAATCTAGAGGTTCGTCTGCCGCTAGAATATCGACCTTTTTAGAAGTTTTATTTATATTATTTAATTAACTATAACCTAAATAGTTGGTTCACTGGTTTTATGTCTATATTTCTGCCTCGTACATTCGAACAACAAGATAACAAAACAATATGTTTTCTTGAAAAAGATAGCAGTTCAGAAGTTAAAACTTCGGAAGTTCGTTCGTTTGTTCGAAAACTTCGGAACACTTTGGAAGTTATAACTATAAGATAATAATATACTCCTCTTTGATTGTTCTTCTAAAAAGAGTTTAATGAATAAGAAAACAAACTGGACTGAATCAATTTTAATTAATCTTTTTAATAAAATACAATCTATCTTAGTACATCGACATTGTGCCACTTCAACAATATTAGATCAACTCATTCTTTAGTCATGTCAGCAGCCATTTTGTTTTAGAAATTGGAATGTTTTTCTTATCTTTATGTAAAAATATCTAATGTTTAAAATACACGCAACAAAAAAAGATAGTCTTAAATTAAAAGATATATGTTTGTTATTGATTTTAATAATATATAAATATTATTAAAATTTCTTACCATCATGATCTTTTGAAAAAATATTTTTTCCTAATGACTGTGTTAGCGACAGATTAAAATAATAAAAAATACCGTATCCATTATTTATTAGATATTGTTTACCCTGTAGGAAAATCTTGAACTTTTTTCATGAGACCTCTTTATATTTTTTTTAATGTCCATGAAGGGTCTTAGTGGGGTCGAGATAGAATCTCAGAGACGCTGTCGGAGGGCATTAGAAAAAATATGTTGTTTAATTAAACCTTATTTAAGATTTGAAGGCAATTCGTTTATTTTATTTATGGCTTGACGTAAAAAGTGGTGGGAATTGAAATGTCAACTCGTAAATTTTAGTGATGATATGAAAAATGGTATTATTTTTTTAACGATTAATAGAATTTTCTGTACCTACGTACTGTTTGTGACAAGCCCGTAATTTTCACGGTTATGACATTACTTATAAACAAGCCAACAAAGTATGCCTATATTTATATTTAAAGTAATGTTTTGTTAATCAAAATCAAAATGAACCTTAAATTAATATTCCTACAAAAACGAACATTGTCACTTATAATTAACTTTAAAAATGGTTTACTTCAATGAGTCTATACAACGGTAAATTTTAACAAATTGTATTTGTTAACACTTATTTTTCATTTATTTGTATTTTTATTCAAAATTTAATAAGACCAAACAGGAAAGTATACCTTTGTTTTAAATGGGACTAATCCCTCCCACACGCCCATAGTGACCCACGATCACATCGAGTTATGACACTTGTCAAGTCCAAAAAAAAAAACTAACTGTCTTGGAAACCGCAACGAAATTGGTCAAAAGAAAATAGGAATTGGAAACATAATATATACAGTAATAATCCAGTACAGTATCATCCGTGTGGTGACGGATTAAGAATACGGATCGTCACCACCCCTATTCGTGGTGTCGTAAGAGCCGACCAAGGGAGCAAACTACGCACCAAAACCTCCTTTCTAAGGCCTATGCCCAGCAGTGGACTATTAAAGACTGTTTATGATGATGATGACAGCAAAAATAAAAGTAAGTAATAAAAGCATACCTACCTACTTAAATTTTTTTTTTTTTTTAAACCAGTTCTTAAATGACGGAATTCTGGTAACAGAAAAAAAAAAACAACTGATTAAAAAGAAGACAAAACATTTCCACTACCCACTTGGCAAAATTCTAGACATTCATTTGAACATGATTTTCGCTGGCACTATCTTTAAAATCAATTCACAGATAAAAAATCCATTTTGCTTTCCACGCGGACTAAAGGACTATTCCTAGAACCATTATCTAGTAGAATTCCTTTCATTTCAATCACTTGCCAACGCTTTGTGAACAGGAAATTATTGTCTACCCACGTTTCCTTTAAATATAAAATATTTCTGTTGATTTTCTCTTATATTTATAAGGACTGACAATGTTTAAAAGCCACATCTGGCTTCCTAATTAAAATAGATCGTTTACTTTGAAACTGACATCTTTTATGTTTAATAGTCGCTGTAATGTAAGATCATGAAAATCTTCTACACAAAATTTTAGGCCTGTGGTCTGTTTTTCGGAGTATTTTTTTAATTGTTAACCTGGTCTTACTCATCAACATCAAAAGCCTTTAGTAGTATACTGCTGGACATAGGCCTCTCCTTCGAAAGGAGGTTAGGGCCGACTATGCCACGCTGGCTAGACGGGTTGGTATTGTGTTTGTTTCAAGTTTTCCGTCTCATTGTAGTGCTGTTGTCCTTTTGCTCCCTTACGGCCTGGCCAAGGGACTTTCGCTGCAGTCGTAATTCGCGCGGTGCGGACATCTGAGCGTTTAGGTCCAGCCTTTAATATAGTAAACAAACTGGTAATTAATATATATAAAAAAACCTTTACTTTTAAACTATCGTATTCTATAATAAGATAAGATATAATTATGTTTGTGGAAATTATCACGCTCACGATAGGTATTGAGTATATACCTTGTCACAAGGCCCTACC
This sequence comes from Arctia plantaginis, assembly GCA_902825455.1. Lineage (NCBI taxonomy): Eukaryota > Metazoa > Arthropoda > Insecta > Lepidoptera > Erebidae > Arctia > Arctia plantaginis. The sequence continues at coordinate 3,031,718 of CADEBD010001048.1, read as the reverse complement.
AGCCGTGGTCACAAGCTGCCCACTGTCACATCGCCAGTGCACCCTGCTCGAAACGTCAGGCATTTCAGTGGTATGTACTTAACGCCTATTGTAAGCGCGTTAATTCCCGTACACTTAATTATAAATCTTTACACTTAGAATAATAACGCATAGAATAGTTTCATATCAAAAAAAAACCGTAGAGTTTGAGGCAAAAACAAAATTCATGTACGCGTAATTCACGCGTACTTACGCTCGGCCACACGCACACTAGCCTACAAGTATTGTTGCTATCGGAATCAGATTTGCCCCAAAAGTAGGGAAATTGGAACTGCTATTTCCTTAAGTCCTTAGAGGTTTCTGCACTCACAAAAAGGGATATATACTTACACAACTAAACATTAAAAAAGTTAAATAGTAGAGATCGTTTTAAAGTTATTATAGTGTGTCGATATAGATTACATCTTCCACAAACTGTACTGTAATTTTATAGTATTAAATGGCTATGATTTTATCATCATCATCATAAATATATTTTAATGATGTATTAAATAATGTTTTGTTAATTAAACATTATTAATGGACGACACCTATCCAGTTCGGTTTAAAGACATTTGTTTCTCATAAAAAGAACAATACAGTTCACTTACATAATGAGAAAATGTAGCAACACAATAAATTAGTTAAGAATCTCGTGTGTATCACAATACTCTATTACGGTAATATAAAAATAAATATATAAAGACAACTTACTTACAACAGTTAAACTAAGGAATATTCTTAAGGGCGTTCCATTTGACTATTTCACCGAACTATTAACAAATTTATTTTATTAATACTGATCTCTGATACTGATCTGATCTAATACTGATACTGATCTGATCCATTCTGTGTCAAGGTAAGTGAATTACATTACCAACCGATACAATAAGCTTTTTTTATTATTTTAGAAGATAAATATCAAAATTTGGGAAACCATTTTAACTTAACTTGCAACATTTGGTCAAAATGGTGTCTGCCGAAATTTAATGTTTTTATTTTGCTTTGAAAAATGTTTTACATCAAAATATTGGAATAAACGTCATACTTACACTAGGAATGTTTTGTTACAATTTTTGTTATGCTTTTGTTATGCAAACTGACATTTTGTGTTCAAAATTACGAGAGCTGTTAGCACTAAAATCTGACCTTGCGCACTGACACCCGCCGTTTGTTCACTATGCCAAAATGGCATATTTTTACTAACCTCACTTTTCGTGTCGAGTCTTTACGTTGTTTAAAATAAAGAGATCCTCATGGATGTCCTTGTCCTATTACGGTGTGGCTGAAGGGGTCTGTCGGACTCTTACCGACTATAAACCACCCTGGTGTTTCTCTTTTTGCAAATTAGTATTTATAAAGCCTTAGTTAAGTTTTTAGTATATTTAAATTTACAAAACTTATGTACGCTAAGCCTTACGAGATACTTAAAAATGATCTATTTACCCGTGAAGAAAAGCCAGTGCGGGTTAGTACCTACTACTAATTAGTCAGAAATAAAATGCTTAAAGCTACGTCCTTGTAAATAACACCTCACTTATTTAACTTTGGAATATAAATCGAGTGTTTAATGTTTTATTTGTAATTTTGGCTACTTCTTTATTTAAAAATCCCTTTAAAATTCTCATGAAACACACAACACATTTTAACTGCGTGCCATTTCTGCTAAAAATACATACATCGGTTCCCGCATGAAACTTGGAAAAATCACTTAATTTTGCTGTTCAAATTTCAGAGTTCTATTTTAAAAACACATAATAGACTCTATTATGTAGCCCCCATGTCGTAGAGGCGTTGAACCATAGAGAAAATCTTTTGTCTATGACACTCTATTATTAACTGGGTATTGTTTTTGAATATCCGTAATGTGAGAAAAGGTATTATTATACCTTTGGTGTTTAAAATCATTCTACCATTTTTTTTTAATTTATAAATATTGGTGTGAATTTCAATGTTTAAATTTCGAATTATGATGAATGATTGACATAAATTTTGTCAAGGGAACGAATAACATTGGGACGACAAATATGAAAGGTTAACAAGGAATTCTACACTGCACGGATGGTGTAGTGGTTTAAGCGGTCACCTCGCTGCTTCCTACTCCGCTAAGTGTTGTGGGTGCGAACCCCACATGCGACACCACATTGTGTCATTCACAAATTGTTTGTTCTAAGTCTGGATGTTCTTTGTGTCCGTTTAATGTATGTTTGTAAAGTCCCCCGCGACACACGATTTATTTCTAGTGCGGTAGTTGTCTAAAAAAATATATATTCTTATTAACAATTTTTTAAACGACTGCTCCAGAAAGAGGGTTATATTTTTCGAATTTGTTGGTCTAGTTAGCGATCTAGTTAGTTAGCGACCCTGACTGCTATGCCAGAGGTTATGGGCTCCATACCCACCCAAGACAAATATGCGAAGACAATAATGAATAACGACAGTATAATTTGTTATGTGTTTGAGTATAGTTTATCGATACTATGTGTGTGTACTATGTACTCGTAAGTATGGTTATCAGAAGTCTGGTTATTAAGGTACAGGCTGGGAATAGTTTGGAATCCGACGGCGTATATGTATCAAATTATTATTCTTCTCTTTATTATATTTATAAACATATTGATAACGTCGTCTACTGTACTCGTAAGAAGTACAGTTAAGGAGGAGGTTCTTAATTCGTGGGAATCTTTTTTACTTGAACACGTCAAAAACTCAAGAAGTACTGCACCGATTAAGTTCTAATTTTGACACTATGTACAAAGCTTCAAAGTTTTTTTATCCTTTTTTGCGTTTTATTCCCCATTTTGCATCAATGTAACCACAATGTGCCATAGCAAAGCGTGGCAGGCCACAGCTTGTATCATATATATTTCATGAATACGCTTCCTTCAACGGATGAGACACATATTTCAGCGATTTTTAAACTGAACCTTTAAGAGGTTAACTCGCAAATAGGGTTGCCAAGTTTATTATAATATTGTAGTGCTCTCAGATCGCCCCCTAAATTGCTTGGCAAGCGAGAGGGTTCGAAGAAAGTGGTGATAATATCGTCAAAATAAAGTTAGCACTTCTATAATACTTTAGTTTATAAGAATTTCGTTTTCTGTAACTTTTTTACATGTCGATTATTTTCCGGTGAAACTCGAAGGCCAGTTCCTGTGATTAAAGTTTGAGAAGAGTTTCTGGAATAAAGTCTAGGCCCTACAGTGCAATATACGCGTCCGTTGCAGTATTTACATATAATACCTAACCAGTCTAGCTTTGAAACTACCACGGCACCAAGACTAGTTAATAAATTAGTAACGACGGTAGTCAACCATACCTGGGTTCACGACCGTAGTCAGACCATTTGAGTAGGCCAATAAACACATTTAATACTAACAGACTATTGACTATTCAGACTATATAACAATACGGACTGATTTATCTTTAACTGGCTCTATATGATGTATGTGGGTTATCGTGATTAAATGTAGCCTATATTACTCGCTGATAATGTATCTTTAGATTCATGAAAGAGTTTTTTAAATTGGGTTAGTGGTTTAGGCGTGAAAGCGTAACAAACAATCAAACACACTCACTTTTATATCTATATCTATACCTACATCTTCTATACAAATAAATAAAATTGAAATGTCTGTATGTAATGTCAAAATAATAGTTTTTTTCATGCTCACACGGTTATTTTGATAATATTTTACTACCAGGTAGCTACCTGGTCTATATAAGGAGTAACTTAGCCTAAGTTTTTCTTTAGTTAATTTCTTTCTCTAAGAAAAACCCTATAAAATTTTGATCGGTCCGGAGATCGAACCCACTGAGGCAGCGCTTTTTAAATTCGAAGTTGCGGGCACCAACTAGTTTATAATATAAAAATGAATTATTTCAAGAACAGAGGAGGTTCTCAATTTGACTGTATATTTTGAAGTTTGGAAATTTCTTCTTCAATTTTGGGCAGATTTTCATAATTCTTTTTACAATAGAAAGGTTATGAAATGAGGTAGATAACGAAAGGAATGGAATTCAAATAGTTTATTACATGATTTAGGCATATTGAAGTCGTAATATGATACTACAGTTTGCACGAGTGATTCTAGAACTCCGATAGACTAATATTAAATGATAGATTATTTTTACATTGCAACATTATAAAAAGTAAAAATTCTATATTTTAAGAGCGCCTGCTCTTAAAATTTAGAATTTTTGTTAGAATGTTGTAACTGTTACTACAACACAATGCAACTTTCCCTATACTAATAGATACTTAAGCTTTTAATTGCCTTTATGGTAGTTACCACGAAAATATTACTATTTTCTAATACTTCTTCGATAAAGATAAAGTAAATTAAAACTACTACACTTTGGTTCCATCTAACAAGAGCACAAGTTGGCAGTCTCTTGAAATAAATGACCGTGGAATTTTATAGAAGCACCCCATGTAAATGAGGAGGGGTAAAAACTTAGTGTTGCCAGCTTATAAAAAAAGCTTGGAAATTGTACCAATTTTAGTTTGGTATGTTTTAAAGATATAATTACAAAACTATTAGTAGAGGAATTTCAATATATAGGTAGTCATATAATGAAAGGGATGAAAGAGCTTTTTTAGTATGAATGCGCTAATCTCAATGGGGTTTAAACAAGTACTTTTAAAGCCCAACTCTTAAGATAGCTAGTAACTATAATCTCTAAAATAAAGTCCAAATTAATCAATCTAAAAATGATAAGAGGTTAAATAAAATTAACGAGTCTGTACTAAGAAAAAAAATTAGCACAGTAATTATATTTTTCTTTAGCGCTATTTAGCAGCTTATCAACCGCATCTCACAGTACAGGGAAATAAGGGGAATGTCTATGTATATAAAAGTACATAATGTATATAAAAAGTTAATAATAAACAATTCTACTAAACCTAACCAAAAATTTACCAATTCTTTTTTTTTTGCACTGGCAACATTTTGTCAATTTGACCCCTGGTCTAGGCAATGAATAGTAACCAGCTGGACTACTCGCCACCCTCCTCTTACAATTTAAATTAATAATAAGTTTATATTGCGCGATTGTTTGTCGTCCGGCCAACCAAAGACTAACACACAGAAGCGACAGAGGATCGTTTTTGGTGAAGGTATAATTTATGTATTTATTTGTACGAGTGGTCACGGATTAAGAATACAGAGTGTCATTCTTCCCGCAGGTGTCGTAAGTGCCGATTAAGGAAGCAAACTACGCAGGACGTCTGGCCAGAGTGGCATTGTAGGCTAAAACCTTCTTTCTAAGGAGACGTCTGTCTAGAAGTGAACTACTAAAAACTCTGAATTTCACAGAACCAGTGATTTGAAAATTGACATATAACTAAAATTAACTAAATTCTTCGTGCGATGTTGTTGATACATGGTAAAGATATTTTCACGCAAAAGATTGCATTCATCTGTGTGTGTATGGTTGTGTTTAAAAGAAATTCAATTTCGTCGTAGCTTAAGATTTTAAGAAATTATAGTTTTAGAACTGAAGACTAAATGGCGTGTATACCCAGAGACAGGAAAATGGACAAAGCTACAGAAATAGAAACTGTTCATAGCTACCCACAAAACCAACAATACATCACTTTACAATGTATACCTTCCATTTTTTTAATTTTAGTCTATGGCCAGCCATTAACTTTGACCGAACTAGTGGCCAGTTCTTTAAAAAATAAATTGTTCATTGTCTATAGTTTGAATAGGTTTGAGTTTGCACAACCCTTGGTGAGTTGTTTGTAAAATATTTTATACGTACATTCAATGAAAAGCATTTAATTTTATATTCAATTATTTTTAGCTTAATTTTTTCTGCTATTATTTATTTCAACAAGCTTATGATGTGTGTTCCCGGCATTCTTATTGAAATTAATTAAGAAAAAACTGTTCTTTAATTATTTATCGTTTTTAGATAATTTAGAATCCCACTAAAAACATTTTCATGTGAAATGTTGCTAAGACGAGACCATACTGGCTGGCACTGCCAAAAAGTTATCAGATCTCATGTAGAGCAAGCTTTTAACTTTCACAAACTCTATACCTTAGTCAAAATATGTGGATAAATAAATTCTCTCGTTTGCTTTTTCTACAAGTTTAAAGAGAAAAATCATTTAATCGTAAAAAAAGCGTGGGGTGCTAGATCTCAATTGTTGTACAAATATTTTACTTACAGATATTGGCAAAAGTAATTTTATTATATTATTAAATACCTTGAAAAGCACCTCTCGCTTGTTTACGATAAAATGATTTTTCTTTTTGAACTTATAGAAAAAAAACCTACTTTTTAGTTCGTCTAGCTTTTTTTTTTAGACAACACCCGCACTAGGAATAAACTGTGTAGCGGGGGACTTTACAAACATACAAGAAACGGACACAAAGAACACCCAGACTCAGAACAACAATTTGTGGATCACACAAAGTGTCGTATCATGTGGGGATTTTAGTTTATTAAAGTATATATTTTTTTATTTTTATTAATGATGATTATTGTGAGAATCAAGAGTAACAAAGTAAGTTTATCACATATGCTTCAGCACAGGCCTTAGTACGTGGCCCTACCTAAAACACTACCGGCCCTGATCAGGATAATGCGACAAACTGTTGAAATTATTGCATTTTCATCAGTCCTTTGATACGACGTTTTCAAATAGGTCAAAATCACGTTCGAAGATTCCGTTACATACATACATACCAAGCTAATAAAAGCGTGTTAAAAAAAAAAAAATTGACAACAGGCACCCAACGCTTTTTTTCAAATTTATTAAAATTTATTTTTTCTATTTTTAGTTTGGTTTTCTATAAAAAGCGTGTTTTTTAGTTTTTTAAAACGATTTTTTTTTGTTTTTTTTTAAATATAGTGTATTGTCATCGGTTTTCGATACATCTACAGAGTTTGAACGAATTCTGACCATTTAAAGTCAGTCAAAATCACGCCCAAAGGAGTCGGTTACAAACAAACATACAAACATACAAGTGAAGCTATATAAAGGGACGAGTCACCTGATGTGTTAAGTGTAATACCTACCTGTCAAGAAGGTACCGCTTAAAAAAACCTACCGCGTTACCTACGTGCGCTACCTACCAAAGGAAGACAATGCACTTATAACAGTGCGTTATCCGTCTTTAAGTGCCCCACCAGAATTAGCGGAAGGGGTTAGAGGTTGGCCCTTCGGTAACCTCACGCACTCATTGAAATGCAACCAAAGAATCGTTTATCGTATGTCTAAATATGGCCCTCACACGGTCAAGTTGTTTTTTTTTAATGAAACTTCTTAGGATCATTGTGATTTGAAACTCGATGAAACGAAAATGCGTCACGATAAAGAAACAAACACATAAATGTATAGGATTAAGTCGGCGAGAGAATGAGATAGAATACATTACACATTATTTTTAATATAATATTTTAACAGTGTGAATATTTTTATCTTTTTATTTAAAACTAGCTGGTAGCTGGCAACTTCGTTCGCATGGAAATTAAAAAACCCTGCCTTAGTGTGTTCGATTCCCGGGCCGGGCAAAATTTTATAGGGTTTTTCTGATAAAAAAAAACGGAAGTTTGACTTTTGCCGTGTGTGAATTGCACACACGCACACACACACATACAAACACACACACACACATACACACACACACACACACATTTTTTTTACTTTGTAAGGAAACCCTAAAACCTAAAAGCAAGATCATCATCATCATTACAACATCAACAGCCTTCAAGCCTCACCTTACAAAGAAGGTTTTGGCCTACTATAAAAGTAAATTAAAAAATAAAAAATAAAACTAAAATAAACTAAAAGCAAGATAAAAAGGCATATTTCAAGTGATCTGAGAATTTGGTATGCCAACATGTGATATAACAGTAAAATTCAATTACTTACTTCAGAGTGTAATTTAATTAAGTTAAAGTGAAAAGACTCTAGGAATAAATAAAAATGTATTCAACGGATATGTTTACGTTTCTTTTCACGCAGCCTTCAGAAACTTTTGCACGCATTTCTCTATAAAAGCATTGGAAATGTTGCCAGTCGTGTGATTAGGATTACAACTTTTACCATATTATTTTAAAAATATTTTAAAATAAACCTTGTTTTGAAACTTATTTTTTTACAAAGGGATGAGTAAGTTTTATGTAACGGTACCTACTTTTTTTTAAATATTAACTCTCTGCAATTTTTTACATAAAAACATAAGTATTCCAAATATGATAGCTATGCTTCTATGCACATTTAAAAAAAAAGAGGGATTTTCACATTTTAAAAAGTTCAAGGTAAAAAAAATCTTACTATATTTACCCTGAATTCAGGATAAAATTCTTCTTAGTACCTTCACTAGAGCATTTTGCCTTTAACATTCAACGAATTTAGAGCACTCCGTTCCTAATTTTTTTTCATGTTATTTTACACGGTTTATGATGAGTGGATGAAGGTACGTTGCCTTTGCCTCGCACAATAAGCAAATGTTGCAGCTTTTTCTTGTCTATTCTCTTTGGAGTTTGCTTTTTTGTTTATCTGTGGATTGCTTTTATGTTTTAGTAGGTTTTAATTTAAATTATGAATAGTACGAAGAGTATTTACATAAAACATTAAGAGACTTGTAACACTCGCTATAAGCTCAAGTGGTGCTATTTAATTTATTAAAAGCTAACAGTGTTGTCTGTGTTTTTTTTTAAATCAACAATTTTATTCATAACAGATTCAGACAGACAGAACAAAAAGGTCTCGAAAAACAGATATAAAAAATCAACAAAACGGGTTATATTTCTTGTCAAAATTTGACTTAACCGTTACAGAAATTTTGGAGTTTTTGCAGCGTATACAAACTAACTTATATAACATTTATATATATAGACTCAAGTACTACTACTACTGGTAAGAGGCAGTCGAAGGCAGGCCATTCACTTGTGACTTTTGAGTTCCAGATGTCCATGGGCGGTGGCAGTCACTTAGCATCAGGTGACCGGTCGCTCGATTGCCCCCCCCCCCCCCCCCCAAAACACAAAGAACGTGATTAAAACCGATTATTTTCGATAATACAAAGTTTTTATTCTAATATGACTATCGCTTAACACCAGGTGCAATGAAATTTAAAACCAAGTACTTTAAAATCTACGTCGAATATTACTAAAACTTAAATAAATTTTGAAACGATTTAAAAGATTGATCATTTGTCTTTTTAATGGTCGTCCATTAAACTTAATTGGAAGATTTAGACGAAATATACTTCATGTGCAAGTGTACAAACTCTCTTTAAATGTTTGCAAAATATTCTAATTTAAAAGTTAGTTTATAATAATGTTTATCGACTTTTTTTAAACATTTAAAAACGAGTAATCCTTACAGTAGTTTTCGACTGCCTCGGTGGTGCAGTGGTAGCGCATGTGACTGTTGTGCTGAGGTCCGGGTATCGATTCCCGGGTCGGACCAAATGTTTGTATGTTCTGCAAATATTTGTTTCGGAGTTTGTATGAACATTTAATGTTCATTTGGTATGGGTGTTTTCTATGTATAATATGTATGTATTTTCAAAAAAGTATTTAAGTATTCTATCAGTCAATCTAGCTTTCATAGTACAAGCTCTACTTAGTTTGAAATTAGATGGCGTTGTGTGTCAGATGTCCGAAAGTATTAGGAAAAAATAGTAGTAGCATATGATTTATAACAACGGAAATTTAGCACTGCGTGCCCTAGTTTGTGAAGTCAAAGAGCGCCCTCCATCGTGTACTTGTTACTCACTGGCGTCCCTTTACAAGAAACCCCTTCCACAGTTTACAGGACGGCGAGAAAAAACGCCTTTCCTTCCGTAAAAGACGGAAGCAAGGAACAAAACACTTCCATACCTATCACTTAAATGGGTAAACCACTACTATGCGTTTTCAATACACAGTTTGCTTCGCCCAACGAAAATGAGTAACAAATCGCCTGCGGTATTTCTGAACTGTTCTTCCAAGAATGTAATACTATATCAAAGGCTGATAACGCTCTTGTGTCTCCTGAGGTACAAGTGTCCATGGGCGGTGAGAGTCAGTAACCATCAGCTGACCTGGACATTGGACGCTATTCGAAATTCTTACTACATCTCTCATCTAAGGAATGTGCTCTTGGAGAAATGCTCACATTCTCTTACTAAAATTACAAATTGAAATTCCTTCTTTTGCTGCTTACCGACACGCTACTGTAAGTCTTAACCAACTACCTTGACCATTTCAAAGTAATAAAAAATATAAATTATTTTAAATAACAATAAAATGAAATATGAAATAATAATAAAATGGTCTATGAAAAAAAAAGCTATGGTTTATGTGCTTATTTTTGCCGACTAAAACCTAACTAAGTTATTATCACTTTTATTCGTGATAATTTAAAATGTATACAAAATAAAATATGAGAAACTTCGGACCGAAAACCTCGTTATAAAAAGCCACAGTTGTCATTATAAAACTCATCGAACCATAAACAACACCTGAACATTTTTCAAATGACACTTGAAAAAGAAAAAAATGTGCGCGCTTTTTGCAATACTTTTTAACTAGTTGAACAAACTGATACACAGCAAATAAACAAATATATTTGTAGTAAATCTAATAAATAACAGAGAAGGCATTTTTTTTTTCTTTTTCAACTAAGTTTTTCTTCTATAAAAATTCAACATTGCTTTTCAACATGAAAATGTGACCGCTATAAATTCTATTAATAAATACCTTTCTAAAAAACATCCACAATGAACCTTAAGATGTCTTAATTTTTCTAAAATGTATTAATATAATAAAAGTTCACATCACATCAACAGCCTTTAATAGTCCACTGCTGAACATAGGCCTCTCCTTAGAAAGGAGGTTTTGGCCTACTATACCACGCTGGCCAGACGGGTTGGTATAGGGTTTGTGTCAAATTTTCCTTCTCTCTGCAGTGCTGTTGTCCTGCGTGGTTTGCTCCCTTAGTCGCCTCTTATGACACCCACGGGATGAATAGGGGTGGTGACACTCTGTATTCTTAATCCGTCACCACAATGACCGTGACTTTTTTTACAGCCACTTTATGATTGCAATGTTGTTTTACTGAAGACCGAGATCTTCTAGTACGTCTAAGAGAAGGTCACAATCATATTAAAACAGCTGTACCCTGCCACGCTTTGCTGTGGCACTATTATACTGTTTCCTAGAGGCTAATCCAGAGGCAGATATATTGTTCTAGCGTAACGCGTAACGTGTTACTTTTCCTAAATAATATGGTAAGGTACAGGTATAGGTAATAAGGTTTCATCTATATGATATTAAAAGATCTCATTATAAATTGTTGTGTTTATAATTTTTTTATTGTAATTTGTAATGTTTTATTGTGTATGTTAAATATTAATTATCGTTGGTTTTATGTCTTTGTGTATTTTATTCTGTATATTTAGTATAGATATAAGCGATTTGGTTGTATATACTGTCGGCTTATATTTTATTCGGCATTGATGAGAAATGAAGAACAAAACCTACGCAAAAATAGATAAAAAATATCTTTGAAGCATCAATCAGCAAACGTGTTAAAATTTCAGCTCAATTGGTGCCCAAATTTTTGAGTTTTTGAAGCGTACACAAACTAACATAGCATTTTTATATATTGTTAGCTGTACACTGCCATGCTACACTGTGGCACATTGTACTTGCATTGATGAGAAAAATACATAAAAACCATCTTTTAAGCGGGTTCTATACCTATCGTGTCAAATTTTGAGCTCAATCAGTGCAGAATATTTTTAGTTTTTTAAGCGTACACAAAAAACTTAACATCTTAATAATATGTATTCCTCACTATTGCTGAGACTTTGGTGACTCCTAATAAAAAAAACAAGACTATGCTAATGATACATGTTAACTCAAAACCTCTGGCATTTAAAATCTGAGCTGCAAAGTACCGCCTCTCTCCCTCCTTCCTACATCGAATGTGCCGTGAAAATCAAGTATCTAAACTATAACTATTTAAAAGAAAACTCATGGCTCACTATGCTTATTCTCGTCCAATCATTACTGGCTTCACGTGTTACAGCGCAGAATCACATTAACGCAACCGTGTGGTCTAATTTAACTATAAAAGTGTATGCTTTCCCCAACCCCAGTGTGATCAAAGAGTTAACGACCCATAAAGATTTAGAGACGACAGAACACGATTTAAAAAAATCACAGTAGTTTTAAGTTAGCAACATTACCTCCCAGTGAAATTCATTACATTTTTATAAAGTTAATCGTTTGATATTATCACTTTTGGGTTGCCAGGCGTGTGTGATCTTCAAAAGTACATAATACGAGTTTTATTCTGCCAGGCTTCGTAGCGCAGACGACTCGGGCGCCGGAGGTCGCAGAACAACCTCCGTCCTCCATAAGCGCAGGCCTGGGGTGACAGGTGAGGCCATCTGTCACCCTAGCAGAAGCAGGCCGGAGTTCCCACACAGGAGGGGGTCATCTACACGCCGTGGATGGCCCGAGGTACGTTGGGGTAAAAGGGATATCCTTTCTAGGGTACACCTGGTTCGCCAGCTACTGGTACCCGAGACGGCGTGCGGTTTTTGGTCCGTTCGAGTCCGACATAATCACCCCACCGGTTGGTGATATCCGAGGGGATTGCCGTACAGGAGAAAAAAGCCTTCGCTGTGGCACTTTGTGGTTGCGTTGATGAGAAATAAGGAATAAAACTGACTTGAAAAACAGATAACGACAATCTTTAAAACTCTTCTGTATATCGTATTATACAATGGCAGGCATGTATAGGACTTTTGCTCCGCCTTGTGTATCACATGGTAAGGATCATTGTGGTATTCATTTGGCTGGTAATCAGTCATCAACAATAACAGTTTCAATTACCAGATTTTTAGAACGTTGCGTTCAAAAGTTATTTCAGTTTGTAGTTTGCATATAGGCTGTGCTTTAATCAATGAAAGCTGGCTGTTAAAAATGAATTGTCATTGCTGTCAACGAATTATCCTAAATATCTTTCAAAATCATTCGTTTATGACTTTCTTGACCCATCATTAAAATGTTGGCCTGTCAAATCAGTTTAATTACTTTTAAACTCAATCGGTCCTAAACATTTTTATTAAGCTATTGCATAGCTTCTATCAAGGGCCTTGAGCGCGGGGACCGAATCCAGAAATTTCGTAACGAAAAAAAAACCTCACGCCAAAAACAAAACAAAAAACAGTACCAAAATCAAATGCTGAACGTCAAAGGAAATTTCGTCAACACAATGCAGAAAAATCTTACATGGATATGTAATTTGATTTAATAATAATATTTTAATTATTTATACCATATTATAAATTATTATTACAGCTAGACCAATACAATAATGTAAGACTTACAAAAAAAAAACAAACAAATCTATGAAAAAATACGTAAAAAATAATAATAATTAAGAACTAGAACTACTCAGTACGCAATATATGGCCTTTGTGAACTCATTGAGCGAACACGAAAAAACGTCAAAATGATCCGACAGTTCCGACACCGCATTTAGCGCACGCAGCGCGCGCGTAAACGGCGCCCGATGCAGCAGATTGGTGCGCGCGGGAGGCACCGCAAGCAAGCGCGGGCACCTCCGCCGTGTCACGTAATCGTTGGGCACACAAAGTGAGATCTCATGTAGGATAGCTGGGTTGTGTATCAATCCACGTAACACTTTACGTACGTGGCTAAAGCTACTTCTCTCCTCACTTCCAGCCTGTAATATCCCACCATGCCCAAAACAAACAGTGTGGGATACAACAATGGATACCCTGGGTACACACCGAATACCTTCAAATATAAAAACCTAAGCAATTTATTTTGTATGCGTTCCAACATTACTTTATATTTGATTTGATGGGGAGACCAGATAGAAGAATTACATTCCAAGTGACTTTTAACTAATGCCTCGTACAAGGCTCTCAGTGCTGCGATGTTCGTAAATTCATTTGCGTTCCTTAGAAGAAACCCGAGATTACGATAAGCTTTTTTACAAACATCCTGAATGTGCTTACCAAAATTTAAATCTGGGCTGAAACGAACGCCCAAATCGCTGACCTCGTTAATCCGCTGGAGAGACGATCCCTGCATGTGGTACTGGTAGTGTCCAGGGTTATGCGCTCGGCTGAACGACAACACGGAACACTTAGATACATTAAAATATAGTTTATTTTCTAAGCTCCACGCTACCACCCTATCTATATCTTGTTGCAGCATGTCGTGATCCGCATTGGGACTAATCACTCGAACCAACTTCAGGTCATCCGCAAATAGCAATGGTATCGAGTTACCAACCACTTCCGGCAGGCTGTTAATCATTAAAATGAAGAGAAACGGACCCAGGGTACTGCCCTGACTCACACCAGATCTCGCGTAAAGTACGGTTCAGAAAAACACCCCCCACAGTCAACATACTGACGTCTATCCCGTAGGTAGCTTGAGAAGAACGCTAGCACATGTGGTGTAAAACCTACGGCTGCCATTTGGGTCAAAAGAATGTCATTATCAACCATATCAAACGCCTTCCTGAAGTCGAAGTAGGCGACATCCACCTGTTGGCCAGCGTCCACTGCAGGCACCAAATACGACATCAAGTGAAGCAAATTTCCTGCTGTCCCGCCCAGCACGAAAGCCGTGCTGCGCGTCAGACAACTGGGAACCTACCTGTCTATAGAGACCTTCGTGAATGATGGATTCCAACACTTTAGCTGGAGTACTAAGAACAGCAACAGGTCTGTAATTACTGGGATCCGGGCCTCCACTGCCCTTCTGAGCAGGCACGACTCGTGTAAGTTTCCAGCGGGGAAATGTTGCGGTATCAATACATGCATTAAATAAATACAATAACGGTGCAGCTAATACCATGCGACAGCTCTGACCGGTATGCATACAGCATGCACAGCTAATACCATTATATTATATATATACACATAAATATATACCATAATATATAAAGTATCATATTTGTGATGATTCCGCTACATTCCGGTCAAAGAGAGCCCGCACCTTCACCCTAAACGAATTACGACTGGTCGCCATTCTGATATCCTGGGGAAGAGCATTCCATAGAAGTACAGATTGAGTGAGGAAGGAAGATTGAACACACGCAGAAGTGTGTGCATTTTTCGTCTTAACATCTTTATAAGAAGAAGAAGATAGAAGATATACTGCTTGGACTCGTGGAAACTTTACTAAGTGTTTTCTTGGTTTATTTTTGACCCAATAAAATAATACCAATAGCAGGCGTAATAGTGATATTATAAATGGGTTTCATAGAGGGGTTTGAGGATTTTCTCTTTGTATGCAGAGGATGACGTCCCTCTCCATGCAAAGAGAAAAAAAGGTGCCTTCTTTTTATATTTCTATTTCGTTTGATAAATAAATTATATTATTTATTTCTGCAAGTAAATCTTTTCAGATATTTTGTCGGACGTTGGACTTTACAGCTAGAAGGCGCCGGCATTTCCTAAGACTCACTCTGGGAAGAAACGCCGAAATAAACCACAGAGCTGTCTTTTTTTTTAAGTCCGTGTACAATGTTAAGGAGAACAATGTAACTGAAAGAGACTGAAAGAAAGAATCATTGTTTTGAGTGGGCCTGTGCATACAGACGTTCAGTGAGTGTTCAGAGTGAGCTTTTTTCTAAAAATTAATTATACGTTTGGCCAGGTCTTTTATTAATGAAGTCTATGGGTGCACAACAGGGTCTACGTCCTGTGTAGTGGCTGCGTGTGCCAGTAATAGGTGTTTAGCGAAGCGCTCGCTCGCATAATGTGAACACTCTATCTGAGCGTGTCCCAGTTCCTGTAGATGAACAAGCACAAAATGGCGGACAGTTTACAAAAGTGGTCAAAAACTACTTTTCTAGCATATATGCATAAACAATTGAATGGAGAATCAATTAATTTTTCAATTTTACAATGTATAATTAGATTCTTTTATTCTCTTTTTAACAAGACTAGAGATGCACATAAATTTTTAATACGTGCAGGAACTACCCCTTTCAGTATTTGTTTAGAGAGATACACCAACGGAACAGGCCTTCATCACGGGCTAAGAGGAAAAATAACAAAAAATATCGAGTGGTGAGGAGAGTCGCCAAAAATCCATGACCTTTAGACAAGACTCGACGTTGATCCCACATTTGTAAGCCTACATTTACTATCACACAACACACAAAAAGTTAGGCATGGCGTTGACCTGTATATAAAACAGTAACTATATCCCCTAGTAACTACAATTTTTTTGCCTTAGCACTAGCTGGTTGGCTTAGTGTTAGCTCACTTCGTGAATCGGTACTATATAGTAAGTATTGTGCTAATTCTAAGTCATAGAAATAAGATTTCACATAATATTGTACGTCATTTTAGTGACAATAAAACAGTATTATTAATAAATAAATAGTTGGACCGATTTTTTTTTTCACCCATCTCACACACGGCCGTCTGATCCCAAACTAGGCAGAGCCTGTACTATGGCAATCAGACTGCTGATAAACATACTTATATATTTCTAAATACATACATAATATAGATAAATTACACCCAGACACAGAACAAATGATCGTGCTCATCACACAATTATTTGTCCTGGGTGGGAATCGAACCCACGACCTCCGGCTTAGCAGTCAGGGTCACTAACCACTAGACCAACAGGCCCGTCGATTTTGATGAATGATGTTAATTTTTCATCATTTATTTAAATTAAAAGTCAAAACGGTATATCCTGTAAAACACTAATAATATAATGACTTATAACGTCAAATATTATGGAAAAATGATTGAGGGTTGAGTATTTATTGAGTATACCTGTGTATATTTAGCCATAAACAATGAATTTATTTTGTGGGTTTGGTTTGGCAATTTTAAACCTAAGAAACTCAAAAACAATAACGAAAACAGCTTTTCAACCTTTTTTAGGATATTCTGGGCACACAGGTCATCTGACAGAAAGTGACCACAGTCACCAATGTATCTGAGGTGCTAGTACGCTCTTTTCTTAAAGGTTTGAAGGTCGTATCGGTCCGGATATACCGACCGAATATTTTTGTCTGCTTAATTTCGTTTGAAATGTTATAAAAAATTTAACAAGCTTTTATTAGCTTGGTATGTATGTAACGGAATCTTCGAACGTGATTTTGATTTACTTTTAAACGTCGAATTAAGTTGAGACTTCGCACACTTATCAAGGACCGATGACAATTTAATAATTTGATATATTTGGCTGATTATCCTGATCAAGATCTTCAGGATTAACGTCTTTTTCTATACTTTATGCTACGTACTAAGAGGCGTGTGTTGAAGCATATGTGACTTACTTATTTGTTCGTTTTTAGGAACGAAGTTTACACGCTAGACCGAAAAATGTGTAACAAGACTTTCTGCCGACTCTTTTTGCTATTGTACGCACGCATTTCCTTAGATCTTTTAAACAGAGCAATGGATTTTAATGCAGTGTTTAACAGACTTCCAAAACACAAAAGAGGAGGTTGTCAATTCTTATGTATTTTTTTTAATGTTTGTTACGCGATATCTCCGTCCATTGTGAACCGATTTTCAAAATTCTTTTTGTAATCGAAAGGATATGCTCTCGCGGTGGTTCCATTATGACCAAATCAAGATCTGATGATGGGACCCTAGAGAAATCTAGAAAAACCCTCAAATTTTACAGCCTCGACAACGTGTTTTAGCTTATTTCGCTAGCTTCATAAGTATTTCAAAAAGTGTAACTTGAATTAATATAAAAAAAAAAGAAATACTGCATAAATAAAATAAATAAATAATTATAATTGCATAAGTTGATACAAAATGCTATGCAATAGCTTTACCGCGGCAGTCCCCGAGTGCCACACGTCTTTTTTTTAGTTTTTAAACTATAATATTTAACTTTAGGAAGCCAGTCCATTGACTTTTATTATTACTAAAATATTAAGGAATCAATAACCATTTAGAGTGATGTTTGATATTAGAAAAAAAGTCTATGACAATAAATTGAGTATAGTACTGATAGAGGACGCTAACAATTACATGAAAATAACGCTGTACATAACATATTCGAAGAAATCCTATAAAAAGTTGTCCCTCCAGTAATATATTCTAGATAGTTTGTATATTCATAGACTTTTATGTACTTGCAGCTAGGGGAGCACCCTAGGCTTCCCTTTGATCTAAATGAATAGAAATATGTCAAGTGAGATGCGTAGCCATCTTGTTTTTTTCTAGTTTGAATGCAGGGTACCTGGTGTACATAAGGTCTTTACTATGACTTATGTACCCCTTTTTTTTGTTGACGGGGTTTAAAATCCCTTATGATCTCCTGTTCCTCGGGGACTCAGAAGCCAGGAGTATGTGATGATTCTACTAAAAACCACCCCGACGGCCGGCCTCAGGTGGCCTACTCCGGGAGGCCCGGACCATGTTATTTCAGGTTCTCCCCAATTACTTATGTATTTAGTATCATAAATAAGAATAACGCATATTTAATACAAAAGCAATTTGGAGGTAAATCTAAATTTAAGCACGCTTTAAATGATATGATTTAGAGGAGCAAAGACCTAAGTTACCGTAGGCTCCTCCTGTCATACCATCATCATTATCATTTTCACTTTCTCATTCATACTCCTTCTTGATTCTCGTCGATTTCATTTCTGACAAAAATTTCAAATTTAAAACTTTTTTTGTCTGTGTACACCACGCCGTACCTGCACCGAGAGAAATATTCGCTGTAAATAATATTATTGTGGGTGTATTAACTAAGCTGATGTGTATATAATCAATTTATCGCTATTATTCTCGTATCTCCTTCTTTTAATCTTGTACATATATAACTTTTGATAAAAATTCTTAATTTTTTTTTTTTTTTTTTTTTTTTTTTTTCATGTAGATACATACGCAATTCATTACTCCTTATCACTACCGCCGTCCAAGAGTGACAAGTCTGTAGCGGTCCTTTGAGTCAGTGTACCCCTCCTTCCACGATTAGGAGGAAAGAGAGTTTGGGCTCTGGTAACCTTACACACGGTGAAAAACATCGAAAAAATTGCTGAACATTGGTTTAGGCCTATAGGCCTCGCGAAAAACCAATGTTCAGCAATCTTTTAATTATCTAGGCTTATAGCTATCCCACAGTGAAATATTTTGTTTGTAGTTTCAGAACTGTTTAAAAATATTTCTACATAATTTGTTTTATTATTGTAGAGTTAGATGTTTATGACTGCATGCATGGCTTAGTGGTTTAAGCGGTCGCCACGCCGATTTCT